>VDFB02281492.1:554746990-554808706 GCA_007258455.2 Sequoia sempervirens
CTTTCTTGTTCCCTATTTAACGGCAGCGGCATCTGACAGACATTCCAAGTGTCCACCTCAGCAACGCAGGGGCTTTTAAGTGACGTGTCAAAGACAACAACTTGCTCAATGTGTTGTCATAAATAATGTTGGAAGTAATGGAAATGCTTATCCTAAGTATTTAATATTCTTTTATCATAATTGATTGAACCAATCACTTAGCACGTTTGACTTGGTGTATTTGTCCTATTCAAATTCACTTTGTTCGAAATAATCAAGGTTTAAGTTGATGCAATGACTTAGTCCGATGGGCTAGCTCAAGTGGTTATATGTTGTATAGCTTCATGTGGGATGTCTCAAGGTCCATTCCCTCAAGCTAGGTGGCACTTGTTGTCTCCATCGGGTCAAGCACTCGAAGTGGTGCTGATATTCCGCGCTCATTCCTCTACTTACTAGAGGGTGTGCGTCGGGTTTGCTGTGAAGTACATTTCTTCGAAAAAAAAAATGATTTATTCCCTACCCAATTTACTTATTTCTTAATTTTAAGTATTGTTTTAATCTAAAATTAATGTTCTCTATATTGGAATGGAACAATGTAATTTGATTTGAAATTATGTCAATACTATTGGACTTAGTTAAGTTTTTTTCTTCATTGAATATAATTTTTTTAATGTTTTGGATTATATTTAATGATTTATTGTTGAGATGAAGGAAAAATCTATAATCTTTTCTATCAATGTTTCTAATCATGTTCTATAATCTATTATCAAGATAGGCAAGAATTTTTTAAAAATTGTATCATTTTATATCATGTTCAATGTTCTATCATCAAAATATCTTGATATAATTGAAATATTGATAAAAAATTATGCAATTAAATCAAAAAATACTTAAAATCAATTTTATAAACCCTAATTTGTTTTATCCCTAATAATATAATATAATATAATTTAGATATAATGATGGTTAAAAGTGGCCCAAGATTGGCCTCTAAGTGTCTATGAGAAATACAAAGCTAAAAAAGAAGTGCATAAAACTGCCAATATGTCTATAGAGAGGTAGGAGTGAGGGTAGAATGAAGCATAAGATAGGAGGCCTTAAACATAATGTGTGAAACAACCAATCTTTGTAAAAGGATGTTTAACTAATGTGCTTAATTATCCTTTTTTGTCATTTTTGGGTTAATTTTAGATAAAATGAAAAGCATAATCATTATTCTAAATAGTAATTATATTTTATTAAATTAAATTAAGAATAGATGGTTAAGGTTGTCTATTAAAATACATGTTAAAAGAAACAAGAAGGTGAGATAAACATCTAGTTTAATGATTGGTGATAATTTTTAATCGATGAAGATAATTTATTAGAATTTAGGTGTCATTAATCTTGTAAATTTTTTGTATATTTCATGTGTCCCCAACATTCTTAAAAGGTGTATTTAGACATCTAGGATGTAATTGGAGAAATAATTTGTAACTTAGGTTCTCCTAGAATCTTGGTATTAGTTGTCAAATAGATTCATGAAGAAGGTGGAGCATTGCAATGGTAGTTATGACTTTGGACTCAATATTTAAGATGCTTTCCATTCTTAGGCAATAGAAGAAGAAGTAGAGAATCTTGTCATAATGAATGAGACCCACATGAGCTAGTGGACACCAAAATGAAGCACTACATTTGAGGATGTGAGTCATTAAGAGTTATTGATCAAGGATGTCTTTGTAGTTACATTTTCTATTTGGGGATATTGATTGAATTATGTATTCTTAGAAGATTCTCTCCAAGCTAGGCATGGGGTTTTTGCATGATACCATGGTTTTAGTATCCATTGTTTTGGTGAAACAATTTATGGTTTTAGCCTCTCTCTTTACCTATATATCAGAGGCTTGATGAAAAATTCTAATCTATTGAATGCAATCAAATTGTGTAGGCCATGATAATACCATGATAAAATATAGATTTTTTAAATGGGTCAAGATGCACCTAGATTAGAATGTGGTAATTATGGAAGATGATAGAAATTTCATTTTAGAGCTCCTTATGAAATTTAGAAGCTAGACTAAAAAGTGATGGCCTTGTCTCTAGTGCTTGGTTTCCAAGTGTTTTTGAGAAAATTTGATAAAAAGAGGAAACAACATGTGTTGCAATGGTGTTCTGGGTTGCACAGGTGTGTTCTTGTGTTGCTCCACATTTCTTCTAGGTTGAATATCTGCCTGTGTGTTTCAGATACATTGGTGAGAAATGTTTAGAGGTGCTATATCCAAAATTTGGTGTGTTGGATCGTTGTGCAGAAGAATTTTTGTTCACCAAGTCCAAAGGAAAACAACCAACATGAAGGCCATGTCCAAAGGGGATGGCCTTGTCCACATAACAGATAGAATCCTATTTTTTTGGGGAATTTCAGTAACTATTTGATGCACTTTTTGAATTATGGACACCTATAAGTCACAACCAAAAGAGGCCTAACTAAAAATCAACTTGTAATGGATCAATGCATAAAATGAAATGATGGACTGGGTTCACCTAATAAACGATGTAGTAGGTTCCCCAAACTAGAATTCAATATGAAATAGACAACATGAGGAATGTATGCTAGAGTTTATGGCTTCAAACCTATAATTCCATACCAAAAACCTACTACAAACCTAAAATTCTACATCTTGATTAAAATGAGATTAACTTGATAAAGAAAAGTGTTTATACCTAATAAATGACTAATTTATGAGAGTGAATAACGCTAGGGAGGTGTTAGGGACATTTATGGTTGTTTTGGATGGAAACTAAGATAATTTAGGGCCGAAGTGAGAGCCAATTCCAATAGAGGGAAGCTAAGTCCAAAGGTGGATGATTAGAAAGAAAGCCAAGTCCTCCTAAGGAAACCTTGTCTTAAGTAGAGATAAGCCTAAAAATGTTGGTGCACTCAAATGATCAAATTGTACTAGTACTTCTCAGTTTATTTGATAATCTATAAATGTCTTCAAAAATAACTCGTTAATGGCAACCCTATAAAATAAGGTTTAAAAGGGGTGTCTACCTTAGTTATTCACATTATGGATTTAAAACATGGATTTAATTTATGCATATAATGTATAATAAGTTGATAAATTGATTAATAAATAAAAAATAAGTTTGAAGTACATTCAATCCATTAAACATTTAAGACCTAGTTCCAAGGTTTTGGAAACACATTGAACAAGTTGGGATGGGAGAAAGGCTTAGGGTTGATATTTGACTATATAGGGAGTGGAAATGATATTTTGAATTGTACCTAATGGATTTTTTGGTTTGGCTATGATTAGGATGTTTGGAAGGTAGCAAAAAGAGATTCTTCTCACACTGGATGTATGGGTATCATGTCTAAATAGTAAAATGGGGGTTGGATTATCAAATGGGGGTATAAAAGAGTGAAGTGAAGGATTGGTATTATGAAGCATGAGTGTTGGTTATGAGGATATGGGATAAAACCTTTAGGTTTTTGGGTCAACACACTACAGAAGAATGCAAAATAGCTAGGGATAGAGATTTAGGTTAAAAAGTAGAATTAAATGGAATGGAAAAGTAAGGATTATGGATTGGAAGGGCATTGGGGTGGATGAGGAAGATTTTAATGTAGTAATTTAAAAAAAAATCATTTTCATGTAAAATCTATACCTAGCTTAGAACCTTTAAAAATTAAGACCTAAATCTAGTGAAGAACCTAGGTGGGAAAATTATACAAGATAAAAATATTTTGCAAGATGGATTTGAAAGATAAATTTATATAGAGATTTTTAAATAGTAAAACAATGTCATGGTCATGCACAAAATAGAAAACATATACAACCAATACAAAAAAAAAAATTCCTATGTTGGAATGAGTCAAAGTTCAAGCCTTTTTATAGAATTGATAGGGAATTTTTGGGATGGGAGCATGGTATAAGGTAGGTATTGCAATAAATGAAATTTCAACTAAAGTATTTGGTGAGATGATCAAATACCTAGCCAACCTATTGGGTGTTGGAGTGTGGGCAATATCCTCAAATGAATTGTAAGCTCAATTTCCTAGGAGAAACAAGTTGCAAGGTGTTCATCTAGGATAGGAGTATAAGGATATTTTTCTCATTTAGACATGCCTTAAGGAGGGAAAGGTGTGGTTCATACACATACAAATTATAGGGATGATAAATTAAAGGTAAAAAAGGGGGTAAAGGGGTTGACAACATAGGGAAACAAAAAATAAATGTTAATACATAGGTAGGGGTCAAAATTAAACATAATACATCAGTTAGGAAGGATAAAAACGACTTAAGAAAATATAGAGACTTTAAAACACATGGATAGGAAACAACATAGGCTAGGGAAAAGGATAAAAATATGACAAAACACACACATGGTGAATGGGATAAAATAGTGACAAAAGTATGATTAGGTATACAAATTCAATTATCACATTTTACCCCTACTTTAGTGGGATTACAACTAGCTAAGGAAAAATTATACTAAAAAAAAGAGTAAAATGATATTAATCATTAAATGTAAAGAATGCATACCTACCAAGGGCGAGATATTAATCTTTATTTGAATGTGATGTTCATTTTTATTGCACTAGTTCATGTACCTATTCTTGTAAAGAACCCAAGGAAAGTAGTCTTTATATGCTAATAAAAGTAAACTAGAATACACAAACATAAACAATTAAGAAATAAAAATTACAACATGAGTAGAAGGCTACAATGGTATACATAGAGTATTAAGAGATAGATTTTCAACATAGATGCATTTGATTGGATGATTATTGGATTCCTTGAAACTTCTAACCAATTATTTTTGGTGGGAGAGTTTTATGGAGGTTCACTCCCTAAAATAAACTAAGGAAAAATGTGATGGCGATTTGCTAATGGAAAGTGGAAAATGGATACCTTAGAAACTTAGTTGATTGGAAAGCTCTAGATAGTAATGATAAAGAGACTAAAAAGGGAAGGTCTAGGCTAGGATAACAAGAAATTTTTATATGATGATTGGATTTGGTTTGGTTTAATTGGAATTTTGGTAGGACCCGTCTAATGGCTAAAAATAGTAGTTGATCCAAAGAGGATCCTAGTGTAGACACCTAAAATTGACACCTTGGCATTACCGAAATATTTCTTCTATAATCAATTGAATAAAATCATTATTATTCAATTAATTATCCCATTCCCATCCCCTTATTAATTAAATAATATTTTATTATTTAATTGATAAAATCACTATTTATTCACTATTCATCACTATTCATCCACACCTATTTCTAGCCTAAATTGTTGTACACCTTAGATAAATAAATCAAATTATTTATTTCTTCACATAAATCCCTCATCCTCATCCCAAAAATTAAGTAAATAAAATATTTATTTAATTCCCTTTTTTCCTCGATTTTCATTAAGTGGGCTAAAACCACTTAGCCCCTTAATCCCCCACTTGCACATGCCTAATCCTATTCAACCCCTCATCAAATCCTCCACATACTCCAATGTATACAAATACATAGACCTTTGTAAATGTGTCATGGCCTTAGTACCATGCCACATGGGTCGACTAACAAAAAAATTTGGATGTTTTAGTTTTTCACATCTTGCAATTGCAAAACAATGAATATGTCTCTAGATTGATGATAGAGCTATGTGGAATGCCGAATGCACTCACACTTTGGTGAATTTGTCTATTGTAAATTGGATCACACATTTACGTGAATTTGTCATGGATTAGTGGGTGTGATTTTCAAATCAAAAATTTATTGAAATTGGGGCTTAGGTGAATACATTTGTAGATCAACAATTTTGCTCTATGGATTAGCGGATCTATCAGTGTTTTTTCTTCAAATTTCCTATCATTTTACGTAGTAACTAAATCGTATGTGTGTAATCAATCTAACATTATTTTTGCACCTATCATTAGTCTAAGACCAAGCAAATCAAACTACTAACACTATCTTGTGTAGCCTCACGGTAAAAGACTTTACTTTCTCACTAAATTAGTCCAACTAAAGTAGCTTGAATGATCAAAGAATCTTGTTTGTTATGTCTGAGGTTACTTATAGGTGTATTATCTCTCCTTGTTTTGTTTGGTGAGCTTGGAGATAAAAAAAATTAAGTTGACCTAAGTCTTGTGATTCAAACCAAGAGCCCTTGATCACCTATATACTCTCTCCTAACACTTCATGTGATCTTTGAGATCAAAAGCACCAAGTGCCTCTTTTCCTTTAGGAGGCTTGCTTGGGGATTTCATCATCCCAAGGGATGACTTCAACCACATCTTTCAATGAGGTATAGAAAGTGGGGAGAGTAAAATTTGTACCTCAAGAAGTGAACATCATCATGTTTGGCTAAGCCTCAAGACCCTTGGTTTGTCAATACTTGGTGGTGAAGAGTATAGGAGAGACCCTCCTAGCTCAAGAGTTTATAGACAGGTCCCTAATTCATAGCTTCACCTATTATCTTTTACATAGTATCCTATAGACATTGATCATCACTAGTCTGGTGTAAGGAATGTGTATTGTACCCTAAAGCTACTATTAATGTACCTCTAGGTGTCAAGATAGAACTCACTAGGGTGAAGCTTGTACACTTCCTTGGTAAGGGAATTCATTTGTATGCAATTTTCCCTATCTATCCTACATCTAGTAGATGGTATTAGACTTGTGTTGTGAGCCTACACTAATTGTCATTCCCACTTAAATAATCTTAGGAAATGTGAACATGATTAGTATGTCTTCATGTGTTGAACCAGTGCATATCTTCAATCCATATTCTAATCCATGTCTTGCCTATTGTCTTTTTTGTTTACTATCTCAGTCCTTTTTCCAATTAGTCCAAATAGTCAACAAATCCACTTTGTCCTTTGGAATTGATGTCATCCCTTTGATGAATCTACTTTATGTTTCAACGGATCTGTTTGGTTAAATTTTTCCAATCATCAAATAGTCAAACATTCAATTGTTATTTAGTGGTCTTGTCATCAAATAAATGAATATATCCTATCATTTGGAAAATTTGTTCTCTCACATTTTTGAACTACATCTATCATAAGATTTTATTAATCTCTACTTCAGAGGATCAATACCACATTGACAATTCCATTCACAATCAGTGAATACATTCCAAAATTTCATATCTCCATTTTTAGAAATTTGTATAATAATCAATGAATCCATCTTATTTTCAACGAATCCTTTTACCTTGAATTTTCATAAAATAAAGCCACCTAAAAAAATTTAAACTCTAAATCAACAGTTTTGTACCTAAACCAATAGATTCACTTTGTAGTTCAATGGATCCGCTTCCATACAAAATCTAGAGAGCTTAATTCCTAGTTAAAATGCTAAAATATTGTTGATTTTTGTACTCCAACTTTGTGAGTTGATAACTTCTAGCCCATTGGGTGAAATCTAGACATATCTATCATTAGAAATATCTTAGAGAGATCTAGTTTTAGTCCCTTGGAAAGCATGTCTTTCACAATCCATTTGAAGGGACCAATGATAGTATTCAAGCAAGATTCCACTCTGAAAGCCTCAAAAAATGTGATTTACTAAAACATAGAAAAAATTAAATAATATTTTCAAAATTATCCTAACCTAAGATTTACTAAATCAACACTTAATATCTTATGATATCCAACCAAACCTTCAAATTCCTTATTTCACATTCTTCTAATCCATTCCATTTACCTTCTAATCATCTCTTCCCATCCACTCTTATCCTTCTTCCCATCCAAATCATCTAGAAAATATCATGGATGCACCTTGTTCTGATGAGTCTCCTCATTACAACCATCCCCAAAGTCTGCCCCATTTCTATGATGATCGAATTATTTTGATCAAGATGAGTATGAAATTAATCCAACCCATTTTAACGATGATGAAATTATTGTTGATCAAGATGAGTATAAAATTTATCCCTTTGATCCCATCATTTCCAACAATATTTCCCCATGTTTACACCACTCATCTATTCCTTTTGATTAATAAATAGCTAGCACAAGCTATCCCATCATATCTCCATGCATATTCATTGGTTATCCTTATGCTACCTTTGACAAGGGAACTCCATTTTATCCCCCATCTATATTTCCCTCTTATTTATTACCTACCTCTACCTCTCATCCAATATCTATACCTTTGTATTCTCCCCAAGTCATATCCTAGCATCCATCTTTGCACAAAAATACCACCAACTACACCCCTAATCCAAATCCATTATCCCACTACCCCCAACCAATCTTCCATTCCATGATCCTAATCCTCCAATCCCTAATCCTAATCCTCCAATTCATACCCTTAATCCTCCATCTACCCCTAATCCTCTATCTACTCCTAATCCTCCATCTAAGCCTAAAACATACACATATTTCACTCTAAAATTCCTCCAAAGACTCCTAACAAAGAAACCATCACAAACTCTACATTCCAAAGTTGTGGAGTCATGTCACCCCACTCAACCATCTAAGGTTATTATTGATAAGGCCCTTATTAATCCCTCACCTATCATTCCTCCAACTCTTAAAACCATCCAACCCATTGAAACCATCCGACCCCAATCCCCATATCCTACTCCCAGCATTATCCAAACCTAATCCTATGAATTACATGAATTCTCCATCCATCCATCCAACCAATTTGAGGATTCTATCCAACACTCCTCTCCCATTACATATCCCACTCAAATACAAATATACTAAGAGAATGTTCCAAAGAATATCAGAATATCCCCCCATCCAAATCAAGATCCTATCATCCCATTTGATTCCGCTCATGATCATTTATCAAGTCCCTACTCAAACCATCCCAAAACCATCACCTTATCCTCTTAGTCGTCTTACCTTTACCCTTAGTGGTTCACTTGAAAAATAAGATTAACTTATTATATCAGCTACCCATCCTCCTCTGCCTAATAATGGATTCACATCTTTCTTCCAAAGTAATACACATATTACTTTAACCTGAATGCTCAAGAATATAAACTTTCAAAGAAAAGGCTTAGGCCTTCATGAGAAAGGTATCTTTGAGCCCATCCATATCAAAGAAAATCCACGTTCAAAAATACTTGGCTATATATCTCAAGGCTCACAATCCAAAAGTGTTTGTACAACCTTTGTGAAATGTAAGAGGACTTCTTTAAAAACCACAATAGGGGCCTCCCACCCTTCCTCCAAAAAAAATGTCTCCATACCCCCTCCTTCATAATACCAACCTAAAACCATTATCACAATCCCTCCCTCATCCTCTAAATCCATTTTGGGTCCTTGTGTACCACATCACATATCCCCCAAATACTAAGTCCATTTTGAGCCCCTATATCCCAAAATCCCATCGTTTGTCTCATATTATTTATCCTCTCATTTATCAATCACCTATCCCTATCAACCATCATAAACATTTCCCTCCCACAATACCCAATCAAGCTTAACAAAGGCACATCTCCATGAATATCATCCAACATCCTCCCTCCATACACACCATCCAAGTTCCTACCTCTATCAGTCCATTCATATTCCCTCCACATCATTCATCTCCTCACACTCATACCATTACTATTGGAAGCAATTTGAATGCTAAAGTAAAAATACATAGAGAAAAAAATCACCAAAATCTAAATATCACCATGTTCCCTCAAAAAGACATGATGAAACAAAGAAATGGATGATCCAAAAATAGTGGACTAAAGGAAGTTCCCTATCGAATTTTTATAATATTCCATCATGTCTCTTATGACCCAAGGAGCAGAAGAATCTCCCTTAAGAATATCAATTATCATCGTAGAATCACCTTCTATGATTACTTGATTATATCTCAACTCTTTTATCCTCTGTATACCCCACCAAGTAGCAGTGGCTTCCACAATGTTGCTAGTATAGATACCTTAATTCTTAGAAAAACCTTTAATTAGGTATACCTTATGATCTCTAATAATTCCACTCGCAACATTCCTTTTGAACAACCATCAAAGTTGAACTTTGTACATCCCTCCTTAGGAGGTATCCATTTAGTTTTCCTTCTACATATAATTTTAGCCCAATTTGTCTTGGTTAAATCTTTCTTAATCCCACAATTTTGTTTAATTCTAAGCTCACCATATGATGGAATCACTTTTGAAAACCCATAATTTCTAGCATTTATATTTTCCGACACTTGTTGTTTTGTACTCATGAACACATCTACACTATTTTTCTTCTAATCCCTGGAAATTATGTTATTTATTTTTTCCATAATCCCCAAGAAACAAAAGGAGGAATTTATCTCCATGGATCTGAAATAATAGGGTGAGAGAATGGAAATTTTTTCCAATTTACCATAAAATTCTTAAGAGTACAGAGAAAGACCCAATCTACCAAAAGAAGCCTAAGGACATGTGTCCAAACCTCTCTAGAGAAAGAACAATGAAAATTAGATGTTCAATATTCTCAATATCCTCATAGAAAAGGAAACATTTGTTAATAAATTAGAATCCTCTTTTATTAATATTGTCTATAGTAAGCATATTACCATGAACAACAACCCACCAAAAATAATTAATTTTAGAATAAGTTTTGAATTCCACACCTGATTCCAATCAAAACTAAGAGGTAGAATAGGTTGTTACATCAAAACATAAGCAAACTTAACTAAGAAAACCCACAAGTAAGTCTACTCCATATCCATTCATCCTCCTTGTTATGCAAAAAAATAGACAATCACCAATTTGTTGACTTAAAAACTAGATAGCAACATCCCACCCTTGTTTTCCTCCCCTTATAATCCTTCCACCTGTTAGTTGTTCTAAAAAATTCTTCCATCTTGGAATGTTACCTCCCCAGCCAATGTAACCATGAAGGTATCTACCATTGACTCTAATTAGCATCTCATTTATTTGATTGAGTTGATTAAATGATGATAAATCAAGACCATTGTTTCACACATCCTCCCAAAAAACAATCTTCATACCATTACCAACTCTCCTTCTAATCCATTTTTTTTTAACTAGTTGTTCTAGATTATTGAACCATTTGGAAAATATGAGGGATACAAGAAACTCCCTTGATTATCATTACCAAGATATTTATCTTTCAAAATGGCCACCCAATCTTTAACTCCTTCAAGAAAGTTCCTTCCAATTTTAGTAAGAAGGGCCTTATTAAAAAATTAGTTTTCTTATGCCTAGGCCCCCATACTTTTTTTCAAAACACACTTTATCTCAAATAACAAGAGAAATCCTTGAATTTTCTTCCATTCCAATCCAAAGGAATTTCCTCTGAATTTGGTCTATTTGTTCGCAATGCAAGAAGGGACTTTAAATAAGGATAGATAATAGACATGAATGTTTTGAAGAGATGCCTTAAGAAGTTGAAGCTTACCAACTTGACTTAGGAATTTTCCTTTCCATCCTACCAACTTCTTTTTAGTCCTTTCAATTATACTATTCCAATAATTATTAGTAGGCTTCTTAGAAATTAAAGGAAAACCAAGATAGGTATTCGAAAAAACAACAATTTGGCATCCTATTATCCTCATAAATCTATCCATAAGCATTTGATCCACATTATAGAGGTAAAGCTTAATTTTCACATAATTTATGTATTGCCTTGAAGCTCTAGCATATTCCTCCAAAATAGATTTCCATTGAGCAACCTCAACCACCGAGGCTTCTCCACAAAGAATAGTATCATCTTCAAATTTTTGATGAGAAGCAAGAGGCAATGAAGAAGCAGCCTTAACCCCTTTAAGTAATCTTTGCTCGGGCTTTTTTTTAGAAATTTCTCCCAAGAAATTTTGCAACAATTATAAACGGGTAAGGAGAGAGAGGGTCTCCTTTTCTTAACCCTCTACCACAAGGGAAGTGACTTTTAGGAACACCATTAACCAAGACAAAACACTTTAGGGTGGTTACACAAGCTTTGAATAGATTCAAGAATCTACCTTTGAACCAAAACTTTTGTAAAATAACTAGCAAGAATGACCAAGAAACTCTATCATAGGTTTTAGAAATATCCAATTTCAGCACCATACCCAGCTTCTTGCTAAACTCCATAGAGTGAATATATTCATGAGTAGCTAAGACAACATCTAAATTTTTTCTACCTTTAACAAACCCCTTCTGATCAGGGGAAATCAATCTATGAAGAACTTTGAACCTATTGACACTAAGCTTAGAAAAAAATTGTAAATTGTATTACATAAACTTATTGGTTTGTAATCTTGCAAAGGAGAAGAATCATTTTTCTTGGGAATTAACACTATAAAGGAAGAGCTTATCTGATTTAATAATCTTCCTGATCTAAAGAAATCCCTAGTAGCATTTAGGAGATCTATGGAAATCACTTCTCAGAAATCTTGAAAGAAGGCAAGAGGAAAGACATTAGGCCCCGAAACCTTATGCTTCAAAGGAGAACGCCACAATTTTAACCTCTTGTAGCAAAATTGGTTTCCCTGGCTCCTTAAGGTCCTGGTCAAAGATCATGTTAGGAATAGCATCAATAAGCTCTTCTAATCTAGAAAATTCTAGATTAGAGTTAACAAGATTTCTTTTAAAGAAAGAAACAACACCATCTACAATATCATTCTCATATGTGAGGATAGAACCATATTATTTAACCAAAGACATTATTTTATTCTTTTTTCTATGTTTCATTGTGGACTGATGATTTTTTTTTTGTATTTCTATCTCCCTTAGTTAATCACTGTATTCTATACTTTTGTTTCCATAAAATTTCCTCCATCTTTGAGAGCTTAATCCATTCCATTTATAACTCCCTTTCTTTTGCACAAAGTTTCCATATCATTATGTACTTCCTCCACTCTCCCTTGAATCTCATTAAGTTTTGTTGAAATGGTCTTCTTTTTGTGAAAAATATTACCAAAGGAGATCCTATTCCAACCTTTTACCTTATCTTTTTAATTTTTGAGCCAAATGGTACATCAGAGTACCTTAACATGGAAGATTCTACCAAATTTGAACAAGTCCTTTGAACTTCGGGTGAGAAGTCCACATAATTTCATACTTGAAAGGAAAGGGACCCTTCACCACAAGCTCCTCCCAATCCAAAAAGGATTGCACTATGATCAAATTCCTTTCTTGGAAGAGCAAATAAATTAAGCTTAGGAAAAATATTCCAACCATTAGAGATTAAAAACCTATCAATTTTAACTTGAATGTGATTACTTCCTTATCTCCTATTGGACTAGGTAAACATAGAGCCTTGTAATTCAACATCCATAGGCCCTTGAGAGGAAATAAAATAAGAAAGATCCACCATACTATCAAAAAAATCATCCAAACCCCTCGATTTTTTAGAAGGAAAATTGGCATATTAAATTCCCCACCAAGCATCCAATAATCCAATTGTCTACTAGAGATAAAAGAGGATAAAGAATCCCAAATCCAAACTCTTGTAGACCTAGAATTAGGAGATTAGATATTAATTAGAGTCCACTTTACTGAAGTATTCAAGCCTTCCATAGAGGTCATCAAATTATTTTTACAATGGTTTCCTTTGGCACCTTTTATCCTACTAGGGTTCCAAAAGGTTTTTATTCCACTAGAAGCTCCTTTTTCATCACTAACACAATAATTATCAAAAGGCCAAATATTCTTGACAATTTAATCAAAAGTGGATTGCTACATCTTCATTTCCTGGATAAGCAATATATCAATTTTCAAATCAACAATTTAATAAGACGCTACTTAAAAGGGCTATTCAACCCATGAATATTCCAATACAATATATTCATTATAGAGATTAGGAAAGTCAGTATCACCCTAGTACTAATAACTAGAGACTAAGCCCCCTAAGCCTTTATTTCTTCTATTTATTTTTCCTCGAAAGGCAATCCAAAGTTTTTTGTTTACCAGAAGCCACATCTTGAGTAGCATCTTGAGCTCGAGTTTCCCTCCGAGAAGGTCTCCCTTGTTTATGTTCTCCCTCAACATCTATTTTTTTATTTTTTGGTTTCTCATTAACTTGATCCCATTCCTCCTCTAGAACACCTTTAGAGGACTTTGTAGGAGGATTTTGAGCCTCATTAACACAAAATCCCAACAATGTAAGGGATTCAGGTATAGGTCTTTGATTTGACCCCCAATCACACTATTAAAATCAACATCCTTTATTTCAGTATCCATAACCTCCTTCACTTTTTGAACTTCTCTTAAATCTATATCAATTTATCCATCTTCAAGACCCCCATTACGGATTGTAGAGGGATATTTTATATGAACTTCTTTAAGCATGTCATCTTTATGCAAGATAGGATTTTTGGGATGATTTCTTTCATTATTTGTGCTTAAATTTGGTTCACCTTTTTGAACACCATTTTCCAAATATTTACCCTTTATAAGCCTTCCAACTTCCTCTTGTACGTGATGCTTTTTGATGGTTCCATATCATGATTCTTTCTAGAACCCTCCATTCCTCCTTCCTTTGGTTCCACCCTTTCCTTTTCTTTCTAATTAGTTTGGTTTGATAAGAGGTTATCCCTCCCCTAGTCACCATTGTTACAAATACCCTTCTCAATAGCTAAGGGCTCCACAACATTATTATTATATTAAACTAACAAAACTTTGTTTTTATCTAGAATTTGTTTCTTTCATGAGTCACTTAAATGGCCAAACTTCCTATAGATGTAGAAAAAAATATCTATATTTTCACACTATTATTTAGTTTCACACCCTAAACCTTGATTTCATAGAGATAGAGGAAAGTAAAACCTTGTTAACAACAACATTAACAAAAATCCTTGCAAACACCAATCTAGACTTTTGGTGTGTTACTTTTTCTATCACAAGTAGATGGCCAAAGGAATTAGCAATACCTTGGAAGATTGTATAGTTCTAAAACTTGAGCAAAAGTCGTAGAAGATGAATCCAAGTAGGAGCAACTGAACCAAGATTCGTCGATGGTTAAAACCTATGCTTCTATTTGCATAAGGATAATCAGTTCTTAAAATTATTATCATATGCCCATGGGCCTCCAATTATCACCTTAATCAAATTTTCATGAGTCATAAAGCTAAAATGAAATAAGGCCATTTTTCATTGCACTGATATTAAGACTACCCTTGAGCTTCCAAGTAGTTTGTGCCCATTTCCCAACTTGATTTGTGTTGGGTTGAAAAGCAAGAAACTTACCTACAAGAGAGAGCTAAAGACTAGCAATTGTCTCATTCATGAGATCATCAAGAACATCAATCTCAAGTACTTCCATAGAGCATGAAACCTCTAAAGGATCAAAAACCCTAGGTTTCACCATGTTTGAAGATCTTCCACCAACCAACTTATCCACATAGGATATTGGATCCTCCTAAACCAAAAAAGAGTCTAGACCAAGAGGGGGACACAAGATCCTTTTCAACATCCCGAACAAAGGCCTCCAAAGAAGATGATGCCTTGTTTTCCTTCAATCCATCCTTTACTACCATGGAAGCAACCATCGTGCCTTCCTTTACTGCTATTAAATCATCCACCTTTGATTTTTTTAATATTGCATGTGTGTGGTAAATAGAATAGAGATTCATTTAAATATGGTTGTAATAGAGCTAAAAAATTTGGAGGTTATTCATAGCGATATATTTAGTCTTGTGGGTCTGCCTTTTATTGGAAAATGTCACTACTATGTTTTAGTTACCAAAACATAAGTCTATTTATTCTCTACTTTTAAATATTTTAAAGTATTTGTCTAGAAATAGATAGATAAGAAAGTAAAGTTTATAAGAATAGATAATGGTGATGAGTTTTTTCTCTAGAGTATTTGATGATCATTGCAGGCATGCATGGATTGTCAGGTAGAAAAAGAAAAACTCCATATGTTCTATACCAAAATGGAGTGGTAGAAAGTATGGCCATGACTTTGATAGATTGAATTATAAGTGTTGTATCAACCAAGATATGCTTGCAAACTCAAAACAATCCACAAATAAGCAATATGCAAAATGAGAAAATATCATAAGCATGTGATGTGTTGAAAATGTACAAATGACCCTTGCTTATAATGGCGAGGATGAAGAGGTGAGAAGGTAGGATTCAAACTTTGACTACCCCTCCATGTATGAAACAAGTGTAAGACTCTATGGACAAGTGTTGAGACACTTGGTGAGTCTACATGTGGTGAGACAAAAGTCTAGATAACCTCTAAGTGAGCTTAAATGTAGTGTGAATAGGACTCTACTAAGCAGGCTAAAAGATAACTAGTTTGATAATATCTGTTTTCACACTAACAAGAAGCATTCTAAGTAGTGTAAAGATTGCACTCACATTTTAGAGCTTTTGGAAGTGAGACATGTGTTCATGTTCCTAAGGAAAAATGGCTTAAGCTTGATTTTAGGGATAAAAATGTTTTTTGTGGGTTATGGTGAAAACTTCAAGATTTGTGATTCTATAGCATTAAAAATGTTATATTTTAAGGATGTTATTTTCATCAATCTTGGAAGATTTTAAAATTATGAATGATATCATGAGAAGCCTAATAAAATAATGCATTTTGATATTAGAACTAATAAACATGAAGATGCATGAACATAATAGCAACAGGATGGAACTAATGAGGAAGGAGAAGGTTTACATTTGAGTTCTAATGAGAAATTTTCAACATGAGTTTCTTGTTATACCTCTTAGAAGGTCCATGATACAACATAGTCCAATCAAAAGGTATAGTACTTACGATTACATTTGTATATTTGATTTATCATGTACTAACAATAAACTTAGATTTGTGAAGGAGGATTTATCTTTAGATGAGAAGTCTTGGTTAGAGGCTATGAAAGTTGAAATAAAGGATTTGAACAATGTGACACATGGGATCTAGTCAAGTTACCTAGTGGGAGGAAAGCCATTAGATGTAAATGGCTATTTAAAAAATAATTAGGAGTAGATAGTATGTTGGAACTTAGTATAGGGTTTGATTAGTGGCAAGAGGTTACTCCTAGGTTAAGGGAGTGGATTTTGGTTAGGTTTTTTCTCATGTGGCTAAACCAAACTTTATTATATTATTTTTATCTATTGTTGTTTCTTTTGATTTAGAGGCAAAGAAAATGGATGTAAAAACAAATTTTCTTCATGGGGATCTTGATGGAGAAATATTTATGAAACAAATTGATAAATTTGTGGTGAAGAGACAAGAACACTTGGCTTGGAGGTCAAAGAAATATCTATATGGCTTGAAGTAGTCACTAAGAATGTGGTACCAACATTTTTTTTTTTGTGTATTGGATCATGACTTTATTATAAGTGAAGCTAATCACTATGTTTATTTCAAATTAATTCATGACCAATTACTAGTCGTTGTCTTATATGTTGATAATATGTTATTTATTAGAAATGATAATGGAACTTTAGGATCGATTATATAGTACATTTGATATGAAATATTTATGTGCTATAAAATACATTTTTTGTATTGAAATATATGGGATTGAGTTACTAGAAAATTATTGTTAATTCAAAAGAAGTATGTCGACACTATTTTGTAGTGTTTTTCCATGCAAGATTTTGAACTAGTTTGTATTCCCTTTTCGATTGGCACTAGGATATCTCTAGAGAAATTTTCTAAAATAGATGATGATCTTGAAGAGATACATAAAATTCTAACATGTTAGTGATGTGGGAAGCCTCATGTATGCCATGGTCTACACAAGACCTAATATTGCCCAAACAATGGGAGTTCTAAGTAGGTTTATGTCAAACCATGGTAAAAAAATATTAGACTCATATTAAAAAGATTTTCAAATATTTATGAGGAACGTATAACCATTGTACTACTATCATGGGAATAATGATGTAGGAAAGATGGTTGAATTATAGGAATTTGTTGATTTTGATTGGGCTAGTGATTTAGATTGCAAGAGGTCCACCAATAGCTATGTCTTTACTTTGTTTGGAGTAGTGTTGGATGAGAAAGGACAACCTATAGTTTCATTGTCCACTACAAAAGAAAAGTACATTGCTATGCCACTTGCTTGTAAAGAGGCAGTGTGGTTAGAAAGATTGTTTTCAAATATTGAATTTTTGTGTGAATAAGTGAGAATTGGATGCAACAATCAGAGTGACACATGTTTGGCTAAAAATAAGTAATGTATCATGCCTATATGAAGCACATTGATGTTTGGTATCACTTGGTTTGATAAATGGTTAAGTTTGTAGAGTCATTGTATAAATTGGATACCTTAGAGAATATTGTAGATTCTCTTGCTAAGCTAGTTGGCCCAAAGAAGTTTAGTTGGTGCAAAGAGGCCATGTGTCTCTCATATTTGAGAGTTCTAGATTATGTTTCTTGACTATTTCATTACAATTTAAATGTCAAGTGGGAGAATGTTGGGTCTAGGTGTCATTCACCTTACAAATTATAGATAGTTTTATTTACTATTGTCAATAAATAATTCTTATGTCTCCAAAGAACATGAAGGGGGTAGACTTGGATTCCCCTTTATGTGGTAGGAAAATTATTTATTAATTATTTCATCTCCAAGGTAATTGATGTGGCATTTAATTCAAGAGTTACTTTTGGGGATATATTAAAAAATGGGTAAAGATCAAGATGTGTAAGAAGACATAAGGACATCTTTTATTGTTGGATCTTATGAAAAATCTGGTCAATCTTCCTATGGAGCACCTAGGATTGGGATCTTGGTAAATTTGAATATTACAATAGAATCTATGATATTGATAATACAAGAGATGGATATAAGGTGCATAAGAGGACTCACTACTCAAGGTATGTTGATCATTTTGGTGAGGTGTGAGATCTTCCATGAAGATTTGGACACCTAGTTGTGAGTGTATGGTATTGGCTACTTGTTTTGGAATACCATTTATAGAATCTTATACTCATCCACCTTATATATTTTTTCCTTAAGGTGATAGTGGATTTTATCACTAATACAAGATTGAGTCTCTTTGGATATGGATTTTCTCTCAAAAGAATTTTTTCACATAAATCTTCATGTTATGACCAATATATCTTATTGTCTAATTACACTCTATTTCAACAATAGGTACCAAAGTCTTCAAGACCATAATTTTCGATCTGCACCATAATTTTAAGGTTGCACCATTTGGATCAAAAATACATATACAAAGAGCAAGGTCATAAGTGCAAGTTTGAGTTTGCTTCAAGGGAAAGCTTAGATGTTCCTCCATGATGTTGCCTGATTTCAGTCTGGAAATTGCATGTATGAGCCTGCGGCACGTTGTTTTAGGATGATTTTGAGATCTTCGTGCCATAACAATGTCCAAATAATCCTGCTCAAAGTGATCGACTGTAGATTACGTCTACCAACCCGTCCACGTTTCATTCCATTTCAAGACTTAAGTCATATATGTGAGTTAATTTTTATATTGATTGCATTTGTTTAGTTAATTATTCTTTAGATATTTTGAAGAGGTCACAGTTATTTATCTTTTATTTTTATTAGAAAATATTCTAGCATATCATACTAAATATACAAATTTGATAAGTACAATTGGAAGGCTTACAATTAAAATGTGGTTAGCTGGCATGCATAGTTCAAAACATCAAATTTTATCAAAGTATGCAATCAAAATTACATGACATGGAAAAGAAAAAATGTAAGAAAATGTAACATTTTTAGGAGGTGGTGAAGGGGGGTCATTACAATGTGACACCTCCCACTCTTAGTTCACATCAAGAATATCTAAATTCTTATATCTTGTGTTCCTTCTAGTCACAACTAAGGGTACAAGAACACTCAATTCTTGTGGCGGTTTCATAACCATGGTCTTTGTACCACCTTGCCACTATCCAAAATATTGACCATGAGGAGATACAGACCAAACACGTTGTTACACAAGAGGAAAATAAAATGAATTTAACCATGCAAAGAGAGGAGGATTTTTTTGCATAGTACCATCAAATGGAATTGGATCATAGTGCATATGGTGCTCCCTAATGATTGAGAAAATCCTATTAATGTTGAAACTCAAGTTAAATTTTCTTGGCTAATTATTGAATCTATATGTATAACGAGGAAATAAAACTCACTTTCTTAGTTGGAGAGATATTAGATTGAATTTCATCTAAAAAAAGGACACCAGATTTAGACATTGAAACTTAAAAAAGAATTAAAAATTTGAAGTACACAAGTCTAGCAATATAAGCAAGCTAGGGGATTGTAAGCCCCAAAAGAAAAATTCTCCAAGAGAATAAATCTAGATGGACTTGAGAGAACAAGATATGCATATGTTTCTATGTTGTCTAAGCATTGGAACAAGTTCAAAAGACATGCTTGAAGGTGTCTATATGATGACAAGTAGAACACTTAGATGCAAATCTTCCTTAGGTGGACTAGTCAATTATATTCACGTAAGGGTGACCCTTGGTTGCATATGAACCAAACGAAGTGAACTATCATGGGATTGATATTTTTTCTAAAGTATTTGAAGTATAAAAATTTGAGTGCTCAAGCTAAGTAAGAGTTGGGAAAAAGGGATTGAACACTTTATACAAAATACTATTACTCTAAAAGAAAATATCATAGTTATATAACCAAGTCTTCTACCAAACACACAAAGGATGAAGACCCAACTTGTGTAACATAACAACTAGAATAAGCTCCCATATTCACAAAATAAAAGGTAAATCTAAAGAAAAAAGATGGATTTATTGTTGTAAGGATGGTCATGGAGTCTAATTTTTAGAAGAAACAAGATCTCAAATGGTATGAATGCCTTCACAAAATAGTCCAAAAGATTTAATTAAAGGAGTCTCAAGTAGAGGCAAAATAGAAGTGGCAATAATGGAGGACCACCAAAGATCATGGTAGATTAATGATATACCATGTTTGAAGCCATCCCCAACCCACTTGGGGAAGGGTTTGATAGGTTCAAAGTATTTCCAAATACTTTGAACAAAAAAATAACCTTGAATTATAATGGGATCATTGTTGACAAGAAAACAATGGAACTAAGTGCCCTTCCAACATTGTTTACCATAAGCAATACTAGCTTCAATAAAATTTCTATGGTAAATATTCCAAAAGCAAAGCCATTAATGACACAAATAATCCACTTAACATAGAGAGTAATCCTCAGTTTGTGAACATCAATAATCCACTTGCCACCTTTATCCAAAGGAAGAAAAAATATATCCCTTGCAACCCTATTTGATCCATGGATTGCTTCCCATTAGTCCAAATAAAATCCCTCAAAAAATTTGCCAGTTTATCATAGGAAACTTATGAAGGAGCCCAAAGGACTTGAATAGTAACATTGGTAGCTCGAAGGAATTTTGTATGAATATAAAGTTTCCCTAGGGGAGAAAGTGGCTTAGAGTACATAAAGAGATGCTTTTCTCCGCCCATTGAATGCCATACTATTGTAGGGTGGTAAGCTAAATTTCAAAGGAAAAGAGAATGTCAAGGAACTTGAACATTTGGCCTTTATCGATCCATTTCCATTGAAAGTCATTTTATTAAGTAGGCATGGATAAAGGGGTTTGTCTATAGTATTGAGTCTTATTCCACTAAATATTGGACCCTAAAGCAAGACAAAAAGAATGTCTAGATAGACATGGATTATTTAAAAGACTTGTGATGTTTTTCCAAAGTAAGAAAACAATCATCTAAAAATATGCTCATTTAAAAGTTGCTGGGAGGAAGGGGGAAGGAAAATACCCTTAACCAATAAAAATAGTGATTTTTGGGTTAAAAAAACTCAAAGGCTTATGCCATAGGAATGGACAATAAGGAGGCAACATGATAATGTTGTCTAATGGAGAAAAATAGACCAAAATTATTGGATTCTTTACCATTAACAAAAAGACAATTTGAGTCATCGAAAAAGAGATTTTGAACTACTTTGGAAAAAATCCCTAAATACCAAGGCTTTTGAACTACATTAAAAAAAATCCCCAAATACCAAGGCTTTGAGCATGGCCAAAATAAAGGGCCACTCAATATGATCATATGCATTTCTAAAGTCTACCTTAAGAAAATGAATACACTACGTGAGGGCAATGGCCCATTCAATCCCTTCCCAAATAACAATTATATTATCAAGAATGTAGTGACTTTTAATAAAGCTAGTTTGATTAGGTTGCACAATGGAAGGTAGAAGATGATAGATGTAAAAAATTTGAGTTCTTGACAAAAAAATATATATATATTTGGTAGGGTTATGGGCCACTAATTGGTGATAAGATTAGGATCCCCAACTTTAGGGAATAAACTTGTTTTTAACATGATTGATATAATAGAGCGCAATGAATGGATGGAAATTGCTTCCTTATAAACCTAGAGCATGCAAAGCCTTGTGAAATTCCATGTGGCCTTGTAAAATCACAAGGAAACCCATGAAGGCATGTAGCCAAGTTTCATTCACCATTTGCATAAAAGTTTCATAGAGCTCCTCTAAAGAGAGTTGAAATTATAGGCAATTTGAGTTGTGCAACTAAATCTAGTGGGAACCACATCCAAGCATTATTGAAGCACATGACACCACTCATTGTGATTTGTGTCCTTCCTACACCTAAAAGAACAACTTCTAATCTTCAAGGAAAACTTGGAAATCACTTTGATTTGGGACTAATCCTACTTGAAATTTAGAGTTTCAAAAAATATTTAGTGGCTCTATCCCCCACCTCAAGAATTTGAGCTCCTTTAGCTCAATGGTGATCAAAAATCTTGAGGTTGTGCCTAATTTGGAGTGGCCATATTTGAAGTTGTGTGTTAAAAGGGTCTTTCTCAACCTCACAAATGATTGAAAAAATTATTGCTAAATAATGGTATTGATTCTCTTGTGAACTTGAGAAACTTGATTGCCAAACCAAAATAAGATGGTAGTGTGAGCAACCATTGAGTCCCACCACTCTATCTAGTTTGTAGCCACTAGAGGATATGGATCTAGGTTCTAAACACACATAATGAGGTGGATTGCTCCTTTATAAGAAAGGAATGACGTTTTCATGAAGAATTAAGTGTTAGGAATATTCAAAGTTGCATTATCCCACTCGATCATAAAAGTGATGTAATTGTGGTTAGAGAGAAAGAATCTTAGGATGTACTCTAATTGATTTTCTATTAAATTTAACAAGATGGAACACATGTTGTTGAGAGCTCATAATATGATCAAGGTGTTTAAGCACCTTGTCCTCTCTAGCGTGTAGATTAGACCATGTATACCAAACATTTGACATGGCAGGTTATCAAAAATTTGGGTTTGACAATCCCCAATGATTTTAAAAATAGAAATGTGCATCAATGTATAATTGGTATAATGCTAACTCCATCCTTTAATGGCTCCACCATATTAGAGTTGTTATAGAAAAATAGTTAGACAAAGGAAAATTGTTAGCTAGCCAACACCATAATGCTACTCTTTTTGGACTATCATTAAGGGCATATAAATTGGCAAGATCAATTAGATGACCATTAATACCAAGCATAACCACAAAGTGTGACAATTGGGTTTTCTCTAGAGGCAATCATAGTTGAACTTAAATATAGAGAAATAAGCATGCATGTTTTGTCATGCCAATCCTCATGGGATGTGATGAGCTAAAGGGCTTGAGGCCAATTTGAACTCCAATAAATTTAACTTCATGTAAACATATGATATCAAATTAGCTAAGTTGCTAACAACTTAGAAAAATTACTAAAAGCTTCTACAAGGTGACAAACATTCGAAGAACTAACTTTAATGTGAAGTGGTGCTCCATATAGTGCTCCAATTGGTCATCACATTGTTTGCTAACACAATAAACTAGTTGTGTATTAAAGGACATTGATTTGGAAAGATATAATCTCCTAATGAATTAGAGTGATGTCTATTGCTGAATTATCCCCTTGGAGTCATCGTCACTAGGTTGGCTACAAGAGCTTCTAAAGGGTTGAACACTCATAAGAGATGTTCTAATGACCACATGGTGACCTAAAATAACAATCAATTGAAAAGATGGATCAGTAGTTGGAATCTTGGTCAAGACAACAACATCAATTTTAATAGTAAGAACAACATCATTTTCCAAAGAAAACGAAACTTAGATTAAGACTCATTAAAATTGATCTATTTAACTATGACTAACCTTTCACCATCCATTGTAGACCATCCAACATCTAAAATATTTGAACTTCGACCTCACCCAACAGTATAAATACTTGTAAACTAAAGCAACTTGATTTCTCCCAGGTAAAGACAGGGTTAACGTGAGGTCCTAAGCCCATATCCAAGAAGTACGAGACAAACAAAGTGGTGGACAAAACTGGGGTACCACCAAATCATCCGTAGCATTGAAATCTGGGGAAATTTATATGCCCGAGGTGGTGAAGATGATCAATCCTTCCAAGTTACAGTCAGGATCTATACTTTCTTCCACTTGGTATTATAAAATATGCAGTCCAAGAGAGCAAACCAAGCAAGGGTCTCTGTCATTCACTTCACAGGTCTATGTCAAAAGGGTTCAGCTATGTTTTATTTTCCTTATCTTCTTTGGAAGCTTCTCTTCAATTTATCTCCTTTTATCTTGTCTGTGAACTTCAGCTGCTGTTCCAAGGCTTGTCACTTAAATCCATATGTTCTGTCTTACTCAGGAGTCTATTTCTTGTCTTTGTTTTGTTCAGCAGTCTATTTGTTATCTGTGCACATCCTTGACTGTGCATTTGCAAATTGTTGTTTGTATTTTCTTGTAGATTTATTCCAATAAAAAAAGTTCAGAAAGTGGGTATGTATTTGAAGATGTCTTTTCTTGATCACTGACCTTCAACCCACCATTACCTACCCTGTTCTATTTCAAAGTTTCTTTAAATATAACTCATTACGTACCCTGTTCTTTTTCAAAGTTTCTTTAAATATAACTCAAGCTAAACGTGGTTTGGATGTAGGAAGGAATTAGGTACACATGATTGTGAGTTTTTGGACTGTCTGTAATGACTGGAAATGGAATTTTAATGGATTATACGTTTCACCAGTATGAGTTTGTAAAAGAAAATAAACTTTTTCTTAAAGATTCATTCAGGTCACTCTATATAAACTAATTTATATAAACTAATTTACTTTAAATGTAGTAAAGTGTGGGTTAATATACTTTTGTAACAAATCTTAAATTAAGAAAGTAAATGTGAAAGATATGAGTCTTTAATTATACAGTGGAAGAATGAATGATTTCTGAGATGATAAATTATAAAGTCTCTAACTTGGATTATCTCTTTGTTTGTGCAATGTCTTGGATTATGTGTTAAGCCCATGCATTGTCTAAGATCAAGTCCATGGCTTAGGGTCTTTTCTACATCCAAAAATTTGTCCTCCTATTACATCATGGATATGATCTTTGTGTTTCTCCACTCCTTTTTTCTTTGTCGAGTTCACCTTTCTATACTCTATTGTATGGACTAGTGCTACTTAGAAATACCTTTGGAGGGTTGTCAATATGTTGCAAGGGGGCATGTTCTCCTAGGTCAACCCCTGAAAATGTGTGTAAAAGATCAATAAACAACAAGCAAGCCTCCTAGAATGAATATGTAGCCTTAATAATTCATTTGAAATAATCAAACAAGAGTGTTATTCTAGTGCTTCTAGGATGAGTAGATGTGAGTGAGATGAGAGATATGAAATGGATGCAAATGAATGTCTTTAAATACAAGCACATAGCATTAAATCATGCACACATGTGTTTAGTCAACTCACAATGGCTAGTAGAATAGGCAAGAGTTCAATAAAATATTTGACTTTAAATTTTAAATTTTTTTATGGGTCAAATTTATGATCATAGGGTTGATTTTCTATGCATGGAAAAGACCCAATACATGGCAATGGTTAGAGCATAATATGTAGAAAATGTATTAGGATGTTTACAAATGGTGATAATTAATCCATGGTTAGGGTGAATGTGTTGAAATGTGGGTATGTATCAATAGATGTGTTGTGAATGCATGTATGGGGATGTCTGTGTATAAGAATTGGTAAAAGGATATGGGGATGTGCCCAACTTTGCACAAGATTATGCCATTTGTTGATATGTATGTATTTTTAACCTATTTCTTGATTAAATGTGGTGTTTATGTTCATTACAGTATCTTAATTTTAACCAAGATGTATGCTACAGGATTTATCTTTCTATTATTGTTTATTGTGAATCCTACACTCATGCCATCTCTCAATTGTGGTTCTGTGTTTGTTGGTATGTAGTCTCCACTCCCCTTCCCTATTTTTGGAGTGTATTGTTCCTTATTGCAATGTTTCCTAGAGCCTAGTTGTGACATCGTACCACCTTTTTTTTGTTTTGAATACTATACACTTTTCCAGTACCTTCTTTTTCACAACAAAGTATTCTAGTGGCTCACTTCCACTATCTTTGTTGTGAGGATTTATTTATTGTAGTAACTTTTATTGGTTTGAGATGGTAACTGTTTTTGTCATATGCATAACTTTGTGTTACAGTAGTAGTTGTGTTGCCACTTTGATCTTTTACAATGTTTGATGATTTATTTATGGTGGTTGTGGTGATTTCGTCTCATGGCAATAGCTATCTTCCTCAAAAAATCTTTGAAGCCATCTTGTGGTCATGTATTTTTCTTGTGGAAAAGGTGCTTGGTGTGCAATAGTGTTTAGTTGCTTGGTGGTGCTCATATGGAATTTTTGTGGTTAGTATAGCTTGTGGTATCTCATATTCCAACCACGACTATTATATAAGTAATATGTGCTTTGGTGCCATGTTTTTGTTTTCTTGTGGTAGCATGTTGATGATTAGCTTAGAGGTGCTTCAGAGTTCCATTTTCTTGAGGTATTTATTTTTTGTCATTATGCATCTAATCCTTCCATGTCTTATCCACCATTTGAACTGTTTTTCTGCCATGTGGACATCTCATATTAATAAGGTTTGAAATATTTACCTACCCTAACCCTATATTGTGAGTTCATAAGCTATTTACAAGTTAGTCAATTCTTGGTGGTCTCTTCACCATTTAATCATTTGTCACTTTCTCTTAGTAATTGATGGTTGGTTGCAACAAGGTATTGATCAAATTGTTATCTCAATTCATGTGCATGGTTATGACAAGTTCACTTATTTCAAATTCTTATTTCTTTAGCATGATGGTGAGTTCAATGTTGGCCCAAGTAGCGAGTGAACCTAAAGTTGTTTCTCACATGGTTTCATAGTTCCCCTTTTTTGTTAGGTATATGTCTCATAGATACAATTCCATATCCCAAATGTCTTCATTAGTCTAATGTTGTGTGATCCCACATGTTTGTTTGGAGTTGTGTATGCCATAGTCACCTTCAATGTTTTGTGGCATAGAAATTTGAATTTCCCTCCAATGTGTCTAATGTAAAATGCTATATATTCATATTTGGAAGAGGAAGGGTTAGATGTTGGTTGTTAGCATCAGCTCCTAACCTCATGCCATCTCTCAATTGTGGTAGTGAGTTTATATAGAACTAAGGAGAGGATGAAGGTGACAAATCAACCAATGAGAATTGACCACCAATAATCACCAACATTAAATAAAGTGATGAAAAAGTAAATACTCCACCTTTAAAGGGTGGAGATGTTGCAAGGTGTGTTTCCTTGGTCTCTTTTTGTTGTGCAATTCAGCGCTCAGGTTCGTGACATGGCTTAACCACCTCATGTGGATTCATTAACTCTGGCGATTGTATCAGGCATTAATAGGTCGATCTTTTGGTGTAGCAACAACTATCTTTGCAACAATTGGTATCAAAGCTTGGGTCACAGGTTCAAACCCCTCACTTGCATTGGGGTGGGGGGTTGTTGCAAGGTGTGCACCCTTGGTCTCCTTGTATTGTGCAATGCAGCGCTCGGGTTCATGACATGGCTTAACCGCCTTTTGTGGATTCATTAACTCTGGTGCTTGTATCAGGCATTAACGGGTCGATCTTTTGGTGTGCAACAACAATCGTCTTTGCAACAGGAGACACCTCATCACTCTATCTCCTAGTTATCAAATGATTAACTCACTTTATTATCCTAAGAAATCTTAATAAATGTGTAGGAAAAACTTATAACTAAGGGAAAAATAAATATCCCTCTAGGAAAATGAAAACCTACACTAACAACATCATGTTAACCATGCATCATGTTTTCATGTAAGTTTATTCATGTTTTATGTTCATTTATTTTGTGAGTATTAACACTTGCAGGACTTCAAATCAAGCATCAATTTCTCCTTGAAGGTGATGAGTGCATGACTTCAATCCATCAAGGAATGCAAATCTGAGTGGTGAGTTGTAGTAATAGTCAATTTATCACTTGTTTATCATTTAGCCTTTGTCTGACCGATGGTAAGCTCTCCTTTTACATCATCATAGCCATTGCAGAGGTAGAAATACCAAAACGAGGTTTGACTTAAGAAAGCCCCTATACGGCACAATCCTTCCCCCTCTTTTATTTGTGCAAGTTATAGATCTTACGCGAATTGCGGGAAGATTTGAAGATGAATTTCTCATTCATTCATTCAAGCCCTACAAGTCATCAAGTCAAGGAAAGTGGATTTTATCACTAATAGATGAAGTTTTAATAGTGAGTCCGAGAGAGAAGAGCACACAGACCAAGAGAAATAGGAGTGTGAAGTCAGATCTTGAGTAGTTACTACCTAGTCTAGGGTGCCCAACGCCCCTATCCCATTGTTTCAAGCCCAAATTTATATGCCAGGTTCTTCTGTGTATACTCTCTTCTATTCTAAATTCTATTTTTGCTTGTTTGTTTTGTGTTATCCAAAAATATCAATAGTCTATTGCATTCTCATAAATAACCTAGGAACATCATTGCATCATAAAATTCAATCAATTAACACATCATTCAACCCACACAAAAACAAAGGATTAAAACCTTGATCCACCATTCTGGCTCTTCCATTCAGGTTTGTAGTCAAGTGGGTATTGATAGATCATTTTTAATCCTTTACATGTTCCATTGGAAGAAGTGTGATTTAAAAGCTAGATCCATTTTTCCACACAAACATTTTAGTGAACCTGATTGTCTTGTGCACTTTAAATCTTCTGAAATTTGATGCATATCATTTTAAAATAGTGTGTAATCTTAAGTTATATGAATTTATTATTTATGCATACATAGGTTTCATAAAAAGCATTGAAAAAGACAAAATTTATTGCATTTTCATTTAAAAGACAGTTAGGGTTAATTTCAATTAGATCTATCTCATAATTGTATTGAAAAAACTGCATTAGGTCATGTTGAAATCTGAAAATAAATTTGGAAGTGTTTAAAGTTGTCATTATGCATATGCATATTGTTGAAAAGTGAAAAGTTGCATTATGATTATTAACATTTCAGAAAGATAGAAATTTTTTTAATTCTAGAATTGTCAAATTAGGATCAATTAATTATTGCACATTAAAATCTGAAAAGTGCATTTAGATTTGAAAATTTTGAAAATTGTATGCAAAATTATGTTTTCCATATTTACAAAAATTGAAATTCTATGCATTTCTAGAAATCTACATGTCATCAGACCTAAACAGATTCAGATTAGGACCCTTAGACACAGTAGAACACATCTAGATTTTGAAATTAATAAAATTAATTTACTGGTATAGGGTACTCAACACCCTTGTCTAGTCAATTTTACATAAAATTTGGATCACAGGTTTGTTTATGTGTTTCTTGTGCTATTTTGGCTTCTACCTCAGTTTATGTTTCTATTGTATTGTAATAATCATTATCTCGGTGCATATATTTATTAATAATAAGCTTTCATAATGTTGGAGTGCTTTGGAAAAATGATGTCTTCTTTGAGATCCTTGGTTGATTCATGTTGTGTCTTCGGTAATGCTTCTCTGAAGTGATGAAGCTCATGTTTCCTTGTCTCCTAATGCATATCTTCCAGTGAGGATATCTTGGTGCAAGATGAAGAGATTATTGATAGCTCCTCAAATAATAGATTACCTACCCTCAGAGCTAACATTGTCCTTTATCCTCCACTATTATTGCCTACTCACCCTTGTCAACAATCAACAAAGCTTACCATACCTTCACTTGATATGTTTTCCTCCTCCCACAAAGAGAGTGCTTTACAATTCATCTCTCAATCATTACATATAAAATACCTTTCCAATAAAGAAAAGCATATGCCCAAGTTGATCACCCATCTTATGAAAACAAAGTTAGTGATACACCTATTAATCTAGAAAAATGTTATGGTCATGGATTTAAGATTCTTGCTAAACAAGGTTGTGATACAAGGAATGAACATGAAATTCACACTCTCTTAGAACAAACACCACAAATCTCTACAATAGGGATTGGCTATCAAGGTCCTTGACCTTTACATAAGACATGCATTCCACCTTCAAAACCAATACCATTTCATGGTCTAGCTGGAGATGGCCTTCTTCCTGCTCTGCATCCTTTGTCTAAGATATAACATACATTATGCATATTTTGCAAGGGAAATTAATAACTTTACCACCTATTCATGCAAGAAAATATAATAAACAAAAAAAATGCAAATTCATCCTTTTGTGCATATCATAAAACATTTGGTCATTCTACAAATGAATGTTGTGTTTTAAAGAAAAAAATGAAATGGTTAATTCAGCTATATGACATTGATATGGATCCATGTACAAAATAATAACTTAAGTTATTTGAGTGTTTCTCCTTGCTATGTGACATTTGTAGTATCCTAGTATGCTCATTACCATGCATGGGGGCACAAAAACACTTTGTGCAACCATATGTCATCAACAAGGAGCAACACGATACTATCCTTGTCCTCAGACTTGGGGAGCAAGGATGGTTGATCTTGTGTGGTGTGTATCCTTTCTAAAGGATCCCCTCTTCATCCATTATCTCCTTAAAATATTAATCTAGCAAGTACATTAACATTTTAAGGGGGGCATATTCCCCTATTTATTTTGACTAAATGGAAAAAGTTTCCCCTTTAGTGGTGGTATTATACAGGATGGCCCCTAAAGTGTGGTCTTGTGGCCCCTTTAGTGGTGATATTTTGCATGGTATCCCTTAAAGTGTGGTCTTATACCTCACATGGTATTTCCTTAATGGTGATAACATACAAGGTATTCCCCAAGGTATGACTTTTTTAATCTATGTTAATATCCCTTTAGTGGTAATATTTTACTTAATATCCTCTAAAGTGTGATTTTTAGTGTCATGATATGTCCCCTCAGTGGTGGTATTATGTATGATACCCCTGAGGTGTGACCCTTCATTCCATTAATTATCCTCTCTTAGTGGTGGTGTTATGTATGGTACTCCCTAAGGTGTGACTTCCCATACAGTAAGCAATGTCCTTTAAATTAGAATGATCCAATTTTGTTGGTACACACCCTTTTTGTGGCAGTGTTATTTATAACACCCCCTAAGGTGTGGCTTAGGGATTTCATCCCCCGTGACGTTAAACTTTGTTCACTCTTTGAGGTGATTTCGTCCCTCACATGACATAAAACTTTATACACCCCCTGAGGTGATTTTGTCTCTTGTGATGTTAAAATGTGTGCACTCCTTCAGGTGTAATTTGCATAATAGTCCATAAATTTGGCATAATGCAAATTGTCAATTCATGAACTTGAGAACCCTTTTAACATGGCCACCTAGCATAACACAACTTGCTTTCCAGTGGAGTCGTGTGTTTCATGAGATACCTAGCATAACACGACTTTGTAACCTTGTGAAATTCATCATATTGCATGGACACTTAGCATAACATAGCTTGCTAGCCAATAGATCTATGTAGCTCATGAGTGGTTTAGCATAACACATCTTGCTAGCCCTTATGAGAGAACTATCGTGTCTAATATATATTTAAGAAATGATGTTTGGTATTTGTGATAAATTTAAGACTGAGGTCTCTTTTCCTTACTGACTCGAATCATTTTTAGTACTAGCCATGTGTTTATGTTTGTGATTGTTATGTGTCTTATTTGTGTTTGCCTTATGTTCGGACCGTGTAGTATTTTCATTTCATGTTTATGTTTTGTGTTATATTATGTTTTATGTCTTCATCATGTATGCTTCGTGTTTGTCATGTTGCATTTCACTTCATATGTGTGTTCCTTTGTTCTTACATTGTCTTACCATAGGATCTTGAATCTAGGGGCTAGCACATCCCCTAGATTCAATGCCATCCTATCTCTTCATTTTTTTGGATAATTGAACCCTTGGCTTCTTTGTACTTTAGTGTGAGTTTGAGCATAAGTTCATACTCTCACTAAAGTGGGGGCTAAATTTAGTGTCAAAAATTGTCACTCTTGACAATTTCAGACTAGGTTTAGCTCCCCCTGTGTACTTGGACCTAATTATGCAATATTTAACTATTTTATAAATATCTTCAAAAAATTAAAAGATGGGATTGAAAATAAACATTTAATATGATTTAATTTTCCTATTTTATAAATATCTTCAAAAAATTAAAAGATGGGATTGAAAATAAACATTTAATATTTTCCCCTGATGTTTAAGGCCTCAAAAAGGATGGGTCTAGACTAGGGTGTCCAACGCCCTTGTTCAACCATTTTTTTGCTAAAATTTAAATATGTCGGTGTCAACATTAATATTTTAAAATCTAATTTTATTTGTCAACTATTGATATTTCATTTTCAAGAAATTAGAAGAATTGCATATAAATAAAAATCCTTTTCACCATTTTAATCCTAGAATGTTTGATAAGACAATTGAGATTATTATTGAGCAATCAAGAGTCAAGAGTAGAATTAGTAGAGTTATAGAAACATTTATTTTTAGTCAAGCATCATGTTAGCCATGGAAAGAACCAGGATAAGATGACTTCCACTTTAAAACATTGGACATGGAAAATGTCAATATAATGATCTTTGCATGAACATGCATGCCCATAAAAGAAGCAAAGCTATTCAAGTATACACTATATTTGATGGAGGGAAGGAGTTTCTCAATAAATATTGATTGTAAGTCATCATCATCTAGGTGATGCTTCACTTTACCACATAAATATTAAAATTGAATGGAATATTCAATGATAGATCATCATGTATTTGAGAATATTTAATCAATTAGTCATTTGTTTTCAATCCCATATTGACACAAAAAAAATATAATAAAGTTGTGGCTGGCTAATCAAAAGAATGAATAGAAAAAAGAGCTAAATATTAGAAAGCTATTGAATGACATAGTCTCGTTAGGTTTGTGAAAATAATTTAGCTAATCCTTTATCTTCATATGTGAAATTTAGGCATACATCATTAAAATCTTGTGAATGGACATTATGATGTCCTTTTCTATAATACAATTCAATTATAGATGTCACAAAGCCAATGGGTAATGGATATGTAACAAAATCAAATGCAAGAGGTGTGTGGTGTGGAGGATTGTATGTAATAGACTCATACTTGGTAGACATATCATCCACTTTCTTCTTAAGTTGATCAAATTCCTTTAATGGTGTATGCATGGTAGAGATGGGAATAATAGTGGTATGTAGAGTGTGGAAAATAATGGATGAAGTATAAAGAGGGTGAGTTGTAAGAGGTAAAAGGATAATGGTAGAAAGAGAAGCCATGTTAGCACTATAAGATAAAATGAGCATAAGATGAGAAGGAAGAGTGGTATTAGAAACATATAGGTGTACCTAGAATGGTGCTAGTAGGTATATAGGTATGATTAGGTGTGGGGGGATGAGAGGTAATTGGAATACTAGAAGAGGAAAGTTGGTGGTGACAATAGAGGGTGGGTAGGTTTGGGAGAGGATACACTTTGGTACAATTCATGAGAGTGTCATCATTGTAAAGAATATATGTGCTATTAGGAGCACCCAATAATACATTGTGTAAAGTAGTAGGAGTGCCTAATAATGCACATGAGTAAGTGCCAAATAAGTAATTGGACTGCAAGGAAAAGGTTTTACTTAGAAACACATATCTAATGATCAAACTTGTGTTGTTCTTCATTATTAACAATGGGAACATCATTAGAAACATAATTCTCAATAGATTGGACCATTTGAAGATTCAAACAAGGACTTCTTCATAAAGGAATGTGAAGGTTCGAATGAGACTTTGACATGTAAAACACTTCACAAAACCCTAAAGGCTAAATGATTGAAAAGAAAAGATGTAATATCTACTATAGAATTAGAAAAATTAATAGATCAAATCTGAAAATGAAATCCTGGAGGCAAAATTAAGGGTGGGTAGGGTGAGTGAAAAGAAGATCATAGAATGGCACATAAAACCAAGTAAAGAGATATGTGGCAATGAAGCATAGGTAAAAAAGGGTGCCTAGACCCTATGGGATGTAAAAATAAGATGCAATAAAGAAAATAAAATTTGACAACCCTAATAACGGAAAGATAAATTTTAAGGAAAAAACCTTTTGTATATGAATTTGAGCTCACCAATAAATGTAAGGGAAATACACACCATTTACATAAGATATCTAAACTAGTTAAATAATTTAATTAATTACATTAACAATTGTCCTAGATAATTGAGTTGAGATTAGAAATACTAAATCATAAATTAAACATGGAATTTAGATGAATGTGATACTTAGCTAGATTTCAAACATGGGAAAATGACGTTAAACACATTGATAACTAATTCATCACAATCTTGGAGTTTTAGGGCTTAATTAGATAAATGTCTTAGAATTTATAAATTGATTGGAACCTATTTTGCTTCACCTACATGAGTGTAGAATTCATCTCAACGAGGGTGGAATTGAGCCTAATGCAGGAATTTGAGTTGTAAGTCATTGGAGTGAATCGACATAAATCTAATTATTGGAATTGATTTTCCTTGAGCTTCTAAATGGTGGTGTTTACAAATACCTTTGGAGAATCCACTGAATCATGAGGGTCGTGTTCCTAGCAAATCCCTAGTTGGACCGATTCAATAACTATAGAACAAAGATCAAATACACCAAGCAAGTTTGCAATGGACCTACAGTGATATATGCTGATGCAATATCTATATGATGATTCTTTCGATAACTCTAATATTCCTTGATGACTCCTATATGATTTCGAATGAATAAGTGAATGCTCTTAAACACAATAATATAACACACAAATGTGCACTAGGTAGGCTCACAAAACTAGTAGGAAGAAGTTGATGAGATTCAATATGAATAAATTTTAAAAATTTAAGATTCAAATCAACAACTTTGAAAATGAATTTGGTCAAGTTTGTGAGTAAGATTGGGATCAATCTTAAACAATGAATGATAATGATATTGAGATGTGATGATGCCGTGTTCACCTAATTAATACAAGAATGTGTCACTTATAGACTAATCATTATATTTAAAATATTCTAATCAAAATATATCAAATAATAAAAAACATAAACATATAATTTTTACCATTATAATAATATAAAAATAAAACTTTAAAAATAAAATTTAATACTTAAAAATTCATTCTATTATAATTAATACATAATTGATAGTAAAACATATATTACTTTACATAACCCTTTTTCCTTGCTTATATAATAAAAAATGCTTATATAATCAAAAACACATACTAGATACATGTTTATAAAATTTCATTGTTCATAATTAATTAAGCATAATTTTGAAGTACAATTTAAATTTGGTATATTAATTTATTCTTTTCTTTCCAACTCTAAATCTTATCCAAAACCTAGAGGTGATACCTACTCTTTTAATTTTTAATTAATATAATATAACAATCCCCTCAAAAAACACGTGTACAAAAAAGCCTTTGTATAATATGCAAATACCCCCACAATAAAACTTGAAAGCTAAGTGACATTCACCAATGAACTTCCCCCTATTATTTAATATAATATTTAAAAGTTTAAAAGAATTAAAAAAGTATTTACCAGATGGAATTCCCTTCCCCAATAACGCGCGCCTTATCCCCTCCTCCCAAGTTTCAATCATTACTTTAAAAACAATTGTACGTTTGGATAAAGACATGTTTACGTTACCGATTTCATTTTCTTGATTAGAAAATTACAGAACTGGGACAGATTTTTTTTAAAGAATTTTGTATTATTTATCAGACTGTTCTATCTGATATGTCAGTGGAGTCACAGATTGAAATCTCTTTTGGTTCATAATTAAGGATTGAAGAGTATCTATTTTCACAAAATATTTTACGAAGATTCTGAATTCATCTCTTATAATATCGAGGCCTTATACTCAACAAAGTTCAATTCCTTATGAACTTATTAAAAACCATTCATCTTGACCATCGACCAAAATAAAAGTTTTATACTCCAAAATTTAAAAAAAAATGATATCTTAAATAATTAAAACATTTCCCTCCAAAAATTATTCCTGGAGAATCTAGAAACTGTACCTAAAACTCCATTGAAAAAGTCCTCAACAACGGAAAACACGAGGAATGTTTGTACTAGCATGAACCCAAGAAGCATCCTGCATACCCATGAGCTTTCATGCCCATCCACCTATGGATATATATGACTTTCGTGGCATGAATCATCATCCTTATCCGGAAATACAGATAAAGGGGGTTCTAAGTTTGTTCCTATGCTCTTGCATTCCGTTATTAGAGCCTCCAGATTTGAATGCCAACTGTCTCGCCGACTCAGTCTGTCTTGAGTCTCATTAATACATAAATTCTCTATATTTTTTCGTTAAGATCAATGAATTCTTTTCCCCGCCTATTGAATTTTTAGTGCGACATTCAGAATTGTCAAAGCAGCAGCAATCATTCTATCGAACAGCCATATTTCTGGTGTGTACCCTGCAGCTCCAAATTAAAAGATTGCTATAATTGAGAACTTCTTGATTATAGACTTCTGTTGGCCTTGTTTGGTGATGTTGTTTTGTTTTGTGCATCTTGGTGTCTGTGAAATTTGGTCACAGGAGAGCCCATATGCACTTCTGGAGATTTAGAATTTGTCTTGTGTTTGTTCTGTGTGTTGAGAATTCAAAGTTTGTGATGTGTTTCAATTAGTTAGGTTCTTATTGGTCTATTTTCAATGCAAAACTTTCCTTCTGTTGGAAGGTTGCATCATTGCAGGTCTTCATGAATAATTAGAATAGTTTTTTTCTATATAAACCGCGCTGCTTCTATTGGAAGCTAGCGCTATTGCAGGAGTGGTAGCTTTGGTGCTTATGTCAAGGTGCCTATGGAATTGTTGCAGAGGAGAAGCCATTATGATAAGCTTAATGGAGCTCTTGGTTTGACTCTCTGTGATAATCATTTGGGTGTAACTGGATTGACCTTGTGTGCTCACTTTTAGGCATCTGTGTATTTAACTATTATTAGTATTACCTTTTGTCCTGAAAGAAAATCGTTTTCACCATCAATGTTTTGTTTATAAGGATAGGTTTTACAGAGCAACTTAAACTCTAATGCATGAAGAAAGAAAGAAAGGAAGGGCTTATATTAATTTCATTGAATGACCAACCAATCAGAGCCCAATGGACTGTATTAATGCAGTTAACTTAGAACAGAGAAGAAAGACCCTTTCCAATGAGATATTTAGGATATGTAAGAAAAAAATAGCACCAAAATAGGAAAGCCCGTAGGTTATAACCCACTGTTGAGTATTCTGCAATTGTATAGAAAGCATCAGTAGCATCAAAAGAATCGAGAGCAAGTTGAAAAATGGCCCTCATACATATTATAAAACTTAATCTTGAGAACGGTCACAGGCTAAGAGGAGCCTTTGAAATTATCCTTGTGATTGGATACTGGTATTAGCTGTCTTTACACCTAAAGCTGTCGAGTCACTGGTAAAGCTAATGAAACCAGTAAGATGGATACTTGTTTGGAACTACAAGTAATATAATCTTTCTCAGTAAAAGTTCTAGGCATGTCGTGTCGTAGAAATTTTGGATTGTTTTGTTTGTTTGGTTTTGCTGGTTTGGGTTCACTAATATATTTCAAATGTAGGGTTGTTTGTGGTCTTATGTTGTTGAATGGTTGATTGCCTTTAAGTACTTTGTATATTGTTCCCGTCCGTGTTTGGGTTTACTGTGGTGCGTTCCAAATTGGACTTTTCCTTAAGGAACACAAAGAGATGTACTCATTTAGTCCTCCTGGTAATGGTTATATATTATTCTTGGAGTATCTTGATTTTCCTGATTTCTGCTATAGTAATGGAGAAAAGTATATATATGTCTCTGCTTGGTAAAGGTTTTAATAAATTTCTGATATATGTATCAGGTAACTAATTAAATTAAAATATGCATCTACTTGATAAAGCTTTTAATGATATTAATGGTGTATTTTTTGTTCATATAGCCTCCAGAAATATTTTACTGGAATATACATCGGACTCATTATATTTTATTATTTTCCTTTTCTTTGGCAGTGACAGCTCTCATCATTTTAAGCTGGAATTGAAAGTCGTATTGAAAGAGTGAACTTGGATTTCGATCGTGCACACCGGTAAATTTTAACTTGCACAAAATTTGGTCACTGGTGATTTTACCCTGTAAAAAGATGGGGTACAGTGATGATTTGGAAAAGGGAAGCAGGGCTGGCAATGAAGATATTAAAAAGGCTCTATTAGAGAAAGGAAGCACCCGGTTAAACAGATCCAAATCTGGTCGTTATGGTGGTAAAGGGGCTAGAAAGTCAGATATTCAAACCTTCCAAGGAAGTGCTTTAATTGCAATATTATGTACATGCATAGTTGCCTTGGGGCCTGTACAGTTTGGATTCTGTGTAAGTGAAGTTTATTGTTTGGATACATTGATTTTCAATCCTGTGTGTCTTGCAAAAGAGGCAACTTGATTAAAACAGTGAAGTTTCTGACAAAAGTGTTCTTGCAGATTGGATACTCTTCGCCTACACAAAGTGGGATCACCGATGATCTTGGGTTAACTGTTTCTCAGGTATTCTTATTTAGCGGATGAGTTTTTGCAATAGGAGAAAATATAGTTTATGTGGTAGATCCTAATATAGGGAGTTTGTTGTTTCTGTCAGTTCTCTTTATTTGGATCTTTATCCAATGTTGGAGCCATGGTGGGTGCAATAATCAGTGGACAAGTTGCTGATTATATTGGACGGAAAGGGGTAAGTGCTCTCAATATTTTTCTGTTTGTACTCCAATAAATTTTATAATTTTACGACTGAATATTCCACTGCTAAAGTCCTAAGTTGTAAGGTTTTGTTTTGTACGGCTGGTAGCAAAGATGGTTATAGAAATTCTTTTGAGTATCTGGTCTCAAAAGATGAGCGCATAAGATGTCCTCCTCAATGCACATTTGGATTTGCATAACCTCTTCTTTGTTTGCATGCAGGCATTATTAGTGGCTGCCATTCCAAATATTCTTGGGTGGCTTGCTATCTCTTTTGCAAAGGCAAGCTAATTTACCTTAGATAAAATGACACCTATACGAATAAGAAGTTTCATAGTCATTTTTCTTTCAAGTATAAGGAAATTCCCTTTTTAATGTCATCACCCCATGGTTACAGGATTCTTCATTTTTGTACTTGGGAAGAGTGCTCACAGGCTTTGGAGTGGGAGTCATCTCATTCACTGTAAGTCATTCTTTGTTCACAATCGAGAAATAAGTTAGTTGTCTTCATTTTTATGGCATACACTATCATTAAATTGAAGAGTACACATGCACATGGACAGCTATGAATCTGACCGTCTGTTTTTGTTATGGTTTTCTTAGGTACCAGTATACATATCTGAGATTGCACCCAAGCACTTGCGAGGAGGTCTTGGGGCAGTAAATCAGGTTTGTTTTGCAAAACTTGAAATTCTTATGTATATTAAAATTTAATCATGATAACAATCCTATAAGAAACATAATTTGATGCAAATTTGAATCCTATATTTAATTAATTGATTGTTTAACAGCTTTCTGTGACAATTGGTATTATGCTGGCATATCTATTTGGACTGTTCCTTTCATGGCGGCCTCTTGCAGTTGCAGGTACCCTCTATTTAATTTTCCACTAGGTGAATCTTCTTAAAAAAATTATTTTGTTATTTTTAAATTTTAGTAAAGAAATGATAGATTGACACCTTTAGCTGGGCAGGCATGATCCCTTGCGCCCTTTTGGTCCTCGGCCTTTTCTTCATCCCGGAATCCCCAAGATGGCTGGTGAGTATATTTCACATACTAATGTCAAATACATCTTGGAATGATATTATTCAATTTGATGTCATCCCCAACAATTTAAAATGACATATATTGTACAAAGAAACTTATTTGGCAAATCTATGACCACTTGAATGCAGGCAAAAGTTGGTAATGATAATTTTAAAGCTTCATTACAGGCACTCCGGGGATCTGATGTTGATGTCTCCCTTGAAGCAGTCGAAATCAAGGTGTTTCATTTATCCTACATAAACTGCATCTATTAACCTGTTCCTTTAATTGCATCATTAAGCTTCTTAATGTTCCGAATTATGTTTTCAATATTTTACCACTTTGAGGAGTCCACAGCTATTTCATGGATTTTTCTTGTTTTTTAAGCTTCCTCTATCGTGAATGGGATTTAGTGAACTGTCTATTAGTAACCGTCACCTTTTTAATGGTAGAATCATTGTCTAACTGGTGGAAAAATTCTGAGGTCCAGAGTGTCATGGAGACGAGTAGTCAGCAAAGTAGAATCAAATTCTCTGAGCTCTTTGAGCGGAGATATGCCCTCCCTCTCACTGTAAGTTACATCTTAAATTTCCCTTTTTGGTGAATTTACATAAGCAAGTTTATAGGTCAAAAATTACTTCATTCTTCCAAAATGGACACAACTCATAATTTTGTATACTGATCAATGTCTTGAAATGGAGACTGCAGATTGGTATTGGACTGCTACTTTTGCAGCAATTGAGTGGAGTTAATGGTATTATGTTTTACAGTGCTTCCATATTCAAATCTGCCGGTGAGTTCTACCCCATAGATATATTAACATTGTGGTTCTATATCATGTCTTTATCTATGCTCAATTTTGTCATTTTGGAAACTATGGAATCTGTAGAATGCTTTTCAGCAGCCTTTGGCGACAGAGAATTATCTCAGAAATATAAAGTTGAGGAGATAAAAAGTTGTTGGAAGTGTTTTTTAGTTCATAGTGTCTATACCAGTCTTGTTTCAGAAAGAAAGCATTAAGCTGCTCTTTATGCTATCCTCAAAATTGCAGGAATTTCATCTGCTAATGCTGCATCACTTGGACTTGGTGCCATTCAGGTTTAGTTCTTTTCTTAAAGTCCATCAATTTCTCTGCCATGATTTAGTCTCAAGTTACTTATGAATAAAAAATGATGTTACAGGTGCTCACGACTGGGCTTACTGTGTGGCTAATGGACAAAGCTGGTCGACGTCTCCTCCTTATGGTGAGAAAAATCTTGCAATTATCAAGCTTTTGTATTGTGTCATTTGGGAATCTACAGTCAATGGTGGAAAGGATTAACATGCTTTTGTGTTATGTCAATAGGTCTCTTCAGGAGGCATGGCCATATGTCATCTCCTTGTTGGTCTCTCATTTTACTTGAAGGTAGTGTCTCTAAAAAATTTAATGGTTGATTTGAATCTCTATGAAAAAATATGCCTTCACTTTCCACTGAACATGTGTTTGATGATGTTATATGGGTGCCTGATGGTATGGAATTTCTTGGATGTGGCTAAGCTAATTTTTGTTTGTCCTTATTGCAGAGCCATATGGCAGGAGCTTCTCAATATGAAACATTCTTCAGTGTTTTAGCTTTAACTAGTTTGTTGGTAAGTTAGAACTTGAAAATTAAAAGTAGCATATAATAATATAGAAATGAGAACTAATAGAATTCTTAAAAACTTTAGCTTTTAGGAGTTTCTGCATATACTGAAACTTGACAGATATTCTCTGTCATGGTCTCTTTTTAAATATTGATATACATCATTTGCTGTCTGCTGGTTTAATTACAGATTTTCATCGTTTCCTTCTCACTCGGTATGGGTGCCATCCCATGGATTATTATGTCTGAGGTAACACACTTGTAACATTAACTAGGTCACGTTGCTGCACCTTTTACAGGAACTGGGGGAGAAATCTCCTGGTCCTTTAATCACTTAAAGGGATGCTACTATAACCTTTGTCTCTAACTATGCCTGTGCTACTGTAGATACTTCCTCCAAATGTCAAGGGTCTTGCTGGCAGCGTAGCAACACTGGCAAACTGGATGACATCATGGGTTGTGACAATGACTATCAATCTACTTATGCAATGGAGCTGTGCTGGTGAGTTTTTAGCCTTCTCAACAATTTACTTAAGCCGGGCTTCACTGAAATATAAACATAAGTGCCCACTAAGCCATTGCCTAATGGAAGAGTTTCACTTTAAACCGTGAGGGAATGTATACTGCTTCTCTATAATGGTGTACATTTTTAGTAAGTCAGTTAGGTCACACAACAATATTTCTAGGCTCTCTTCAAGTCTTGGCATGTCCTGTGATAATAAATGTTGCAAGTATGCTTGAGTTCTAAACTTTCTATTAGCCTTCTCTTACCTATTTGTGCTAGGCTCACTTTGGGGTGGGAACAATTTCACCTTTAAACAAGTTAACCATGCTTTGATAGGTCTTGCAACCCATTTTAGTCTGAAGGATGCTAAAAGACATCTTGTCAAAAAAAAGTAATTGCTCATTATAACAGTTTTCTGAAGTCTGTTATTGCCTTATTGTTGCAGGGACATTCACGCTATATTCTGTTGTGTGCGCCTTCACACTAGCCTTTGTGGTATTGTGTGTTCCGGAAACCAAAGGGCGAACCCTGGAAGAGATCCAAGCATCCTTCAGATGAGCCACGACCATGAATTCATCCCTTGGCAAATGACGAAGTGGGCCCTATATTAGGATGCACCATTTCATCGTCTGCGACTGTATATTATTGATTCTTTAACTGTGGGTGTAAAGTAATGATAATATGTAATTGAGAGCAAAAATCCTATCCCTGACCATTCCATCAAAAAGTTGCTTCCCAACCTGGAATTCTTTGATTGCAATTATTATTTTCCACTTCTTCAAAATAAAGTTCTCAGTTCTCTTTTCTTTTTGTTTTCTCATGGAATTTATAATGTGTCTAGCCAGTTTTGTAGACAGCTTAAGATATGCTTTTTAATGCAATTCGAGCAGCAAACGAACCAGATGATTACAAATATCTTTCAAAAAAAATTTACAAACATCTCAAGAAGAAATATGAGGTTACCAACTTTTTTGGGGCTTAGTGGTGAAAGCTTTTTTACTCCTGAGGGGAGGTGCGAGCTCTTATTTATTATGTTGTCATTAGGTGTAATTACAATGGCAATAAGGATAAATTTAAATGGAGTGAGTGTGTTCACAAAAGTCACTTAGGAAAATAAAATTCCTTGATTTTAATCTATAGGCTAATCGAATATGATGTAAGCATAGTGAGAATTGTGGGGGTGATAATTTAATAATTAATACTAAGTTAGGAAATTAAATGCAAAGTCAATAGGGGTACTTAATTTTGGACCTAAAGATGAATAACACTTGTGTAGTTTTAGAATTTGGATTGTCTTAGGATTGGGAATATGACCTTTATGTTTGTGTAGTGTCTTAGATTTTGTGCAAGATTTGTGCTTTATCTGAGGTCGATTTGTGAGTCTCTCTAATTTGTTGAAGTCACCTTTATTTTGTTACTTGAATTGATAGTAGTATTTATGAATGCCTATGGAGTCCAATGGAATTGCTAGGGGACAAGTTCTCTTGAGTCGACCCTAAAAAAGAATTAACTTATGGTCTTGGCAATAATCAAAACATCAAGCTTTAGTTGTGCAAATGCTTCTAAGATGTAGATTCTATTTTTTAGTACACTAATCCAAAGTGCTCTTCTAGTGAATGTTCTTTAGGATGTTAGAGAACAAATGTTGTCTAATGAATGCCTTAAAATACAACTATCTAGGAATTAATTGTGCAAACATTTGTTTGTTCAATTTACAATAGTTAGGGGAAATGAGTGGGACTTATCTAATTTTGAATTTGAATTTTGAAAATTTAGAGGTTAGATCCACAAATGCAAGAACAATTTTATGCTTGGATTAGATGTGTGATTCAACTTGCAAATCTAAGTCTTGATTAGTTGTAATTACTCATGTAGATGAAAAATAATGTATGATATCCAAACATAATGGAGTTGGCAAAATGGGGCATTCATGTGAGGGTGGCAACATAATTTATTCCTTAAGAATACTTGGAATATTGTGTAGAATGCATTGAATAAGCAAATTACTTGGAAAATATCAAAAGTGGGAGTTATGGAACATCTCCCGAGATAGGTGATATGACATGCTATTGATTGCCTACATGGAGTGCCTAATATTGAAAGATTGGTCAAAATGACATTTTATGATAGAATATATGATGTGTAAGTGGTATAAGAAGAGTTACATTCTATTTTGAATTGCATGACCATGACTATATAGTATTGGATCTTTACATGCAGGCTTGGACATCTAGTTTGAGACCATGGTATTAGCTACTAGTTTTAGAAACCATTCATGGTTTTTTAGTTGTTTAATTCTTATATATTGGAGGCATGAGATAATGGATCTTCAATAAATTTTTTTGTAGGTATTATTATTCTACCAAATAATTGATAGTTAGTGTGCTTAGTGGATTGATTTGGTGTAATTTATTCTTGGGATCAATACAAGCTTGGATCTTTTTCTCCGCATATATTTGGTGCTTATATGGTTTATTTGTTTGAATTTGTTTTTTCATTATTTCATTAATATTATGATGTATCACATATATCAAATAGATTTAAAATATTATTGTTTAGTGTTTGCTATTTTGTTGTTTGTGTTATTTTTCAACATCTTGCACCCATGAAAAATGACTTAGGATAACATAGTGGTAAGAGCTAGCTAGGGAATGAATATCTAATCATGAGGGATGCAACATATGTGGTATGTATGAGAAAATGTGTGGAAATAGATAATGTGTATATGAATGTATAGAAATGAGTCTATGTGGGGATAGGTGAAGGCTAGTGTAATGTCTTTTTTTTGTCCATTTCAAAATTCTTGAAACTTTCTAAGATTCTTAGAGAGTGCCAATTTTATTGAAATATTTTTTCGATAATGAGAGTGTTCTAGAAGTCAAGATTAACACAATGGTTTTTTTTTTAGTGTAGATCCAACTTTCTTGGAGCTTTCCAACATCTTTGGAGAGTGCCAACTTTCCTAAGACCTTGAGATGTGTGGATAAAAGTAATAAAATAAATAATTTAAGTTGTCTTAATGTGACTTTATATTATAAAGACGACTTTTGTTTATTTATTTTTTATTTTGAAGAAAGGTGACCTATGACATAAAGTGTTTTAAAAAAGAGGGCTAAAAAGTGTTAACCTCGATATGGGGTACAAGTGACTTAAAAGGTTATTATTTGAAAGTGACATTGAAATAGAGGATTAAAAATAATATTTAATTAAAAGTTCTCCAAAAGCCACTTTATTTTATTATTGAGGGGAAAATTGAATTTTTAAAAGGAAAATTATCTAGTTTCCTTAAAGTTGCCCTAAAAGTTCCTATTTAGCAAAGGAGTTACATGAGAGAGGAAAGCTTAGACTTTTATTTGCATTTTCTATTTGTTCTAGGTGAGAAACTAAGTTCTTCTCATATTTCTCGAGGACAAAGACCCTCTTGGAATACTAGTTTCAAGGATGAAAACCCTCCTAACTAGATAGAGTGATTCCATTCAAAAATCACCTGCGTGCTAAAGTTATTGGGTTAGGGGATGAAAACTCTCAACATCCATTGGAGCAATTTCATATAGAGATTGTCATTGCGTTGCAAATTGAGATTTCTAAGTTTGTGTTGAAGATTGAGTTATTTGATGCCTTTTGATGACTATTCTAATGTATTTATTATTTGTTGTTTGAGTGAGCTTGAGCATGATTTTCAAGTGAATAATATGAAAATTTTAGCTGGGTATTCAATTACCAAGAGGATTTATCCCATTTAACATGATGTCCATACAATATTACAATAGTTTCTTATTGCATGTAGCTAGTAAAAAATGAAATACTTGTAGTTTTTCAAGAACATTAATGTACACTTGATTGGTCTAATTTATGTAAACAATTTGATTTGGGTTAGTTTATTGGTGTTTTGGGGTTGGTATTATGTGTTTCTCTAAGAAATTTTAGTTTGGTTTCATTGGGTAGATTGTTGAGTATGTGTGAGAGGAGTTTTTGTGTGTTGCCTTGTTGTTTTGTGCTTATTCATTGGTTTGATTTATTTCAGACATCTGAAACTTGGTGTTATCAATCAAATTGAAGAGATTAACAAATTTGTGGTGAGTTATAAATGAGGTTCCAGTGTTCGGTAGTGTTGCATGCATCTAGGTAGTGTTAATTTCAACATATAGAAGTGATTTAGTGTGATACAATGTGCTTCAATACTAATATGTCAATGAATACAATGGTACTGAGTGTTAACAATTTAGTTTCAACCTCACACATCTTCATCATAGGTTTACTTTAAAGGTTTGAATTTTTGTCATTATTGGAATGCTATTCCATTTCATATTTTGAGCTTATTGTACTAAATTGTGAGGTTGCAATTGACTAATACTATAAATTATAATAACATAGCAATATTATTTCAATGGATTATTTCATACATTGTTATTTGTAATGCATTTCCTAACTATTTTTGTAAACCCCAAATGGTAGATCCACTAAAGGGTCGTCATTTGTATGCATATCATTTTCTAGGATAGGATAGTTTACCACCAAGCATTATAACATATCAATCAGCTCCTTTTGGCATTTAACAAGCTAACATTATCGACCGTTTTGGTCAAATTCAAGCTTAAAAATTATGCCAATGGTTTGCATTGCATTCACACAATCCGTTGAAGAGGTGTTGATTAGGTTAGCTCAACTGCTTGCATACTCTTGTCAAATTGCTTCCATTTATCTTCTTGCATACATCATAGATAGTGGTGTGATTGAAAAAATGTATGCTCTCACCTTGCCCACTTTGGGATCTGGGTGATCCAAAAGTGTGAAGGCATTGCATGTGCATTTCTATATTGCAAAAATATATATAAAGAGTAGGTTGGGTTATTACAACTAGAGGAATGCTACCAACTTTGAACAAGAATGTGCCCTTTGTTAATAGGTAATTGTATTAAGACATTCTCTCAAAAGGGGCACAACACTAAATGGGAAACAAAATGGTATGCAAATTTTAACATTACATGTTGCCCCCACTTTGAGGTGTGTGTGAATCCTAGAATGATCATGTATCTCAAAGTATGTATCACTCAAAAATATGCATGCAAAGTAAATATTCAAACATGTCTTGGGGGTCCATATAAAGTAATAGACACTAGTAAATATCATCATGTAAGTCTATCCTTCAATATGTACACTCCATAGGAACCTCAAAAATAAAGGAAAAATATGGAATTATTATGTTACATGAGTAAAATTGAAAAAAATGCAAGTAGAATCTTACTATGAATGATCATAAACAACATAAGAGAGAGAGAGAGAGAAGGAATTAGGGTTCGAGAGTGTCTTTACAAAAAGTGTCAGTTCTTGGCTTGGCTTGGCAACCATGAGATGAAAAGGAAAATGGATTGTTGGTAGGCCATGTGAAAATGATCTATCTAGTCAAGATGATGAGTCTCTAGGGGAGAGGGGCCCATAGAAGGGCAACCTACTTCTGCATTTTTGAATTTCATAACATATGATTTCAAAAAAGTAAATTTTGTACAACAGTTTACTTGCCAACTCATCTGCCTAAAAAAATTATTTTTAGGGTCACATCATCAAATATGATGCCACATCAACATGCTTTTTGTAAAACTACATAGGGGCCCATAGTATGGCACTGAGTACCCTGAACATGTTTGGTTGATGTGGCATCACAGGATTTGTCAAATTATGTACTTTTTAGAAAAAAAAGTGTTTTACAAGTGGATATTAAATGCTCCACTGTGGGGCCCATACATATCTACTTATATCCCTACTACTGGTCCTTTCCCTTCTATGGGCCCCTCTCCCCTACCTAGCACCTATCACTACTCGAAAGCTTGATCATAGGAATGTTAGTGACAATATATGCCCTTAGAATTGGTTGCATCCATAGGAGGCAAGGAATTCTAGGAGGGGGAAATTAGTGCATGAAATATAATTGTTTGAGCATGCGAATATTAGAAAGTAATAACTATATAAATGCATCATGTACCAAGCAAGTAAAATATTAAGACAGGAGGATCATGTGGGCTAGAGATGGATCTCAAGGTATAATGTTTCCCCCAACATGTATATTATGAAAATGGTGATATCACCTTCAATGGCCAAAAACACTCATCTAGGTATATAAAACACTAGAATAGGCATATGTCCCAAATGTGGCATCCAATAGCATGAGCACACAATGGTAGTAGTAAAGAAGTAAGTCCCAAGTCCCTAGTAGTAACATAGGTCTAGAAGTGTGATCTTGAGGTCATGGTGATAAGGGAAGGTGTGATAACCCTCAATTGTGAAAGGTATAAGGAAGTCATAGGAAAAGAGTGGGGAAAGAAAAGTTTCCACCACTCAAAAAAGGTATGGCTCTAAAAGCATGCTAAGGTAATGTAGGAAAAAATGGATTGGAAAAAGACGTGATGTTGTAAGGTCACAACAATGGAAGCATGGGATGCAAAAGAGGGGAGATATGGTGCTCCTCAATATAGTGGGAGAACTCTAAAATTATAATAAGATAGAAAAATCTTAGCAAGTAACTCTAAGAGTGTGATGTAATAGTGTAGGCTCAACATGTAGGATCTAAAAATCAAGGTATGACAAATGGTAAATGTTCATAAGATAAAACATAAGCATGATAGGTATGTGATCTAGATATGGTATAAGCATGAGATTATAGGTGGTCAAACATGAGGGTCTAAAGTAAAAAATTATGAGAAGCCAAAGTGGCAAACGAATATCATCAAAAGACAAGAGAAAGCATAAGGATGTAAAATATGAAGTAGGGGAAAGAGAAACCAAAGCAAAGGCACATGTGAGCAAGTCATAAAAAATAAATATGTAAACCAGCAAGGAGAAAATGTATGAAGTAAATATAGAAATAAAAAAACACAACCCAAGTAGGGGAAAGTAAATATGTAAATAAATATATAAGGTTAAATAAGCATGCAAAATACAATAGAAAAGGAATAAGAAAAAAGGCCAAAATGTGAAAAGAATAAGGGGTATGTGCAGGATCATGATGGGCCAAAAAGTGGCAATGGAGAAAAAATTACGTTTTTCATCGACCCAAAAACGCGGAAATGTCGAGTTGACTTTTTTGTGGTTTGGGTGTTAGTACACACTTCCAAAGAAAAAACCAAACCAAGATCTCCAAATCGGATATCCGATTTGAAGCAAACATATATAAAAAAAATCGGGCCTATTAAAATCATTTGGCATTCATAAACGGCGGCGGTGCATAGTGAGGAGGTTCTCCACATATCCAATATCCGATTTATCCGATATCCATTTTGAAAAGGTTAGATTTTAGATTTTCCTTTGCCGAATTTTGAATTAGATTTGTATAATTTCAGTTAGTTTTTTATGAATTTTTTTTCAAAATAGGGTTTTTGAATGATTTTTTATGAAAATTTTGAGCTTAGAATGGATTTTGATTAAAAATGAATGTTTTTTATGAATTTTGATTAAAAATGAATGTTTTTTTATGGATTTTGATTTAAAAATAATGTTGTTTATGTATTTGTATTAAAAATTAGATAATTTTATAGATTTTTGTTAAAAAGTAGGGTTTTTTTTGGTTTTTTTTTAAAACTAGGGTATTTTTACAATATTTTCATTTATATGTCTAATTTCAATTAGATTAATTAGTTTTTAACTTTAATAGGCATTATGGCTTATGAAAATGAAAATGAACAAATACCAAATGCTCCACCACCTCCGCAGCCATCAATTGAAGAATTAATTGGTGAAAAATTACAGCAATTAAAGGGCATTTCTGAAGTTTATAAGAGAATCCCTCAATTATTCAAGATGTCAAACACATTGAAGGATATAATTGAAAATATAGAAACCCTCTCCACCCAACATAATGCCTTTCATTCGTGATGAGAAGACATGAGGGAATATTATGCATGTGGATTGTCTTATGATGATGTGAAAGATCTCAGAATAACCAAAGCCCAAATAGCCTCTTTATTTGTTAACCCCCGCACTGGTTTTCCAGTTAATGTTAATAAACCAAAACTTTCTATAAAATGGTACACGCATAGGGACATTGTAGATAACTTTTGGGATCGTTGGTGTATGGTTTTTGATAAACCACCGAACAACAATTGTGATATACCATTTTACTTTATTAAAAAATTATATGTTGAGTTTGTGTTAGGGCATCATGTCAATTACTTTGACATTAAACCATTCCAGAGCGTTGGTGGAGGTATGCCCAGGATAGACCAGGGGCAGTTAGAGTAGTCCCACGCCCATATGTTCCCCCTCCTCCCCTTCCTCTGCCACCTCCAGTATATCATCCAGATATTATGCAAGATGTGGCCACACAAACTATCCAAGCTATTCACTCTTTGAGTGGCCTTTTGGTTTCGCATGCTTCTACAGTAGCTCAGCCACATTTTGGTGATGTTGGCGATGGTTCGAGTGTTGCTGTGTCATCCTCATCAGGTCCACATATTTGTGTGCAACATACTTGCTCCATGTGCCGCCAGATATGCTTGGGTCCTCTTGGACAACCCGCAAAGCATCCCTTGGACACTTCTGATTATGACCTCCATAATGTGGACATTATAGATCAGACTCAAGGGAGTGGAATGCACCCTACAGAGTCCTCTCCTGCTAGAGAGGGGGACATTGGAATAGTGACACAGGTAAGATTTAAGTTGTAAATTCATAACTTGCATTTGTTTTTAAATGAATATTAATAAGAGATAGTATGATGTACTAATATTTATTTACATGGTCTATTTAACAATTGATGTCTGAGGAGGAGCTCGCACAAGTGACTGATAGCACCCTTAGGGCCATTTCATTTGGCCTCGACACGCACACTGTATATATTTTCGCACTCACTCGTTTACATTTTTTTATTATATACTTGCTTGTCATTTGAATTGTCATAAATGAAATTATATAATAACTTATATGTTTATCTTATTTTCCTCTTGTAGGAAATACCTAGTGCGAGCGAGGTGCAGCCTTGTCTAGATTATGAAAGTGCAATGTTAGATAAGGGGAAGGTAATTGAACTCAAATTTGATTGAATTAATAATTTTAAGATCTTATATTGATTATACATACATCGACATAGATTGGTAGTTTCATATGTACTTGTCATTTTTATGTATAGGCAGTTATGAGCTATACATCGTTGTTGACAAGTGCGAGCAAGGTGCAGCCTTGTCCAGATTATGGAAGTGCAATGTTAGACAAGGGGAAGGTAATTGAACTCAAATTCAATTGAATTAAGATTTTTAAGATCAATTATACATATATCAATATAGATTGGTGTTTCATATGTACTTGTCATTTTTATGTACAGGAAGTTGTGAGCTATACATCATTGTTGACAAGTGCCACAATGCTTGAAGGAGTACGTATTGGAACACTTGAAGGAGTAGGTGTTGAAACACCTCAAGGAGGAGGTGTCGAAACACCTATAGGAGATCAAGAAAAAGATTAGCCTAAAGAGGTATGTGTTTATTTTATTTTGTGTTTGGTATTTATATGTTCCTATTACCGACAATTGTATGCTAACTTGGATCAATTTTATGTTTTTGTTCACATATATAGATTGACATTACAAAAGTTGGTTTGGTTAGTTCTTTGAGAGGGGCATATTCTAGGACTCCTGACCCTTTGAAGGACAGATATTTCAGGTAATCAAGATTACAATTTTAGAGTTCAATTATAATTCAATGTATATTGATTTGATGTTAATTATTGATTTTAAATCATATAGTATAACTAATCTCAATTGTGGTTTGAATTTTTCTTGTGCAGCTACCTTCAAAAATGAGTGCTGCAAAGAGGCTCCATTTTGATGATCCACCCGTAGTTTAGGATGAGATAGACATTTTGGCATGTAAATTTTGAATAGACATGAAATGGCATATGCCACATTTTAAAACTTTGTTTGAGTTGGCGTTGATGCCATTTTTGTATATGGAGATACACTTGATTATTGGATAATTTGATATATAGAAGTTGACAATGAAATTTAATTTCCTCCTCATGTGCATGATTAAACTCTTTGAAAATTTAATCAAGTGAGCAATGGTTAAATATCAATGTACAATAGCATAAAAAGAATGGTTATATTATGTAGTTTATATTCATATTGTTGATTACATTACATTGCACATCTTTCAAACTCAAAGCATTACTTCACATTGCATAAGTAACAACTAGATACTGATAGATGAAAAAATTTCAATAACAATATAGTTTTTACAAAGTCAACCTAAGCAGTTATGCAATTACTTCACATTACATAACTAATAACTAGGAGCAGCTATCAATTGCATTAGCTTGTCATGGAATTCTATGAGACCACATTTCTTTGAGGAAACTTGGCATAATCGGTAGCTTGATATGGAATTCTATAACCGATTAGATAGCTCATAACATATATATAGAAGGAAGCAATCCCAACCCATCTCTAACATCAAATTTTGGTTGGGCCTCCTCGTTGACATCAACTATGTGTGGTTGGGCCTCCTCTACTCTAGTATCTAAATCAGGCTCAACTTGTACCCCAACTTATGCACGTTAACTTGAACTCCATTTTGTGTATGTTGAGATCCTAATCATATAAAAGATAGAAGACTTGAGAGTATATTTAAGGGATGAAAGATATAAACTCATTTTCAAAAGACTATGTAAATTTTAACATTTGGATAAGTTATCATTCTCTATTATATATTAAATATAAGCTTAAGTGTATAACATTATTTTTCTATTTACTCTCAAGTCACTATAAAATTAAATATGTATTTCTAACATAATTTTCCTCATGTCTATATATACTTGCATAATGGTAGCATAAATAAGTGTGTTTAAAGATAGTTTGAGGTGACTTGCATAAAATTTTAAATTATTTAGACAACATACAAGATTGAATCCAAGTTGTGGTTCCTATGATGTGGGAAAGAAATATGAATTCCATGCATATATGAAATAAGACACTTGGGTGTAAAATGATAGAATAAAGGTATAAAAAAATATCATTAACAACTTGCACAAACAAAGAAACTTAAGGGCATTTGCATAATTCTAAATGCAACAATATATAAATTAAAGACAATTTATTTATGAATGATTCCATGGAGAAACTAGAGAAGGTCACACCTCATAGATTGTATTCTTGGTAGGAGATAAAGTACTCTTAAGAGTTAAACCTCATAAGAGCTTGAGAGAATTTGGAAAGTATGCTAAGTTAGCACCTAGATACATGGGTTCTTTCAAAGTTTTAGAAGTTATTAACTTGGTTGCCTACAAAATAGCTCTACCACCAACTCTTTCTCATATGCATGAGTTTTTCCATGTCTTATTTAAAAAAATGTGTTTTGGCATTAACCATATTCTTGATCGGAATAATCTTCAAGATTAGGATCTAGGAGTGATCACAATTGAGCCTCTCAAATTACTTGAGGTTCACAAGAACCACTTGTGTGACAGAGAAATTACTCAATGTCAGGTCTAGTGGGACCAATATTCTGAGGATAGTGCCACCTAGGGGGACTATGAATATTTTCATCATAGATCTCCTCATTTGTTAAATTAAATGCTTTGTTAGAAAGACAAAATTTATTATAAATTATTTAAATTTGAAATAAATCATAAGGGATAATGATTTTAAGGGGGGGATATGTCACATCCCATTTGTTGAGCCCTCTAGACGATGATATATTTAGCTTTGCATTTTGATTATGATCCTAAGAACCTAAATTTTTGAACAATTAGAATATGTTGATGAATTAGTGTTATATCAGTTGATATGGTTTATTTAAAATTAATATGGAACTTGGTTTGCATATAAATGAAAAGGAATGTTATACTTTGTATATTATTGGTTTATGTTAATATTTTCTTTATATAATCAAACTAGCTACCTTGTTGGCTTGATGAGGTGGATGCGGGAGATTTTGTTTCTCCCTCTAGGATAGAGAGGGAGAGCATCACTAGTGAGAGTAGCAGATTCGAGAAGAAAACCAAGGCCACCAAGAAATTGAGAAGTCACACACAAACCATATATTGCATGGTTTCTTTAAATTATGAATTCTTTCTTGGAACTGATTGAACTCTAAGTTCATTTCAGTTGTCATTGGTGCTGCATAGTTGTGCAAAGTTTTATGAACTATTCATTTTTCCTAATAACCATGTGAAATGTTCATCTTTCTATTGGAATGTTATTCAAAGAGGTAAACATAATTGATGACTAAAAACCTACCTCTTTCACTCATATGAGAAAATAATTGTATGTTAAGTATAAAATACATACATGTGTCCTTGTTTTAGGATTAAAACCTAACTTGGCATGGAATTCTATGATATACAAAGTCTATTGATGTCGAGGCTCAATTTGTATGATATTGAAAAAAGAAGCCAACTGAGTAGAGTTATCAACATTCTTCAGAAATCATAAGAATTTGTTTAGTACACTAGCCATTTTGATGTCTTCTTTCAGTCTCAAACGATATTTTGTATCATTGTTACATTGGTCTTGAGAGTGGTAGCTTAATATAGGTCCACAATACAAAATCTAGTTTACTTGTGCAGTGTAACAGTGGCATAGGAAGATTTTTCTTTGAAAGAACCAAAGGGTGATTGCACGTTTGAAGTGTATAAACACATACATTTTTGTAATATCAAGGACACTTTTTGAATCTTCCATGCATTGCTAATCTAAAAGGAAAGGTATTTTTCCTAATTTGTATGCACCCATGCTTTTGACATTGTCAAAAAGAGCAAAACTTCCCTAATGATGCAAAGGCATGGCCAAGCAGTTCTAACTCTCCACATGAGAGAAGAGAACTGAGTAGAGTTATCAACATTCTTCAAAAATCATAAATCAGCATTCTTCAAAAATCATAAGAATTTGTATGATATTGAAAAAAGAAGACAACTCAGTAGAGTTATTAGCATTCTTCAAAAATCATAAGAATTTTTTTAGTACACTAGCCATTTTGATGTCTTCTTGCAGTCTCAAACGTTATTTTGTATGTAGATGTGTGATAAATTCTTAGTTCAATGATGTTGAACAATTTTTGAAAAAGGAAAGTTGTGTCATGGTCCGCTTTCAATCCAACAAGCAAAAATGAAAGCTTAGCCTCTTGGAATGAAAATGCTTGTTTGGAAAACAAATGAATAAGAATGAAGTAGTTAAGGTTTTTGAAGTTATTTAGAGGTCACTTTTAGGGTGGAAGGCTTAAAACTCCATTTTAAATGCACAAAAAAGAATGAAATTACCTCAAACCAAGTTTGTGAAGAAGTTAACTCTGTTGCCCACTAGTTTCCCTTAAGAGTCCAAAGTGCTAAAAGGCAGCAATATTTGAAGGGCTATTTCTTGGAGACCGTGATGCTTACAAACTCTCTGTTTGAGGCTATGGGATCATGTTGAGACCATCTACAAAAACCTCTCTCATTTTTTGCTATCTCGGAGGCATTTTCTTGTGGTGATGACTTTTCAATGGAGGGAAAAGTTGTCAGATGCAAGCAATGTAAAGTTGCAAAGTGGTGCAACTTTCATTCCACAACTCGTACAACCAAACAGACTATTCCAACACATCTGGATGGGTACGTTTATGCTAGGGATGGTCATATTTTGCACCCAAATACACCGAACCACTTCGAGCTACATTGGACTGGCGATTTCCCTGAAGAGTCCAAAGTGCTAAAAGGCAGCAATATTTGAAGGGCTATTTCTAGGAGACCGCGAGGCTTACAAACTCTCTGTCTTAGGCTATGGGATCGTGTTGGGACCATCTACAAAAACCTCTCATTTTTTGCTATCTCGTAGGCGTTTTCCTGTGGTGATGAATTTTTAGTGGAGGGAAAAGTTGCCAGATGCAAGCAGTGTAAAGTTGCAAAGTGGTGCAACTTTCATTCCGCAACACGTATGACCAAACGGACTATTCCAACATGTCCAGATGGGTACATTTACACTAGGGATGGTCCTCTTTTGCAACCAAATATGCCAAATCACTCCGAGCTACATTGGACCGACGATTTCCCTTAAGAGTCCAAAGTGCTAAAAGGCAGCAATCTTTGAAGGGCTATTTCTCAGAGACCGTGAGGCTTACAGAATCTTCGTCTGAGGCTATGGGATCTTGTTGGGACCATCTACAAAAACCTCTCTCAGTTTTTGCTATCTTGGAGGTGTTTTCCTGTGGTGATGACTTTTCAGTGGAGGGAAAAGTTGTCAGAAGCAGGTGGAGGGAAAAAGTTGTCGAGAAGCAAGTAGTGTAAAGTTGCAAAGTGGTGCAACTTTCATTCTGCAACTCATTATGACCAAAGCATTTGTTCAACAGATCGGATGGGTATTATTTTTTACGTAGGGATGGTCCTCTTTTGCAACCAAATATGCGAATCACTTTCACAGGCTACATTGGGCCAAGCCCGATTTCCCTTAAGAGTCAAAGTGCTAAAAGAAACAATCTTTGAAGAGGCTATTCTTTCTCGGAGACCGTGAGGAGCTTCTGGGGGCATATTTTTTATGAGGCTATGAGATTTTGTTGGGACCGACTCATTAACCTCTCGGTTTTTCTATCTGAGGAGGTGATTTCAGTGGTAGCAAGTTTCGGTGAGGGAAAAGTTGTCAAATGCAAGTAGTGTAAAGTTGCAAAGTGGTGCAACTTTCATTCAACAACTTCGTCGACCAAAGCGGGCTGTTCCAACGATCGGATGGAGTGCGTTCACGTAGGGATGGTCCTCTTTTGCAACCAAATACACGGGTCCCGGGCTACATTGGATAGAGCCCGATTTCCTTAAGAGTCAAAAGTGCTAAAAGGCAGCAATCTTTGAAGGGCTATTTCTTAGAAACCGTGACGTTTACAGACTCTCTATTTGAGACTATGGGATCGTGTTTGGCCCATCTACAATAACCTCTCCTGGTTTTTGCTATCTCAGAGGTGTTTTTCCATGGTGGAAATTTTTTAGCTGAGGAAAAAGTTGTTAGATGCAAGCAATGTAAAGATGCAAAGTGGTGAAACTTTCATTCGGCCTTGTAATTAACGGACTATTCCAACACATCTAGATGGGTACATTTACGCTAGGGATGGTCCTCTTTTGCAATGAAATACACTTAATCACTCCGAGCTACATTGGACCAAGTGAAATTAGGTGAAAATTTGATGCAGACACAAGGGCACAATCACAAACTCTTTACAACTTGCCTATTTGAGGCATCTAACAAGATTATTCTGACCTCTTTGGATAGTCCAAAACTCCCTTAAAACTTGACAAGCAACTAAATACACATTTCCCTCTTTAACCCCCTTAAACCCTTGTAATAGTGAGAAACTAGTTTTTGTCCAATTACTCCACAATTTTCCAAAACACCAAACCAACACATGACTGATTCAAACACCCATATCCAAGTTACACAACATATATGAGAAACAACATAGACTCCTTTGGACCAGCGTTGACTTCCTATACATTCACCCTTGAAAAGGCTACTCAATTAGCCCAAAAATGCAAAGCAACATACCTTCAAACACCACAAAGACCCTTGAAACCTTGGGGAAACAAATAAATTTCCAAGAAAACAAAGATTCTGCAATTGGATTCCATTTGTACGGACCTATAGACATCAAATTAGAAAACCCTTGTTTTTAGTGTAATTCTTGAGGGTTTATTAGATGTAGCACTTCCACAACCTTTCAAACTCTACCACCACCTTAGAAACCTTTATTTAGGCCCCAATATGCTTAAAAAACAAAGAAACTTCTGGTATCTCATTTTTGCAAACCCTAGGGTAAAAACTCTATTTTCAAGTGAAAAAAACCACCATTTTTAGACCTTTAACTCTTCATTTTATTTCAAAACCCAGTTCTCCATGCCTTCCACTCTTGAAATATCATTTCGTAAGCCCTACCAACTCATCCCACCGATTCACATTGGCACACAATAGGTGGGATGAGATTCAAGCCATTAAAATTGCAAAACTCTTATTCCCATGTTCAGGAACCCGTCTAAATAAAGTCTGAGTTTTGAGGCATAAAATGAATAAAGAAACCCTCTATTAAGAAGTCAGAATAAATTCAAGACATGTAATAATGTTTCTACATAAGTTTTTGATACAAAAATGCTTGAATGGCTTGTGCACAGGCAGAAAACACAAGAAAAACAGTAAAATATGAACTAAGCAATTGAGTTGCTAAAAAATGAAGTTGCACCCAAGTTGGATTTGAGGAGAAAAAGGTGCAAGCCACTATAATTTATTATATATAAATGGGATATATTACAAAACCTAGTTCAAACGAGCATACCGACAAGAAAGAACCAGGAAGAAAACCTTCGATTGTAGCTCGATTAAGTACAAAAATAGACCCTTTACAAAACCTATGAGTTTCCAAAATATAGACCCATTTACATTTTAAACATACCCTTTATACAATGCCAAAAATTTGACCCATATTTCAAAAAACATCACTAGGTAGATTATGCCCATACACAATTATGACCATTTTACATTGTTTCCAATTTGAGAATTCAAATTTTACAAAATTTTCCTATTAGAGGCATTCAAGGCACAGTCTTCGACAATAGTAGTATGTTCACATTCTGGACTGACAAGCACCTGTACAAACCATCAAGATAGCTTAGAATAACCAATCTATATTATTCTAAATGACACAAAATATGATGAGATGGTAATGCAAACTATAAAAGATGCTTAGAATAACCAATCTATATTGTTGTAATCTGGTGCATACCTCTCTGAAAAGAATCAAAATGGCTATTGACTGCGGCCAGTCCATGATCCAATCATGCGAGAATATCGCAAAAGTGGGAGAAAATGAGAAATCTATATTGTCACAATAGAAAAGATGCTTAGACTAACAAATCTATATTAATCTAAACAACTTGAATGATGATGAATTAGTGATGCAAACTATAAAAGATGCTTAGAATAACCAATCTATATTATTCTAAATGACACAAAATATGATGAGATGGTAATGCAAACTATAAAAGACACTTAAAATAACCAATCTATATTGTTGTAATCTGTCGCATACCTCTCTAAAAGGATCAGAGCTGGCTATTGTTGCAGCAGGTCCATGATCAATTTTGCCAAAAATATTACAAAAGTGCATACAAAATATCACTATTAAAGACACCTGCATTGCAATAGTATATAAAATATCAGTATTAAATAAAGAACACTAATGAACTTAATCATAATGAACATAAGCACTGTACCTTCCATTCTTGAAAATGCTATTCAAGTGTACCTGAAGGGTCATCTCTTTGCTTAAGAGTATCCAAAATTGCTTCATGATCAACATTACTAAGTGTCCATAGTTGTTTTGTCTTTGGTCTGGCATGATGCTTCAACAACTTAACATTTGTTACTATAACAAGGTGCGAATACATGAGAATGGTTTTGTGTTTCTCGTAGTCTTCAAATGCAGGTATGCCATTCTTTATAATCATGTATGTTCGCAACGAAGTTCCTACAACCACAACTAAACCTGTAGGATACATGAAACCATCATCATCTTCCATCGGTTGTGTTAGCTTATGCTTTACTCGTACACATTGAGCCAACCAATAGTCTGATCTCTCTTCATTCCCCTGCGGTGCAACAACTGTAAAAATATGTCTTAGCTGTAGTAGATCTGAAAGCAGGTCGTAATCAACTGAACTTTCCATTGTGTCATTTGTCATGGATATTGTTTGAGATAAAGGAGTTAGATATTGTCGTACCCATGTATCCACCCACTCACTTGACTCACATTGATCCCACTCGCACTGAATACAACTCTGACAAAAACAAGCCAACTCTCGTGTCCAAATGGTCCATGTGCTTGCATCTGAGCTTTGAAATGAATGCATCTTTGAAGAATCTTTCATTGTATGACAATCCAATCTACCTCCCACTGTACCCTCCTCAACGAACCAAAAGAATCTGTGCACTATTGAATCAAGTGTCCCTCTCTATGACAATGTTGAACTACACCAATCAACAATAGAACGTGCATCATTGAATTTTTCTCCTTAAATCTTCAATTGCTCCTTAACTAGAGCTCTCTTTACGCATGCACCTACTCCATCATGCTCCCCTTTCCCATGTCCAGCTTCAAAAAAACTCCAAATATGAGGTAGACCCCTTCTACATGCATTCTACTCAACCAATAAAACATACGAGCATTCTTGAATTGACCTGTGCAATTATCTGACCAAATTAGATGTCGGCCCAGTGTTATATCATGCTCCTACAAGAACTCAAAAAAATGTTGGACATACTCGGACGAGTGAGATCTATCATCACTCATATAAAAATGATACTCTCTGATTATCTTTTGATCCTCCTTTGTACTATCAGGTGCATGTCTAAACGTTATGTGGACAAAAATAGCAATCTAAATGGAATTATAATACTAAGATTGTACCTCATTTTGTGGTTGCAATGTGTAGTTTTCTGCAAAATCAACCCTTGTGATATAATAGTGCCAATCGGAAGAGTCGCCTTACACATCTAAGTGCAGTCCAACCCTTTGAGACCTATGACTATGCCTTGCATGCCTTGTAGAAAAAGATTGTCCTTAAAATCGGGAAATAAAATCAGCAACACTACATTCTTTTTGTAACCAACTCACATCTAGAACCTTCACCTCCACTTTTGCAAGTATATTTGACTATCTCATATCTCTTTTTCTCAACAAGCTTCTTTCCAAATTCATGTTCGGAACTCTCATGGAAACATTGAACAAACTTTGACAAGCCACCACATTGTGAGCACTTTGCATTTAAACAATCATTTCTATAGAAAAAGCAGCCATCATCTCTAGAACTTAAAAATAGATCTAGCAAGTCCCTTGATGATTTCGGAAGATGCATTGCACCACACTCTTGCAACATTTCATTAGTATGCAAAGTAGAACGGATATAACATAATAGCTCATGGTACATTGAAAACTCCACATGGTATTTGCAACAACAAGTATTATGAATCTTAAGAGGCACACAATAAAATGGCTTCAAACCCTCAAAAGTCCTTTGCGAGAATTCCATATTTTTATGTGTTTCAATAAAAATTTTGAACAACATTATTTGGCTTGATTCTAAGAAATGTTTAGGATGTGGTGTATAGTCTCGATTGCTAATTCTTAACTTTAAAATATCATTTGCATTGGGTGATACTCTAGAGTTATCATGCCAAAATTGTTGAATTACATGCTTTACATTATTGGTTAGCTTCTTATCAACACGTGGAAGCCTCCCAGAAAAAGCCCATGTATCATTTTGAAGAGGATCATCTATTCTTTCTCTTCTTGCAAGTGCTCCATCTAAAGTTTTATGATTTATGTCAAAATCAATACAAGTTTGTCTCATAAAGCGAGCCTTTTTCAATTGATGTCTTACTAGGGCGGTTGTAATGACTCTCCGAGCAGCTCTCTTATCCTTTTCCTGGTTATTTTTTCCAATAGACTTGAGAGCATTAAAAATATTTTTGACAATAATAGAATTTTTTTCGGTCTTCTTGTTCACATGAATCTTCAATTTGGCTAGCAAAGGTCTCATCTTTTGCATCTTTAGCAATTGTACAAAAAGTTGGCATTGCTCAGTCAATGTCTTATTTCTAAAATATTGGTTGAAAAGTCTTCTATCCCACAGCCGAACAGTTCGTGTTGACCTCTTGCCTTCAAAATTGTT
>VDFB02281492.1:554808806-554845271 GCA_007258455.2 Sequoia sempervirens
CCTAAAATTTAAGTACTACTGCATTGAAATTTCAATTTTTCACCAAATAGATTTTTTTTAGAAAAATAAACCTAGTAGTTTAGAAACTACATTCAATTTTCCACATATTCTATTCTTACATATTTTTGAAATGATATAGATAACTTATTCAAATTTTTACATCAAGTTGCATAACTCTGATTTTTCTGAATTTTCATTGTCACTTAAGGGCCTGTTTTTTCCATGATGATCTTGCACATACCCTAAGGATATAAAAAGACAAAAAACTAAGCTATTAGTATATATATGCTAATAATGATAATGAATCATTGAAAAAAATTGGAGGCTTGATCTATTCCTCTAAAGGCTTATCTAACAAATCATCATTATCCTAGTAGAAATCATCAAATTTGTCTGTGTTTGCTTATGATTCTTCTTCTCATATGTTTTCCTTCTCCATTGCATGTGTTTCTTCTTCGTATTCCTTTGTGCTAGATACAAATACATGTTCAAGAAGTGTCGCGTTGGGAATATCCATTCTTACCCATTGTCAATTCTTAAATTGTGATTGTGGTGGTATGATGGGCATTGCATACCACAACTTCTTGCTTCAATTTCTAAATAGTCTTTTACACAAAATTTTGATATTTATGGGAATTTTGATTTAGTTTTTCTTTTGTTCTTGTTTTTATTTATATAGTTTTTCATATTTTAATTGTTGCTTCTTCTTTTTTCTATTGTTGTTCTTGAAACATCTACACCTCATGAATTCCTTTGTCATCTTCATATGGAGCTTCTTTTGGAGTTGGGACATATGTGTCTAAAATAAAGCAAAGCAACTACACATTTGGTTTGGATCTATCTCTTAAAATCTTAATGACTTTTCCTTCATGAATGAATTTGATGCATTAGTGTACTACAAAAGGAAGTATTTTTAAGTGCTCTAGCCATGGTTTACAAAGTAATGTGGAAGAACTATCATTAGCAAGGGCATGGCATAAGACATATATCTTTAGGTCCAAACTTTTGTGGCAAGATGACACAATCCAAAGTGTTAATTAGTATTGCATTTGTCATCTTCAAAGACACTTGGATGAACATAAGGTTTTGGTTTGATGCATGATAAATGAGGTAACCTTTCATACATATAATATATTAATTTTTTGGTCTGTGAGAACATCATGAGTATCAATATCAAGAAACTTTGTTATGCATACAATGGTCCATAATGATTATTTTGTTGTATCTTGTTATTATAGAAAGCAATCAATGGAGTGGGTCTAGCAGTAGAAGAAGATATAGCATTAGTTTCAATGCCCTCCACAAAAGTATGCTCATGTGATATGTTTTTATTCTCAACATGTGCATCATCATCCTCATGTGTGTCATGTACCCCAACATTATTTGAATTATTTGGAAATAAACATGTATGAATTTACAATCAACTCTTAGGAGATGTAATTGATGGATTTCAATTAGCATTATTCAACTATGAATATTTGGATTATCTTGAGGTTTGCATTGTTCTTTCCACTTTCTTGGTTAACTAATAAAAGCCCTTTTATTCATATTTGTTTTAAAATATCTTTGTTAGCATCTTTGGATAACTTATTCCATCTGCCTTGCTTATTTCCATATACAATAGGATAATGATAGATACAATTATTGTTATTCCTTTTTTTTTTATTATTAAGTGTTGGCTTTAATTATAGACACATATGATGGGAATATACACTCAACTTCAATATATTTTCCATTTCATTGCTCATGGAGTTCAAAAGACCAAAATAGGGGCTTGACCATTTTGCAAGCACCATAATTATACTCTCTTTGTTTCAACTACAAACATTTTTGGTGATCTTATGTAAATAGAAATTTCATATTTTAAACTCTCCTCTATCATTTTAACATTTGATTTAAATAAATATGTTAAAATCACATTTGTTGTTATTTTATAGTTTATCATTTATTTTCTACATTTGGTGTTGATTGTTTTTAATTTCTATATGTGCAGATGCTACAACTTCATATCTATTTTTCTATTTCTCTTTTAGCTTTGGACAAAAGCATTGTCATGTCAAGGTTTGGTAAGCACAATTTTGTACTAATTAAATCTCTAGTTTGAATCTATTGTTTATTTTCAAAATTCTATTTTTATCAATCATAGTAATTTTCTAACCTCTAATAGTAATTAATTTACCACATTTATCAATTTATCTAGTTAGACACTTTTGATTTTTCATAAATATAAAAAATACCAAAATAACATTTTCTACTCAATTTATTTTAATTAGGCTAGATTGCTAAGTTAGCTTAGTTCAATCCCTTCTTGGTTCGTTTATTTTAGACATATATTATAGAACTTATGACCCTTATCTTAGTGCTCACAAGCAACTTTGTTAGGAGTCGTCATGTGATGTTCTCTCTCATTATGATTATAGAGGACTTTTGAGAGAGTTTCGATGTACTTGTCAAGTGTGAAATGAATTGACTCATAAATACATGTATGAATCTCTTTTTACTTACGAAACTCCATCTCCACAAGCATACCTTACATTGATGTGCTATATAAAAGGAATTATCTTTAAGTGTTATAACTAAGGTCTACCATGTGATTAGAGAATCTATCCAATAGAGGTATTACATGATATAATACTTCCACTTCCTTAAGTCCTACTTGGAGAGGCAAAATAATGTTTCCCAATGTTAATAAAGATGCCATTAGTTATCTTCAATGTAACACCCAAGTGTACATAACAATCTCATTGTAAATGGTAATCATACAATAATTTTTTCATGCATATATTGTATTGCTTGGTTGGATCAATAAGGATACCCACATTGATTGCCATGAAGGGAAACTCGCACATAAAGTGGAGCATAATAGTTATTGTGGGGAATCTCCTCATAAAATGCAATAATTGAAAGTATATGAGAAGAAATATTAGTATGAGTCGTGATCACAAATATATCCATATGCCAATGTGTTGTATATCCATAGGATCCCTAGTATACATGTATAAATGTGAAGGAAATATGCTTGGACACTATGATCATATGAGGAGAAGAAATATGCTTAGATGCCTATAATCATATGAGGAGAAGAAATATACTTGGACACCTATGATAATATGAGGAGAAGAAATATGCTTGGAAACCTATTGAAAATATATTATTAGATTGAAAATGTTAAGGAAATAAATTATTATAAATTTGCAAGTTTTGATTAGGGGGATCAACTAAGTGATTACCCGCATTGCTAATATCATCAACATGGATAACATTATTGTCAATTAGATCTTAAATCTTGGATTTTATGCAATCCTATGTACGGTAACTACAAAAGGAATGTTCATTATAACCCTTAGAGAACCCTCTAGATGGGTCCAATCGATGAATTCAATGAACTTTGTAACACATTATTTAGAGGTTCACTTAACTTTGTAATTTTCCTAGGAGTTTGAGGCTTAAAAGAAAGAGCATTAGAGGCACTAGCCACATGCTTTGAATTGGACTTGCTTTCTTTCTTATCATTACCCTTGTGGAAGGTATTGGACTTTTGAAATTTTGAGATAAGAAGATGGAGGTGTATGGGAGGACCCATACTTCAAATGGCTAGAAGCATGTAATTTAAATTCAACATTCTTAACATGAGCACAAAGAATTTTAATGCATTTTAGTTGGAATTCTGATGTAGATGGGCTGCAACAAATTTTAGGAAGTGAGTTGTCCCAACATAGAAAAATAAATAAAACTCAAACAAATGATTTGAAACTAGTAAAGTTTTTGTTTGTTATTGTGGATCACTTCTATAACTATAGGATCGATCATGCTTATGAATCTAACTTGCACGAGTGAGGATACAATATAGATGTATGGTTATAATCTCTATAAACCTCTTTGTATTTACCTTAAACCTATCATGAATTTGTGTGGTCAAGAGTTAGCATGTAATAAGGATAGTATCTCCCTTGTGTTAAACCACGTAAGGATACCAAGTCAACAACTTTGAAAATGATAAAAAAAATACTAGGCAAACATATAGCAAATGTCATAGATGAAGCATGCAAGTCATGCAATAATAATGCTCTTACCATGTCAATGAATATATCTTGAATATTCTTATTAAATAGTTCTAAGATGGTTTCTAGGTGTGTTAAAATGAACTAGGGTTGTCCCTTAAATTAAAACTCCAAAGATCACAAATGACACCTTTTGCACATCAAGTGTACACACAACATTAAACTGAATAGGTTCAGTCAATTCTAAATTTGAATTTTGAAAGTTCAAAGGCCATTTCTGCAATCGTGCATCTAACCCAATTCATTTATGCAACTTAAAACTGGCCTAAAGTGGGAAACAAATAAATCTTAGATCAAGACTAATCACTAACGATGAATGCAGTTGAAGATAATTAAAGACTTAAATTATATACCAACTTAAAATAGAAAATGTGTCACTTATATACTTACAGTTACATCAAAAATAACAACATCAAATAAATCCAAAACAAAAAGGAAAAGTATGGGAAAGCAATTTTCACCATGACAATATCAAACCCCTTTTTAAATCTTGTCAAAATGTTCTTCAATCACATTAAGAAGAATTACAACCTAAAAAGGCGTTCTTTGAATCTAATCTTAAGCTCTCTTTTAACTTCCACATGCATTGTTTGACAACGCCGGAAATCACAATTTGAAGACTTGACAAAGGCTTTTCATTTCATATATTGGAAATTCACCAATTTTACATAAATTTATGTGCATGGGCCAAGTAACATCACCAACTATTATGTTAATGAGTGTTTTATAGTTAAATTTACATAATTTATTCTGAGTATGTTTGTCACACTTACGAATTATAATTGATTAGTTATAAACTCTTACTAACATTTGCCCTTCGTACGAACTATTAGACAGGTAACTGGTTTGTCTTAAGGTGAATTATTAATTTTAATAACTGTTTGCACTTTATATGATCTATGGACATTCAGATCCTGTCCCTAAAATACTAAAATTAATGTTCCTAGACCCACAAATGTGAGACAAACTGAATCAATGTGGCCTATATGATGTATTCATAAATACGCTATTTGTATTCGTAAGCCCAACCAAGCTATTTGAAGAAATACCAAAATTATCAACATGTTGGCCGATTAAAGACAATTGTTTTGGATAAAAAAATAATTATTGATTCATGAATTTCAGCTTGGCGCATGGTTTCTTCTGCTTGAAAGAAGATATTTACTATTCTTGTTTAGAGAAGTTCAATTATTCATTCAAAGGGCAAGCACATTCAAATTGCTTTTGCTCTCTTCTGCACAATTCAAATTCATTTCCATAATAGTTCATACATCCTGAGTAAGAATCCATCTCTTTTGGACATTTTCCATGAAGTTCTCTCAGCCTGCCAAACAACAGCCAGCTAGATTAGGAAGAATCCCAGGTTAAAATAATGAACCAGATTACTATCAGCTAATCTTATAAATACAGAATCTGTCAAAAGAAAATAACATACACGCAATGCATTAAATACAAGCACAATTATTCCATGTTACAAAACTATGATTTCATCGTGACGATGCCATGCATGGATGCCAAATCCAGCCGGATCTAGTTCAAATCCTGTCAGTTCTTGATTTTCAGCCATAACAAATCAGTCCAATCTAAGCCAATCATTCTTTTTCTCAAAATAAATTCCTTTTTTTTACTGAAACCCACATCCAAGCTGATTCACTCGGCTCAGCCTTAGCTGCCCAATAGTGTTGTTGTCCTTCCACTAGTTACCTTATTGATATCACTGTTGGCAATGAGATATTAATGCTGTCGACACTATAACATTGTTTTGATACACTCTTAGTCTTATTGTTTTATGAGTTTGTCAAATGTGCTCATTAAAAATTTTCTTGTATGGATCATAGCCATGTCACTCTTTCTTATATGGATCGTTACTTAACAAGTTAAACATGCATCCAATAAAAAACTGGGTGTTAGTAAATAACAAGGGAAAACACAGCCAAAAAAGTTGTGTCAAAACAAAATCACACTGCCAACAACATGAAACAAGAATCTATGTTGTCAACCTAGTCGCATACTCGAATGTAGGCGATAAAGAGTGTAGATATACTATTCCTTTTGAGTCCTTGAACAAGAAAGGTGGTGTCACTGCCAATGAAGATCAATATGACGCCCTTGGAAGCCCTTGGGTGCCAAATTGAAGTTCCCCGGGAGCAGCAATTGAAAACTTTCATCCTGAAATTTCATTTCTACAAGAAATGAGCATGCCTGATTTCAAGCTCAAATCTTTTGAAAGGGTGTTGACTGAGAGAATATCTCTGATTGAACTATTAAGCAGAATATGGAGGTAGTATATCTAGAGTGATCCCTTGATCAGAACCTCTTCAAAGAGAGGACCCTGAGGTTTTGGTGGATCACCTATAATTGTCATCATTATAATTTGGCTTTAATAATGGATTCAGTTTTTGTTCACAAATGATTATTTGCTATATTTTCCACCAATCAAAATCTTTGATTTCTTTACCAATTATTGGTTTATATTAATCTTGCATTTTCCTGTTATTTAATAATGAAAGTAAGAAAATGCATCTATATATACATGCTGATTGGGTAAAATAATTTAAGTGTTAATACCAATGACTCATAAATCGAGGCAATCTACTTTAAAGGCCATGCCATATGTCACATGTACTCACTGTTGAATGTTAGAAAATTTAATTAGGTTGTGGCTGCAGAACACAAGGGCCAGAAAATCACTGAAGAGCAGTGGACTAATTACCAAGGTACCACCTACTAATAGCAGGTTCCTTAAAACAGAGCAGGTAAAATCAGCAACCATGTTAATTTCTGCATTTTTTATTCCTATTCCTTCTATTCTTTCTTATTGAGATTTGAGATGCACAGCAGAATGTAATTAACAAGCCTCTTTTGTCATGGATCTAAGTCGATGGTTGTATGACCATATTTATAATTTTTGTCAGTCACTTTCTTTTTCTAAGACTGTCCAGATAAAAATTAGATTTGAGATACACAGCAGAATGTAGGGGAAGGACCCAGTACTTGAGCATGTTCCAATAGTTTGATAGCATTTGTTTAGAAAATGCTCAATATTTTTAACAATATTGGACCAATAGTTGAGACTTTAAAGTTGTTAGTGTTGATGATGACCACCCATAATTAAACAGTGTTCCACGGGGACGTGTCCCCCCCCAAATTCTAGCCATCTCCCTGACCAGGACGTTTCGGAGACTGGGGGCGGCTGAGAAATGTCCTCCCGCCGTCCCCCCACAGCCAGGACTTGGGAGACTCCAAGGAAATGGTGGGGACGCCTAGATGTCTCCAGGACATCTTGGGGACTCCTAGCCATCCCTTGAGCGTCTCGTTCCCCGCATTGGGACATCCAAAAAGGATTTTTTTTTTTAAATTTCTTTTACTTTTATTGAAATCTGGGCCTTGGGCCAAACCGTAAAGGCTTGTGGGACCCATCTAAAAGCCTCTAAACTAAACAAAACACTCTCATTCTTCATTTTTTTGCTCACATGTCATTTGATGTTTTGCAACAGCTAGGTGAAGAAGAGGAAAACCAGTGAGAAGAGTGAGTGAAAGAGTGATTTTGAGGTGCTGCAAGTGCAAGAGGGGTGAGATGGAGAAAGAAGAAGAGGAGGAGGAGCATTCTACACCAACTTTGAAAGATTTTTCCAGCACAAGGTAGGTTTTTATGATTGTTTTTTGAAGTTTTTTCAAAAAAAAAAAATTGTTTTTTTTCCCTAGTTTGATGTTGAATCTTACAATGGGCATTGAAATGAACACATGAATATGCATTTGCAGCCATGTCTATGAAATTATGATTAAAAATTTAATCATAATTTCATAGACATGGCTGTAAATGCACATTCATATTTTCATTTCAAGGCTCGTTTTTTTTTCATCTTTCCATCAAGATTCAACATGAAATTTTCAAATTTGTTAAACTAGGCTCAAACTAGGCACTTATAGAATTTATTTGTTTATTGCAATGTCACAATGAACTCTCATGACATGAGTGAGGATGAGGTTCATTCACATAGTGACATTGATACTAAATATGCTCCTAAGGCTGAGAGGAGTCACCCTAGGGCTGAGCTTGAAGCCCAAACTAGTTCCATGGCAAGTGAAGCAAGTACTTTAGTACTGGCAGAGTATGCTAAGGGTCCTTTTGATCGCAAATCCCCTCTCAAACAATTTGCAACAAAATTACTAAACAGGCAAGGGGCAACATCTGGTGGCACAAGGAGGTGGAAGTGCAACTTGTGTGGTGAAGAGTGGTTTGGGAGCACCACTAGAGTTAATGCACACCTTCTTTTCATTAGAGGAAAAGGTGTGGAGATATGTGCTTTTTTGGCAAAACCAGAAAACATCAAATACAAAGTTGAAATAAATAAGTTATTGGGTGTTCCTGATGATACTCCAGCTGCACCTATGCCTACTACTTTGCATCATAGGACACATCTTCAGCATAGCCAACCATAGAGTTCCAGCCATACTTTGCAGACGAGAGTAGGAGGGACACCAGGTTCTTCTTCCAGTGCCTATGCAAGAGAGGGGAGGGGGAAATGGAAATTGAAAAGTCAAACTCAAAGTAACCCCATAGCAAATTTATTTAATGCGCAACTCAAGGATGGCATAGATGATGCCATTGGCAAGTTCTTCTTTGCCATTGGCAAGTTCTTCTTTGCCAATGGCATCCCATTTCACGTTGCCCAATCTCCTTATTATAAGGAGATGATATTGATGGTGGCAAGGGGAGGACCATCATATGTGCCACCAGGTGAGACAAAATTGAGGACCACGATCTTGGATAAGAACTATTCCAAGATCAATTTGTTGATGGAGAAGATGGAATGTTGGGTTAAGACAGGATGCAACATAGTCATGGATGCGTGGACGAACATTAGCCATTGTCCACTCATTAATATCATGGTTACATGTATTGAGGACCCATATTTTCTTAAGGCAATTGATTGTTCAGGGCATCACAAAGATACTGATTTTCAGTTTGAGGTCCTCAAGGAGGCTATTGAGGAGGTTGGGCCACAAAATGTGGTCCAAGTAGTGACAGATGTTGCACATGTGTGCAAAGCTGCAAGGAGACTTGTTGAGGCAACTTATAGGCATATTTGGTGGACTCCATATTGTGTGCATGCCATGGACAATGCACTCAAGGACATGGGGAAGATTGGTTGGATTAGAGTAGTGGTAAATGATATGAGAGATGTGCAGATGTTTATCTACAACCACCAAACATCACATGCACTCTTCAGGACCTTCGCTAAGAAGGAATTCCTAAAACCTATTGATACGAGATATGCTTCCTATTTCATTCTCTTGGAGAGAATGATTGAGTTACAAGAGGCACTACAACTCATGGTTATGACAGCAGATTGGAATAGGTGGACCGAGTCCAAGACAGAGCAGGGGAGGAGGGTGAAGGATATGGTGAAGAGTGATGTGTTCTAGGGTGATGCAAAATATATTGTCACCATCATTAAACCAATTTTCCAGGTTATCAGGTATGGGGATGCGGATGCACCTAACCTTGGAGAGGTATGAGTGCATCGATTCTATGCTTGATCAAATGAGGGTTGTTGTGTGAGAGAGGAACCCCACATTAGCATTCTACCGCGAGCACATTCAGCCAATCATTCACAAGAGATGGGAGAAGCTCAACACTCCCTTGCACATGGTAGCCTCTACACTTAATCCTAAGTGGTACTTGACTAGGCCTAGTAGAGTGACACCGATACAGGATGTGGAGGTGAAGGCAGGGTTCTTCAGGTGCATTGAGAGGATGTATGATGTTGTAGATGCTAGCACATTTCTCATTGAATAGACCAAATTTGCCACTCTTAGGGTTATTCAAATGCGGCCAAGATGGATATGGCAACTATGGAGCAAGAGGACCCAATTTTGTGGTGGACTTGCAATGGATCAGGATCTTTGACTATCACTCTAGCCATCCGATTGTTATCTCAGGTTTCTAGTTCTTCAACTGCTAAGAGGAATTGGTCTACATATAGCTTCATCCACTCTCTTAAGAGGAACGAACTTACCTCTAGGAGAGCAGAGAAGCTTGTGGTTGTACATAGTGTTTTGCGTCTCATTGACTGCAAAACACTTTTGTACAAAGAGAGTCCAACAGCACAATGGGATGTAGAGTCAAAGGAGCCAAGATAGATTGATGAGGATGCTTTAGTTTCGGTTTCACATGCAAGACTGGTTGGTGTTAGTTTGGCAGAGCTTGACCACGAGGATTCCAGTAGTTCGAGTGATGAGGAGTTTGGGAATGATTAGAGGCCTACCTTCACTGCATTTTTGCATTTTGTACTTATTTTGATATCAATGTATCATGCTACTCATTGTAATCATCTTTATAATATGATATTATGATGTGACATGTCATATTTTCGATATAATAGAAATCTCAAATTCGACAATTTCATTTGTCAAATTTTAATATTTTATTTACTTTTAGTCTTTTAGTAATAGTATTCAAGTATTTAAAATGTTAGTATTTGCAATTTTGCTATTTTGCTAATTTGCCAAAGTTTAATTTGAAATGTTATTCTTAAACATCTTTTATAACTAGTTATTCAAGTACCCTATGTATATCAGCACAACGCCCATCCCTCCTCCCCGCCCCACCCACCGTCCCCCCGCCATCCCCAAACTTAGACCCTTTGTCCCACTCCCCCCGTCCCCAAAACCCATCCCTGACAGGGGACGCATCCCTGTTAGGAAACTCCATGGAACACTGTAATTAAATGAAATGTATTCATTAGATCTAAAAAGCAACCAATCATGTGATGCCACATCAACACCCAATAAAACATGATGTAGATGCACAAGCATTTGTCTCACTTTTTTTTGGACCTTTTTGGACACCTTGACAAAAAGCATGCTGATGTGGCATCATATTTGATTATGTGGCCCTGAAACCTTCGTATAAGCAGGGGACTTGCCAAATAAACTGTTGTAAAAAATTGGGAGTGATTTGAAATTTCCACGTAAGATTTTGAGAAGCGCGGAGTCAGGGTGCTCAACTACTGGGTCCTCTCCCCTAATTAACCTGTCTCTTTTGTCATGGATCTAAGTAGATGGTTGTATGACCATATTTATAATTTTTGTTAGTCACTTTCTTTTTCTTAAGACTGTCCAGATAAAAATTAGATTTGAGATACACAGCAGAATGTAATTAACGTGCCTCTTTTGTCATGGATCTAAGTAGATGGTTGTATGACCATATTTATAATTTTTGTTACTATAAATACATTCACTTTCTTTTTCTTAAGACTGTCCAGATAAAAATTAGATTTGAGATACACAGCAGAATGTAATTAACCTGCCTCTTTTGTCATGAACCCAAGTAGATGATTGTATAACCATATTTATAATTTTTGTTACTATAAATACAGTCCCTTTCTTTTTCTTAAGACTGTCCAGATAAAAATTAAAATATTCAGGTGGACTCTCAAATTTTCTTAAGGAATATAATAAATATATATTGTCTTTAATGTTTCCTTCCAATTGCCATGAACAATTCCAGCAATCTTTATAGTTAACAGCGGTCTATGCCTGTCTGATCCCTTTGATGATTGGTGTTGTGAAATGAACTAGAAGTCACAACACGCATTGAGTCTGCTGATAGATGGTAAAACTGCAGAACATACAAACATAACTTCTAAATTTTTAAATATAAAATTTTATTGGAAACCATTACTGCAAGTTTGAAAAAAATAGAGAGAATGCTGAACAACCCGATTTTTAGGTTTTCAAATTTGTACCTAACCAAAATATAGCATGACTCTTATTAAACTAATCAGCATCTCTACAGATATATGCTGAAAATAAATGCCTCAAATGTAAAATATGCCAAAAAATGGGCAATATTTACTGTGATTAGTAAACAAAAAGCCAATTAAATTATATTTCTAAAAGTTGTTTTAATCACATTGAATGTAGATATAATTATAAGTTGAAAATTTGAAATATATAAATAATAGTAAAAATATAACGTACAAAAATATCAAACTAACTTAAGCGTACTGGATAAACTTTTCACCAAATTCATTATTAATATGATAAAACTGCATCCAGTATGCTGGATAGAAATAGATAACTTACATATATGTAAATTTATAGCATGTAAATGCTGGAATCATTAGAACTTTAAATGTCACACTGCCAAAACCTTAAAAGTTTGGGCCATAAACCGTCATTTTTAGGCCTGGAAAGCCAAATCAAAAATCTCCCAAATTGTACTGCTCAAAATGTGAAAAACATGTAATCATCAATTTTGAAAACAAAGTTCCAGCATTGGAAAAGCGCCATTGAACACATTACTGCCATTAAAAATTTATATGGTGGGAAAATTCAACCATCAAATTTAACCCCTACAGACTGTTGTTTTATAAAGGTTGTCCATTATGTACTTCATCATCACCTGCCTTTTTTGTTGGTACATTAAATTTAACATTGTCAATTTTAAAAACTTGTCATGGTGAAATTTGCATACCCATACCAATTTCTTGTTTAGTTTTGAGTTAAGTTTGGTTCATGGCCTGATACATTTTCCCTGTCCATATCATCTTTGCTTGTATTTATTCCCACACATTCTTCATTTATTTGACCTTATCCACTTCCTATTTGCATCTACTCATGCATTAGTCATTTATTAGCTGTGTTACACGAGGATGTATCCCTGCCCCTCAAACTACAGTCCCCATCCCGTGACATTTCAGGGACAGCAAGACAGCAGGGGACGTCCCCTGGCCATCCCCACCAACAAACAAATTCTGGAAACATCTCAGAAACACGTCCCCAATTTAGGGGGTGGCAGGAAACAGTTAAGGGACGCTTGGTCAACTTGAAGGCGGCCACAAACATCTCAGATGTCCCTCAACTGTCTCACGAATGGCCAGGCGTCCCCTACAATGAAGCAATTTTTTATAATGTTTTTAAAAAAATCATTCATAACATTAAGAAAAAGACTGTTAAATTATTATGACAGCAGTGACAGCAACAACTGTAGTATATCAGCAATAAATATATCATGATTCAGATTCTTATTTAATGATATAATTTATATAACAGTTCCTAACAGCAATAATTTGGATTTCTGATTTTGTTGTTCAAAAAAGTCTCAAACTTCAAAATTCTTGATATGGCATTAGAGTTGGTTATTATTGTCAGTTGCAAAAGATATTAAAGATGCATTGGCAATGATCTGCAGTGCGGTATTGTGTGAAAAGTACAAACAAACAATTTCTTTTTGGAATGTGGTTGGTATGCAGGCTTTTGAAGACAACATCCAACATTATTTTAACAGTGTGATGTTATATTGCTGTTCATTAACTTGTAGAAATTTGATCTCTCTCTCTCTCTCTCTCTATATATATATACCGTCCCCATCCTGGAAGCACAGTGGAACATAATTTATTAACCATTTAACCACCCCTATTCACGCACACCTTTCCATATATTCACTTCAAACCTCAAATTGACCATTTTCCCTACCTAGTTCAAATTCATGAGCTGCTAGTTCAATCCCAAGGAGCCCCAACCAAACCTTAATTCAGGCTTTCAAATTTCAAGATTCAAACTCCCCCCTATTTCCACTAGTCATTATGAGCCAACTTGGTATCCATTTGCGCAACCTCTTGCTATGTTTTTCGTATTTAAAGACATTCATTTGTGTGATTAATCCTTAAGAAAACAAGAAAGATCATCTAGATAGATGATTAAAATAAATGATAAAATAACGTCATTTTTCTAAGGGACAAAGAATAATAAGCTGCATTAGAATCATATAGGCCATCTACATTTTGTGCATGTTGTCTTCAAATATTCACTTACACCTGTAAAGTTAGTTCATCCAAAAGGTAGACATAGGAGAACTTGACCCCAGTGATCTGGTAATCTCCCTAGAGATGTTCGTAAACACCACCATCCTTACAAACAAACCAAAGATCAGAGATACAAGGTGAACCATTTTACTTTGCAATTCATCCTCCCATGTCCAGGTTCATTCCCATGCATCAAATCATTCTTGCAGCACTCGAGTTTGAACCAAAGGAGCTTGGGTTCAAACCACACAGAATTCTGAGATTGTAATAACATTGAAGAATCTGCTAGACTGAGAGCATTAATTTTTGAACTGTGGTGACTGATTCCAAAATGACATAAAAAATGTTTCTACAATGTTGTTCCAAAGTTAAGTGCATCTTTCCTCGTTTAATTTCTAAATATTCATTGCTTGTTTATTGACATGGCCCCCCTAGTTTAATCTGGGTTAATCTATGTTACTAGGTGCTTCAAAATTGCCTACCGATTCGTATAAATACAACACAAGTTCTAGTTTTGAGCTGAGATGGCCTGAGGTTTTGCCCAAGGTTCGGCTTGGGCACCTAAGTACCCTATGGGTCCATCCCTAGGCAAACCCGAAAAAACAAGTGAAATAAAAATAAGAACTATATACTAATGTCATATCCCCTAGATACCTTGCTAAATCTTTTGCATGACCCCTAGCCCCGATGTAATTTAGACTAGGGGTGGATTTTCAAATTTTATTATGTGGACATATATATAAATGTGTGTGTGTGTGTTGATTGTGAAACTCAATGTTAACGTTAATGAATGTGATTATTAATCTTATTATGTCATTTTAACTTTGATGCATTGAATTGTTTAGCCTAACTCAGACTAATAAATTGGTTGTTGGATTTGTGCGAGGTTTGTCATTGGTTGCGGGTACTCGGGGTGCATGATGAAGTGGATTATGTGGTCCAGTGGGATGAGAGACAATCAATTGGTAATGTCATTCTCGTGCCAACACTTTGCCTGTAATTTCCAACAACTTGAAGTTCATTTAAGCTTAGGACCTTAGTCGTATATTAAATTACCATAGTTTATCCATTTCCGGCTAGGTAAAGGCATCTCAATAGCCTAAATTATTCCAATTAATTAAGAATATTGTATAATGTTAAATATATTAAGATCAATAAATGTATTAACAAATAAAAAGAAGAAAGAATAAAAGTTAAAATAAGGAAATAAATAAATAGTTAGCAATAAAATGAAATAGAATCAAAATCAATTTAAAACAAATAAATACATGTGGCATTAGCGATTAAATGGAAACGAATAGTAAAATAAAATTAACTTAAATGATAAATACTTGTCACATTAATACAAGGATAGGAGCAATTAAATAAAACTATCAAACCACATAAAACTATCAAACCACATGAGGCAAAGAAAAATAAAATGAAAAGAGAAAAGGCACACACGGGAAGAAGGGCTTTGTGCACAAGAAACGGCTTAATGGCGCGCAACCTCCACTCCATGGCCAGGAGACAAGTAGGATTAAAGAGGAATGGTTGCAGGCGTGGGTGAGAGGAGGATTGGTAGTGCCATTAATGGGCATGGCTCCCCAGTGCAAGGTGCCAAGTCTGCAAGACGTGCAAAAAAAAAAACGTGCCTGCCTTTATAAAACACCTCGAGACTTTGAAAATGGATGCCAAAAGCTTGTTAAGGGCAGAGAGAAGGTGAAAGGTTAGCGGTGCATAGTTGGGAAGGCAATGGCAACTAGGGTTTCTTATAGTGCTATCTCAAACGCCATTCACTTGGACATTTCAATCTCAAGTTCTAAAACCCCTTCAACTGTAGATTTTGTCTATATTTCAGTATTCATAATAAAAATCTTATTTTTGGCTTGAATCATTTAAAAAAAAACTAAGGATGGTCTTAAGGTTGCAGAAACTTATAACTCTTTGATCATTTTCCTAAAAAATGTCTCTTTCTACTGTTAGTACTGATACTCTGTAATTGAGGGTTGTAGTTTGGGTTATTCCTTGAAATTTTGACCTTGCAGCCTAAGCTTTAGATTTTTGCTGATATTCTAGACTATACTCAGTCATTCTCTATTCATCTTGGAGTTCAATGTAGGTCTATGGAAGCTTGTATTGTTATTAAGATTAGAAGGATAAATCAAAACCCCAAAACTTTAAGAGTCTCTTTGAAACATATTTTGATCAGCATATCAAACCTTTGCTTCAGCACTGCAAGAGGTAAATCATACTCTTCAAATCCCAAAATTCGTAACCTGGCTGTAACTAAATGTGATAATGGTGTCTATGCCACAATCTTTGGTTCTTTAACCTTAGTTCTATGCTACCTGAATATGGGTGCCATGAATAAATGAGTTTGAGAATGGGTGGTCTCACAACCATGTTATTTGGAACCTTATTGTTAGAAAACTACTCTTGAACACTCTTCATACCAGTTAAAGTTCATTAAAAACTCTCATTTAAACATTTATTGCTTTACTTAATTAACCATAACAGCTATCATAATTGTAATCAAGAAATTCGTATAAACAAAGGGGTCACTAGCTGCTGCCCAAAACCATTCATACATTTAGTAGAAGTAAGAAGTAAAATAACAGAAATATTTAGTGTGGAAACCATGAATTTTTAACCGAAGTCACAGAAGGAGTGATATAGATGCTGCTCACCGAATCACCACAGCTGCTAGCTATACAATCAATTCCACCTCTAAACTGCCCTTTTTTCTGTAATTTCTTACGCAAGAAGAAGGAAGGATAGGCAGATTGTGAGGATATGCTGCTGCTCAATAAATTAGGAATTATACACCTATAATACTATCACTCATGCTCTTAAAGAATGCTAAATCTACACACCACCGTATTGCATTGCACTGTTGGCTGCTAGGTCTGTCTTAGATTCTGATATGTTTTGTTGGATGCTAGGACAACCAAAGTTAATCACACAGTTAATTTATGCCATGTACAGCTGGTTTCCAGGACTGTCATAGTTAACCACTTGGTTATTTTTTGATATGCTTGTTGGCTGCTAAGACAGTCTTATGTGATCAAGTGGCAAAAATCTATTATGATATGAGAAAATAAGTCACCTACGGGTCCTTGTCTGGAAACGTATATTAAGGGATTAAATATAAGTAGGGTATCAACCACAAACTATTGTGGGGCGAAGAGCTACCTTACTTCCAACCGAGAAGATTCTATGAGCATGTAATGCTACCATAGAAAATATCTATTAATGCCATTCATGGCTGCAACTAAGTTGGGAACCTGCTTAATCGCGTTAGGGACATATCTTCCAATCATAGTGCTAAGAGAAATCAAGGAGTAGAACCTTCTTGCTCGAGATTGACAGGTGTCTAGGGGCAGTACTTGCTCGAGATGGACAAAAGTCAAGGAGCAAAACTTGTAAGCTCGAGATTGATAGGTGTCTAGGGGCAGTACTTGCTCAAGATGGATAGTAGTCAAGGAGCAGTACCTTAATGCTCGAGATTGACATGTGTCTAGGGGTTGTACTTGCTCGAGATGGACAGTAGTCAAGGAGCGTTCTATGTTAAAGAAGGATAACCTTATTTGCTTAGCCGTTCGATGGACTGTAGGGAAGAAAGTTCCTAACAAGCTCAAGTAGGTAACATATAAATCACCTCGTAACCTTATAACTGTGGGAAAATGGTATCTTAAGTCTACCACCGGTAGGTACACCTTAAGATTTGGTCACTAGGAAGATATTCTATACATTGCTTACGGATCTAAACTGACAACTCTCTCTCACCAAGGGCCACATAATCCGCTTGGAGGGGTGGATAGGGTTTGAATCCACTTTGGTTGGGATCATTTTGCACCCCACTATAATCCAGAGCAGACCATGGACATGGAGCCTTCTTGAATCGTAGAACATTTAAGGTATGTGCACTTCGTAATGGCAGCAATCTTCTATTGGTTATTGAAGTAAGCTTTATTTGTAAGATGTATCTTGACATGATGATTATGAAGTAAATGCTGATTTCTCTTGCTTTTGTTCAATTATTAGTTCAATTCCATGTATTCCTTCTTATAATGATAATTAAAAAAAAATTGCTGTGCAGAAATTCTTCCTTTTGTTGAGGTTGATGTCACAACTAATTGAGTTGTATTACTAATAACTCTATCGATACCTTTAGTTTTTTCTCACATTTATATTGTCATTTTGTATTTTTATTATAAGTTTTAATTTTTATAATTATTATAATGTCCCAGTATTTGCCTTTTGTTAATTTTTTATGAATTTGTTCATACCGTATCCTTAATTAGCTTTATATAAAAAATTCCTTACTTTGTTAACCCCTCCTTTCTTTGGATTTTAGTTCATTAATTTTGATTAAACCTCTAATTTTTTTTAGGGGTACATTGATATTTTAATTTAATTGCTTGATTGTATTAGGTGTCAAATTATATTTTCTTATTCATTATAAAATTATTAATACTAGTTTAATCTAATAGATTTTCTAACATTGTGTATGAATTTCTAATCTCCCCTTCCTTAATTATGCTGATAGGTGTTCCCATGAAGCGCATGCTGAGCTCTTGTACAATGTTAGATGGAGATCATTGGTCTAACGGGGTTCTTCGAACATAGGGGTGACCATCCAACTGATCACAGCCATTGACATCAAATTGCGGCAATAGCGTTGGTAAGCCAGCCATTAGTGAACAAAATTCATTCTGGGTAGTTGGCAACCATTCAATCATTCTAAATTGGCCACCTAATTTTTTGCTTGCACTAGCTTGCAACATTAATGGTTTAGCTTGAAATGCAAGCTAGAAATCACCTTGAGCAATGCAAGCTAGATTGGTCTTTCAAAACCCCAAGCCATAGAATAGTTCCTCACAGTTGAAGCTTGCTGGCAGAAAAAGCTCTATTTTTTGGTGGATAGAATGGTCAATTTCTATCCCGTTTACATGCACTTGTCAATTCAAAGCTTGCTTAAAACGCCATCCAAATCCAACTTGAAAGCATTTTTGGTGTGGCCTTGTAATTTGATCTCAATCATAGATAGTCTGTAATATGTATGTTTTCCAGTGTTCAAGTTCCTTGTAACAATGGCATCATAGACAACGGGTGAACACATAGTTACTTGTTATGGCTAGTGGGTGTATCTTTCTTGGCTTTGCAAAGTGGTTTGGAGCTGTCCCAGTTTGTGAGGCTTTGTGGCTTCATTGTCGGAAGATGCTATGGAGAGGATGGCAGCCATGGGAGGTCGATTTCTTTTGCAAGCAAGGCCATTAGCATAAAGCAGCCATCATGGAGAATCATCATGAAGCCGAACCTGGAAGGAGTGTTTAGAAACACTGAGAAACATTTGGAAGGGCATTGTATGTGAGTTTATTGCAGGGAAAGGAATTTCTTCTTCTTTTTTTTGTATAAATGTTCATCTGTATATTTGTTTTGTTGAGATGGTGAGGGGCAGCTGCGGGTGCAGGCCACACCCATGAGAAGGCCGCAATCCTATATGGGACACAACACCCACATTATCACACCCTTACAAGGCTGCAATGTTGTGTTCCAATATAAAAAATTTATATATATTTCGGCATGATTTAAATTACTGGATTTTTGTAATAGAAAAAATAAAAGTATTTTTGAATGTCAGTCTAAAGACAAATTTCCTATGTTACGTTAACCCCCGTCCCCCACGTCCCCCGACCTGATCCGGCCCGGTAAATCCATCATATAAGCGGGGGACGTTTCCTCTCCTCTGGGAACGTTCCCCCGTCCCCGGGGACGGCAGGGGACGTTGGGAACGTCCCTCGCTGTCCCCGGGGACGGCTTGCCGTCCCCCGCGCACAAAACTTTAAAATTGCAATTTTTGTTTTTAAAAAACGTATTATTTCTGCGTTTTTTGGCGACGTCCAAGGAAGAAAAACAATATAAAACCTAAAAAAGTTTCTTAAAAGGCAGAAGCTATCAAATATGATTCATTTATATTGTTAATATTTTGGTTCTCAAGCAAAGCGCGGCTGAGGCTAGGGCGACGACTTCACACTTCATAGTTTGAGTTCACAGTTCACAGCAAGGGCGATTCAAGGTAAAAGACCAATCTAAATCATTTTATGCCTTCTTCTTCCTGCATTTGAGCATTTAACAGAGGCGTTTTTGCATTTGAAAGAGCCATGAAACAATTTTTTTCAAATTTTTTTTCCAACGCCTAGGGTAAAGTCGCGGCTGCTTCCATTTGTGCATTTTTTCCTTCAATCAAGCTGCATTTTGGGACGCCTTGAGGAGCTGGGAGCTGCATTTTTCTTAGTACCATTTCCTACTTCCAGGTTTGAGATTAATTTTTTTAAAAAAATTTGCTTCTGTATTATGATATTAGCTTATCATTGTTTTTAATTTTTAATAATAATCTTTGCTTTTATTTTCATTTTTGTTTTCAATGTTGATTCATTGAATGGTTCATTGATTAAATGATTCATTGATTTGGTATAATTTTTACAAACTTTCAGATTTTCAACCAGCATACAAACTTCATACAAATTTCAAAATGAGCAGCAACAGCAATGGCAGTGACAGTTATGAGGGTGAGGGTAGTGAGAGTGAAAATGAAGTTCAAAGAATGTCATTAGATCCTTCTTCTACCTCTGAAAATCCAACCCATGCTTCTTCAGACCATTTTGCATGCCCTATACCCACTCTTCAAAGATTTGCAAAAGGCCCTTTCAACCGCAACAAACCATTGCGTCAGTTTGCCACAGATGTGACTGTCAACAAGCAAAAAAATTCAGGGGGCAGCAAGAAATGGCTTTGTCATGTTTGTAAATCTACTTACCATGGGAGCTATACTAGGATTAGAGGCCATCTAGTGGGTGACTGTGGAAAAGGTGTTAGAGTTTGTACAGCAATAACATTGGAGCAGCAACTTCAATTTGCAAAGTTGGCTGGATGTAGTGATGACCAAATCATTACCATTCAAAATAGAAAACGACCATTAGCTGATTTGCAAGGCTCTTCCAATGTATCAGTTTCAGAGACTTGTGATAGAGGGAAGAAGAAAGCAAGTGAGAAAACTTCAATCATGGGGTTGATGAATACACAAAAACGTGAGCAAGCTGATGATGCAGTGGCCAAATTCTTTTATGCACATGCTCTTCCATTTCATTTGGCAAGGTCACCTTATTTCAAAACTATGGTGAAAGAAATATTGTCAGTTGGATCCTCTTATGCCCCCCCTGGAGAACATAGATTGCGTACCTCCCTCCTTGACAAACAATATTCAAAAGCTACCTTGTTGATGGAGGAGATGAGGCAGACATGGCTTAGGACTGGTTGTTCCATTGTCATGGATGGGTGGACTGATATTCAACATAGGCCACTCATTAATGTTATTGTTACATGCCCTGCTGGTTCATACTTTCTTCGAGCTGTTGATTGTTCTGGGAAGCGTAAGGATGCTGATTTTCAGTTTGGCATTTTGAGGGAGGCTGTAGAGGAGGTTGGGCCTTCTAATGTTGTGCAGGTTGTGACAGATTCAGCTCGTGTTTGTAAGCTAGCTGGTTTGATGATTGAGAATGCTTACAAACATATTTTTTGGACTCCATGCTGTGTACATGCTTTGAATAATGCTTTGAAAGACATTGGAAAAATAGATTGGGTGAGGGCAGCAGTTGCAGAGGCTAGAGGCATACAAATGTTTGTATGCAACCATCACACTTCACATGCACTATTCCGGTCTTATTCAAAGAAAGAATTCCTCAAACCAGTTGAGACTAGATATGCTAGCTACTATATTTTGTTGGAGAGGATGATGGAGGTCCAAGATGCTCTACAAGCCATGGTTGTTTGTACAGATTGGAAAAGGTGGAATCTGTCGAAGACAAACGAAGGCAAGGAAGTGAGAGAGAGAGTACTTAGTGAAACTTGGTGGGCCACTATCAAGTAAGAAATCTGAAAATTTAAATTGTTTTTGAAATTTTGAATTTGTTACACTTTGTTTTACTTTGTAGTTTGTATTTTATTATTTTAAAAGTTCTAATATTTAATTTGTTGCTTGTAGGTATATTTGCTCTTTCATATCACCAGCTGTGAGGGTAATCCGGTATGCAGATACAGACTCTCCTAACTTGGGAGAGATATATGAGACTTTTGATAGCATGCTTGACCAAATGAAGCAAGCTATTCGTCAAAAGGAACCTGAGTTGAGATTTTATGAGGACCATATTAGGCCTATTGTGACAAAGAGGTGGAACACAATGAATACCCCTCTTCATATGCTTGCCTATGCTCTTAATCCGAAGTGGTATGTACCTAGACCTGGCAGAATGCTTCCTTCTGAGGATGACGAGGTGATAGAGGGGCTTACAGCAGCCCTTCGTAAAATGTATACCGATGAGATAGCAACCATTATTAGAGAGCAGTGGCTTATGTTTGCTGATCTTCAGGGTCCTACATTCAGCAAACCAGAAGCTAGGACAGATAGGGCCACCATTGCACAGAACAACCCCATTGGATGGTGGAAATTTCATGGGAAGGACACACCAGATTTGAAACAACTTGCCATTCGTTTGCTTTCACAGATTGCTAGTTCCTCTGCTGCAGAGAGGAATTGGTCCACCTATGGCTTCATACACTCCATTAAGAGGAATAGGCTTACTTCAAAACGAGCTGAGAAATTAGTTGCAGTTCATAGTGCCTTGAGACTTCAGGACCGTCAGACTACTGAGTATCGGCAAACTCCAGCAGCACGATGGGATGTTGATCCTGAGGACGTTAGACAAATTGATGAGGATGAGGTGCAACCAGGATTGGTCGGGCTACCATTGGATGATCCACTCTTGCCAGAAGATGATAGTGACTCAGATAGTTCTCAATCTTTTGATATTGATAGCCCGAATGAGGCTTAATTTCATAGACTGTTGGAACTTTGAACTTTGAGACTTTTGGATGCATGTTTGAAACATTTGGATATTGATATACCATGGTTTTATTGATGTTTCATATTGCTATGATACATTTTATAATGCTAATGACATTTATGATTTATTATGTTGTTACTTGTTATGCTACTACTCTCACGATTTATTATATTGGTGTGAGCAATTATTAATTTATTGACATATATCTCTCTCTTTCCCTCTCTCTGTCTATAATATAATAATATATTAATAAATTTTGAAAAAATCATATATATATATATGTATTTTGTATGTCGCCGTCCCCTACCGTCCCCTAAAAATGAGCCCCTAGGAAACGTCCCGGAAACGTCCCCGCCCGTCCCCGTCCCGTCCCCAAAAGGACCTGGAACACAGCAAATTTCAGACTTGGTTGTTTTGCTTGCCATGCTTGAAACAAATTCGATTTGAGTGGTAGTGCTCAATAATCACCATACAGAAAACACGCTTCTAACACCATCAATCCAAAAACACAAGCAATAAAGTTGGCCAGAAAACACATCTTCTATATCCCAAATTAGTCTCTACGTACCCAAAACAAAAAGGTGTGTTTTCAGAATTGCTTTGGTTGGAATAACATCATGTCATACCACCTAATTGACATGCCCAATTTATCCTAAGAAAATAGATTAAAAAAAAAGAGTTTTACAAGGAGAATAATCAGAAATGTTATAACATTGAAAGAATGTAGTAAGAGAAAAAAATGCAAACAAAGCTTCTTGTAAAAGAAAGTGGAGGGAAGGTGAATGCTTCCCTCTTGCTCACACTTGAACATATCATTGAGTTAATGAATTGAATTATTTCTTTCTTTTTCCACTACGATTCAGATATTGGAGATATCTAATCTCATCCAAACTTGTAAACATCTCTTGTATTTATTGTTTTTCTATATTGGAATAGTTATTATATTGCATTATGCAACCTCCAATTGTCTTTGCTCTAGCTATTGTGTGGCTTGGTCTTTTTTCCCCTTTTAATGAAGTTGGTTGTCGACAGAATGTTTTGGTGGCCATCTATTTTGCTGTGTTTAGCTTGATTGTGAGCAATGACAGCTACTTTATTGTGTGTATTTTGCTTGATGCGTTATAACAAGATGGCATGTTTTTCAGCCTGATTTTACATATGACCATTGACAAAATATTTAAGTAATGAAGTATAGAGTTTTCACAGTCCAAATGGTTGTAAGGGAAAATAAACTCAGCCACCTAACTGGATAGAGATGAGATTATTTTTATGTTTTGTTTGATATTTTTTCAACCAAATTTACCTTTGGCGACCAAAACACACTTTTCTGCTGATTTACATATTGGCTTTTGATAAAGATTATAAGCAAACCTTATTTTTGCTAAATATTTTGATGATGTTTGTTTTATAACATTTATGATGTGGCTTTGTTTTAGGGCTAGAACCACTCGATTAGTAATGACCAGCTATATCTTCTAAGGTATGAACATTTTTAGTTTAGGCTTTCAACATATTTTAAAGGTAATTTAAATATTACTAATGTTAACAAACTTTAAAAATTATATTATAATTTATTTATTTAATTGAATAGACTTTAGTATTATTTATTAAAAACATATAATAGAAGTTTTACAATTGTGAAGGTGACAATTGCATACTTTACACTTTTCACTTTTGTTTTGGGTTCACTTTGACTTGGTTGCCCTTTACCATTTGTGACGGTTGGTTAAAACTTAAAAGCAATAAAATTCTGAAAACTTACATGTGCCATGACATTAATTTGGGCTTGGTGGTAGGGGTTTGGCCCCTCAGCCACAGACCCCAACTCTTATTTTCTAAAGCAAAAAATTAAATTTGTTTTGGACTGCACCAGAAGGAAAAGCAGCATTTTTTCCATTTATTTGGCTTGGAATAACAAAAACAGTATTTTTTCCCTTTTCTTATGAGTATTTCAGCATTTTTTAATTTCGCAAAGTTTCCTGATAATCTAAATTCCATTTATACTTCTGGTTTTCCAAGTCAATCATAATTCCAAATAATGCTACTATGATCAAAATAGACATTTGTGATATATTCATTATTAATATTTGTGCTTCACATGCATTATTTTAGTCTATTTTGTGTAATTATGTAATTTATTTATCTGCTTAGTTTTTCATCAGTTCCAAGTCTGATTCAAATTTTTGGGCTGCCAAGTTTTAGCCAAGACCGAGTTTTCTAACTATACAATGCCAAATCCAAGGGATACCATGGAAAGGTCCTATGCATGGATGAAAAGTTCATAAATAACTCACAAAACTCAAGAGTTCTCACGAGTCAAAATGGCTTGCAAGTACTCGTGCGATAACTTGGCTCCAAGTTTTTCTTAACTCATCTGTGACTCAGCAAAAACTCACAATTTCAGACTGAAAACTTGCTTGCACTTGGATAATACCGTCTGACCTGAAAAAGATATCATTTTTCATCATTTTCAAAAACTTGGATTTGGAGAGGAAGCCTGTTACATCCCACCCTAGTGACTTATAAACACTTTTATTTTTCTTGCTTTAAAAGTGATGAATGATGCAAATGTTGTGTAATTTATGCATGAAATGGTGGAAATCTTATGATTGTGCTATGAAAACACAATGGAAATATGTACCATGCTTATCTTGAATGTTCATACTGTGGTGAAGCTAGAAAGAAAGTTTAAATCTTATAGTAATTGAATAGATTGAAATATGTTTTGATCATTATTGAGATGACAATCTAATCCTTCTTCGTTTGTTGGAGTTGGATAAAAGATAGTCGTTCCGCAATGCTCGGGAGCAGGGAAGTATCATCTGAGTAGAGAGGTAATGTTGTAAGAACCCTGGAATCGCCATCTGAGCTAAGGTTGGTCTCGGAATCTTGTAAACCCTAGAAGTGAGTATTTGGTACCCAGTCGTCGTAGGTTATCGAGTGAACCTTAGAGTGGTTTTGCCATCAGTGATAATAGGGTTTCGAAAACCGGTTCTTTTATCTCTTTTGGTCATTGACTTTTACTTAACCTTGGTACTTGGTTTCATTGTTTTCGGTAACCGTATCATTGAGAGTAACTTCGCCTGGTAAGCTTATATATAAAATATTATTTATTTTGTTCCAAGTGAACTTAATAATGTTTATGATGAATATTGAAGGGAGTTATTAAATAAATAAGCATGTTATTAATTTATATAAGGGTGAGATATTGAAACTCGTCCATCATTGAGTTAGAAATTTTAATAATTAAATTAACCATTATATTTTCTTATCCCGTATTTTCCTGAGAAGAGTCTTGGCCGTCTAATTTTGTGAAACGTATATCCTCAATGATGTGTGATTCAAAATAATTTGCCACAAGGAATGACGTGGCTTTAATTTCTAAGACATCATCCAAAAATGGAGTTTTGGGGAGTGACGTGGGAAGTATGTGAATCGCGCGTCTGGTAATTCGTAATTTTCGAATTTGGATATAATTTATTAACACCATTTGTGCGTTCTTCGGGGGCAGTGGCGGAGACATACGCCATGGATTTACTTTCTTATCATCTTTGAGTTCCTAAAATTGTGTACATGGAAGGCGTGGAAGGAAGAAAACGGCAAGGTAGTTTCGATAACTACCTGGGACGATCATTCGATGGGGATATCTCTTTCATGTATTATTCTTTGGTGGAGAAGATAAGGAAGGGAGATACGAACATAGAAAAGAGGAGATATGGATACAGGAAATAGAAGAGAGGAAGGGATTTCGGGAAAAAGAAATTTATCTCCTGAAAATAGACGGACCAAAGGGAGCATGTGGGATCTTTAAAGAGCAGAGACGTCTTGAGGTGAAGGTGTAATAGTTGAAAGGACCGTTAGTCTTGGCTTGTGTAGAGTTCGTTGCTTGACCAAGGCTTCATCTTATAGGCACGTAGCTCATTTATATTCCTTTCTTGAAAAGAAGTCATGAATTATGTGTCATGTTAAGGAGCTAATGAGAACTCTTGTTGGAGTTTTGTAGTCTTAGTATTGTATTTGACTGAGTGTTACATTCTTTTTCTTTCCGTCTGAGTGTTCCAGAGGAAGAAATCTAAGAGTGTAAATCGCGGGGCTTTTACTTTATTTACTGTGTCTATAAATTTCTGGTGATTGTGTCTGGAAACCTTTTCGCAAACATCTCTTTTAATGAAATATTTTGAGTAAAGAGGAAAGTAATTTTAAATAGACAAGGATATGTCAGATCTAATGCTTGTTGTCATGAAAGAGTGACGAGTGAAGAGACATTGGTCTACTTGCTGTTTTTCTCTATTCTGATAGACGTTTCATGATAAAGACTTTGTTTCCTTTAGTGACTAAACTTCATATTACTTGTTGAATACTCTTGTTCTACAATGCATTAATCTAGAAGTACAGATGGTAAACTCATACTGAGATAGAAGGAAAAATTGTAGCTTCCTTGAGCCATTATCTGTTGAGCAGCAGGGTCAGAAATAAATTATCTTATGGTAACTAAACAGAGAACTGACCGATGAAAGTTATATAAGCTGATAATGAACTTGCACCACCATTATGTCTTATGACAACTTAAAAGTAGGTAGCCAATGAATAAAAGGGGTTCTTAATCTTTATGAAAATAAATGAACTTAAACTTCAGTAGCATAAACTCAAAAGAGTTAGTTTGGACTCATGTAAAGACTACTTTGTCTGAAGCTCCATATACTTTGAAAATTTGAGGCTTTATTGTTATTTTGACTTTATATCTTTATTGTATTAGTTTAGTATCTTTTATACTAAACGTGTAAGGCAGTTGGTCATAAAGGGTAAGCAACCTTTGCGGTAACCCTAGCCCTAGAATTGTTGGACACACATGGCAGGTAGCCAAGATGTGTGAGTGAAGGGTAGTAGAGTCATGGGTAGGACATAAATTAATGCCCTAGGACAGGTGTCAAGACTTGAGTAAGTAACGGAGAAATAATCTCCCAGAAGCCCTAGTTAAGGAAAGCTTTTCCAAGTCGAGCAAGGTGGGTGAGTAGCACGGTAGTGCAATTCTATGGCCATAGTAGGTGCAGGTGCCACTGACTGCACCTAATACTCACACGCAACCCAGATATCTAGCTAGCCAGAGTTGCCGGCTTAGTAGGAAGGATTCCTTAGTAGTCAGGAAGAGCCAGTTAGATAGGGTTCCACCACCAGAGCTCAGATGGCTATTTGAGGGTTATTCCAACATCACCTTTCGCAAAAAGGGCAGGGCCCCCTTCCAGTAGGAAGGTGTGCGCGGGGGACTGAACAAATCCATGGTTGGAGGTAAAAGCACTCAGATGATGCTTCCCTCAACTCTTCAGCTGGCAAGCCGAGTCTTGGAAGACGTCAATCAGATGAGGACTTCTTAACCTTACTCTTGTACTTTCTTTGTACTTAATTGGAAATGGAAATAGTTCTTTCATGTTATGCTGAAGTATGTAATCATGTTTACTGCTAGCGTTGAAATTGTTATATTGTAATGTTTCTTTTTAAAAAAAAAATTGCTCTCAATGATGTTCAAATGTTTATTGGTTTATTGTACTTGAAATCGAGTTCTAACATGTGGTATCAGAGCATGGTTGTACACTAGGGCCTAGGAGTCCACCATGTAACAACCGGCTTATGCTTATGAGCTAACGTGTGACATCTTGTACCAAACATGGTACGTATTAAGCAGATTGCGCGAAATTCCATTGCAGGGAACGCTCGTTACCTACAATGTAAGAAGGAACGGGAAGCCTTGACTAAAACTGTGGAAGGTAAAAACGTCGACGGCGAGGGTTGGCTGCGAGACGATGAGACTTTCTCTCGTGCGATAGAGAGAATCCGTGATGTGAAAGCTGAAATTAAATGGTTTGAAAGATCAACAGCCTCCGTCCAAGCTGAATTGGACAAGAAGTCAGCTGAGATGGACAAGAAACCTTCTCCTTCACGTCACATACCGAGCGAGAACAGCTATAACAATCCAACCAAAAGACCTAGGAACGAAGGGGAGCACCTGCGTGTGCGCATACCCCACCTGTTTTGGTAGGGCATTGATTAGTGTAATGGTCCCCACCACATGTAAAACATCCTCCAGGTGGGCCCCTTCTCTCGGAAGTCTTTCTAGCATCCTGATTTTTCTTGTTATTGTTACCCTAATAATTCCCAGCCTTCCTGTCTCTACGATCCCGACCTTTCTGTTCTTTATACCCTTTATCATTCTTATGGTGACCTTCCTGCTTATCTCCTTTCTTTTTGAATGGTTTTGGATTTGCAGCCAATTTCTTTCTTTTTCTTTTCTCCCTATCTACTGCCATAGACTGTAATCTCTGTTCTTGTTTGATGGCTTTTTCATAAGCCCGATCCATAGTAGTTGGACCCAAAAGATCCACCTTTCCCCCGATCTGGGGTTTCAGTCCAAGAATGAACCTCCGCACCCGAAGGTATTCGTCACCATGATATTGCGGAACATACTTAAGCAATCTAATAAACTTCTCCCAATACTGATTGACTGAGAGATCTCCCTGAGTTAAATGATAGAATTCTGTCAACTTCTAATCATAATACAGCTGTGGAAGCCATCTCTGTCTGAAAATGGATACAAATTCTGACCAAGTTAGCCCCTTAACCCTAGGTCCTAATTCCAGCTTCTTACTTGTCCACCAAGTGGACGCTTCTCCAGATAATTGGTAGGCTCCCCATAATGCCTTTTTGTCTTTTGTATAATTCCTGATCTTGGAATACTTCTCCATTTCAACCAGCCACGCTTCAGCGGCATCTCTTGAATCTGCCCCATAAAATTTTGGGGGTATTACCTTCCTCATGTCCCAAGATAACTCTAATGCCATCCTATCTTTTCCAGGATTCTGGGTTTCTCCCCCAACTATCTCATCCTCTTCCTCACGAGGGATGGATTCATCATCTCGACTTTCTGAATCTCCCCCTCTCGAGGGTTCCTTATTGGCTCTTTCAGATTCCAAATGGGTCACTCTGGCCCTCGTGTCTTGTAAAAGTGTGAGTAACTGATCAATTTTATTCTCGAGATTGCCAGAAGACTAGCCCACCTCTCGCCTTCCCTCAGGGTTATTGCGAGTTCGCATTGCTAAGATTATCTACTCCCTGTAGTTTCATTTAAAAGTCGTATTAGTTTAGAGTTCAACTTCATTTGATTGCACATATATGAATAACAATCTCATATCATGATTTAATTGCATTTCAAAAAGGAAACATTAATCTCTTCCCAAAAGTTCTCATAAGGCCCAACACACAAGTATTTATTTCATTAAGCAACATTGCTTACAATTTTTTTATTCATCTACCCACTGGCTTACATAGATAGGATAGAGTTTTTTTTTTTTTATTTAGGGGGTCAAAGGGGTATAGTCTTCTAACTCATCAGAACTTATAATAAATACTTGTGTGTTGGGCCTTATGAGAACTTTTGCGAAAAGATTAATGTTTCCTTTTTAAAATGCAATTAAATCATGATATGAGATTGTTATTCATATATGTGCAATCAAATGAAGTTGAACTCTAAACTAATACAACTTTTAAATGAAACTATAGGGAGTAGATAATCTTAGCAATGCGAACTCGCAATAACCCTGAGGGAAGGCGAGAGGTGGGCTAGTCTTCTGGCAATCTCGAGAATAAAATTGATCAGTTACTCACACTTTTACAAGACACGAGGCCAGAGTGACCCATTTGGAATCTGAAAGAGCCAATAAGGAACCCTCGAGAGGGGGAGATTCAGAAAGCCGAGATGATGAATCCATCCCTCGTGAGCAAGAGGATGAGACAGTTGGGGGAGAAACCCAAAATCTTGGAAAAGATAGGATGGCATTAGAGTTATCTCAGGACATGAGGAAGGTAATACCCCCAAAATTTTATGGGGCAGATTCAGGAGATGCCGCTGAAGCGTGGCTGGTTGAAATGGAGAAGTATTATGAGATCAGGGATTATACAGAAGACAAAAAGGCATTATGGGGAGCCTACCAATTATCTGGAGAAGCGTCCACTTGGTGGACAAGTAAGAAGCTGGAATTAGGACCTAGAGTTAAGGGGCTAACCTGGTCAAAATTTGTATCCATTTTCAGACAGAGATGGCTTCCACAGCTGTATTATGATTAGAAGTTGATAGAATTCTATCATTTAACTCAGGGAGATCTCTCAATCAATCAGTATTGGGAGAAGTTTATTAGATTGCTTAAGTATGTTCCGCAATATCATGGTGACGAATACCTTCGGGTGCGGAGGTTCATTCTTGGACTGAAACCCCAGATCGGGGGAAAGGTGGATCTTTTGGGTCCAACTACTATGTATCAAGCTTATGAAAAAGCCATCAAACAGGAACAGAGATTATAGTCTATGGCAGTAGATAGGGAGAAAAGAAAAAGAAAGATAAATTGGCTGCAAATCCAAAACCATTCAAAAAGAAAGGAGATAAGCAGGAAGGTCACCATAAGAATGATAAAGGGTATAAAGAATGAAAAGGTCGATCAGACACGCAAAAGAACAGCCCGTGGAATTATTTAGGCAAGCAATAACAAGAAAGTACCCAGAGCAGAGACCGGTGAGGCAAACCACCCTGAGGATGTTTGGCGGCTGTGGTGGGGACCAATACACTAATCACCGCCCTACTAAGACAGGTATAGCGTGACATCGCTAGCTTGCTCCCCTTCGCTCCAGGTCTTTGGCTGACTTGCCGTTCTGGTTCACCGGCGACGGAAGGAGAAGGTTTCTGTCCATCTCAATCCCACTTTGTCCAATTCCAGCTAATGAGGCTCTTTACCTTCGCACTCAATTTCAAATTTTCTGTCATCACGTGGATTCTCCCTTCTCGCCGACGCGATAGAGAAAAGCCCGGCTCGCCTCAAGAGCGTCAACCCTCGGCCGCCGACGCTTTTACCTTCCAGTTTTAGTCAAGGCTCTTTATCTTTTCTCATACGGCACGCCGCCTTCGCGAATTTGTGGACTTTCACGTTAGCTTTGTTTTTTTGCATCACTTATTCATGTCTGCATTAAGATGTCGCTACCATTAGTCGGCGCTGAAAGTCGGGCTTGTTACACATGACCTTTAGTCTCTAGTGTAATAACCATGCTCGATACTACATGTTAGAACTCGATTTCCAAGTAATAATAAAACCAATAAACATTTGAACATCATCAGAGCAAATTTTTTTAAAAGAAACATTACAATATAACAATTTCAACGCTAGCAGTAAACATGATTACATACTTCAGCATAACATGAAAGAACTATTTCCATTTCCAATTAAGTACAAAGAAAGTACAAGAGTACGGTTAAGAAGTCCTCATCTGATTGACGTCTTCCAAGACTCGGCTTGCCAGCTGAAGAGTTGAGGGAAGCATCATCTGAGTGTTTTTACCTCCAACCACGGACTTGTTCAGTCCCCCGCGCACACCTTCCTACTGGAAGGGGGCCCTGCCCTTCTTGCGAAAGGTGATGTTGGAATAACCCTCAAATAGCCATCTGAGCTCTGGTGGTGGAACCCTATCTAACTGGCTCTGCCTGACTACTAAGGAATCCTTCCTACTAAGCTAGCAACTCTGGCTACCTAGATATCTGGGTTGTGTGTGACTATTAGGTGTAGTCAGTGGCACCTGCACCTACTATGGCCATAGAATTGCACTACCGTGCTACTCACCCACCTTGCTCGACTTGGAAAAGCTTTCCTTAACTAGGGCTTCTGGGAGATTATTTCTCCGTTACTTACTCAAGTCTGGACACCTGTCCTAGGGCATTAATTTATGTCCTACCCATGACTCTACTACCCTTCACTCACACATCTTGGCTACCTGCCACATGTGTCTAGCAATTCTAGGGCTAGGGTTACCGCAAAGGTTGCTTACCCTTTATTGGCAACTGCCTTACACGTTTAGTATAAAAGATACTAAACTAATACACTAATGATATAAAGTCAAAATAACAATAAAGCCTCAAATTTGCAAAGTATATGGAGCTTCAAACAAAGTAGTCTTTACATGAGTCCAAACTAACTCTTCCGAGTTTATGCTACTGAAGTTTAAGTTCATTTATTTTCATAAAGATTAAGAACCCCTTTTATTCATTGGCTACCTACTTTTAAGCTGTCATAAGACATAATGGTGGTGCAGGTTCATTATCAGCTTATATAACTTTCACCGATCAGTTCTTTGTTTAGTTACCATAAGATAATCTGTTTCTGACCCTACTGCTCAACAGATAATGGCTCGAGGAAGCTACAATTTTTCCTTCTATCTCAATATGAGTTTACCATCTGTACTTCCAAATTAATGCATTCTAGAACAAGAGTATTCAACAGGTAATATGAAGTTTAGTCACTAAAGGAAACAAAGCCTTTATCATAAAACGTCTATCAGAATAGAGAAAAACAGCAAGTAGACCAATCTCTCTTCACTCGTCACTCTTTCATGACAACAAGCATTAGACCTAACATATCCTTGTCTATTTAAAATTACTTTCCTCTTTACTCAAAATATTTCATTAAAAGAGATGTTTGCGAAAAGGTTTCCAGACACAATCACCAGAAATTTATAGACAGAGTAAATAAAGTAAAAGCCCCGCGAGTTACACTCTCAGATTTCTTCCTCTGGAACACTCAGACGGAAAGAAAAAGAATGTAACACTCAGTCAAATACAATACTAAGACTACAAAACTCCAACGAGAGTTCTCATTAGCTCCTTAACATGACACATAATTCATGACTTCTTTTCAAGAAAGGAATATAAATGAGCTACGTCCCTGTAAGATGAAGCCTTGGTCAAGCAACGAACTCTACAAAAGCCAAGACTAACGGTCCTTTCAACTGTTACACCTTCACCTCAAGACGTCTCTACTCTTTAAAGATCCTGTGTGCTCCCTCTAGTCCGTCTATTTTCAAGAGATAAATTTCTTTTTCCCGAAATCCCTTCCTCTCTTCTATTTCCTGTATCTGTATCTCCTGTTTTCTATGTTTGTATCTCCCTTCCTTCTCTTCTCCACCAAAGAATAATACACCAAAGAGATATCCCCATCGAATGATCGTCCCAGGTAGTTATCGAAACTACCTTGCCGTTTTCTTCCTTCCATGCCTTCCATGTACACGATTTTAGGAACTCAAAGATGATAAGAAAGTAAATCCATGGCGTATGTCTCTGCCACTTCCCCCGAAGAACGCACAAACGATGTTAATAAATTATATCCAGATTCGAAAATTACGAATTACCAGACACGCAATTCACATACTTCCCACGTCACTCCCCAAAACTCCATTTTCGGATTATCTCTTAGAAATTAAAGCCACCTCATTCCTTGTGGCAAATTATTTTGAATCACACATCATTGAGGATATACGTTTCACAAAATTAGACAGCCAAGACTCTTCTCAGGAAAATACGGGATAAGAAAATATAATGGTTAATTTAATTATTAAAATTTCTAACTCAATGATGGACGAGTTTCAATATCTCACCCTTATATAAATTAATAACATGCTTATTTATTTAATAACTCCCTTCAATATTCATCATAAACATTATTAAGTTCACTTGGAACAAAATAAATAATATTTTATATATAAGCTTACCAGGCGAGGTTACTCTCAACGATACGATTACCAAAAACAACGAAACCAAGTACCAAGGTTAAGTAAAAGTCAATGACCAAAAGAGATAAAAGAACCGGTTTTTGAAGCCCTAATATCATTGATGGCAAAACCACTCTAAGGTTCACTCGATAACCTATGACGACAGGGTACCAAATACTCACTTCTAGGGTTTACAAGATTCCAAGACCAACCTTAGCTCAGATGGCGATTCCAGGGTTCTTACAACATTACCTCTCTACTCAGATGATACTTCCCTGCTCCCGAGCATTGCGAAACGGCTATCCTGTATCCAACTCCAACAAACGAAGAAGGATTAGACTGTCATCTCAATAATGATCAAAACATATTTCAATCTATTCAATTACTGTAAGATTTAAACTTTCTTTCTAGGTTCACCACAGTATGAACATTTAGGATAAGCATGGTACATATTTCCATTGCGTTTTCATAGCACAATCATAAGATTTCCACCATTTCATGCATAAATTACACAACATTTGCATCATTCATCACTTTTAAAGCAAGAATAATAAAAGTGTTTATAAGTCACTAGGGTGGGATGTAACATCTCTCCCCCCTTAAGAGTCATTGTCCTTGATGATATTGAGTTCATATACAAACATGATAATAACATAAAGAGTCTAAAAAGGAAGCTCATAGTCCTCTAAAAGATGAGGAAATCTCTACCTAATATCCTGGAGATCCTCCCAGGTGGCACCATCCTCGGAATACTGGTCCCACTGGACCTTGCATTGAATCACTTCTTGATTACGTAAGCGGATCTTACTCATCTCGAGTACTCTGCTGGGCTCGATCGACACCACTCCTGGGTCTTGCACCTGTAAAGCATTCTAGTTAATTACATGGTTACTGCCAGGTATATACTTCTTTAAATAAGAGACATGAAAAACATTATGCATTCTAGATAGGGTTGGCAGTAGAGCAATCCGATAGGCCACAGGATTGATTTCCTCCAATACTTCGAATGGTCCCACATATCTTGGCGTAAGTTTGGAGGATTTCCCAAATTTAATAGCACTCTTCTGGGGTTTAACCCTTAACAACACTTTGTCACCAATGGCGAAATGTCTCAGCATTCTCTTAGCATCTGCATAGCTTTTCTGCCTGTCATTTGCTTTAGCTAACCTTTTTCTAATCACTCTGATTTGTTCTTCCATTTCTGAGAGCATCTCAGGGCCAAGGCTAATCCTATCTTCTAGCCTATCCCAGCTTATAGGAGTGCAGCACTTGCGCCCATATAACGCCTCAAATGGTGCCATCGTAATGGCAGAATGATAGGTATTATTGTAAGCAAACTCGACAAGCGGAAGATAATCTTCCCATTTGTACTGTTGGTTCATGCAATAAACTCTCAGGAAATCTTCTGAACCCTCTCTGTCTGACCATCTGTCTCTGGGTGATATGCAGAGCTAATGTTTAATTGGGTCCCAAGGGAAGCGAAGAGCGTTTGCCAAAACCTAGAGGTCATCCTAGCATCCCTATCAAAAATGATCTTTTCTGGAACCCCATGCAATTTGAAGATTTCTTGCACAAATTTCCTTGCTATTGCTGGTGCTCCATTGGTTAGGTTTCCCGGAATAAAATGTGCAACCTTAGTGAGCTTATCCACCACCACCAAAATTGAATTATGTTTGCTTCTGGACATTGGAAGTCCTTGCACAAAGTCCATACTAATCACCTGCCACTTCCATCCAGGAACTTCACGCGGATATAATAAACCTACTTGGTGAAGGTGCTCAGCCTTAACTCTTTGACACTCTAAGCATTCTGCCACATATTTTGTAGCATCTTTCTTCATCCCCTTCCAGAAATACAACGGTCGCAAATCTGCCATAAGTTTAGTCACCCCAGGATGTCCGGAATAGGCTGCATCATGAATCTCATGAAGAACTAGCTTTCTTAACTCCCCAGAATCTGGAATGTACATTCTTCCTTTATATCTGAGTGCCCCATCGGTATCGAATTGAAATCCATCATACCTATGATCTTGAGGATTCTTCAGTAGGGCTTGCTTAACCTGCTAATAATACTCATCTTTGTAGAGGATTGGAGGACTTGTTCTCAAAAATTCGTATGAACCGATAGCAT
>VDFB02281492.1:554854049-554890873 GCA_007258455.2 Sequoia sempervirens
CAAAAATATGCATCACATCCGGACATGAGTCCTCTACTTATATCTAAAATCTTATAAAAAAATATTATGATTCTATTATGTTAGGGCGGTCAAACAACACCTACTTCTTATTTTTTCCCTAAAATTTAAGTACTACTGCATTGAAATTTCAATTTTTCACCAAATAGATTTTTTTTAGAAAAATAAACCTAGTAGTTTAGAAACTACATTCAATTTTCCACATATTCTATTCTTACATATTTTTGAAATGATATAGATAACTTATTCAAATTTTTACATCAAGTTGCATAACTCTGATTTTTCTGAATTTTCATTGTCACTTAAGGGCCTGTTTTTTCCATGATGATCTTGCACATACCCTAAGGATATAAAAAGACAAAAAACTAAGCTATTAGTATATATATGCTAATAATGATAATGAATCATTGAAAAAAATTGGAGGCTTGATCTATTCCTCTAAAGGCTTATCTAACAAATCATCATTATCCTAGTAGAAATCATCAAATTTGTCTGTGTTTGCTTATGATTCTTCTTCTCATATGTTTTCCTTCTCCATTGCATGTGTTTCTTCTTCGTATTCCTTTGTGCTAGATACAAATACATGTTCAAGAAGTGTCGCGTTGGGAATATCCATTCTTACCCATTGTCAATTCTTAAATTGTGATTGTGGTGGTATGATGGGCATTGCATACCACAGCTTCTTGCTTCAATTTCTAAATAGTCTTTTACACAAAATTTTGATATTTATGGGAATTTTGATTTAGTTTTTCTTTTGTTCTTGTTTTTATTTATATAGTTTTTCATATTTTAATTGTTGCTTCTTCTTTTTTCTATTGTTGTTCTTGAAACATCTACACCTCATGAATTCCTTTGTCATCTTCATATGGAGCTTCTTTTGGAGTTGGGACATATGTGTCTAAAATAAAGCAAAGCAACTACACATTTGGTTTGGATCTATCTCTTAAAATCTTAATGACTTTTCCTTCATGAATGAATTTGATGCATTAGTGTACTACAAAAGGAAGTATTTTTAAGTGCTCTAGCCATGGTTTACAAAGTAATGTGGAAGAACTATCATTAGCAAGGGCATGGCATAAGACATATATCTTTAGGTCCAAACTTTTGTGGCAAGATGACACAATCCAAAGTGTTAATTAGTATTGCATTTGTCATCTTCAAAGACACTTGGATGAACATAAGGTTTTGGTTTGATGCATGATAAATGAGGTAACCTTTCATACATATAATATATTAATTTTTTGGTCTGTGAGAACATCATGAGTATCAATATCAAGAAACTTTGTTATGCATACAATGGTCCATAATGATTATTTTGTTGTATCTTGTTATTATAGAAAGCAATCGATGGAGTGGGTCTAGCAGTAGAAGAAGATATAGCATTAGTTTCAATGCCCTCCACAAAAGTATGCTCATGTGATATGTTTTTATTCTCAACATGTGCATCATCATCCTCATGTGTGTCATGTACCCCAACATTATTTGAATTATTTGGAAATAAACATGTATGAATTTACAATCAACTCTTAGGAGATGTAATTGATGGATTTCAATTAGCATTATTCAACTATGAATATTTGGATTATCTTGAGGTTTGCATTGTTCTTTCCACTTTCTTGGTTAACTAATAAAAGCCCTTTTATTCATATTTGTTTTAAAATATCTTTGTTAGCATCTTTGGATAACTTATTCCATCTGCCTTGCTTATTTCCATATACAATAGGATAATGATAGATACAATTATTGTTATTCCTTTTTTTATTATTATTAAGTGTTGGCTTTAATTATAGACACATATGATGGGAATATACACTCAACTTCAATATATTTTCCATTTCATTGCTCATGGAGTTCAAAAGACCAAAATAGGGGCTTGACCATTTTGCAAGCACCATAATTATACTCTCTTTGTTTCAACTACAAACATTTTTGGTGATCTTATGTAAATAGAGATTTCATATTTTAAACTCTCCTCTATCATTTTAACATTTGATTTAAATAAATATGTTAAAATCACATTTGTTGTTATTTTATAGTTTATCATTTATTTTCTACATTTGGTGTTGATTGTTTTTAATTTCTATATGTGCAGATGCTACAACTTCATATCTATTTTTCTATTTCTCTTTTAGCTTTGGACAAAAGCATTGTCATGTCAAGGTTTGGTAAGCACAATTTTGTACTAATTAAATCTCTAGTTTGAATCTATTGTTTATTTTCAAATTTCTATTTTTATCAATCATAGTAATTTTCTAACCTCTAATAGTAATTAATTTACCACATTTATCAATTTATCTAGTTAGACGCTTTTGATTTTTCATAAATATAAAAAATACCAAAATAACATTTTCTACTCAATTTATTTTAATTAGGCTAGATTGCTAAGTTAGCTTAGTTCAATCCCTTCTTGGTTCGTTTATTGTAGACATATATTATAGAACTTATGAACCTTATCTTAGTGCTCACAAGCAACTTTGTTAGGAGTCGTCATGTGATGTTCTCTCTCATTATGATTATAGAGGACTTTTGAGAGAGTTTCGATGTACTTGTCAAGTGTGAAATGAATTGACTCATAAATACATGTATGAATCTCTTTTTACTTACGAAACTCCATCTCCACAAGCATACCTTACATTGATGTGCTATATAAAAGGAATTATCTTTAAGTGTTATAACTAAGGTCTACCATGTGATTAGAGAATCTATCCAATAGAGGTATTACATGATATAATACTTCCACTTCCTTAAGTCCTACTTGGAGAGGTAAAATAATGTTTCCCAATGTTAATAAAGATGCCATTAGTTATCTTCAATGTAACACCCAAGTGTACATAACAATCTCATTGTAAATGGTAATCATACAATAATTTTTTCATGCATATATTGTATTGCTTGGTTGGATCAATAAGGATACCCACATTGATTGCCATGAAGGGAAACTCGCACATAAAGTGGAGCATAATAGTTATTGTGGGGAATCTCCTCATAAAATGCAATAATTGAAAGTATATGAGAAGAAATATTAGTATGAGTCGTGATCACAAATATATCCATATGCCAATGTGTTGTATATCCATAGGATCCCTAGTATACATGTATAAATGTGAAGGAAATATGCTTGGACACTATGATCATATGAGGAGAAGAAATATGCTTAGATGCCTATAATCATATGAGGAGAAGAAATATACTTGGACACCTATGATAATATGAGGAGAAGAAATATGCTTGGAAACCTATTGAAAATATATTATTAGATTGAAAATGTTAAGGAAATAAATTATTATAAATTTGCAAGTTTTGATTAGGGGGATCAACTAAGTGATTACCCGCATTGCTAATATCATCAACATGGATAACATTATTGTCAATTAGATCTTAGATCTTGGATTTTATGCAATCCTATGTACGGTAACTACAAAAGGAATGTTCATTATAACCCTTAGAGAACCCTCTAGATGGGTCCAATCGATGAATTCAATGAACTTTGTAACACATTATTTAGAGGTTCACTTAACTTTGTAATTTTCCTAGGAGTTTGAGGCTTAAAAGAAAGAGCATTAGAGGCACTAGCCACATGCTTTGAATTGGACTTGCTTTCTTTCTTATCATTACCCTTGTGGAAGGTATTGGACTTTTGAAATTTTGAGATAAGAAGATGGAGGTGTATGGGAGGACCCATACTTCAAATGGCTAGAAGCATGTAATTTAAATTCAACATTCTTAACATGAGCACAAAGAATTTTAATGCATTTTAGTTGGAATTCTGATGTAGATGGGCTGCAACAAATTTTAGGAAGTGAGTTGTCCCAACATAGAAAAATAAATAAAACTCAAACAAATGATTTGAAACTAGTAAAGTTTTTGTTTGTTATTGTGGATCACTTCTACAACTATAGGATCGATCATGCTTATGAATCTAACTTGCACGAGTGAGGATACAATATAGATGTATGGTTATAATCTCTATAAACCTCTTTGTATTTACCTTAAACCTATCATGAATTTGTGTGGTCAAGAGTTAGCATGTAATAAGGATAGTATCTCCCTTGTGTTAAACCACGTAAGGATACCAAGTCAACAACTTTGAAAATGATAAAAAAAATACTAGGCAAACATATAGCAAATGTCATAGATGAAGCATGCAAGTCATGCAATAATAATGCTCTTACCATGTCAATGAATATATCTTGAATATTCTTATTAAATAGTTCTAAGATGGTTTCTAGGTGTGTTAAAATGAACTAGGGTTGTCCCTTAAATTAAAACTCCAAAGATCACAAATGACACCTTTTGCACATCAAGTGTACACACAACATTAAACTGAATAGGTTCAGTCAATTCTAAATTTGAATTTTGAAAGTTCAAAGGCCATTTCTGCAATCGTGCATCTAACCCAATTCATTTATGCAACTTAAAACTGGCCTAAAGTGGGAAACAAATAAATCTTAGATCAAGACTAATCACTAACGATGAATGCAGTTGAAGATAATTAAAGACTTAAATTATATACCAACTTAAAATAGAAAATGTGTCACTTATATACTTACAGTTACATCAAAAATAACAACATCAAATAAATCCAAAACAAAAAGGAAAAGTATGGGAAAGCAATTTTCACCATGACAATATCAAACCCCTTTTTAAATCTTGTCAAAATGTTCTTCAATCACATTAAGAAGAATTACAACCTAAAAAGGCGTTCTTTGAATCTAATCTTAAGCTCTCTTTTAACTTCCACATGCATTGTTTGACAACGCCGGAAATCACAATTTGAAGACTTGACAAAGGCTTTTCATTTCATATATTGGAAATTCACCAATTTTACATAAATTTATGTGCATGGGCCAAGTAACATCACCAACTATTATGTTAATGAGTGTTTTATAGTTAAATTTACATAATTTATTCTGTGTATGTTTGTCACACTTACGAATTATAATTGATTAGTTATAAACTCTTACTAACATTTGCCCTTCGTACGAACTATTAGACAGGTAACTGGTTTGTCTTAAGGTGAATTATTAATTTTAATAACTGTTTGCACTTTATATGATCTATGGACATTCAGATCCTGTCCCTAAAATACTAAAATTAATGTTCCTAGACCCACAAACGTGAGACAAACTGAATCAATGTGGCCTATATGATGTATTCATAAATACGCTATTTGTATTCGTAAGCCCAACCAAGCTATTTGAAGAAATACCAAAATTATCAACATGTTGGCCGATTAAAGACAATTGTTTTGGATAAAAAAATAATTATTGATTCATGAATTTCAGCTTGGCGCATGGTTTCTTCTGCTTGAAAGAAGATATTTACTATTCTTGTTTAGAGAAGTTCAATTATTCATTCAAAGGGCAAGCACATTCAAATTGCTTTTGCTCTCTTCTGCACAATTCAAATTCATTTCCATAATAGTTCATACATCCTGAGTAAGAATCCATCTCTTTTGGACATTTTCCATGAAGTTCTCTCAGCCTGCCAAACAACAGCCAGCTAGATTAGGAAGAATCCCAGGTTAAAATAATGAACCAGATTACTATCAGCTAATCTTATAAATACAGAATCTGTCAAAAGAAAATAACATACACGCAATGCATTAAATACAAGCACAATTATTCCATGTTACAAAACTATGATTTCATCGTGACCATGCCATGCATGGATGCCAAATCCAGCCGGATCTAGTTCAAATCCTGTCAGTTCTTGATTTTCAGCCATAACAAATCAGTCCAATCTAAGCCAATCATTCTTTTTCTCAAAATAAATTCCTTTTTTTTACTGAAACCCACATCCAAGCTGATTCACTCGGCTCAGCCTTAGCTGCCCAATAGTGTTGTTGTCCTTCCACTAGTTACCTTATTGATATCACTGTTGGCAATGAGATATTAATGCTGTCGACACTATAACATTGTTTTGATACACTCTTAGTCTTATTGTTTTATGAGTTTGTCAAATGTGCTAATTAAAAATTTTCTTGTATGGATCATAGCCATGTCACTCTTTCTTATATGGATCGTTACTTAACAAGTTAAACATGCATCCAATGAAAAACTGGGTGTTAGTAAATAACAAGGGAAAACACAGCCAAAAAAGTTGTGTCAAAACAAAATCACACTGCCAACAACATGAAACAAGAATCTATGTTGTCAACCTAGTCGCATACTCGAATGTAGGCGATAAAGAGTGTAGATATACTATTCCTTTTGAGTCCTTGAACAAGAAAGGTGGTGTCACTGCCAATGAAGATCAATATGACGCCCTTGGAAGCCCTTGGGTGCCAAATTGAAGTTCCCCGGGAGCAGCAATTGAAAACTTTCATCCTGAAATTTCATTTCTACAAGAAATGAGCATGCCTGATTTCAAGCTCAAATCTTTTGAAAGGGTGTTGACTGAGAGAATATCTCTGATTGAACTATTAAGCAGAATATGGAGGTAGTATATCTAGAGTGATCCCTTGATCAGAACCTCTTCAAAGAGAGGACCCTGAGGTTTTGGTGGATCACCTATAATTGTCATCATTATAATTTGGCTTTAATAATGGATTCAGTTTTTGTTCACAAATGATTATTTGCTATATTTTCCACCAATCAAAATCTTTGATTTCTTTACCAATTATTGGTTTATATTAATCTTGCATTTTCCTGTTATTTAATAATGAAAGTAAGAAAATGCATCTATATATACATGCTGATTGGGTAAAATAATTTAAGTGTTAATACCAATGACTCATAAATCGAGGCAATCTACTTTAAAGGCCATGCCATATGTCACATGTACTCACTGTTGAATGTTAGAAAATTTAATTAGGTTGTGGCTGCAGAACACAAGGGCCAGAAAATCACTGAAGAGCAGTGGACTAATTACCAAGGTACCACCTACTAATAGCAGGTTCCTTAAAACAGAGCAGGTAAAATCAGCAACCATGTTAATTTCTGCATTTTTTATTCCTATTCCTTCTATTCTTTCTTATTGAGATTTGAGATGCACAGCAGAATGTAATTAACCTGCCTCTTTTGTCATGGATCTAAGTCGATGGTTGTATGACCATATTTATAATTTTTGTCAGTCACTTTCTTTTTCTAAGACTGTCCAGATAAAAATTAGATTTGAGATACACAGCAGAATGTAGGGGAAGGACCCAGTACTTGAGCATGTTCCAATAGTTTGATAGCATTTGTTTAGAAAATGCTCAATATTTTTAACAATATTGGACCAATAGTTGAGACTTTAAAGTTGTTAGTGTTGATGATGACCACCCATAATTAAACAGTGTTCCACGGGGACGTGTCCCCCCCCAAATTCTAGCCATCTCCCTGACCAGGACGTTTCGGAGACTGGGGGCGGCTGAGAAATGTCCTCCCGCCGTCCCCCCACAGCCAGGACTTGGGAGACTCCAAGGAAATGGTGGGGACGCCTAGATGTCTCCAGGACATCTTGGGGACTCCTAGCCATCCCTTGAGCGTCTCGTTCCCCGCATTGGGACATCCAAAAAGGATTTTTTTTTTTAAATTTCTTTTACTTTTATTGAAATCTGGGCCTTGGGCCAAACCGTAAAGGCTTGTGGGACCCATCTAAAAGCCTCTAAACTAAACAAAACACTCTCATTCTTCATTTTTTTGCTCACATGTCATTTGATGTTTTGCAACAGCTAGGTGAAGAAGAGGAAAACCAGTGAGAAGAGTGAGTGAAAGAGTGATTTTGAGGTGCTGCAAGTGCAAGAGGGGTGAGATGGAGAAAGAAGAAGAGGAGGAGGAGCATTCTACACCAACTTTGAAAGATTTTTCCAGCACAAGGTAGGTTTTTATGATTGTTTTTTGAAGTTTTTTCAAAAAAAAAAAATTGTTTTTTTTCCCTAGTTTGATGTTGAATCTTACAATGGGCATTGAAATGAACACATGAATATGCATTTGCAGCCATGTCTATGAAATTATGATTAAAAATTTAATCATAATTTCATAGACATGGCTGTAAATGCACATTCATATTTTCATTTCAAGGCTCGTTTTTTTTTCATCTTTCCATCAAGATTCAACATGAAATTTTCAAATTTGTTAAACTAGGCTCAAACTAGGCACTTATAGAATTTATTTGTTTATTGCAATGTCACAATGAACTCTCATGACATGAGTGAGGATGAGGTTCATTCACATAGTGACATTGATACTAAATATGCTCCTAAGGCTGAGAGGAGTCACCCTAGGGCTGAGCTTGAAGCCCAAACTAGTTCCATGGCAAGTGAAGCAAGTACTTTAGTACTAGCAGAGTATGCTAAGGGTCCTTTTGATCGCAAATCCCCTCTCAAACAATTTGCAACAAAATTACTAAACAGGCAAGGGGCAACATCTGGTGGCACAAGGAGGTGGAAGTGCAACTTGTGTGGTGAAGAGTGGTTTGGGAGCACCACTAGAGTTAATGCACACCTTCTTTTCATTAGAAGAAAAGGTGTGGAGATATGTGCTTTTTTGGCAAAACCAGAAAACATCAAATACAAAGTTGAAATAAATAAGTTATTGGGTGTTCCTGATGATACTCCAGCTGCACCTATGCCTACTACTTTGCATCATAGGACACATCTTCAGCATAGCCAACCATAGAGTTCCAGCCATACTTTGCAGACGAGAGTAGGAGGGACACCAGGTTCTTCTTCCAGTGCCTATGCAAGAGAGGGGAGGGGGAAATGGAAATTGAAAAGTCAAACTCAAAGTAACCCCATAGCAAATTTATTTAATGCGCAACTCAAGGATGGCATAGATGATGCCATTGGCAAGTTCTTCTTTGCCATTGGCAAGTTCTTCTTTGCCAATGGCATCCCATTTCACGTTGCCCAATCTCCTTATTATAAGGAGATGATATTGATGGTGGCAAGGGGAGGACCATCATATGTGCCACCAGGTGAGACAAAATTGAGGACCACGATCTTGGATAAGAACTATTCCAAGATCAATTTGTTGATGGAGAAGATGGAATGTTGGGTTAAGACAGGATGCAACATAGTCATGGATGCGTGGACGAACATTAGCCATTGTCCACTCATTAATATCATGGTTACATGTATTGAGGACCCATATTTTCTTAAGGCAATTGATTGTTCAGGGCATCACAAAGATACTGATTTTCAGTTTGAGGTCCTCAAGGAGGCTATTGAGGAGGTTGGGCCACAAAATGTGGTCCAAGTAGTGACAGATGTTGCACATGTGTGCAAAGCTGCAAGGAGATTTGTTGAGGCAACTTATAGGCATATTTGGTGGACTCCATATTGTGTGCATGCCATGGACAATGCACTCAAGGACATGGGGAAGATTGGTTGGATTAGAGTAGTGGTAAATGATATGAGAGATGTGCAGATGTTTATCTACAACCACCAAACATCACATGCACTCTTCAGGACCTTCGCTAAGAAGGAATTCCTAAAACCTATTGATACGAGATATGCTTCCTATTTCATTCTCTTGGAGAGAATGATTGAGTTACAAGAGGCACTACAACTCATGGTTATGACAGCAGATTGGAATAGGTGGACCGAGTCCAAGACAGAGCAGGGGAGGAGGGTGAAGGATATGGTGAAGAGTGATGTGTTCTAGGGTGATGCAAAATATATTGTCACCATCATTAAACCAATTTTCCAGGTTATCAGGTATGGGGATGCGGATGCACCTAACCTTGGAGAGGTATGAGTGCATCGATTCTACGCTTGATCAAATGAAGGTTGTTGTGTGAAAGAGGAACCCCACATTAGCATTCTACCGCGAGCACATTCAGCCAATCATTCACAAGAGATGGGAGAAGCTCAACACTCCCTTGCACATGGTAGCCTCTACACTTAATCCTAAGTGGTACTTGACTAGGCCTAGTAGAGTGACACCGATACAGGATGTGGAGGTGAAGGCAGGGTTCTTCAGGTGCATTGAGAGGATGTATGATGTTGTAGATGCTAGCACATTTCTCATTGAATAGACCAAATTTGCCACTCTTAGGGTTATTCAAATGCGGCCAAGATGGATATGGCAACTATGGAGCAAGAGGACCCAATTTTGTGGTGGACTTGCAATGGATCAGGATCTTTGACTACCACTCTAGCCATCCGATTGTTATCTCAGGTTTCTAGTTCTTCAACTGCTAAGAGGAATTGGTCTACATATAGCTTCATCCACTCTCTTAAGAGGAACGAACTTACCTCTAGGAGAGCAGAGAAGCTTGTGGTTGTACATAGTGTTTTGCGTCTCATTGACTGCAAAACACTTTTGTACAAAGAGAGTCCAACAGCACAATGGGATGTAGAGTCAAAGGAGCCAAGATAGATTGATGAGGATGCTTTAGTTTCGGTTTCACATGCAAGACTGGTTGGTGTTAGTTTGGCAGAGCTTGACCACGAGGATTCCAGTAGTTCGAGTGATGAGGAGTTTGGGAATGATTAGAGGCCTACCTTCACTGCATTTTTGCATTTTGTACTTATTTTGATATCAATGTATCATGCTACTCATTGTAATCATCTTTATAATATGATATTATGATGTGACATGTCATATTTTCGATATAATAGAAATCTCAAATTCGACAATTTCATTTGTCAAATTTTAATATTTTATTTACTTTTAGTCTTTTAGTAATAGTATTCAAGTATTTAAAATGTTAGTATTTGCAATTTTGCTATTTTGCTAATTTGCCAAAGTTTAATTTGAAATGTTATTCTTAAACATCTTTTATAACTAGTTATTCAAGTACCCTATGTATATCAGCACAACGCCCATCCCTTCCTCCCCGCCCCACCCACCGTCCCCCCGCCATCCCCAAACTTAGACCCTTTGTCCCACTCCCCCCGTCCCCAAAACCCATCCCTGACAGGGGACGCATCCCTGTTAGGAAACTCCATGGAACACTGTAATTAAATGAAATGTATTCATTAGATCTAAAAAGCAACCAATCATGTGATGCCACATCAACACCCAATAAAACATGATGTAGATGCACAAGCATTTGTCTCACTTTTTTTTGGACCTTTTTGGACACCTTGACAAAAAGCATGCTGATGTGGCATCATATTTGATTATGTGGCCCTGAAACCTTCGTATAAGCAGGGGACTTGCCAAATAAACTGTTGTAAAAAATTGGGAGTGATTTGAAATTTCCACGTAAGATTTTGAGAAGCGCGGAGTCAGGGTGCTCAACTACTGGGTCCTCTCCCCTAATTAACCTGTCTCTTTTGTCATGGATCTAAGTAGATGGTTGTATGACCATATTTATAATTTTTGTTAGTCACTTTCTTTTTCTTAAGACTGTCCAGATAAAAATTAGATTTGAGATACACAGCAGAATGTAATTAACGTGCCTCTTTTGTCATGGATCTAAGTAGATGGTTGTATGACCATATTTATAATTTTTGTTACTATAAATACATTCACTTTCTTTTTCTTAAGACTGTCCAGATAAAAATTAGATTTGAGATACACAGCAGAATGTAATTAACCTGCCTCTTTTGTCATGAACCCAAGTAGATGATTGTATAACCATATTTATAATTTTTGTTACTATAAATACAGTCCCTTTCTTTTTCTTAAGACTGTCCAGATAAAAATTAAAATATTCAGGTGGACTCTCAAATTTTCTTAAGGAATATAATAAATATATATTGTCTTTATGAGATCAGGGATTATACAGAAGACAAAAAGGCATTATGGGGAGCCTACCAATTATCTGGAGAAGCGTCCACTTGGTGGACAAGTAAGAAGCTGGAATTAGGACCTAGAGTTAAGGGGCTAACCTGGTCAAAATTTGTATCCATTTTCAGACAGAGATGGCTTCCACAGCTGTATTATGATTAGAAGTTGATAGAATTCTATCATTTAACTCAGGGAGATCTCTCAATCAATCAGTATTGGGAGAAGTTTATTAGATTGCTTAAGTATGTTCCGCAATATCATGGTGACGAATACCTTCGGGTGCGGAGGTTCATTCTTGGACTGAAACCCCAGATCGGGGGAAAGGTGGATCTTTTGGGTCCAACTACTATGTATCAAGCTTATGAAAAAGCCATCAAACAGGAACAGAGATTATAGTCTATGGCAGTAGATAGGGAGAAAAGAAAAAGAAAGATAAATTGGCTGCAAATCCAAAACCATTCAAAAAGAAAGGAGATAAGCAGGAAGGTCACCATAAGAATGATAAAGGGTATAAAGAACAGAAAGGTCGGGATCGTAGAGACAGGAAGGCTGGGAATTATTAGGGTAACAATAACAAGAAAAATCAGGATGCTAGAAAGACTTCCGAGAGAAGGGGCCCACCTAGAGGATGTTTTACATGTGGTGGGGACCATTACACTAATCAATGCCCTACCAAGACAGGTGGGGTATGCGCACACGCAGTTGCTCCCCTTCGTTCCTAGGTCTTTTGGTTGGATTGCTACAGCTGTTCTCACTCGGTATGTGACGTGAAGGAGAAGGTTTCTTGTCCATCTCAACTGACTTCTTGTCCAATTCAGCTTGGACAGAGGCTGCTGATCTTTCAGACAACTTAATTTCAGCTTTCACATCACGGATTCTCTCTATCGCATGAGAGAAAGTCTCATCGTCTCGCAGCCAACCCTCGCTGTCGACGTTTTTACCTTCCACAGTTTTAGTCAAGGCTTCCCATTCCTTCTTACATTGCAGGTAACAAGCGTTCCCTACAATGGACTTTCACGCAGTTTGCTTAATACGTACCATGTCTGGTACAAGATGTCACACATTAGTTCATAAGCATAAGTCAGTTGTTACATGGCGGACTCCTAGGCCCTAGTGTACAACCATGCTCTGATACCACATGTTAGAACTCGATTTCAAGTACAATAAACCAATAAACATTTGAACATCATTGAGAGCAAATTTTTTTTTAAAAAGAAACATTACAATATAACAATTTCAACGCTAGCAGTAAACATGATTACATACTTCAGCATAACATGAAAGAACTATTTCCATTTCCAATTAAGTACAAAGAAAGTACAAGAGTACGGTTAAGAAGTCCTCATCTGATTGACGTCTTCCAAGACTCGGCTTGCCAGCTGAAGAGTTGAGGGAAGCATCATCTGAGTGTTTTTACCTCCAACCACGGACTTGTTCAGTCCCCCGCGCACACCTTCCTACTGGAAGGGGGCCCTGCCCTTCTTGCGAAAGGTGATGTTGGAATAACCCTCAAATAGCCATCTGAGCTCTGGTGGTGGAACCCTATCTAACTGGCTCTGCCTGACTACTAAGGAATCCTTCCTACTAAGCTAGCAACTCTGGCTACCTAGATATCTGGGTTGTGTGTGACTATTAGGTGTAGTCAGTGGCACCTGCACCTACTATGGCCATAGAATTGCACTACCGTGCTACTCACCCACCTTGCTCGACTTGGAAAAGCTTTCCTTAACTAGGGCTTCTGGGAGATTATTTCTCCGTTACTTACTCAAGTCTGGACACCTGTCCTAGGGCATTAATTTATGTCCTACCCATGACTCTACTACCCTTCACTCACACATCTTGGCTACCTGCCACATGTGTCTAGCAATTCTAGGGCTAGGGTTACCGCAAAGGTTGCTTACCCTTTATTGGCAACTGCCTTACACGTTTAGTATAAAAGATACTAAACTAATACACTAATGATATAAAGTCAAAATAACAATAAAGCCTCAAATTTGCAAAGTATATGGAGCTTCAAACAAAGTAGTCTTTACATGAGTCCAAACTAACTCTTCCGAGTTTATGCTACTGAAGTTTAAGTTCATTTATTTTCATAAAGATTAAGAACCCCTTTTATTCATTGGCTACCTACTTTTAAGCTGTCATAAGACATAATGGTGGTGCAGGTTCATTATCAGCTTATATAACTTTCACCGATCAGTTCTTTGTTTAGTTACCATAAGATAATCTGTTTCTGACCCTACTGCTCAACAGATAATGGCTCGAGGAAGCTACAATTTTTCCTTCTATCTCAATATGAGTTTACCATCTGTACTTCCAAATTAATGCATTCTAGAACAAGAGTATTCAACAGGTAATATGAAGTTTAGTCACTAAAGGAAACAAAGCCTTTATCATAAAACGTCTATCAGAATAGAGAAAAACAGCAAGTAGACCAATCTCTCTTCACTCGTCACTCTTTCATGACAACAAGCATTAGACCTAACATATCCTTGTCTATTTAAAATTACTTTCCTCTTTACTCAAAATATTTCATTAAAAGAGATGTTTGCGAAAAGGTTTCCAGACACAATCACCAAAAATTTATAGACATAGTAAATAAAGTAAAAGGCCCGCGAGTTACACTCTCAGATTTCTTCCTCTGGAACACTCAGACGGAAAGAAAAAGAATGTAACACTCAGTCAAATACAATACTAAGACTACAAAACTCCAACGAGAGTTCTCATTAGCTCCTTAACATGACACATAATTCATGACTTCTTTTCAAGAAAGGAATATAAATGAGCTACGTGCCTGTAAGATGAAGCCTTGGTCAAGCAACGAACTCTACAAAAGCCAAGACTAACGGTCCTTTCAACTGTTACACCTTCACCTCAAGACGTCTCTACTCTTTAAAGATCCTGTGTGCTCCCTCTGGTCCATCTATTTTCAAGAGATAAATTTCTTTTTCCCGAAATCCCTTCCTCTCTTCTATTTCCTGTATCCGTATCTCCTCTTTTCTATGTTCGTATCTCCCTTCCTTCTCTTCTCCACCAAAGAATAATACACCAAAGAGATATCCTCATCGAATGATCGTCCCAGGTAGTTATCGAAACTACCTTGCCGTTTTCTTCCTTCCATGCCTTCCATGTACGCGATTTTAGGAACTCAAAGATGATAAGAAAGTAAATCCATGGCGTATGTCTCCGCCACTTCCCCCGAAGAACGCACAAACGATGTTAATAAATTATATCCAGATTCGAAAATTACGAATTACCAGACACGCAATTCACATACTTCCCACGTCACTCCCCAAAACTCCATTTTCGGATGATCTCTTAGAAATTAAAGCCACCTCATTCCTTGTGGCAAATTATTTTGAATCACACATCATTGAGGATATACGTTTCACAAAATTAGACAGCCAAGACTCTTCTCAGGAAAATACGGGATAAGAAAATATAATGGTTAATTTAATTATTAAAATTTCTAACTCAATGATGGACGAGTTTCAATATCTCACCCTTATATAAATTAATAACATGCTTATTTATTTAATAACTCCCTTCAATATTCATCATAAACATTATTAAGTTCACTTGGAACAAAATAAATAATATTTTATATATAAGCTTACCAGGCGAGGTTACTCTCAACGATACGATTACCAAAAACAACGAAACCAAGTACCAAGGTTAAGTAAAAGTCAATGACCAAAAGAGATAAAAGAACCGGTTTTTGAAGCCCTAATATCACTGATGGCAAAACCACTCTAAGGTTCACTCGATAACCTATGACGACAGGGTACCAAATACTCACTTCTAGGGTTTACAAGATTCCAAGACCAACCTTAGCTCAGATGGCGATTCCAGGGTTCTTACAACATTACCTCTCTACTCAGATGATACTTCCCTGCTCCCGAGCATTGCGAAACGGCTATCCTGTATCCAACTCCAACAAACGAAGAAGGATTAGACTGTCATCTCAATAATGATCAAAACATATTTCAATCTATTCAATTACTGTAAGATTTAAACTTTCTTTCTAGGTTCACCACAGTATGAACATTTAGGATAAGCATGGTACATATTTCCATTGCGTTTTCATAGCACAATCATAAGATTTCCACCATTTCATGCATAAATTACACAACATTTGCATCATTCATCACTTTTAAAGCAAGAATAATAAAAGTGTTTATAAGTCACTAGGGTGGGATGTAACATCTCTCCCCCCTTAAGAGTCATTGTCCTTGATGATATTGAGTTCATATACAAACATGATAATAACATAAAGAGTCTAAAAAGGAAGCTCATAGTCCTCTAAAAGATGAGGAAATCTCTACCTAATATCCTGGAGATCCTCCCAGGTGGCACCATCCTCGGAATACTGGTCCCACTGGACCTTGCATTGAATCACTTCTTGATTACGTAAGCGGATCTTACTCATCTCGAGTACTCTGCTGGGCTCGATCGACACCACTCCTGGGTCTTGCACCTGTAAAGCATTCTAGTTAATTACATGGTTACTGCCAGGTATATACTTCTTTAAATAAGAGACATGAAAAACATTATGCATTCTAGATAGGGTTGGCAGTAGAGCAATCCGATAGGCCACAGGATTGATTTCCTCCAATACTTCGAATGGTCCCACATATCTTGGCGTAAGTTTGGAGGATTTCCCAAATTTAATAGCACTCTTCTGGGGTTTAACCCTTAACAACACTTTGTCACCAATGGCGAAATGTCTCAGCATTCTCTTAGCATCTGCATAGCTTTTCTGCCTGTCATTTGCTTTAGCTAACCTTTTTCTAATCACTCTGATTTGTTCTTCCATTTCTGAGAGCATCTCAGGGCCAAGGCTAATCCTATCTTCTAGCCTATCCCAGCTTATAGGAGTGCAGCACTTGCGCCCATATAACGCCTCAAATGGTGCCATCGTAATGGCAGAATGATAGGTATTATTGTAAGCAAACTCGACAAGCGGAAGATAATCTTCCCATTTGTACTGTTGGTTCATGCAATAAACTCTCAGGAAATCTTCTGAACCCTCTCTGTCTGACCATCTGTCTCTGGGTGATATGCAGAGCTAATGTTTAATTGGGTCCCAAGGGAAGCGAAGAGCGTTTGCCAAAACCTAGAGGTCATCCTAGCATCCCTATCAAAAATGATCTTTTCTGGAACCCCATGCAATTTGAAGATTTCTTGCACAAATTTCCTTGCTATTGCTGGTGCTCCATTGGTTAGGTTTCCCGGAATAAAATGTGCAACCTTAGTGAGCTTATCCACCACCACCAAAATTGAATTATGTTTGCTTCTGGACATTGGAAGTCCTTGCACAAAGTCCATACTAATCACCTGCCACTTCCATCCAGGAACTTCACGCGGATATAATAAACCTACTTGGTGAAGGTGCTCAGCCTTAACTCTTTGACACTCTAAGCATTCTGCCACATATTTTGTAGCATCTTTCTTCATCCCCTTCCAGAAATACAACGGTCGCAAATCTGCCATAAGTTTAGTCACCCCAGGATGTCCGGAATAGGCTGCATCATGAATCTCATGAAGAACTAGCTTTCTTAACTCCCCAGAATCTGGAATGTACATTCTTCCTTTATATCTGAGTGCCCCATCGGTATCGAATTGAAATCCATCATACCTATGATCTTGAGGATTCTTCAGTAGGGCTTGCTTAACCTGCTAATAATACTCATCTTTGTAGAGGATTGGAGGACTTGTTCTCAAAAATTCGTATGAACCGATAGCATGGAGGTTATATGTCTCCTCCTACTTAGGGCGTCCGCTACCCGATTTTCTTTCCCCTTGATGTAGCTGATCTCAAAGTCATAATCAGAAATTCACTCAAGCCACATTCTTTGCCGAGCATTAAGATTGGGTTGAGTGAACAAATATTGCAACCCTCTGTGGTCAGACCTCAACTCAAAAGGTTTTCCTAGTAAGTAATGCCTCCAGACTTGTAATGCATGAACAATGGCAGCTAATTCAAGGTCATGAGGAGCATAATTAAGTTCATAATTTTTCAATTTTCGTGACTCATACGCAATGACTTTTTCGTCTTGCATGAGTACTCCACCTAATCCTTCCCCTGAGGCATCCGTGGTAACTACGAAATGCCCTTCAGGATTAGGTACTTGCAGAATCGGAGCTGATGTCAACTTTTCTTTCAAAAACTCAAATGCTTCTTGGCATTTGTCCGTCCACACAAACTTCTTTCCCTTACGCTGAAGTGAGGTAATAGGGCACGCAATCCGAGAAAAATTAGCCACAAATTTCTTGTAATAACCGGCCCACCCCATAAAACTTCGGACATCTTGCACATTTTTCGGCTCTGGCCATTCCAATATGGCCTTGATCTTAGCTGGATCCACAGCAATACCCTTAGCAGAGATAATGTGCCGCAAATACTACACTTCCTTATGGAAAAATGAGCATTTAGACAACTTGCCATACAATTTGTTTTCTCTCAATCTTTGTAACACAAGGCGTAAATGATGAAGATGCTCCTCCTCGTTTTTGGAGTAAATTAGAATATCATCCAAAAACACCAAAACAAACTTATCCAGGCAATCTCGAAACACACTGTTCATCAAATTCATAAAGGCGGCTGGGGCGTTTGTTAACCCAAAGGGTAAGACTGTAAATTCATAATGCCCATATCTTGTTCTAAAAGTCATTTTATGAATATCTTCCTCCTTCAGTCTCAACTAATGGTATCCGGACCGGAGATCAATCTTAGAAAATACCGCTGCCCCTCGCATTTGATCAAAAAGGTCATCAATTCGCAGTAAAGGGTATATGTTCTTGATAGTTACCTTATTGAGCATACAGTAATCAATGCATAACCTTAGGGTACCATCCTTCTTCTTAACAAAAATAACTGGCGCTCCCCAAGGTGAGACACTGGGTCGGATTAAACCCTCTTCAAGGAGTTCCTGCAACTGAGCCTTTAGCTCCAACAACTCAGTAGTAGTCATATGATAAGGTGCTTTGGATATTGGTTCAGCCCCAGGTTGTATATCAATGGTGAAATCGAATGCCCTTCTGGGTGGTAAACCAGGTAACTCCTCAGGAAATACATCTGCAAACTCCTTAAGGTAGGGGTATTTTTCCCATTCAGAATCTTTTCTTTCTACCACCTTCTCATAGCCTTCCATTGTAGTTTCCTGCTACTCGAAAAACATCAAATCATCAAAGAAGATTGCCTCCTGAGTTTCACAAGGTTCAATAACCTCTTCCATTTTAACTGCGAAAACTCGACGGCCCTTATGTCTAGCCCTTTTTAATTGCATTGCAGATATTTGTCTTATTTTGATTGGTCGCTCTATCCCCTAAATGAATACTCTATGGCCCTAATCATCTAGACACTCCACCGTTTTAGAAAAGCAATCGACTTGAGCTCTATGCTTCCAAAGCAAATTTATTCCTAGGATAACATCATAAGTGCCTAAGGGAGCTATATAAAGGTTCACCTCCGTAGAAAGGTTGGGAAAATCAACCTGGGCCTCAAACAAGCATTGCTCTACCTGAGCCTTGGACTAATTAGCATACTCCACAGACCAAGAATTTTGCATATAGCCTGCCCTTCTAGATATTTTACTCAAGACCCTAAGCGACACGAAACATTTTGTAGCTCTAGTATTAATTAAGATTGTTACAGGGGTCCCAAATAGCTTGCCTGGTGTCTCAATTGGCGTGATTTGGTACTCTGCTTGCCGGTTGTCAACTGTCGCGTGCATACATTGCCGGAACGCAGTCTGCTGAGAAGGTAAAGGGTTCCCTCGAGAAGTCGGCCCAGCTGTCTTGGTAGGGCATTGATTAGTGTAATGGTCCCCACCACATGTAAAACATCCTCCAGGTGGGCCCCTTCTCTCGGAAGTCTTTCTAGCATCCTGATTTTTCTTGTTATTGTTACCCTGATAATTCCCAGCCTTCTTGTCTCTATGATCCTGGCCTTTCTGTTCTTTATACCCTTTATCATTCTTATGGTGACCTTCCTGCTTATCTCCTTTCTTTTTGAATGGTTTTGGATTTGCAGCCAATTTATCTTTCTTTTTCTTTTCCCTATCTGCTGCCATAGACTATAATCTTTGTTCCTGTTTGATGGCTTTTTCATAAGCTTGATACATAGTAGTTGGACCCAAAAGATCCACCTTTCCCCCGATCTGGGGTTTCAGTCCAAGAATGAACCTCCGCACCCGAAGGTATTCGTCACCATGATATTGCGGAACATACTTAAGCAATCTAATAAACTTCTCCCAATACTAATTGACTGAGAGATCTCCCTGAGTTAAATGATAGAATTCTGTCAACTTCTGATCATACTACAGCTGTGGAAGCCATCTCTGTCTGAAAATGGATACAAATTCTGACTAGGTTAGACCCTTAACCCTAGGTCCTAATTCCAGCTTCTTACTTGTCCACCAAGTTGACGCTTCTCCAGATAATTGGTAGGCTCCCCATAATGCCTTTTTGTCTTCTGTATAATCCCTGATCTTGGAATACTTCTCCATTTCAACCAGCCACGCTTCAGCGGCATCTCCTGAATCTGCCCCATCAAATTTTGGGGGTATTACCTTCCTCATGTCCCGAGATAACTCTAATGCCATCCTATCTTTTCCAGGATTCTGGGTTTCTCCCCCAATTATCTCATCCTCTTGCTCATGAGGGATGGATTCATCATCTCGGCTTTCTGAATCTCCCCCTCTCGAGGGTTCCTTATTGGCTCTTTCAGATTCCAAATGGGTAACTCTGGCCCTCGTGTCTTGTAAAAGTGCGAGTAACTGATCAATTTTATTCTCAAGATTGTCAGAAGACTGGCCCACCTCTCGCCTTCCCTCAAGGTTACTGCGAGTTCACATTGCTAAGATTATCTACTCCCTGTAGTTTCATTTAAAAGTTGTATTAGTTTAGAATTCAACTTCATTTGATTGCACATATATGTATAACAATCTCATATCATGATTTAATTGCATTTTAAAAAGGAAACATTAATCTCTTCCCAAAAGTTCTCATAAGGCCCAACACACAAGTATTTATTTCATTAAGCAACATTGCTTACAATTTTTTTATTCATCTGCCCACTGGCTTACATAGATAGGATAGAGTTTTTTTTTTTTTTATTTAGGGGGTCAGAGGGGTATAGTCTTTTGACTCATCAGAACTTATAATAATAATCTCAGGGGGTATGCGCACACGCAGGTGCTCCCCTTTGTTCCTAGGTCTTTTGGTTGGATTGTTACAGCTGTTCTCGCTCGGTATGTGATGTGAAGGAGAAGGTTTCTTGTCCATCTCAACTGACTTCTTGTCCAATTCAGCTTGGACGGAGGTTGCTGATCTTTCAGACCACTTAATTTCAGCTTTCACATCACGGATTCTCTCTATCGCACAAGAGAAAGTCTCATCGTCTCGCAGCCAACCCTCACCGTCGACGTTTTTACCTTCCACAGTTTTAGTCAAGGCTTCTCGTTCCTTCTTACATTGCAGGTAACGAACGTTCCCTGCAATGGACTTTCGCGCAGTCTGCTTAATACGTACCATGTCTGGTACAAGATGTCACACGCTAGCTCATAAACATAAGTCGGTTGTTACATGGTGGACTCCTAGGCCCTAGTGTACAACCATGCTCTGATACCACATGTTAGAACTCGATTTCAAGTACAATAAACCAATAAACATTTGAACATCATTGAGAGCAAAAATTTTTTTAAAAAGAAACATTACAATATAACAATTTCAATGCTAGCAGTAAACATGACTACATACTTCAGCATAATATGAAAGAACTGTTTCCATTTCCAATTAAGTACAAAGAAAGTACAAGAGTAAGGTTAAGAAGTCCTCATCTGATTGACGTCTTCCAAGACTCGGCTTGCCAGCTAAGAGTTGAGGGAAGCATCATCTAAGTGCTTTTACCTCCAACCACGGACTTGTTCAATCCCCCGCGCACACCTTCCTACTGGAAGGGGGCCCTGCCCTTCTTGCAAAAGGTGATGTTGGAATAACCCTCAAACAGCCATCTCAACTCTGGTGGTGGAACCCTATCTAACTGGCTCTGCCTGACTACTAAGGAATCCTTCCTACTAAGCCGGCAACTCTGGCTAGCTAGATATCTAGGTTCTAAAATGGGATGAGTTGAAAAGCAAGCACAGAAAGTATACTAAATTTGATGCCATGTGAAGTGGTCTTTTCATGATCACAAGTGCAAGATGTTACATCCCCTCTAACTCAAACATGTTAATGGAATTTTGGTCATTATGTTAGTTATAGGTAACTACTTTCATGTGAATGTGAAATTGAGAATAACATAGATGTTTTATTTATTGTAACTGTAATGTTAACGATCTTTAATTTTGCAAGTGAATTTAATGTTCATGTGAAATTGAATGAGATCATGAGATTAAATTTAAATGCATATTCATATAAGCATTGAGAACGATCTAACCATAATCCTTGTCAGTGGATGCAGGATTTGTCGACGTCACTAGAGAAAGGGAAATATCATCAGGGAGAGGATGTGGTGACACAAGGATCAATTTTATCGTCAACCTCGAGTCAGTTTAACACAAAATCAACGTCGTAACTTGGCCTTAAATAATTTATAATTATTTATTTTGTAAGCTAATTTAAAATGTATAAATCTTTAATCATCTTTGGGTAGATTTCAAATGATTAATCAAATATTAAATAAATATAATAGTTATAATTTAAACTTTATTATATCTTTTTAAAAGTGGAGTGAAGGGACTCTTGATAAATGTATTAATCCCGCAAGTGAATACTTAACATTAAATTAATAAGGGAACGATATAAATTAAAGGCTATCAATTTGAAATTTATATCATCGAATGGCTTAAATTAAAAATTAATTAAATTGAAATATTGAGTGGAATCGATTTTTGGGAAGGGAATTCTCGTGCTCACGCCACCTCCATCTTGAAATGCCCAAGAATGGGCAGATGGAAGGATTCTTGTTAACGTCTGGGTGGTATTCGCTTTTAGGAAGGGGTCTCTCCATTTCAAGGGGAGAATTTTCTTCAGCACGGCTCTCATATCTTTGATTTTATTCTCAGGAAAGCTTCGTATTCTTCTAGTTTTGTTCCCCATCTTCTTTGAGGCTATCGTCACTTCCTAGCAAGAGTCTTTTCCTTTCATTGAATTGAATCTTAAGCTTTTGTAAACTTAGTTGGCACCAGCAACCATTACGGCAGAGTATTCTTTCCTTTCACACTGCATTCACTCTTCTCTCATCCAATCGGCTATAGCATCAAAAGGCATCCTTTGATTTGTTCTTGTTGTCGAGATTTAAAGTGGAGTTGGTTTGCATTGCTCTTGACCCTTATTCTGGGGTAATAGTATGATACTTGAGTTGTCGTCCCTACTCTGGCTCGTCCTTTGGAAAATACCATCGACTTTCTGAGAAACATGGTCGTTCTCTCCTGAGAAGTTGTCACCTGGTTTGGCTTCACATTTATTACTTATATCTAGTCAAGCTTTTCCATCATTATCTCTTGGTTCTCTCTATCCTAAGGACGAAATCTGATGACGGGCATAAGAGATAAAATGTGGCAGAGTTCCAGACTCTTGCACCAATCAATGGAAGAATTCAACGCGGGTTTCATCCGGATTGGACATTCTTAATCAGGCACGTATATGTGATTTGCAATTAGTTAAATCTAGCTTCGCTAGCAATGAATTGATCTGTTATTATTTATGAATTAATGGAATATCTCAGAGACCTTGATCAGTTGGAAATTTAGAAGTACTCATCCCTTAGTAGAATCTATCCTTAAGGTTATGTTAAATGAACTTCATGCTTCGAACTCTTGCCATCTCTTCTTAGAAGTAAATGAATACTTATCAAGTTACCGTTGGATTGTTTTGAGCCAGTTACCTCCATGACTGTAACGAAACTCTTTTCTCTCTCTTCAATCTGTTTCAATTTATCAGAGGTTGGACATTCATAATCATATTCATAAACTTTTGTACCTATTATTTTTCTTGGAATTCAGCTAATTAAATTAACCTGAATTGAGAACAAACTTTAACGAATTCAGGCAAGTAGTCTTAATACTTTGTTTTGAGTATCAGGGTTGATACTGATCACTCCCTCTTTCCAATACGAGTTTGTTAAATCTGGAGAGTCCTTACAGGTGTCAAGTTTTCGACTTCTTCTCGTATTATGTTTTGAGCTAACAAATCCTAAATAATCAATTTCACTTTAAATCAAGAAGTATGATTTGGAACCAGGATATGTAAATAACCTCAATGAGGTATCAATCTTTATTTCTCTCTTTTCTTTTGTATAAACTTTACAGTTAAGGCTTAACCGGAAACTGAAAGGAATTGATATTCAAACCAGTCAATGTAATATAAACTTGGGTCCAAATGGGAAGATGAATGATAAGATCTAAATGACCACTTATCTGAATATGCCGTTCAGTACGTAAGAGCTCAAGGATAACAACCTTTGTTTAGAGAAGACAATTAGTCTTAAAAGGAGTGATAATTATGGGGTCGAGACTCTCTTTCTCCTTCTAAATAAATGCTTAATGATATAAACTTAACCTTAAATGAGAAAAAAGATTTTGATTTTGGGTTCAATTGAACCATTTGTAAAATTATCTAAGGAACTTGATCTAACTGGTTAAACTGAATTCTCTCCTCCCTAATTAGAAGTTGGTTAGTGCATATTATCGTTCACCGAGTCCTTTATGGGATAAATATGAGAGACTTGGAAATCCTTTATGCCAGCGAATCTCCTTCATTATGTATGGAACTTGGTGGTTAAATTATAACCTCGAACTAAGAAGAAATGGTAATTAAATTGCTATTATTAAATTATAACTTGATTGGAGAGTTGTCATGTCGAGCAAGGGTGAGAATGCTGACGGCACAGGAGTGCCAGAGATATCAATATCGGCACAGGAGTGCCAGTAATATTAAAATCCTTGGCCAAGGTACGATGCTAGATTCAACATCTGTCAGCTATCAAGTACTAGATATACCACTGATCAAAGTGACCTTTCTAGTTGGGAGGAACCCTTAGTAAGGTCGATTAGGAGGTATAGGTCCTTGACACCAGGCTCAGAGGCATGATGATAATTTGATCCATGTTGATTACCCTCGTGAAGGGCGGGATTCTTCAGTTGAAGAAACTCGGGAGACCAAAAGGTCTTGGCTAGACAGTAAAGCCCCTGATGATGACTCTCTTTCCCTCATTGATTAAAGAGCCCAAATATAACAGCATGAAGATGATGTCAAATGTTTTTCTTCCTCACTCGTAAATCCAGGTACATGCAATGCTAATTAAAGTTTACTTTCATTTATGCCATGAATGTTATTCTTTTATGCTAATGTACGATGTAAGATTCTGCAGTTAATTAGTTAGGAAGTTGCTTGATTCATTTAGCTGAAATGAAAGATCTAAAATTAGTTAATGAAAATAAAGAAGTTATTTCTTTCCTCAATTAGATAATTGGATGAATGGCAAACCTAGATGGTTTAGTTAGTTAGAATTGTTGGATGAAAATTGGCAGTTATTTCCATTTCTTAAACCCTTGTATGAAAGCTATTATAGTTAATAGTATCTTCTTTCAGTTGAATTTGGTAGTTTTAAAAGTTAGTTGATGAGTTGTCTAATGTAACGACATCAAAATTGGATTTCTCTTCCATCTCGCTGCAAAGGAAACCCTAGTTTGACAATTATTTAGTTTTGGCCTTCACGAAACAGTTAGTGAAACAGTTAGTTGATTCAAATCAGCTGAAACTAGAAACTTAGTAGTTAGTTGAAAATTTAAATTGACTTGGTTGAAATCGCTTTGGAAACCATAGAAAGGAAACAAGTTAGTTGTTTTCGGCTGCAATAGGTAGTTGGTTAACGTTTTAAAACTGTAGATCAAGTTGGGTGTTACACAAGATGCACAACGCTTTTCAGCAATGTTACCCAGGGATGCGTCCCCGGGTCTAAAACCCCCCGTCCCCATCCCGGAAACGGCCAGGGGGATGGCAGCAGTGTACCATGTTTTTTTTATTTTGATTTTCATATCGTAATTGAAAAAAAAACTATATTGGCAATGAATTCTTAACAAAAATGTTATAAGCTAAGTTTCTATAATGTATATATGCATGCTTTATCCTTGTTTTCATATGAATATTTAATATTTCCCTATATATTTTAAATTTTTCTATATTTTATATAGCCGTCTCCTGCCGTCCCTAAATTTGGCCTCAAAAATTGGAAACTTGGGGTAACCCTGCTTTTCAGCTGTCCAAACTTGATGGAGAAGAACTACCAATACCAATTAAGGGGATTCACCTCAAGCATTGCTATTGAGGTATTGATCTACAATTATAATATATTATGATAGGTTTGTTGAGTCAAATAAGTGTTGTTGCACATTTTCTTTGAGTCTTTTCCTTTGCAACTAGTGTTGATGCACAATTTGTTGTCCTATTAGAGGACTTTTGAGTCTTTTGTTTTTCAATAAGTGTTGACGCACAGCTGGTTTTGTCCTTCTAGAGGACTGTTTGGGTCTTGTTTTAGGTTGCTTGGTCTTAGATTGTTGCTGGTCTATATATCTCTCAGTTGTCCTTTGAGTTTTCTAAGCTTCTTTTCAAGCCTATGTAACTCTTATTACCCAATGAATATGCAAGGCTACTGGTCCTATAGGTTTTAGTAGGCAAAACATCCTCTCAAGTCACCAAGTTTTTATTCCTCAGCATTATTTAAATATCCCATTTAAATAATCTTCTGGTTTTATTTAAAAATTAGAAAAAGAGCATTAATGTTTTTTTATTTAAAAGGCTTGTTAAAAAAAAATATTTTAAATACATTATTCCTCAAGTTTCCACGTCAAAATTAGAGAGAAGCTTGAAATTGCATGGAAAATAAAAGGAAAAACTCATGTTGAAAAGCAAGACTAAAAGTTAAAACTCTTTGTTGGGCATTGGAAATAGAAAAGAGGGAAAAAAGGTTCACGTGGAGGAGAGGTTTAGGGTTTCTTTACTGCTGGAAGTGAAGTTTCATGAGCTCTTTAATCACACCCATTCATGCTAAACCTTGATCACTTTGATACGGTGACTAATCACTGAAATACTCAAGCCAACATGACTGGACTTAACAGGCTTGGTAGGAAATAGAACCTGATGAGTTAAGGTGCTGATTGTCCGTGTCTAGTGCTTCAATGTCTTTTTAGCAAATGCCTGTCCATATATGCTATTTATATCTTAGTAGTAAGAAATGTTGATAGAACTAACATTATGCAGAAATACAGGTTTCTCCATTTAACCCAGATGTGAATATATGAACTGGTTATGCTTATCTGATCATCAATGCAAAGTTTTCCTTAATGTTATCATGATTATAATTGTTTTATGAAGTGATTATGGTTTCTTTAATAGCATCATAGTTATGCTGGATCTATGAAATGATTGGACAGGAATCAATAAGGAATGTAAATGTATTTGACTATTCAAGATTGTCTTCATGAGTGTTTGCAACTTACTAGGAGTAAGGGTGTGAGGGAAGTGGTGCCTAAAAACCCCACTTAAATCCGCCCTTGGGACCCAAGGCAGGGATGGGCCCTAGAGGGGTGGAAATTCCACTCATAGTCCGCCCAATCCCTAGGCTTGGGTGGGCCATGGAGGGATGGGGGTTCCACTCATAGTCTGCCGCGGCCATGGAGGGGTGGTAGGCCCGGGCCACTTATCCACTCCCTCGTCTATCTCCAATAAGTCAAGTGTCTTCCAAGGTGTTGACATGGGTAGAGAAAGTAGGTGCAAGTGTTCCCACTAAGCACACCACTCCGAGTATGGAATGATCTTGGTTTGGACGTTTAGCTCAGGGCCAAGGGGTGGGTTATCCTGGTAGGATGCTTGTGCCCTTGGGCTTAGATGGATAGCTTCAGGCGGATCTACCCATGTCACTCTTCATCTGTCTTCAATATTGCTTTTGTGATTATTTTGATACTTTGGGAATCTTGATATTAATGCTAACAGATATGTTGTTAACATGGTGGATACAGATTTCAATCCAGGGATTTTGCATTAGAGGAACATTCATTTGGAAAGAAGAAAACCCTAAATCTGATCAACAAAAGAATTCTAGGGCTAACAAGCAAATTTTAGGGCAAGGACAAGTAAGGGACATTATAGTGGTATTTGAGCATCCTTCCTACCATCCCATGGGAAATTATGCAAACCTACCACCAGAGAAGCTCTAGGAACAACAACCAAGGAAACGACCTCATGGATGACCCATTAAGAGATGAACTTAGAGCCTTCATGGAGAATAGTAATAAGAAAACCCAAGCCTTAATGGAATAGAATGAGAAAACTAGTCAAGCCTTAATAGAACAGAATGAAAAAATTAGCCAAGCTTTACTCCAAGCCCTCCAAAACTTGAGTAGCAATAATACAAGGGAAACAAACTCTAACCACTCTGAAAACAACAATTCTACACCCTCATGGGCCACAACTTCTAGACCCACCCGACCCTTTTTCTTGCCAAGTGAAGAACCCATGGAAGAAAGCAATCTCAACAGACCCCCCATAGAGGATGTAGATGAGATCGTTGCAGCCTATTATAGACTGGAGCCTGAATTGAGGGAGATTGTGCCTTTTAAAGACTATTGTAAAGCCAAACCACAAGCCGCCCCTAGAAGGGAGAGGAATGACCCAAACGCTAGGGATCTCAAGAATAGGGTAAGCAAATTAACCCTCCCCAACTTTGACGGAGAAGGCAAGACCACCGCACGATCATGGGTTCAAAAGTTAAACACCTATCTATCCTTAAGCCCAATGATTGAAACAAACGCCATCAAGTTTTCCGTTTTACATCTAACTGGAATGGCCCACGATTGGTGGCATCACAGTCTCATAACTCAAGGCCATCAACACATATCTACCTACGATGATTTCACTCAAAAGTTGATCAAACAATTCAACCAAAAACACCCCAAATGGTACTTTCGAGAACTTACTAGAGTAAGGCAACATGGGACCATTGAAACTATGCCACTGAGTTCCAGAAACTAGCAGTCATGGTCCCTGAAATTTCCCAAGAGAGACTCACTTATTTGTTCATAGAGGGTCTAAGAGGATCAGTCAGAAGTTTGGTGAGTGCACTTGAACCCACCCATTTAGATGAAGCCATTCAGAAGGCCATGAAATTTGAAGATGACTCACCAAGAGACAAACCTAGGAGTTTTACCTCCTCCAAACCCCCTCACAAAGAAGAAAGGCCAAGAAGGGAAGATTCCCGAAAAACATGTTCATACTGTAAGGGGAAATGGGACCGTGATCATATGTGCAAGGCAATGGAGGACTTAAAAAGAAAAGGGTTATGTTTCACATGCCATGAGCCTTGGGGACGTGATCATAAATGTAAAGGCCGAGCCCACAAGATTGAAGCGATTCTCGAGGGAGAAAGCAAAGAGTACGCAAGCAAGAAAACAAGATATGAGGGGAGAGATCTTTGACATAAAGGAAATTTTTTATATATTTGCTTGAGGGCAAGCAAATTGAGGGGAGAGGACTGTCATGTCCCCGATATTGTAACATATTGAAATACGACAGCGGAATAAGCACTTCACGCTCGATCGGCGGCAACTAGCCCATAGAATCTTATGAAATACAAATAGCTGAATAAAATAGATACCAAAAAATATTAAATTTGCAATTTAAATAATTATCCTAGATAATATTATAATAATATTAGATAATTAATATTCTTAAGTTAAATTATTATAGCAAATAAAAGAATAATGTAATGTCCCCATTTTTATGACATCCTTTTTCAGCTGGGTTGATTTAGGCACACTTACTATTTTTACTAAGTGCTATCTTTAGCAGGGGGTCTGGCATAGTGCTTTGGTCTTCATGAGCCCTTTCGATCATTTCAGCTTCTCTCCAGCTCAAGCTTCAAGGCATTATTTACTATTTTTAGGACTTACTAAAAATAGTAAGTCAATTAGGGTTGGCCGAACCTGGTCAGGATGGTCCCAGCAGCACAAATTCGGTCAATACAAGGTTACTAAGGTTAAATCATTCAAAATATTTGAATAATGTTTCAAAAAGGAGCTTTAATAGAGTAACTTTATACTATGTTGTTGAGGGTCATGAAGGGGACCCTTTTGTACCATGGCACCTAGTTCAATGACTTAAAGTCATTTTAAAGAGCTTTTGAAATATTTTATATGCCTTTTTGGGGGTGGACGCCAAGGAAGAGAAAAGAGTTAAATTTTAAATTAAAAGCTAATGTTGGGATACAAAGATTTTAAATTATATCTTTCAAAATATGAGGCTAGTACCTTGGGTGCCAAGAGAAGGAATGAAAAGATCAAAATATTTTTTAAAAAAACAAAAGGCAATAGAGTTTGGCATTGATTTCTTGGTTTAGAGTTTTGGACGCCCTAGCTGGAGAAAGGTTTATAAAAAGCTTCTTTGGAAGTCATTTCGGCTTATGCATGTTTTGGAATTTGCTTGAGCATTGGCTTTGGAGCTTGGCTCTAGGGTTGATTCGACTTGTTGAGATGAAAACCTCTGCAAGATCGCCTTTCCTCGTGTGTGGAAGATCACATCAGGAGAGGATTTTGGGAGCTTCATTCAGGAGTTTCATTTGGACTTCAAAGTTATTGATTTCAGTTCAGAAAAAATGATGTTATTTCAACTATTTGATGAGTTTCAGTTTGTCCTATAGCTGGAGAATGCTTCTTTCCAGTTTCGCGTGATGATCTTGAAGTTTTAGTGACTTTGGATGATGACTTTAATGTTTTCCGGGCATTCACAGTTCTGGTCCTGATCGAGGATTTTGCTCATAACTCTTCTTGGGATGAGTTCCTTCATTTGGATATTGATTAAACTGCTTACACTCACCTGGGTGATGATCTTGAAGTTTTAGTGGCTTTGGATGATGACTTTAATGTTTTCAGGGCATTCACAGTTCTGGTCCTGATCGAGGATTTTGCTCATAACTCTTCTTGGGACGAGTTCCTTCATTTGGGTATTGATTAAACTGCTTGCACTCACCTGGGCGCCACCATTAAGTGCCGTTTTGCATTTTAAGAAAGACTGGTTCGTTTTTAGAGAGCCAATCGCCCTTTGCTGCAGCGCCATTTCCCTAAGTGAACACCCAGGCCTGGCAGACCTCTGCATGGGGCTTTCAATCTTTTTTTGGAGTATACAGAAGGCCATCGAGCCCTCCAGCAATGATGCTATAGTGGTATTTCAAGAGTAAGACATGCTCTCAAGAAGAAATCATTTTTACTGCTAAAGGGCTGCAAACTGGGTTAGTCTGCTGTTATGAACTTCTTGACTGTGTGGAGATATTGAAGGGAGCCCTTACAACTGTTAGCAACGAGTTTGAAGATCAGACCCCTGGGAAGTTGTGCATGGTAAAGTAGTTCATCAATGTGCTGATTGAGACATCTTACCAGGTCTGAATATATTTATTTCTGAGTATGATATTCTTTATTGTGAAAACTGAAAACCACTTGCAAACTCAAGAGTTTATTTCTGTTATTAAATCAGATTGTTGAATGATCCAATAGTGTTCTTTCCAAAGTTCTTTCCCTGCTATTTTATGTTCTTGTTATCTGTGCTTCATGCAATGTCTGGAAACATGAATGCCACATAAAGGAACACGTGCAAACTCTATGATAAAACCATTGCAAAATCATTCTTAAACAAACACAAACAGCAAACATTGAAACCCAAAGGAGTCTTGGAGGACACACAGTAATATATTACAGCAACTGGCATATTTCTAAGAAAAAAATTTGAGGTTGATTATTATAAATAATAAAATAAAAAAGATAGATATCCAAATTATAAAACTTCAATTTAAATATTATTACCATTATCACAGATAGTATGGTAATAATATTATACCACCAATATTGTTTAAATTATGGTGATAGCTGATAAAATAAATAAAAATTATACTTTTCATATTACTCTAATGTATACATCTAAATATGATATAAGCATGAACCAATATATCACATTTAGAAACAGCACTATTATTATTATTAAGGTAGATACTCCTCGATGCATCAGAAGGATAGTAAAGAACGATAAAAGACGACATTAGCACATTGCCTTTAAACTTTTGGCTGCCTCCGCTAAAGAACTGACAGGGAATACCATAAGCACTGTTTCAAAGTCAAGCGCTAGCATTTAAATTTGAACGGGTGCCTCCGATCAGAAGGGTGCAACTGAGCATGGGCGGATGCAATCAGTCTCAAATGTAGATATAGAGGAAAGGAACCAAGCTTGATCAGGATGGTAGTGACAAGAAGAGGACAAATAAAGAGCAGATATCGTGGAAACAAGTGAAAGGCGAACAAGGGATCAGAGGGCGTTGCAAGAAATAGCAAATATAAGGATTAGTAAATCCCTCAGCGATGGTTGATTACAATTACTATGTGTTAGATAACTGTACCCTACAAATCTATTTCAAGTGAACATTAGACTACCTTTGTGGCCCGACTGACTGTTTATATGCTATAGCTAAACCTTGATCACTTTGATACAGTGACTAATCACTGAAATACTCAGGCCAACACGACTGGACTTAACAGGCTTGGTAGGAAATAGAACCTGATGAGTTAAGGTGCTGATTGTACATATCTAGTGCTTCAATGTCTTTTTAGAAAATGCCTGTCCATATATGCTATTTATATCTTAGTAGTAAGAAATGTTGATAGAACTAACATTAAGCAGAAATACAGGTTTCTCCATTTAACCCAGATGTGAATATACGAACTGGTTATGCTTATCTGATCATCAGTGCAAAGTTTTCCTTAATGTTATCATGATTATAATTTTTTTATGAAGTGATTATGGTTTCTTTAATAGCATCATAGTTATGCTGGATCTATGAAATGATTGGATAGGAATCAATAGGGAATGTAAATGTATTTGACTATTCAAGATTGTTTTCATGAGTGTTTGCAACTTATTGGGAGGCAGGGTGTGAGGGAAGTGGTGCCTAAAAACCCCACTTAAGTCCGCCCCTGGAACCCGAGGCAGGGATGGGCTCTGGAGGGGTGGAAATTCCACTCATAGTCCGCCCAATCCCAAGGCCTGGGTGGGCCATGGAGGGGTGGGGGTTCCACTCATAGTCCACCACGGCCATGGAGGGTTGGTAGGCCCAGGCCACTTATCCACTCCCCCATCTATCTCCAATAAGTCAAGTGTCTTCCGGGGTGTTGACATGGGTAGAGAAAGCAGGTGCAAGCGTTCCCACTAAGCACACCACTTCGAGTATGGAATGGTCTTGGTTTGGACGTTTAGCTCGGGGCCAACGGGTGGGTTATCCTGGTAGGATGCATGTACCGTTGGGCTTAGATGGATAGCTTCGGGCGGATCTACCCATGTCACTCCCCATCTGTCTTCAATATTGCTTTTGTGATTATTTTGATATTTTGGGAATCCTGATATTAATGCTAACAGATATGTTGTTAACATGGTGGATACAGATTTCAATCCAGGGATTTTGCATTAGAGGAACATTCATTTGGAAAGAAGAAAACCCTAAATCTGATCAACAAACAAATTCTAGGGCTAACAAGCAAATTTTAGGGCAAGGACAGGTAAGGGACATTACAATGATCATATGTCATTGGTATTAGCTTTGTTTATTTTCTTTCTCGAAAGGTTTAAGACACAATCATGCTCACTGTTTGACAAAAGGCATGCATCTTGATGACATGTAAAGGAATAATTCATTCAAAGTCAAATAACAAATAGGACAGTTCACAGTCCAAGAAGACAAGAACAATGTTTCTGATGATTGAGACCTTTGACTGTATTAGGGATTTTTATAGGTTGAACAGCTACTATGGGACAGTCTTTTATAGGCAAAGCACAGTCAAGGCATGAAGAGAACAAATTTATGAATGACAATCCCATAAAGTTGTGACAGTCCTTAAGGTAGAGCATAGAAGGGTGAATACAGCAACCTTATGAGAAGGACAGGTCTTGACAGTTGTTATGCAGTCCTTTGGTCAAGTCTCAAAGTTTCATGAAGGCAGAAGTATATGGTAAGGTTACAGTCACCTGTTAATGGGCACAAACGAGGGCAGTCAGTATTGAATGGACAGCAAGAGTATGCCATACATTGAGATAGTGACTCACCTATGTTAACACCATGTATGAGACAGTCCACATTAACAATGTTAATGAGAGATCATGCATAGTAATAAGGTTTCATAGATGTTTGGCTGCTTGTCACAAGATAGACTTTTAACTGTGGAGTCTGAGGTATACTGTGACCTAAAGTATGTCCATGAAGCCAGGGACAGTCTTTGTGACTGATGATAATCATATCCAAGGGTTTTCATTGATAAGTTGTCATGCAAAAGAAGAGATCTCAAAATACAATGCAAGGTTCAGGGCTTTAGAAGACAATCTTGTGACAAAAGACAATGCCAAATCATGAGAGGTAGCAAATTCTTTAAAAGACAATCAATAATAAATAAAGGGCAGTCCTAGTTTGAGTATGAAGGACAGCAGTTTCTATGCATAGGAAGGGCAGTCTCAGTGACATGAAACATTGAAATATGACCCTGCAATGTAGGGGCGGTGCCTTTGAAAGCTTGAAGAGGGCAGTGAGACAGCAATTTTAGTCGGGCAGATCACCAAGACCTAAGGCAGAAAGATAATCCAAAGGACAGTACATATTATGCAATGGTCTTCAAGGAAAAGAAGAGGTGGCATTGAAGAATGAAATGATGTTTTATGACAAAACAATGAGGACAGTCCTTAATAAAGACAAATAAGGCAGTTGCAGACATTAAAAGATCATGAGACATGAGGGCAGATAGCAACGTAATGACAGTGCCATACGACAGTGATTTAAGTTTGTGGAGGACAGAAAAATGACAGTAGTTTATGGCTTTGGCCTTGTGATCTCTGAGTCAATGAGTGTGGTTTATCTTCAATGGAGGCCTTATTGAAAGACCCTGTGGTAAGGACTGTGAGTTTTAATATGATAAGGACTGTATGAAAAAACCATGAGAGATAATAGACAGCGAACTCAAAAAACAGTTCACCACTATCTAAGGGACTGTCATAAAAGACAGTGAAGGATGTAAGAGCAGTCATAATCATTAAATTGCAGTGATATGATAATTTTCAAGCAAATGAACATGGTGAGACTTCGAGGTAGGACAGTTCTTTCAAAAGGTCAAGACAGTCATGCCATTTATGAAGAGCAGAGTAAGACAATGATCTTCAAGAAAAAAAGGATTGAATCAAGAGCAGTTTCAAAAGACAGTGATGTTTTATTGATGAGGGCTACCAAAGGATCACAATGAATAATCACAAAGAGGGGGCAATCATGAGAGGAACATGCATAATGAAAGAGAAAAGACAGTCATCCTCGAAAACCACGTGACAGTCCTAATGAAGTTTGCATGACAGTGACATTGACAGGGCAAAAGACCAAGAAAATGGACAGTAAAAATTGTGACAGTGCTCAAGCAGAGCAGAGGAGCAATGATTCAAATCAAGGGACAGTCACAAGGTGTCAAGGGCAGTGATTAACTGTCATGGCATAGTTTGTTAAGGAACAGTCACCTTGATACAAGAAAAGTGGCCATCATCAAGAGTGCAAAGTCAATGAGAAATAGTGAAGCAACTATGGGACAGTCATGACTATATTTGGCATAGGTTAAAGGCAGTTGGATGATAGAAATTGAATATGCATAATGAAGTCATACAAGGTCATACATATTAAAGGTTGACAATCAAAAACCACATGACAGTCACCTATCATGAGAGTCATCAAGAACATTGCAGTCATATTGAAGGAATACAACCTTGTTGATAGTGACCCAAGGATTGAAAGGACAGTCCTATGCATAGGCATTCAACTAAGTGGACAGTAGCCAATGAGATTGCATAATGAAATCACAATCAACAATAAGAGCACAGACCTATGGTGAAGGGAAGATGATAGTCAAAAGCTTCAGAGTTATGCTACAGTCATAATCCATGACAGTATTATGCATAATATGACTTTCCTTTCAAAGATGACAGTCATGAAAAAGAGTGTGTGGACAAGTGGACATTGGTAAGAGATAGATGCACTGTTGATAGGTCACAATTCATAAACTATGATTGTCTTTCAATCTACAATAAAGATAACCAATCAACAAGTGAATTAGCTATAAAAGACATAAGGTTGAAGCACCTAGTTATCAGACAAGAATAAAGATAACCTATCATCATGCCTGCTATCATGCAAGAATAACACATCATCATGCATGAACTTTAATGAGTTAAGTGACCTGTTTATGCTCAGTTTTCAAGCACTTACAGTCAGTTTAGGCCTATTTAAGAAGCCCATATAGTTATAACTGAAGTTATAGGGAGTTTGAGGCTAAAATCATGCATTTTGAGGCAGTTTGGAGTCCTAAAATAGACTTTTTTTGCCTTGTACGCCCAGCAAGTTGAAGACTTCATACAAATTGATTGAAGACATCATTTCCAATCAATTTCATGTTTTTCTAAAAGATCAGTTCAAATTCAATTGGGGCACACTTTTAGGAGCATGCAAAAGTCAAAAAGTCAACAATTCAAGTCAACTCTCAAGATGTTGAGTTTGCATGATTCTGCTTCTGCTTCCAGTTCGTAGGGAGTTCCACATCCATGCAAGCTCAACATCTTCCATGATCAACTTCAATTATCTAGAGAGGTCTTCCATAAGACAAAGGCATTCAACTCTTTAGAGTCAGTTCTTTCATTCCTCTTTCTGTCTTATGCAAAAGAGAAGGATTGTAACTCATTTTGAGAATTATACAGCAGCAACTTTTATGTATTTTTAGTATTTTTCAAAGATGTGTACAAGCAAAGCTCTTTTTTATCAATAAAAAGCAGCAATTTTCCTTCTCAAATTTCTTGTGTTGAGTGATATTATGAATGATTTGATTTAGTTTTTGTGATTTATTGATAAAAAAGAGCTTTGCTTGTACACATCTTTGAAAAATACTAAAAATACATAAAAGTTGCTGCTGTATAATTCTCAAAATGAGTTACAATCCTTCTCTTTTGCATAAGACAGAAAGAGGAATGAAAGAACTGACTCTAAAGAGTTGAATGCCTTTGTCTTATGGAAGACCTCTCTAGATAATTGAA
>VDFB02281492.1:554890973-555008685 GCA_007258455.2 Sequoia sempervirens
TAGTCTTAATACTTTGTTTTGAGTATCAGGGTTGATACTGATCACTCCCTCTTTCCAATACGAGTTTGTTAAATCTGGAGAGTCCTTACAGGTGTCAAGTTTTCGACTTCTTCTCGTATTATGTTTTGAGCTAACAAATCCTAAATAATCAATTTCACTTTAATTCAAGAAGTATGATTTGGAACCAGGATATGTAAATAACCTCAATGAGGTATCAATCTTTATTTCTCTCTTTTCTTTTGTATAAACTTTACAGTTAAGGCTTAACCGGAAACTGAAAGGAATTGATATTCAAACCAGTCAATGTAATATAAACTTGGGTCCAAATGGGAAGATGAATGATAAGATCTAAATGACCACTTATCTGAATATGCCGTTCAGTACGTAAGAGCTCAAGGATAACAACCTTTGTTTAGAGAAGACAATTAGTCTTAAAAGGAGTGATAATTATGGGGTCGAGACTCTCTTTCTCCTTCTAAATAAATGCTTAATGATATAAACTTAACCTTAAATGAGAAAAAAGATTTTGATTTTGGGTTCAATTGAACCATTTGTAAAATTATCTAAGGAACTTGATCTAACTGGTTAAACTGAATTCTCTCCTCCCTAATTAGAAGTTGGTTAGTGCATATTATCGTTCACCGAGTCCTTTATGGGATAAATATGAGAGACTTGGAAATCCTTTATGCCAGCGAATCTCCTTCATTATGTATGGAACTTGGTGGTTAAATTATAACCTCGAACTAAGAAGAAATGGTAATTAAATTGCTATTATTAAATTATAACTTGATTGGAGAGTTGTCATGTCGAGCAAGGGTGAGAATGCTGACGGCACAGGAGTGCCAGAGATATCAATATCGGCACAGGAGTGCCAGTAATATTAAAATCCTTGGCCAAGGTACGATGCTAGATTCAACATCTGTCAGCTATCAAGTACTAGATATACCACTGATCAAAGTGACCTTTCTAGTTGGGAGGAACCCTTAGTAAGGTCGATTAGGAGGTATAGGTCCTTGACACCAGGCTCAAAGGCATGATGATAATTTGATCCATGTTGATTACCCTCGTGAAGGGCGGGATTCTTCAGTTGAAGAAACTCGGGAGACCAAAAGGTCTTGGCTAGACAGTAAAGCCCCTGATGATGACTCTCTTTCCCTCATTGATTAAAGAGCCCAAATATAACAGCATGAAGATGATGTCAAATGTTTTTCTTCCTCACTCGTAAATCCAGGTACATGCAATGCTAATTAAAGTTTACTTTCATTTATGCCATGAATGTTATTCTTTTATGCTAATGTACGATGTAAGATTCTGCAGTTAATTAGTTAGGAAGTTGCTTGATTCATTTAGCTGAAATGAAAGATCTAAAATTAGTTAATGAAAATAAAGAAGTTATTTCTTTCCTCAATTAGATAATTGGATGAATGGCAAACCTAGATGGTTTAGTTAGTTAGAATTGTTGGATGAAAATTGGCAGTTATTTCCATTTCTTAAACCCTTGTATGAAAGCTATTATAGTTAATAGTATCTTCTTTCAGTTGAATTTGGTAGTTTTAAAAGTTAGTTGATGAGTTGTCTAATGTAACGACATCAAAATTGGATTTCTCTTCCATCTCGCTGCAAAGGAAACCCTAGTTTGACAATTATTTAGTTTTGGCCTTCACGAAACAGTTAGTGAAACAGTTAGTTGATTCAAATCAGCTGAAACTAGAAACTTAGTAGTTAGTTGAAAATTTAAATTGACTTGGTTGAAATCGCTTTGGAAACCATAGAAAGGAAACAAGTTAGTTGTTTTCGGCTGCAATAGGTAGTTGGTTAACGTTTTAAAACTGTAGATCAAGTTGGGTGTTACACAAGATGCACAACGCTTTTCAGCAATGTTACCCAGGGATGCGTCCCCGGGTCTAAAACCCCCCGTCCCCATCCCGGAAACGGCCAGGGGGATGGCAGCAGTGTACCATGTTTTTTTTATTTTGATTTTCATATCGTAATTGAAAAAAAAACTATATTGGCAATGAATTCTTAACAAAAATGTTATAAGCTAAGTTTCTATAATGTATATATGCATGCTTTATCCTTGTTTTCATATGAATATTTAATATTTCCCTATATATTTTAAATTTTTCTATATTTTATATAGCCGTCTCCTGCCGTCCCTAAATTTGGCCTCAAAAATTGGAAACTTGGGGTAACCCTGCTTTTCAGCTGTCCAAACTTGATGGAGAAGAACTACCAATACCAATTAAGGGGATTCACCTCAAGCATTGCTATTGAGGTATTGATCTACAATTATAATATATTATGATAGGTTTGTTGAGTCAAATAAGTGTTGTTGCACATTTTCTTTGAGTCTTTTCCTTTGCAACTAGTGTTGATGCACAATTTGTTGTCCTATTAGAGGACTTTTGAGTCTTTTGTTTTTCAATAAGTGTTGACGCACAGCTGGTTTTGTCCTTCTAGAGGACTGTTTGGGTCTTGTTTTAGGTTGCTTGGTCTTAGATTGTTGCTGGTCTATATATCTCTCAGTTGTCCTTTGAGTTTTCTAAGCTTCTTTTCAAGCCTATGTAACTCTTATTACCCAATGAATATGCAAGGCTACTGGTCCTATAGGTTTTAGTAGGCAAAACATCCTCTCAAGTCACCAAGTTTTTATTCCTCAGCATTATTTAAATATCCCATTTAAATAATCTTCTGGTTTTATTTAAAAATTAGAAAAAGAGCATTAATGTTTTTTTATTTAAAAGGCTTGTTAAAAAAAAATATTTTAAATACATTATTCCTCAAGTTTCCACGTCAAAATTAGAGAGAAGCTTGAAATTGCATGGAAAATAAAAGGAAAAACTCATGTTGAAAAGCAAGACTAAAAGTTAAAACTCTTTGTTGGGCATTGGAAATAGAAAAGAGGGAAAAAAGGTTCACGTGGAGGAGAGGTTTAGGGTTTCTTTACTGCTGGAAGTGAAGTTTCATGAGCTCTTTAATCACACCCATTCATGCTAAACCTTGATCACTTTGATACGGTGACTAATCACTGAAATACTCAAGCCAACATGACTGGACTTAACAGGCTTGGTAGGAAATAGAACCTGATGAGTTAAGGTGCTGATTGTCCGTGTCTAGTGCTTCAATGTCTTTTTAGCAAATGCCTGTCCATATATGCTATTTATATCTTAGTAGTAAGAAATGTTGATAGAACTAACATTATGCAGAAATACAGGTTTCTCCATTTAACCCAGATGTGAATATATGAACTGGTTATGCTTATCTGATCATCAATGCAAAGTTTTCCTTAATGTTATCATGATTATAATTGTTTTATGAAGTGATTATGGTTTCTTTAATAGCATCATAGTTATGCTGGATCTATGAAATGATTGGACAGGAATCAATAAGGAATGTAAATGTATTTGACTATTCAAGATTGTCTTCATGAGTGTTTGCAACTTACTAGGAGTAAGGGTGTGAGGGAAGTGGTGCCTAAAAACCCCACTTAAATCCGCCCTTGGGACCCAAGGCAGGGATGGGCCCTAGAGGGGTGGAAATTCCACTCATAGTCCGCCCAATCCCTAGGCTTGGGTGGGCCATGGAGGGATGGGGGTTCCACTCATAGTCTGCCGCGGCCATGGAGGGGTGGTAGGCCCGGGCCACTTATCCACTCCCTCGTCTATCTCCAATAAGTCAAGTGTCTTCCAAGGTGTTGACATGGGTAGAGAAAGTAGGTGCAAGTGTTCCCACTAAGCACACCACTCCGAGTATGGAATGATCTTGGTTTGGACGTTTAGCTCAGGGCCAAGGGGTGGGTTATCCTGGTAGGATGCTTGTGCCCTTGGGCTTAGATGGATAGCTTCAGGCGGATCTACCCATGTCACTCTTCATCTGTCTTCAATATTGCTTTTGTGATTATTTTGATACTTTGGGAATCTTGATATTAATGCTAATAGATATGTTGTTAACATGGTGGATACAAATTTCAATCCAGGGATTTTGCATTAGAGGAACATTCATTTGGAAAGAAGAAAACCCTAAATCTGATCAACAAAAGAATTCTAGGGCTAACAAGCAAATTTTAGGGCAAGGACAAGTAAGGGACATTACAGTGGTATTTGAGCATCCTTCCTACCATCCCATGGGAAATTATGCAAACCTACCACCGGAGAAGCTCTAGGAACAACAACCAAGGAAACGACCTCATGGATGACCCATTAAGAGATGAACTTAGAGCCTTCATGGAGAATAGTAATAAGAAAACCCAAGCCTTAATGGAATAGAATGAGAAAACTAGTCAAGCCTTAATAGAACAGAATGAAAAAATTAGCCAAGCTTTACTCCAAGCCCTCCAAAACTTGAGTAGCAATAATACAAGGGAAACAAACTCTAACCACTCTGAAAACAACAATTCTACACCCTCATGGGCCACAACTTCTAGACCCACCCGACCCTTTTTCTTGCCAAGTGAAGAACCCATGGAAGAAAGCAATCTCAACAGACCCCCCATAGAGGATGTAGATGAGATCGTTGCAGCCTATTATAGACTGGAGCCTGAATTGAGGGAGATTGTGCCTTTTAAAGACTATTGTAAAGCCAAACCACAAGCCGCCCCTAGAAGGGAGAGGAATGACCCAAACGCTAGGGATCTCAAGAATAGGGTAAGCAAATTAACCCTCCCCAACTTTGACGGAGAAGGCAAGACCACCGCACGATCATGGGTTCAAAAGTTAAACACCTATCTATCCTTAAGCCCAATGATTGAAACAAACGCCATCAAGTTTTCCGTTTTACATCTAACTGGAATGGCCCACGATTGGTGGCATCACAGTCTCATAACTCAAGGCCATCAACACATATCTACCTACGATGATTTCACTCAAAAGTTGATCAAACAATTCAACCAAAAACACCCCAAATGGTACTTTCGAGAACTTACTAGAGTAAGGCAACATGGGACCATTGAAACTATGCCACTGAGTTCCAGAAACTAGCAGTCATGGTCCCTGAAATTTCCCAAGAGAGACTCACTTATTTGTTCATAGAGGGTCTAAGAGGATCAGTCAGAAGTTTGGTGAGTGCACTTGAACCCACCCATTTAGATGAAGCCATTCAGAAGGCCATGAAATTTGAAGATGACTCACCAAGAGACAAACCTAGGAGTTTTACCTCCTCCAAACCCCCTCACAAAGAAGAAAGGCCAAGAAGGGAAGATTCCCGAAAAACATGTTCATACTGTAAGGGGAAATGGGACCGTGATCATATGTGCAAGGCAATGGAGGACTTAAAAAGAAAAGGGTTATGTTTCACATGCCATGAGCCTTGGGGACGTGATCATAAATGTAAAGGCCGAGCCCACAAGATTGAAGCGATTCTCGAGGGAGAAAGCAAAGAGTACGCAAGCAAGAAAACAAGATATGAGGGGAGAGATCTTTGACATAAAGGAAATTTTTTATATATTTGCTTGAGGGCAAGCAAATTGAGGGGAGAGGACTGTCATGTCCCCGATATTGTAACATATTGAAATACGACAGCGGAATAAGCACTTCACGCTCGATCGGCGGCAACTAGCCCATAGAATCTTATGAAATACAAATAGCTGAATAAAATAGATACCAAAAAATATTAAATTTGCAATTTAAATAATTATCCTAGATAATATTATAATAATATTAGATAATTAATATTCTTAAGTTAAATTATTATAGCAAATAAAAGAATAATGTAATGTCCCCATTTTTATGACATCCTTTTTCAGCTGGGTTGATTTAGGCACACTTACTATTTTTACTAAGTGCTATCTTTAGCAGGGGGTCTGGCATAGTGCTTTGGTCTTCATGAGCCCTTTCGATCATTTCAGCTTCTCTCCAGCTCAAGCTTCAAGGCATTATTTACTATTTTTAGGACTTACTAAAAATAGTAAGTCAATTAGGGTTGGCCGAACCTGGTCAGGATGGTCCCAGCAGCACAAATTCGGTCAATACAAGGTTACTAAGGTTAAATCATTCAAAATATTTGAATAATGTTTCAAAAAGGAGCTTTAATAGAGTAACTTTATACTATGTTGTTGAGGGTCATGAAGGGGACCCTTTTGTACCATGGCACCTAGTTCAATGACTTAAAGTCATTTTAAAGAGCTTTTGAAATATTTTATATGCCTTTTTGGGGGTGGACGCCAAGGAAGAGAAAAGAGTTAAATTTTAAATTAAAAGCTAATGTTGGGATACAAAGATTTTAAATTATATCTTTCAAAATATGAGGCTAGTACCTTGGGTGCCAAGAGAAGGAATGAAAAGATCAAAATATTTTTTAAAAAAACAAAAGGCAATAGAGTTTGGCATTGATTTCTTGGTTTAGAGTTTTGGACGCCCTAGCTGGAGAAAGGTTTATAAAAAGCTTCTTTGGAAGTCATTTCGGCTTATGGATGTTTTGGAATTTGCTTGAGCATTGGCTTTGGAGCTTGGCTCTAGGGTTGATTCGACTTGTTGAGATGAAAACCTCTGCAAGATCGCCTTTCCTCGTGTGTGGAAGATCACATCAGGAGAGGATTTTGGGAGCTTCATTCAGGAGTTTCATTTGGACTTCAAAGTTATTGATTTCAGTTCAGAAAAAATGATGTTATTTCAACTATTTGATGAGTTTCAGTTTGTCCTATAGCTGGAGAATGCTTCTTTCCAGTTTCGCGTGATGATCTTGAAGTTTTAGTGACTTTGGATGATGACTTTAATGTTTTCCGGGCATTCACAGTTCTGGTCCTGATCGAGGATTTTGCTCATAACTCTTCTTGGGATGAGTTCCTTCATTTGGATATTGATTAAACTGCTTACACTCACCTGGGTGATGATCTTGAAGTTTTAGTGGCTTTGGATGATGACTTTAATGTTTTCAGGGCATTCACAGTTCTGGTCCTGATCGAGGATTTTGCTCATAACTCTTCTTGGGACGAGTTCCTTCATTTGGGTATTGATTAAACTGCTTGCACTCACCTGGGCGCCACCATTAAGTGCCGTTTTGCATTTTAAGAAAGACTGGTTCGTTTTTAGAGAGCCAATCGCCCTTTGCTGCAGCGCCATTTCCCTAAGTGAACACCCAGGCCTGGCAGACCTCTGCATGGGGCTTTCAATCTTTTTTTGGAGTATACAGAAGGCCATCGAGCCCTCCAGCAATGATGCTATAGTGGTATTTCAAGAGTAAGACATGCTCTCAAGAAGAAATCATTTTTACTGCTAAAGGGCTGCAAACTGGGTTAGTCTGCTGTTATGAACTTCTTGACTGTGTGGAGATATTGAAGGGAGCCCTTACAACTGTTAGCAACGAGTTTGAAGATCAGACCCCTGGGAAGTTGTGCATGGTAAAGTAGTTCATCAATGTGCTGATTGAGACATCTTACCAGGTCTGAATATATTTATTTCTGAGTATGATATTCTTTATTGTGAAAACTGAAAACCACTTGCAAACTCAAGAGTTTATTTCTGTTATTAAATCAGATTGTTGAATGATCCAATAGTGTTCTTTCCAAAGTTCTTTCCCTGCTATTTTATGTTCTTGTTATCTGTGCTTCATGCAATGTCTGGAAACATGAATGCCACATAAAGGAACACGTGCAAACTCTATGATAAAACCATTGCAAAATCATTCTTAAACAAACACAAACAGCAAACATTGAAACCCAAAGGAGTCTTGGAGGACACACAGTAATATATTACAGCAACTGGCATATTTCTAAGAAAAAAATTTGAGGTTGATTATTATAAATAATAAAATAAAAAAGATAGATATCCAAATTATAAAACTTCAATTTAAATATTATTACCATTATCACAGATAGTATGGTAATAATATTATACCACCAATATTGTTTAAATTATGGTGATAGCTGATAAAATAAATAAAAATTATACTTTTCATATTACTCTAATGTATACATCTAAATATGATATAAGCATGAACCAATATATCACATTTAGAAACAGCACTATTATTATTATTAAGGTAGATACTCCTCGATGCATCAGAAGGATAGTAAAGAACGATAAAAGACGACATTAGCACATTGCCTTTAAACTTTTGGCTGCCTCCGCTAAAGAACTGACAGGGAATACCATAAGCACTGTTTCAAAGTCAAGCGCTAGCATTTAAATTTGAACGGGTGCCTCCGATCAGAAGGGTGCAACTGAGCATGGGCGGATGCAATCAGTCTCAAATGTAGATATAGAGGAAAGGAACCAAGCTTGATCAGGATGGTAGTGACAAGAAGAGGACAAATAAAGAGCAGATATCGTGGAAACAAGTGAAAGGCGAACAAGGGATCAGAGGGCGTTGCAAGAAATAGCAAATATAAGGATTAGTAAATCCCTCAGCGATGGTTGATTACAATTACTATGTGTTAGATAACTGTACCCTACAAATCTATTTCAAGTGAACATTAGACTACCTTTGTGGCCCGACTGACTGTTTATATGCTATAGCTAAACCTTGATCACTTTGATACAGTGACTAATCACTGAAATACTCAGGCCAACACGACTGGACTTAACAGGCTTGGTAGGAAATAGAACCTGATGAGTTAAGGTGCTGATTGTACATATCTAGTGCTTCAATGTCTTTTTAGAAAATGCCTGTCCATATATGCTATTTATATCTTAGTAGTAAGAAATGTTGATAGAACTAACATTAAGCAGAAATACAGGTTTCTCCATTTAACCCAGATGTGAATATACGAACTGGTTATGCTTATCTGATCATCAGTGCAAAGTTTTCCTTAATGTTATCATGATTATAATTTTTTTATGAAGTGATTATGGTTTCTTTAATAGCATCATAGTTATGCTGGATCTATGAAATGATTGGATAGGAATCAATAGGGAATGTAAATGTATTTGACTATTCAAGATTGTCTTCATGAGTGTTTGCAACTTATTGGGAGGCAGGGTGTGAGGGAAGTGGTGCCTAAAAACCCCACTTAAGTCCGCCCCTGGAACCCGAGGCAGGGATGGGCTCTGGAGGGGTGGAAATTCCACTCATAGTCCGCCCAATCCCAAGGCCTGGGTGGGCCATGGAGGGGTGGGGGTTCCACTCATAGTCCACCACGGCCATGGAGGGGTGGTAGGCCCAGGCCACTTATCCACTCCCCCATCTATCTCCAATAAGTCAAGTGTCTTCCGGGGTGTTGACATGGGTAGAGAAAGCAGGTGCAAGCGTTCCCACTAAGCACACCACTTCGAGTATGGAATGGTCTTGGTTTGGACGTTTAGCTCGGGGCCAACGGGTGGGTTATCCTGGTAGGATGCATGTGCCGTTGGGCTTAGATGGATAGCTTCGGGCGGATCTACCCATGTCACTCCCCATCTGTCTTCAATATTGCTTTTGTGATTATTTTGATATTTTGGGAATCCTGATATTAATGCTAACAGATATGTTGTTAACATGGTGGATACAGATTTCAATCCAGGGATTTTGCATTAGAGGAACATTCATTTGGAAAGAAGAAAACCCTAAATCTGATCAACAAACAAATTCTAGGGCTAACAAGCAAATTTTAGGGCAAGGACAGGTAAGGGACATTACAATGATCATATGTCATTGGTATTAGCTTTGTTTATTTTCTTTCTCGAAAGGTTTAAGACACAATCATGCTCACTGTTTGACAAAAGGCATGCATCTTGATGACATGTAAAGGAATAATTCATTCAAAGTCAAATAACAAATAGGACAGTTCACAGTCCAAGAAGACAAGAACAATGTTTCTGATGATTGAGACCTTTGACTGTATTAGGGATTTTTATAGGTTGAACAGCTACTATGGGACAGTCTTTTATAGGCAAAGCACAGTCAAGGCATGAAGAGAACAAATTTATGAATGACAATCCCATAAAGTTGTGACAGTCCTTAAGGTAGAGCATAGAAGGGTGAATACAGCAACCTTATGAGAAGGACAGGTCTTGACAGTTGTTATGCAGTCCTTTGGTCAAGTCTCAAAGTTTCATGAAGGCAGAAGTATATGGTAAGGTTACAGTCACCTGTTAATGGGCACAAACGAGGGCAGTCAGTATTGAATGGACAGCAAGAGTATGCCATACATTGAGATAGTGACTCACCTATGTTAACACCATGTATGAGACAGTCCACATTAACAATGTTAATGAGAGATCATGCATAGTAATAAGGTTTCATAGATGTTTGGCTGCTTGTCACAAGATAGACTTTTAACTGTGGAGTCTGAGGTATACTGTGACCTAAAGTATGTCCATGAAGCCAGGGACAGTCTTTGTGACTGATGATAATCATATCCAAGGGTTTTCATTGATAAGTTGTCATGCAAAAGAAGAGATCTCAAAATACAATGCAAGGTTCAGGGCTTTAGAAGACAATCTTGTGACAAAAGACAATGCCAAATCATGAGAGGTAGCAAATTCTTTAAAAGACAATCAATAATAAATAAAGGGCAGTCCTAGTTTGAGTATGAAGGACAGCAGTTTCTATGCATAGGAAGGGCAGTCTCAGTGACATGAAACATTGAAATATGACCCTGCAATGTAGGGGCGGTGCCTTTGAAAGCTTGAAGAGGGCAGTGAGACAGCAATTTTAGTCGGGCAGATCACCAAGACCTAAGGCAGAAAGATAATCCAAAGGACAGTACATATTATGCAATGGTCTTCAAGGAAAAGAAGAGGTGGCATTGAAGAATGAAATGATGTTTTATGACAAAACAATGAGGACAGTCCTTAATAAAGACAAATAAGGCAGTTGCAGACATTAAAAGATCATGAGACATGAGGGCAGATAGCAACGTAATGACAGTGCCATACGACAGTGATTTAAGTTTGTGGAGGACAGAAAAATGACAGTAGTTTATGGCTTTGGCCTTGTGATCTCTGAGTCAATGAGTGTGGTTTATCTTCAATGGAGGCCTTATTGAAAGACCCTGTGGTAAGGACTGTGAGTTTTAATATGATAAGGACTGTATGAAAAAACCATGAGAGATAATAGACAGCGAACTCAAAAAACAGTTCACCACTATCTAAGGGACTGTCATAAAAGACAGTGAAGGATGTAAGAGCAGTCATAATCATTAAATTGCAGTGATATGATAATTTTCAAGCAAATGAACATGGTGAGACTTCGAGGTAGGACAGTTCTTTCAAAAGGTCAAGACAGTCATGCCATTTATGAAGAGCAGAGTAAGACAATGATCTTCAAGAAAAAAAGGATTGAATCAAGAGCAGTTTCAAAAGACAGTGATGTTTTATTGATGAGGGCTACCAAAGGATCACAATGAATAATCACAAAGAGGGGGCAATCATGAGAGGAACATGCATAATGAAAGAGAAAAGACAGTCATCCTCGAAAACCACGTGACAGTCCTAATGAAGTTTGCATGACAGTGACATTGACAGGGCAAAAGACCAAGAAAATGGACAGTAAAAATTGTGACAGTGCTCAAGCAGAGCAGAGGAGCAATGATTCAAATCAAGGGACAGTCACAAGGTGTCAAGGGCAGTGATTAACTGTCATGGCATAGTTTGTTAAGGAACAGTCACCTTGATACAAGAAAAGTGGCCATCATCAAGAGTGCAAAGTCAATGAGAAATAGTGAAGCAACTATGGGACAGTCATGACTATATTTGGCATAGGTTAAAGGCAGTTGGATGATAGAAATTGAATATGCATAATGAAGTCATACAAGGTCATACATATTAAAGGTTGACAATCAAAAACCACATGACAGTCACCTATCATGAGAGTCATCAAGAACATTGCAGTCATATTGAAGGAATACAACCTTGTTGATAGTGACCCAAGGATTGAAAGGACAGTCCTATGCATAGGCATTCAACTAAGTGGACAGTAGCCAATGAGATTGCATAATGAAATCACAATCAACAATAAGAGCACAGACCTATGGTGAAGGGAAGATGATAGTCAAAAGCTTCAGAGTTATGCTACAGTCATAATCCATGACAGTATTATGCATAATATGACTTTCCTTTCAAAGATGACAGTCATGAAAAAGAGTGTGTGGACAAGTGGACATTGGTAAGAGATAGATGCACTGTTGATAGGTCACAATTCATAAACTATGATTGTCTTTCAATCTACAATAAAGATAACCAATCAACAAGTGAATTAGCTATAAAAGACATAAGGTTGAAGCACCTAGTTATCAGACAAGAATAAAGATAACCTATCATCATGCCTGCTATCATGCAAGAATAACACATCATCATGCATGAACTTTAATGAGTTAAGTGACCTGTTTATGCTCAGTTTTCAAGCACTTACAGTCAGTTTAGGCCTATTTAAGAAGCCCATATAGTTATAACTGAAGTTATAGGGAGTTTGAGGCTAAAATCATGCATTTTGAGGCAGTTTGGAGTCCTAAAATAGACTTTTTTTGCCTTGTACGCCCAGCAAGTTGAAGACTTCATACAAATTGATTGAAGACATCATTTCCAATCAATTTCATGTTTTTCTAAAAGATCAGTTCAAATTCAATTGGGGCACACTTTTAGGAGCATGCAAAAGTCAAAAAGTCAACAATTCAAGTCAACTCTCAAGATGTTGAGTTTGCATGATTCTGCTTCTGCTTCCAGTTCGTAGGGAGTTCCACATCCATGCAAGCTCAACATCTTCCATGATCAACTTCAATTATCTAGAGAGGTCTTCCATAAGACAAAGGCATTCAACTCTTTAGAGTCAGTTCTTTCATTCCTCTTTCTGTCTTATGCAAAAGAGAAGGATTGTAACTCATTTTGAGAATTATACAGCAGCAACTTTTATGTATTTTTAGTATTTTTCAAAGATGTGTACAAGCAAAGCTCTTTTTTATCAATAAAAAGCAGCAATTTTCCTTCTCAAATTTCTTGTGTTGAGTGATATTATGAATGATTTGATTTAGTTTTTGTGATTTCAGTATTGAATCCTTTAATCAGGTCTAATTTAAAATCATTTTCATGAAAGAATATGAAAAAATTATGCAGGTTATAGGTTGTGTTAACTGTTTTAGAGTATTTTAGTTGTGAAAACACATAGTTTTCCTTCAACAAAACCTGAAACATTATCTCCCTTTGAAACATTTTTGTATAAGTTTGTCAAAAATTGAGTTGTGCATAGAATAGAGCAATGTTTTGAGAGGAATTGTGAGTTAGAACAACAAGTACAAAGTCTTTTCATCATTGGTGCATCACCTCCTAGGTCTAGTTTATCTCAATTTCAGTTATTCTATCATTTCCTACCAAACAACAAACTTTTAAGAGGTCCATCAAGGGAACCAGCCATCTCTAGAAGTTCATCTTCACCATAGGCAACCCACAACGTGAAGATGATCCCATGTTTCACAGGATAGCTGAGTTTACACCTAGCTAAGGGTGCTATCTTCGTGACAACAATTTTTGGCACACCCGGTGGGACAAAAACTGTTGTCACAAGGATTGCACTCTGGCTAAGTGAAAAACTTAGCTATCTTGTGGAACATAGAATCATCTTCAAGTTGTGGGTTGCCTATGGTGAAGATGAACCTCCAGAGAGGGTTGGTTCCCTTGATGAACCTCCTAAAAGCTACTACCTTAATCAAGAAAAAGGATAGAAGAGAACTAAAACTTAAAGATTGTTGATCCTAGGAGGTGATGCACTCAAAATCTGAGACTTATACCTGTTCTTTCAACTCACAACTTCTCTCAAAATCAACTCTTCCCTATGCACACCTCAGTTTCCACAAGCTCACACAACAATGTTTCATTAAAATGTTATATTTCAGGTTCTTGAAGGAAAATGAAAGTTTTCACAACTACAACTACCGAAAGAAATAACACAACCTATGTCCTGTATAAGTCTTGCTTATTCTAGTATAAAATGCTTTGCAATGAGACATAATTCAAGGATTTTGCATTAATAATCACAAAAATCAAATTAAATCATATACAAAGACATTCAACACACAAATTTAGAGAAGACAAATCTACTGCTTTTTATTGAAAAAATAACAATTTTGCTTGTACAAATCTGAATATATCTCTCAAAAAGAGTTGTAATATCTTCTTGTTTGCATAAGGCAGGAAGATGAATGAAAGAACTAACTCTAAAAAGAGTTGAATGCTTTGTCTTATAGAAGAATTCTTCAAGATAACTGAAGTTGAACCTTGGGGAAGATGTCGAGTTTCCATGGATGTGGAACTCCCTCTAAACTGGAAGCAAAATCATGCAAAGTCTGGTGAAGAAGAGTTGACTTGAACTATTGACCTCTTGACCTTTGAATGCTCCATAAAGTGTGCGCCAGCTGAACTTGAACTGATCTTCTAAAAAAAGCATGAAATTGACTAGAAATGATGCCTTCAATCAATTTGCATAAAGTCTTCAACTTGTTAGGCGTACAAAGCAAAAAAGCCTGTTACACCCTAATGTGTTACTACTTATTTACTTTTACTTAGGTGAAAATGTTTTAAATGAATGTATTTATGCTTTATGTGTTTTGGAAATATGAAGAATAAATGTTTGATTCAATTTGATGTTATATAATGATTCTGATTGTGAAATATATGATGCAAATGAATGTATTGTTTTTGGCTAGCTATTGTTGCAATGTACTAAGTTGGATGCAGGAATAGAATCAAGCCTTCGGAAGAGAGGGGAAGTATCACTCAGGAGAAGAACTTGGTCTGGTAACCTTTAATAAGACCTAACTGAGCTTTCACACACTCACTTCTAGTTTGGTCGAGTCAGGTCAATAGCTTGGGAATAGTAAGTTACTTTTAGTTATGTTTGTGCTTGATTAGAGTAGGTTGTGGTTTTCTCTATGTACGTTCATGTTTTGGGGTTAGAAGTGTTTGAGTCTCTTTGTAGAATGTGAGTTCTTCTTTATGTGCTTTTATTTAATTGATGAGATGTATATACATAAAATGTATATATATGTATATATGTATGTGTCAATGATAAACTCATACACATGAGTAAATACGTGCATGAGTATATGTAGATAGACGTATCTACGCATGCTCATGGATGGATTACCCATATGCATGGGAATATCGATTGGACAAAGATGATATATATATATATGTTTGTGTGTGTGTGTGTGTACACTTTATGATATATGTTGATCGATTGATTTGGAAATATATGTGTTTAATTGTGAGGATATATATATATATATGTATGTATGTATGTATGTATGTATGTATGTATGTATGTATGTGTATGTATTCATTAACGGAAACGTACATACGAATATATCAAAGCGCTGGAAAAGTTTATAAAGCACGCAATATACATAGCGCAATGCAAATGATAATACAAGGCGCAGCAAATAATGGATGGCGCAAATGATAGTAACATTGTATAATGAATAAAGTGTTGTGCAAAACATATAAAAACAGCACTTAAGTTAAAGCACATAAATCAGATTTATGAATAGCAAGACTTAGTCAACACTATTGATGCTATGAGTAATATAACGTGTAAACCATGTTTGACTTAATCTTCAAATAAAAAACACCAAAATAGAGGCACATAGCAATATGTGGCGCCAAAATATGAATATGGCTTGTATTTAAAAGTCTGTTATGAGTTTGTTCTCCAACGAATGAGGCAAAGAAGGAAATAAAGAATAAGTCAAGAGTAATGCTGGCTGAAGTAAGTCGACTTGTAGAGTTTTTAACCTTGCTTTTCTAAGTGAATAATCTGCTGTCCATTGAAGGAGGCGGCTGGCTGTGCATTTGTTTTGAGTCATAGTTTTAAAATTCGTCGTCTTTCTTTCTTCTTGCTGAGTCGATCTTTTTGATTGAGAAGTGTAATCTTTGAGAGCTTGTTTCTAGCCTATTGTTGCTCACATTTTTGTATAAATAGAGGTACTTTCTCCCTCAAATGGGACACATTATGGACTCTTGATGATTATTTTCTAAGTTGTTATTATTTTGTTTTTAGAGTTTGAGAGTTGTGAGAGGTTTTTGAGAGTAATTTTTTGGAAAAAGGAAGAGAGATAGTTGGGAATTGCTTGCTGGTTTTGGGAAGGCTAAGCTAGGAATTGTTGATGTGATTTTTGTGACCGCACCAATCAGCAGAACAAAGTATCCGAAGGATACTCCATTCTCTCTTGATCAAAGAATTCAGTACGCTAAGATTGCAAGAAAGTTCATACGTTCAACTCCAAGGTTCCAAAAATGTTATGGAATACCCTCAGTTGGTTCGTTCTGATTTGTTGTTTACACAAGGGGACTTACACAATTGTTCACCAGTTCTTGGCAGCGGACAGCAGCTTAATGATGGAAGGGGATTTTCGTGTATAGGACGAATGATTTGGCTTTAAGGTACGTGTTTTCTATACTAACCAGGAATAAACTGAATTGAAACGAGTGCAAGGTTTAGAAGATCTAAATTCTATCCTAAGGCGGAATATGGGATCAATCTCAGCAAACCTCAACCAGACTTTGCTCCGCCTCACGTTGGACAACTCACACGAAGTCGGTGCAATCTTCAAGGGAGCGGCAACGAATGTTCAAGTCACAATTCAACATAAAGACACCATCAAGACGATGCATGCCAAGACATGAATCATAACCGAAGTTAAGCTTGTAAAGTTTTCCAGTTGACCACACAAGGCAAACTTGTCGTCAGCAAGCTGCTAGTGGTATGGATTAAAACGAAGCTGCCTTGATTAAATACCACAATCCACAATTAACATCTACTTGCATGAAAATAAAAAACTACTCTAATCTAAGCTACTTGAAGTAGAAGGGGTGAAGAAATCTTGCTAGCTGATCATAACAAAGACGAATTCACCATCAATGAAAGCTTCTTTTTATTATGATAGTTTTCACAACAATCTCTTACAAAGTTTTCAAAGGAAAACTTTCCTTCTCCTCCAAACTATGCTATACGAAGCTATCTCAACTACACTATCAATCTCTCTGCTCTATTCTCTAGTCTCTAATCTAATGTCTAATCTAATGAGGGGGGATGCCCCTTTATATAGCTGGCCAAGTCCAATGGACGGCTCAGATTATAATCAAATGAATGGCTCAGATTAAGCCACATCAGCCCTAACCCTAAAAACTGCCAGAATGGGAAGTGGTACAATAAATGAATCAAAAGATTCCCACTCACTCCCAAAATAGCAAAGGCAATTAATGCCAACAATCAATCTTCCAAAAGGTCATCATCCAGAAGGGCATTTCTGTTCTCCTTCTCCCTGGCTGCAAAATTAATGAATCTGGCGAGCACAACCTCAACCTCCTGAATCGAGATCGGCGGAATGTGATTGAGCTGGAACTCCAACACTATAACTGCCTACCCATGCCACGTACAAGACTTTCTCCAAGCAACTAAAGCATCTTGAGTATTCTGAATAATGCTTGAGAAAGTTGAGGTGTTCTCAAAGTCATTCTGAACAAAAGCCTTCACCTCTTAAAAGAAAGGTGGCAGCCTAATCCTCAAACTGTCAATAGTCACCTCATCAGAATTCAACCTCCTAGCAAAGATAGCCTCTAAGGTGTTCAGGACTCCATCAATAATGTTCATCATAGCCTTCCTGACTCTGGCCGAATCTGCCTGTGCTGCATCAAAGAATCCACGACCCGTGACTACTAAAGAGTACTAGCCAGCAAAATCATACCTATCACCCTCCTAAATTACTCTTCCATCAATCAACATCTGCAAGGGAGTGTGCATCAAAGCCTCCAGATGCTGAATAACCTTGCTTTGATAGATATGAGCATCACCCCAGGCATGATCAATTGCGTCCATTCGTGCCACAATGTCGGAAGCTTGCTGATAAGCATGAGCAAGATCTTCCATAAACTTTCCCGTCTCAGCACGAACGCTGGCCATCCACTTATCTGCCTCCTGTGCCATCTTCCTCAAATCCTCCAAGCCACTAATTGATTCCCTAGATAACTCAACTGGAAGCTCAATCGCTGGAATCTCATGTCCACAAGGATGAGATAAATGTTGCACATAGCCTATCAAAGTCTTATGCTCCTTCAATTTCTTGTACTTGCCTTCAGTCTTGAGCAATCTATCCTTGAGCGCCTGATAGGAGTTATCACACTCCTCAATAATCTGTGCTCCTGTGGAGCGACCCAACTCCATGGTGGTGATCATGTAATTTTCTGGTACAGCTTCATCTCGATCACACTCAACCCTTGGCACAGCCACATGAAGGGTGCAAGAGCCATCCTCATCTGTTGAAATCTTTGAAAACTTTCTAGCTCTCTTCTTTGTTGGAGGTGCACTGATCCGACTCAAAAATTCTTCCATCTCTACTACTGGATCAGCCTCTTCACTGGGGCTCCTCCTCATCCTATCTCTGAGCCAATCTGGTACTACATGTTGTATAACAAACGGCTGCTCATCCCTTGCTTCTTCTTCACAAACTTCTTCTCTAACTTCATTCTGACGGGGCTCATTGGCTTCTACGGGCTAAGTCTCTCCTGAAACTTGGGCCTCCTGTCCCGTAACCGTATCATCCTCTAGAGCAGCCTCAAGCTCACGCTGGAAGTGTGTATCAATAGCAGTTTCCTCATCTTCCTCTTGCTGATTATCTCTAGTGGGTGCATTGACATTCTAGCCAACTAATTCTCTTTGTGGTGGTTGATTTGCCTCATGTAATTCCTGCTCTTGATTCAATACATTTCTCTTATCAGCAAATAGTGAAACCTCCTGTATGCTTGGAGAACGTGTCTCCAATGGCGTAGGTGACTCTACCGCAATTCTTGGGGGCTCTGGCTGAACTGGCTCTTTCCTTCAAGACTCTGGAGCTCGAGCAACCTGCTTCTTCCTAGTGGCAGTTGGCGTCCTATGATCTCCCATCAAATTGTAAGTCAAAGGAATTGACCTACTCTTCAGCCTGTTCACATGCCTTTCAACCCATCCCCTGGTGAATGTCAAGACTGGCATACAAAGTGTGTCCCAATCTGCAATCTCCGGCTCCGAACAATCTGGGGGTGGAAGTGGCGTGTCTCTCACTGCCTCATAATCTGGATGAAGAACATTCATGTCCTCGTCCACCTGGTCTGGTACGGGAATAATCTCACACTCCTTAATCATGCTCAACGGTAGCCTCGAGAACATCCTTTTCCTGACTTCAGCTTCATCCAATGCATTAGCCCAATAATCCTCAATATTTTCCTTATGCACAAACTCTTTTGACAGTATCCATCTAATATTCCTGTGAGGATCGTAATACTGTCTGCTGGTGTGATAAGAAAGGTGGAAAAATTGAAGCTCATTCTCAGCTTCTTTGGCTGCCTGTAGTGAAGGACACACCTTTGAATTTCCCATGATGATTGGGAAGTCAAGTCCTCCCTTCTTTTTCTTCTAAATCTTATCATAGGTGATGAGTTGCCTAGATATTTCTAACATCAAAATCATGTTTGTTGGGTACTTGGGCAATCTATACGGATATGAAGAGAACCCTTGCAACCTGATATAACTAAACTTCAGAAACTGAATAAACCAGCACCCATACCTTTCTATTAATTCTTGAGCTTCCTTTGAGATCCTGTGATGAGTTCTTTGCTGAAGTGACCCCGTTATGTGCATGGTGAAGGCATCATTGACTCGCTTGTAATGGGACGTGCTCGTAAGGTGTAGTTGCAAACAAGCCTCATAAATTTTGAACTGATGAGAGCCACATCCAATTGGCTCCTTGTATGATATTCCCCTGTACTTCGTCATACAAGCCAACATGTAGACAATATATGAGCCCATGTAAAATGTCTTTGTCCTCAAGCTCCGGAGCTGCTCATGCAAATTGTCACTAATCATCACTGCCCAGTTGATATGTTCTTTTCCTTCTAGTACGAGGTTGATATAATAGAACATCCATGGCTCAAAGATGAATGCTTGAGGACAGCCTCCAACTCTGCTGAGCATCATGATCAAATCACAATACTCCTGCTTCAAATCATCCGAAATAATTTGCTTTGGCAACTTCGTGCGAGAGGGCTTGGGCTTGTTCATCCAGCGAGCATTAATCATATCAGCACATCTTTCAAATGTTGAGGCATACATCCGCTCAGCACGTTATCTCGTCTTGTAGATCATCTTCTCATGTGATGGAATCCCAAATGCTTCACCAATGGCTGCAAGCGTGACGTTGGCGAACAATCTACCATCAGGTGAGACAATAGACCTGTGATCAGGGTCGTAGCAGTTAGCACACTCCATAATCAGCTCCGGACACTGAATTGCTAGTGGAAAACCAGCAGCTGCATACAGTCCACTCCTGACGATATTGTGCGAAGTGATTGAAGGACGATGGCCTCCAATTCCCATCATTCGACTTTTGAAAGCCTCCATGTTGAAAGATCCCAAATTCGTGTCAGCCAACTTGCTCAACTTCGAAGAGAATTTTGACTCCGGCAGGAATGACTTGCTCAGCTTCTTGATAACAGTCTGCCTGGACGCATTTGCCTTGCTGGACTCAGCATTATTATCTCTGCCAATTGCCCTTACTTCAGCCATCCTGCAAAAACAACAAATAGTCATTAGCAATTTAACTTAGAAAAATAAAATCACATTGGGGTTGCCAGTCGACTTTTGAAAAAATGAGGAGCTTCAGCACTAAATTTTATCCTCAAACCTCAACACTTCCTGCAGCAACTTTAGACTTTCAATACTTAGAAAATTTTCCAAGCTAGCTTCAACAACTTCAGTACTTAGAGAAAATCGGCCAATCTTCACTTCAGCCACTTCTCAGCACTTAGACTTCTCCAACTTCACAGTCTTCAAAGTTCAGCTTCAACAATCCTTTTTTTTCTTCAAGTCGAACTTCTTCACCATGTTTTAGCTTGCACTGCAATCCTCACTTCAGAGCTCAAATCGAACTTGCCAGCTTGATGGAGAAAATAACATAACTTCACAATTCATATAGCCAAGTCGATTTCTAGAAGAAGCTATCTTTAGCCAGTATTTGAATTGCCCTCCTCAGGCAGCTGCAACACTTGTCATCTGGCATCTGGAATATTTTGACCTTCTAGAATTTCCAAAAGATTCACTTCACTGGTCAAGGCGTACTTAGCATTTTTAATTCATTTTTCGAAAATATTAACTTCAACTGTATCTTTAAGAAATTCACTTCACCAGCTGAAGCTCTAACAACTTTGATTTCATTCATCTCTCGCTCAAGAAGATTATTTTCACGAAGAATTTGATCAAATTCACCTAGGCAATCAACTTCAAATTCATCATCTGAGGCATTTTATTTCAACAACACATTTTATTCTTTCTGCCTTAGAAAATTTTTAAATTTTCCCCTTAGAAAAATTTTAAATTTTCCCCTTAGAAAAATTTTAAATTTTCCCCTTAGAAAATTCATCAATCAGGTTCCCATGGAAAATCTTCATCTTGAAGGCCTTGGCGAAGTGTGGAGGACTTTAAAATCACTTCCTTGTCGAAGATGTTCGATACCCAGAAGAAAATTCCCTTCAAAAATCGTTGAATTCATGTGTCTACAAACGAAGGGGTACATTTAATTTTTTGAATTTTAACCTTAGAAAACCATTTTTCAATCAAATTTATTCTCCATTCCTCCTCTCTGGGCATATTTTCGTGCTTGGCTTTGAAATTTTTTATCATCCTCATGAAGCTAGAGCCCTCTGACATATCTTTGTCAATTTTATCCATGTCTTAGTGAATTTCACCACCTTACAAGCTTGGGCGTATTTCCTCTAGGAGGTGAAATTTTAATACTTAGAAAAAATTTTGACATCTTATCACAAGCATGGGTGCATTAGAGGGGTCAAGCAGGATTTCACATGCCTTAGACAATTTTTTCCAAGCTAACATTTTCAATACCCTTGGGTGCATTTCACATGTCAAGCAGGAATTAACACTTAGAAACTTTCCTTAGCCACCTTAGACTTGGGCGCATTTTACATACTGAGGTAGATTTATTTCTAACGCCTTAGTCACCTTTCCAACTCCATTTCTAACATGGGCGCATTTAGCATGTGGTGAAGGATTTAACCACGCCTTAGTCTTTTATCATCCATCTCACCTTGCACTTGGGTGCATTTAGCATATAGAGGAGGATTTAACACCAACGCCTTAGCTTATGTCTTGACCTTGCTTTTAACATGGGCGCATTCAAAGGGTGGAGGAGGAAGTCAACACTTTTGTCCTTTTCCTAGCCCATTTGGGCGCATTTCACATGTCATGGAGGATTTAACTTTGATGCCTTGGTAACTTCTTCTCCACCTTAGAGATGGGCGCATTTCACATGTCTAGGAGGATTTAACGCCACACCTTTTGTCTTTTCCTTGCCATCTTTCCTTGAGGGCGCATTTGAGGTATGGAGGAGAATTTAACAAACACTTAGAATTTTTTATGGCTTCTTCCTTGACTTGAGGGTGCATTTGGGGGGTAGGAGGAGGATTTAACTCCAGACTTAGAATTTTTCATCACCAGCTGAGATGAGGGCGCATTTGAGGGGTAGAGGTGGACTTAACTTCAACACTTAGAATTTTTCATCACTAGCTGAGTAAGTCAGGGCGCATTTAGGGGGTCCTGCAGGATTTGACTCAAACTTAGAAAAAATTTCTCACTTCTGCCAGCTCAAGTCTTACTATATTTAGTAAGCCCTCTGATTTTCGCCCTTCTGAAGCCTGGATCGATCTGGAATTCGCGCCAAAGGATCCTCATGACCTAGGTGATCTGTTCACACTGCCATCTCGAGCTGACTTGCTATTTATAGCATGTTTCTGAAGGTGTTTTACTATTTATAGTAACTACTCAGTTTCATGACTTCCCCAACTCCATTTCACTTGAAATTTGGATGGTGTAACCCTCATCGGTAGACTTGCCCGTTCACACTGGCGCCTGTTGTTGACTTACTATTTATAGCCAGTTTTAGAAGTGGCTTACTATAAATAGTAAGTGTTCCGATTGCCTTCAAATTCTACCGGTGGATAGCTTGAAAGATACTGATCGCAGTGGGATACATCGGTTTTTGAAAATTCTGGCATTTTACCCCTCATTTTGGGTCCCAAAGCTAGAAACCCTAATCCGACTTGCATGTCGATCAAATAACCTCCGTTTGACCTCGTTTCTGTTGCACTTTGTTTTGTTCGTGATATTGATGTGTTGGGCAGCTGTTGGAATGGACCTGCTAAAAATAGTAAGTCTCTGAAAAGTGACCATCTCGCCTTGCATGTCACATAATTGCATAGCTCTTGAAAAACCCATAAAGAATAACTTGACATGCATTGAAAAGCCCTGCATGCAAACCCTAAAAATAGCCTCTGAAGACAGCTCCTGAAAAAGTCTTGATCCTGGTTTGCATGTTATACCACTACGAAGCCCTTGAAAAACCCACAAGAAATGTTCAGACATGCGAAGAAAATTTCAACATGCAAACCCTAAAAATAGCCTCTGAAGGCTGAATACTGAAAGTCATTGTCTCATTTTGCATGTTATACCACTGCGAAGCCCTCGAAAAACCCACAAGGAATGTTCAAACATGCGAAGAAAATTTCAACATGCAAAGCCTAAAAATAGCCTGTGAGGGCTGAATACTAAAAGTCATTGTCTCATTTTGCATGTTATATCATCGCATAGGTCTCAGAAAACCCAAAAATAATCTCCAAACATGCATTGAAAAACTTCGCATATAAACCCTAAAATCTGCTCCTGAAGGTGAATTTGCTAAAAATAGAAAGCTGTCAGTTCTGGCTCAAATTTTGCAGACAAATAGCTTGACATGTTTTGGATGCAGTGTAACGATTGAAACTTCAAAAGTGCTGAGAGAATGCCCTGAATTAGGCACTTACTAAAAATAGTAAGTTGTCAGAATCCAATGAAATTTAGCTGGGACCCTGCTGGAAGCATGCTGACTGTATTACCGAGCTTAGATTTCAAATTATTCACTCCATTTGGCTTTAAACTGGCCAGAAGACTCAAAACCCTAATTCTCAAACTTAGCCAAAATTTCACGTTCAAGCTCAAAGGCGGGCACATCCTAGGAAAGGCAGACAGCAAAAAGAGACAGAAAGAGAGAGAGAGAGAGAGACAAAACCAAAGCCAAAAGACCAGAATGGAGCAAAATTTAGGGGGTCCCCATTTATGATGGGGTGATGTGTGAAAAGGTCACAACAGGAATCTAGTTTGATCATTTGGAGCTTTGCATATACATGCATGTTGATTTCTACTCTTTTATGCTTTATATGTTTTTGAAAAGATTGTCTTTGGTTGCCTTGTTTGGGAAATTTGTTTAATTGTTTATTATGGAAAGGTTATTCTCTTTTTTATGTGAAAGTGAAAGATTCTTGATGTACCTAGTTTAGAGATCTTTATTATTTGAGTGTATGTATATATTCCATATTAAGGAATAGGTGTTTATATTAGTATTGAATACTATATAAAGATAGAGCTTATATAGCTAATGCTTAACTTAGTTGAGTCCTAGAATTACTTTGATTTACGTAGAAGAAATGGCATAGTGGACTTAAGAGGTTATAGGTTATTCGTGGAGTTAAGGTTACTCCATGGCGTAAGGGGATAGCCTAAGCATAGGTTATGAATGGTCAATACAAATCGAGCTAGGAAGGTACGTGAAGTATATGACGTCCACTCTAAATTCTGGGTGATGAATACTTTGGCCAAAATAGTGTAAGTTGCCACTATTTACATTGTCAGTTCACTGTGATTAGGGTTTACATATTAGGCAAGGAATGTCATATGTGTAGGTTGTTGCCCCTGTGTGGTAGATCTAGATATGTAGGACACAACACCAAGATTAGGGCAAGTCATTATTATTACGAGGTTACCAAACCAATCTCTTCGTAGAAGGGAGGGCCATCTTACCAGTTTGGTAGATGTGTGGGGGACCACAATGAGTCCATGGTTGGCGGAAAAGCACTTGAGTGATGCTTCTCCTCATGAGTAGGCGACCAAGATTTGATGGAGGACACCTAGAGCATTCGTATATCTATTGCCAATAAGCTCTTAGGAGCCTTGTATAAATTTTTGTATCCATTACTATGGAAAATTTGTAAAAGAGAAATGTTATCATGAAAATATGTACTATGACAATACATTGGAAAGTTGTAATACTTTGATATGATGCAATGGGAAAGTTTGGAAAGATGTTTATTTCAAATGTGCATGCTATTTTTATATTTGAAAAGAAAATTTTGATTGCTTAAAGTGTTGTCATCATATTTAATTTACTTGAGGTTAAAACATAGTAAAACTTTTGAGTAAAACAATGGGCATGTTACAAAGCCTCTATTTTAGGACTCCAAACTGCCTCAATATGCATGATTTTAGCCTCAAACTCCTCCCAACTCCACTTGTAACCACGAGGGCTTCTAAAATAGGCCAAAACCACCTCTAAGTGCACCAAAACTGAGCATGAACAGATCACTTAACTTGTAATCACCTTGTGAAACTCCTTTCATAATCATAGCCCATAGGTATGTGAGTTACTTGCAGATAACTTAGGTCATCAAGGTGTATGCATTTTTTTTCATTTTACAAGGTCTTTATCATATTCAAAGTCTTCAATGAGCATAATTATTAATCACAGTTATACTCCCTTGTGACTGTCATGAACCCACTGTTGACATTCCATAGTCATGCATTAATTTCACAGACCATACCTTGCTAAGTTGTCAAGGTTCCACAGTGTATTATCTCACTGTCAAGGTCTCAAAACACAAGGAGTTTATTATACTTTCCCTTGGCTTGCATCAATAGTACTAAGGACTGTCCTACTTGCCCTGATGCCAACTATCTCTAGACTGTTCGTGAAAGTATTATGCCATTGACATCTTGACTGTCCCTTTGGTTTTAATGAGGGTTGTCTTCTAATTTGCACAGTCTTCATATTTATGACAGTCATCATTTGCATTCATTGTATTTATGACAGCCATATTTGCATTCATTGTATTGTCCTTGTGCAATATCTGCCCTCATCTACTGAATCTTCCTCCCTTATGTAAGACTGTCCTCATGGCTTCTTTAACTGCCCTTTGTTTCCATACATTTAACTATGATCTTTTTATGACTGTGATCCTCTTATTCATGACAGTGATCCTCTTTGACATGACAGTAGACTGCCCCTTCTCACAACAGTCCCTTAAGAAAAACTATCACATAGTTGGCTTTCATGGTGGTTGTCCCCTTCTGTGATTTCAGGCTTGCAAGTTTGCATTTGCTTTCCTTCAGTTGTCCTCATTTGCTGCTCTTTATCTTTGATTTGTATCTCTTTGATAACTCATTGCCATTCAATTGTCCTTTGAATACTAAACAAAATAGTGTGAATGTCCTTTGACTTGAAGGACTGTCCTCACTACTAGCCTACTGTCATCAATGACTTCACACTTTGTTTGATTTTACTACCCTCCTTTACTGTCCTTTTTCAAAGTTGTAAGGGACTGACATGTTTTCAAAATGGTAAATGGCCCTTATTTTGCTTTATTAACAACTCACTTCTCTCACATTGCTTCTTCACATTATGACAACTTTAAGAAAGCTACTGTCATCACATTGAGTTACCTCAGAAACCTTGAAAACCTAGTCCAAGACACTTCTTCTCACACACCCTAGGGTTTAATGCGTAAGGTATTACTGTGGCATTTCTTCAAAAGAATAATCTTCAAATATTCACAAACATGATTGTGAGAAGACTATCTTTTGACAAATGAGGTCCTTTGATGAAAAGACAATCCTATATCCTATATGAGCTACAAGAAGGCAGTATGCTGGGCTGAACCCTTGAAGCAGACACATTTTCCTCCACATACTGCAATTCTGAGCAGCGTTTTTAAATTGTTCAGTGATTTGCAAACAAACTATGGGTGTAGGCTAGGGATTTGATACATTTGTTTGACTTCCTTATGCCTATTACCTCTTGCTTTCAACCTTTTTTGCTTTTGCTCGTGAAACTAACAAACATATTCACAATAATATGTTGTGTATGCATTCAAAAGTGTTGAATGAGAGTTAAAAAGCAAGAAATAAAGGATTTATTTAGTGTACCTGTCAAAATGAGCCCCCATATTGTCTTTTTTGCATGGTTGGGCATGATTAAAGAGCTCATGATCAACAGCAACTTCTTGTCTTCTGCTCTTCATGGTGAGATATCACTGAAAACTCCTCTTGATCTTCATGCAAACTCTTTGAAACTTCACTTCCAGCAGCAAAGAAGCCCTAAACCTCTCATCCACGAGAAGCTTTTTTCCCTCTCTTCTATTTCCAGCGCCCAGCAAAGAGTTTTAACTTTTAACCTTGCTTTTCAACGTGATCTTTTCCTTTTATTTTCCATGCAATTTCAAGCTTCTCTCTAATTTTGGCATGAAAACCTCCATTTGCTTTTTGGCATGGAAACTTGAGGAATAATGTTTTTAAAATAAAAAACTTTAACAATCCTTTTAAATTTAAAACATTAATGCTCCTTTTTCTAATTTTTAAATAAAACCAAAAGATTATTTAAATGGGATATTTAAATAATGCCGAGGAATAAAAATGGACTACAATTATAAAATTTATATATTTAATTTAATATATATTTATTTATTTATCTATAATTAGTATATTTAATTTTTAATATATATTTATGATTTTTATATGTTTTTATACAGACATACCCAAATGTACACAACCCCCAATTTATTTTTGCCGTATTGACGTACTATATACCCACACACCCAATTTTGATTCCGATTCTAATTCAGCAACTTAGGATGACTTTAATCCCTATAGCGATTGAACCACGTAGGGTGAAGAGCCTTCCTTGTTTACAAAGGATTTGATTTTGAGAAGCAAGTTATGGTGAATGTGGCTGCAAGAAAAGTAGGAGAGATTGGATTGGATGATATGGATGAGGTAGAGGAGTCATTTCCATCTAGTACTAGGGTGGAGCCACAAATGTAGCCTTCTAGGCTAAGCTAGGAGCTACAGCCAAGTATGAGGACTAGACCCTTCCCCTAGTTGTTCACTAGAGTAAGGAAGAGGAAATTTTAAAATGTTGTAATCTGTAACTTGCTTAGATATGCAATTTATGATGATGATTTTCAGAGACAGTCATCATAAATTCATAACAAGAATTGGCTAGCTATTGTATCTGCATGATTATGTGATTTGGTACTCTATATGTATTTAAATCTAATAAAAGACACTTCCCCAACATTTTATAGACACGTTGTATACATTTTGTAACTAAATTTACATAAAATTTGTGCCTTTTAAGAAACTTAAGTAATTTTTTAAGTTGTCAAGTTTTTTCCAAGTCAAAAATTTGGGTCTGCCGAATCCAAGCATGGAACTATGCCTAAAAGATCAAGATGTCGCTTCTATTCCATGCCTTCATTAAATAAGAAATCGAAAACTAGAAACATAGATGATTTTCAAAACAAGAGCCAAAACCATAAGCCCAATCTAGGCGCCCAAATCTTCATTTAAAAATCCAACACCCCATATTCAATGGTCAAGCATCTCACAATAGTTAGCAGCTCCTTTCACACCTATTTCTCACCTGTATATCATAGATTCTATCATAACTGTCATAAGTTAGTCAAATGAAATCCTAGGTGCTCCAAGAGGGCACTAATTGCATTCCATGACCACTATCTCTGGAAGTTGCTCTATAACTCCTAACCTTGACCATTTTTCTTGTGTGATTGGGTTGTCATTTGTTAATTTCAAATTCATAAAAATTATAGGACAAGGCTCACTCAAAAAGCATTTATGAGGATAGAGGCTAGAGGGCAAATGGCCCAAATCAATGGATTACAATCAGTGTCAAGAGCCCTACTAAATGCTTAAACGATGTTTGTGCTAAAAGCACTCGTGAAATCCTGTGCTAAACTAACGTAAATACGTGATTGGGTTGTAATTAAGTTGATTTTTTATTGGTAAAGTTGTGGGTTTCAGTCATTGTTCCCCTCGGCTACTAACAAATGCCAGTCACACATGGAGAACTCCTAATTACAAATGCTTAAAGGTGTTTGTGTGCTAAGTGAATCCCCAACTAACATACATGAAGAAAAATGTTACTGTATTCTGGTTACACATGAAGAATATCTTTAAATGACTAAAAAACACAGCTCAAGTCTGACAAAAATAAAGAATATAATTAGGGTAATAACTAATCACACGAGGTGATCTTCAGATGAATTAAAAAACAAAACAAATAAATCTTCAGGGAGGAGTGATCGGTTCAAACTCAGAACATGATAAAATGTTAATACTCTGTTCAAATCTCAGAAAACCCTGATGGAAACGAACGATGTTACCTACAAGCGAGAAAAATCTCACGAAATCACCCAAAAAAGAGTCTCTAACGTCCCATTACCGGATCGATCCTAGTAGAGAACCATAATTCATTACAATGAGCAGTAATGCCAATGGATTCGATTATGGATTTGAGCATATAGCATGAAAGAGGACACGGAAAATTTAGAGGAGTAGAAATGAGTTGTATATGTGTACTTACAAAGAAAACACGCATCTGGTGACCTCGTGGCCGTGTGACAAACATTTTTCAGGATTAGAGTCCGTCTTCTTGCAGTGAAGAAATGCCTTGTTCTCGGCTCGACAATTTGTAGATATATGTTTTGAAGCAGCCATTAGCACCGCCGATGTTGCCAACGGTGCTTCCGCCATATTCTCACTTGCCATCTTCTTGCTACGCGCTCTTCACCTTGTATTTCGATTCAACTGCTATAAACAGACAGACAGTTCTGTGACTGGGTAGAGTACCTAGCGACTTAACTTGCCATCTGTCAAGTTCATAACCGTTGAAAGTCGATCAACTCTTATGTGTAGAGCCTATTTTTGGCTTCACAAGACTATACAAGCAAATGGTAAAAGTTAAAAAAAATAGGTTTCATGAGCGCTAGACGGGAAGAATTGTTATATCTTGGGAAGAACAACCCAAAGGTCTTTTGGAAAGAGCTTCAAACAAAGGAGGAAACGAAGAATAACATCACCTCAGTTCAATGGTTTGAATATGCAAAACACTTGTATGAACAAGATGTAGGGAATGAAGAGCCTCCAAGAGTAAACACAACAACAAAGTTTTTCACTTTGCAAGAAGTTAAAGAAGGTATCAAAAAATTGAGGATAGGCAAGGCAAAAAACACGGTTGAGCTTCAAGCGGAGTATCTAAAGTGGGGGGTGGAAATCATTGCTCCTCACATTATGCATATATTTAACAACATCATTCAGTTTGGGTTTCCAAAAGATTGGATAACCAGCTTAGCCATACCCTTATTCAAGAGTGGGGATGCCAACAACCCATCTAACTATCGTACCATCATGATCAATCTGTTGTTTGCAAAATTGTTTGGCAGCATGATTGAGCACAGAATCAACAAATGGGCAGAAATTAAAAATAAGAGAGCAAAGGGGCAAGTGGGTTTTAGGCCAAAACACTCAACAATCGATCATGGCATCACTTTAAGGCATATCATTGAAAAGATTTGGGATGAGAAAGAGGAAGTCTTTTATTGTTTTGTGGACTTCAAGAAGGCATTTGACACAGTGCCCAGGCAAAAGTTGTGGGATAGAATGAAGGATCTTGGCATTCCTGAGCATTTTAGAGCTGCTATCCATAGGCTTTATGAAGAAGTTCAAGTAAAAATCAAAACTTAGGCAAGTACTTCGAAAAGCTTTAGGAGAGATATTGGGGTTAAACAAGGCTGCCCTCTTTCTCCTACACTCTTTGGCCTATATATAGATAAACTTGAGGAGTGGTTGAATTTGGAGGGTGGAGAAGGGGTTCCTTTAGGAGTGTATATTGTAAAGCTTCTTTTATATGCGGATGATCTTATTTTGATTGTTAGGTTTGTTAAAGGGTTGCAAGTGCATTTGGCTGCACTTGAGCATTTTTGCAAGGATGTTGGTATGCAAGTTAACATTAGTAAGACCAAGATCACAGTTTTCTCTAAGAAGAAGAAAAAAATCAGTTCGACTTTTATTTCGAAGGAAGTATCCTAGAAGAAGTAACGGAGTATAAATACCTGGGAATTGACTTCAACAACAAGCTATGTTGGGAAACTTGCAAAAGGAAAAGAACCTTGGGAGGGTGGAGAGCCCTTTTTTCTCTCCAAAACAGGTGTAGAGAGGCAAAGCTATGGGATTGGAAAACTATTCAAATATTGTTTGGGTTGTTAGTTATACCGGTGGTCCTCTATGGTTGTGAAATTTGGGCTAGCAGCACTTCTAACATCAAGTGGGCACAAATAGAGAGAATTCAAAAGCGTTTGATCACAAGCAAATTCAAACTAAAAGCTTTGATTCCTTATGAGATACTTCTTGCTGAAACGGGGGCAATTCCTATTGAGGCCAATGCTATGGTGAGTCTTTTGAGATATTTGAAAAAGGTTGAGCAGATGGAAGCTCATCGGTGGCCAAATGTTGTTTTTAGAGGTGTCTTAGGGCCGAGAAAAAAGGCATGGATGAAACAAAATTGTAAGTGGATGAACAAGTGGAACATTCATTTTAGCAAGTGCTCTAATAATAGCAAGGAATTAAAGTTATATGTGGTTGAAAAATTTCGCAAGGCTATGTGGACAAGAGCGGTTGGGAGAAAGAAAAAATATTATGTAGAAGAATTTAATCCCAATTTGGACCATCAACAAAAAGCATATATAGAGGCAAATATTATGTGGAAATCAAAGATTCTCATTGCACAATTGAGGACTAACTCACATCGTCTTCAGTGTGAAACGGGGAGATGGAAAAGGCCAAAAGAAGTTTGGGAAGAGAGGGTTTGTATCTTTTGTGCACATGGGCAAGTGGAAACTGAAATTTTTTTTATCCTAGATTGTAAAGCTTACAGTGACATCAGAAGAAGCTACACAAGCGGGTTAATAGCTGCAAATTTTCAAGATTTATTTAGCATGGAATGGCTGGGTAGAATGGGAGAACTCATTATCAAACTTAATGGCAGGAGAACAGCAGTTCACAATGCTAAAATAGCAGGGGCATTGTCCCATAGGCCTTCTTTTGGTCTTGTGGACGTTAAAAGTCTTCTATCTATCTATCTTCAATGTTTCTAGGTGTTTTTTTTATTGTCTACGTTTGAGGTTTAAATGGTTGGAATATGTTTGTAGATTCCACTCTTCAAGTTTAGATTTATATATGTTCCCTCGAGGGTTTTTAATGTATGTAATATTTGTTATGGTTTATCTCTATTTCAAACAACTAGCACTTGCATCAAGAGGGGTGTAATGGGTATGTCGATTGAGAATTACATGTAAGTTAACATGGTAAGGAAGTGTAGTATATAGTGTCTATATAATTTTTAACTAGAAATTTAAAATACATACACAAAATATTTGAATTATAGATGTTTGGAACATATACAAAATATTTGAATTACGGATTTGGTTATAGCAAAATGAAGGAAAGATTTGTAACAATTTTAATCTTGATGCTTTGTTGTCGGTGATTTCATGTTCTTGTGAGAAATGAGTCGGCACAAAGAGTTGTGATTGTTCGTTTATTTTGTTCCTACACATTCAAAGAAAAATTTTGAATTATAAATTTGGTTATAGTGAAATGAAGGAAAGATATGTAACAATTTTAATCTTGATGCTTTTGTTGTCGATGATTTCATGTTCTTGTAAGAAATGAGTCGACACAAAGAGTTTTGGTTGTTCATTTATTTTGTTCCTACACATTCAAAGAAAAAGTGAGTAGACGTACATCATAAATACATTGTTGGTTTTATGTGAATGGTACTAAGTATAGAAAAATGAAAGTAGGTGGTGAAAGAAGGAACTATAAGTGTTAGAAGAAAAAAAAAATGTGTTCAAGGTTTACCTTAGGACATTGCCTGTGAATTGTAGTTTTTGGAAGAGTCCTTTCAAGACACACCAACATACTTTATGCCGCCTACCCATCCATTGCACATATCCCTATATATTTATCCCTTATCCCATACACATTCTCACACTTTCATCATATTCATATATTTATTAAACCCAATATGTGCACACCTTCATGTACACATTTCACACCTTCATATGCCTCATTTTTTAACCTAGGTCAAGTCTACATTCATGATATCAAATTGACCACTAAAATTGACCCTTTCAAATTTAAAATTTAAAATTCAAATTTTAGCTAACTTCTACTTATAACCCTTCCTGTCAAGGGTTAGAACTTTACACAAACTTATAAAATTTATTGTTATATCCTTGTATTTAAAGACATTTCGGAATAACTAAAAAATTCTAGATCTGCAGTGGAATTACTTAGAGAATATGCATGATTGAAGAGTGTTATTTAAACTAAATATTCTTGACATTTTATAGGTAAATTTTTTCACAAATATAAATATCTAGTTAGTTAACTAAAATGTACAATAATAGCAAATTCATGAAATATTTTTGAATTTAACTACATGATTTTTCATCGTGAAAAATAAATTAAAAAATCACATGATCAAATCAAAAAATATATGAAACCATAAATTTCATATCTTCAATCCATTTAACTTTAAAAGATGGTAGATATAAAACCACTAATAATAACTTTGTAGGGCCTTTTCTTTGCTTTATTTTATATAAAAACTTGTGGAAATACCATCGCTTTTGTACTCAACCCATAGAGTTTGACAACACTGAGGATTCAATTCTTGACTATTGGACCACTTTATTGAAACATCTGCATTTAATGTTACATTACGTCTTGCTTTGTCTGTATGGGACAAATTTTAAGTATTGGTATATATATCTTCAAGATAATCTATATAAAATGTGTCAAAAGATATCAAGCATTTTTTTTCAATTAGCAAACTTAAAATAAATAAAAAATCACTGTATGACTTATTAGATGGAAAAAACAAAAATTATTGTAATTAAACAATGAAAATAGAATTTTTTTCCACTTTTTAAATAATTGAAAAATCAATAAAAAATCATTACACGTGAAAATAGAAAGTAGATTTTTATTTTTCTTACATGGATATGTTGACCACCTACATGTGTCGTGATGTCATTGTAGAGTTATGTTTATCAACGTAATAAATAAAGTAGATTGCAATAAGTAAATAGTATTTATTTGTGATAATGGTTTTTCCAAAAAATGGTTGTATGTGGATAGTGTTTGGCCATAGGATTACAAGATTGATTACAAACTCCGAGGAAATCCAAATGATCTCTCTAGATTGTTGCATTCCTTGGCCTAATTCTTTGTAAAAGTCATCCTCAATTTTACTTTGAATAATTTCATGCTATTGTGTAAAAATTTGAACTATTTCATCGAAGGGTATACAATGTCTTTTTAGTAGTTGGATATCCCCTAGAGCCATCTCTAGGATAGTTGGGATTTACTTTCGGTAAAAAGAACTATGTTGTCATAGTGAAAAGTGGGTGAGGACTCGATAACCGTAATATGTTACTGGTTCATTGGGGAAACCTCTAGGTCTAGTTTGTTTTGGGTTTGAGTTTGGGTTCAGGTTGTTTTGGATATGAGCAGGTTTTGTTCTTTTTTTTTTTGTTTTTTTCTTTTCGTTTTCATAGTTTGGCTGGTCGATTTGAAAACCTTACCTTAAACTTTAAATTGCATATCAAAGAAGTTGTGTTTGTGGGAGGATATCTAAACTTAAGTGTGGGATTTTGAAGTCTCAATGTTATATGCAAAAAAATATAGTGGAATAACAAACAATTATGTCAGTATAATTTAAGCATGTCTTAATTAATGTCACGTAGCATTTATAACCTCAAAAAGGTTTGTGCAATTGCCTCTAAACTAATCTAAATAAAGCAAGGAAATTTTAAGGTTTACAATTTAAGTTTCCATGTATACCATGGAACCTTTTACCTCAACCATCTCTAATGAAGTTCTCCTTTACTTTTCACCATATTGGATAATTCATATTATATTATTCTACATCAATGTTTTTAGGCCTTTACAGGCCAACCTAAGTAATACAAATTTGGGAATGCCATTATATTATATTTTATCAGTAATTTATCCAATATGAAATGTCAAATGAACTATAGACCTATGTCTATGACATAAGTTGGGCCTAGCTTTGCAATATTATCATGGATTCACATATAACATGTGTAAAAATGAAATGGCTTATGATTAAAGGATTACTAGCTTTAAAGTAGGATTTTGTTTTGGTTAACATGCTTATGAAAACAACCTTATAATGAGGGGTATTACTAGGAACACAAAGCATTGTCATATGAAAGTCTATTATTGCCACAATCGTTGCATATCTACATGGAGAAATTTCAATGTTGGTGTTTTCTATGAAGGTTCTCTAAATAGTTACAGTAGTAAATGACTGATTCATATGTTTTGCACATCTTATGGAAGATTTTAATTTATCACTGTAGTGAAACAAGGTGCTCTCTATCCTGTATTTGTAATAATATCAAGACAAAAAACTAATGTTGATCCTCATTCCTCATGACTAGAGGGGCAACAATGATAGATGCACTTGCAAACTCTATGAATTTGAGTTGTTGGAGGCTAACATTGGGAAAATAAAGCTCAGAGTTTTTAATACCATAAAATTACAGTGATGGGCTCCTTGCATATGGGTGAACTGTTACAAAATTCAAATGGAACAAGTCAGGAGCTTGGATGGGTGTTAGATGTGTGAACAAAGAACTATATTTAACATTATCGTGGTGAAAATTTGGGATCATCAATGTTAGTGTAAGATTAACATCCATACAAACGCTCTACAGTGGAACCCATTTTCTATCACCTAACATTGATTTTCGCCCCCAAAATGTGACCCTTTTTTTTATCCCCTAACATTGATTTTTACCCCAAAAATGTTAGAATGCAAGCTATGAAAGTGTTGTGTGGAAGATGTTAACAAACTCAACCAAATAAATGTAAAATGAGGCCCATAGGGAGTAGAAACTTGGAACATGCATACCTCCCACGTTAGGCTCGACAGTATGGTCCACATTGATTTTGATTTTTCTCATCGCCATGCATTGTTTTGTTTGGGCAGCTGCAAATATCTAGAGTTATAGTTTTTTTGTTCATTCTGATTAGATTAAAGCAATAGTTGCAAGGAGCTTGGTCTCGTGCATTAAAATAAACTATAAATCACACTCAATATTTTCGTTTAAGAGAATACAAAAACTCGTCTAGAACTCAAGAATCTAGTAAATCTCAAGGGCCAATATTTTTAAGACTTCTTTCTGATTATTGTTAACAGATTGAAGTAGCAGTTGTTGAGATTTTGAAGGTAATCAAGTGTGTTCACGTTGTTTTTTTCATGAAGCTTCATAATAAATTTTATCTTATTGTTAGTGACCAACTTATATTAAGGAATATTTTAAAAGCTATGAGAATGAAAAGATTGGAGAGATTTATCCTTCCTATAGTATCAGATGGACCCAAAACATATATACAGCTATCTCATTGGTGTGATCGCCTCTGACATGGTAGCTAAGCCAAAAGTCTACCCCTACTCTACCTCCTTAACAAGTTAAAAGCCTTCATGAGTTTTGATGCTTAGTAATGTCACATACACACTACAACTAACAAGCCAAAAGTGCATAACCATTTTGATATGGTGATTATCTTATTAAATGAAATAGTGTTATAACAATAACGGTAAAGGAAAGTTAAGTAGTTTATATGATTTATCATTTCTATCTATCAGATGGACCCAAAACAGATACACAAAGGTTTGATTGGTGTACAATAGCGCTTGACAAAATTGTTCAAAACTCAGGCATTCATCAAGTGTATTTTTCTTTAAAGCTTAATTTATGCACTCTTCAAGCATAATTTCTCTATTCTTCACTTAGGTTGTAGCTAGTAATAATGATTTTGTTGGGAGACATGGTTCAACTTAGAAAAAAGTAAGAGAAGAAGATGAGGGTTTCTTCCTTGAATCAAACATATCAAATTAAAATAACAAAAATTCATGTATAAAGAATGAAATGTTTTTCCTTAAGAGTATCAATATACATGAGAAAAAATGGTACCATGGATTCTTCAAATTCCTTTCGCTAGTACGTTCATTGAGTTGTTTGTTGCAAGTTTTGTATTTTTCTTCACAGTATTCTCTCTTTTTGTAGAGACAATGGGAGGTGATCTATAGTTTAAATAGTTCGTTTGAGCTATTTGATTTGAAGGTATATCCACTACCAACTAGAAATTTGATATTTTAACATGTTATATTTTTAACTGATATGATATGTGACTTATCCTATTGAGCAAGTGTAAAAAGTAGGATTGCTAGTAGTGAACAAAATCTAGGCATAATGATACTGTACATTTATCTCACCCACCAACATTCAATTGTTTTGGGTTTTATGTTGTTCACTTTTATATTTGACTAAAACCATCATTTTTTTAGCAGATTTTTTTTGTAGTTTTTTGGCGTGAGACAAGTTTCAAGTTGAAACCTCTCACTATATGTAGCCTATTGGCTAATTAGTTGGAGAGGTATTTTATAATGTCAATAAATCTTGGAGTGCAATTGTTAAAGGAAATAAATTATTTTAAATTTGAGATAAATAAATAAATATAATATTTTTAGAATAAAAAAACATAAAACAAGAATATGCTCTAATCAACAATGTTCACTTTTCTATCATTTATGAATAAACATTTGAGAATGTTTTTCTATAATTCTTTAAGGAATGTGGCCTCACATTAAATATAAAAGAAGCAAGAAATTCTATAAATAAAACTCAAGAGAATTGTTGAAAAATCAAACATTATTTTGTATATATTAAATGGAAAAGCAAGGGTGTGTAGTTATTTTGGGTGTAATGTTTTAAATAACTCACCTTTAACAATTGTAACTATATTCCTTTTCAAATATTTTTTTTTATTTTCTACATATAATAAAATGGGTGCTACTTTGACTTTTTAGTGGGATTCAAATTTCGATTAATAATACAAGTTTTAAGACAACTTCAATCACCACATTTTTACAAAATTTTATTTTAGTATTGATTAAAAAAAACTTATTAAACTTTTAAACTTCAAAGTTCACCACAATATTTGAGATTAGATTCCCCTAAATTTTATAAGTTATAGTAGAAAATGAAATTAATTTTCCAATAATATTATATAATTATTTATTACTTTCAGACCATATTGTCAAATTTTAATCACCATCATTAATTTTATTTGTAATCTAATGGTTGAGATTGTATTCCATGGCTTAAAATGTACCTATGGAGCTCCAATGCCCATTGAGTTTGGGTTGTTGAAGATTTATTTATTTAAATAAAGGGGTAAAAACTTTATTGAAATCCAAAAATCAACAATACATAAAGATCAGGGAGCCCATAGGCTCCCACCAAGAAAACAACTAGAATAACCAGAAAACCACCAACCAAACAACCACCTACATCTTATCCCTCCATATAATTAGCAATGAGCTTCTCTAAATCACAACGATAAGCATGGGATAACTGTCCCCACCCCTCAATCTTCCAATCATCCACATGCTCTGAAGCCCACTTAGCCAAACAATTAGCAACCCTATTCCATTCTCGTGGAATGTGGACAAAAAACACCACTTCTAGCGAAGAGCACCTCTACAAGATCTGTCGAACCACCCACGCAATCTGCCAATTAACCTCAGCCACCTTTTGCTCGTGCAACATATTAACAATAATCTATGAATCTAATTCACATATAAATCTATGCCAACCCAAGGCACATGCACACTCAATAGCTCAGAGAATCGCCAACCCCTCCATAAATTTGTTAGAATGCCTCCCTTTATGGAAAGAGAAAAAGAAAATAACCGAACTAGAACAATCTCTACCAACTCCACCAATCCTAGCAAGCCCAGGATTACCCCTAGAGGAACCATCAGTGTTAATCTTTAGAAAATTCATCGGAGGAGCAAACCATCTTCCAACCCTTTGAATCTTATTTTTAGCCCTCCTACCTCTTCTAACACAAGCAAAGACCGAAGACAGCCCCTGCAAGCCTAATCTGTTCATAATATCATCATCACTTCTTTCCAATGGAAAAGCCACATCACATTTGGCTTCCACCATCTCTTGGATCATACCCACAATTATGATCCAAACCTGATGAACCATCAACCTATCCCCACGAAAAATCCTACAATTCCTTTCCAACCAAATTTTCCAAAGGATGAACATAGGACCAATGCACCATACAATCTAGAGGAAAGAGGTTTGGGAAGGGGGTCTTCCCAGACTGCTCTAGAACTCCACCAGGGAAGCAGCATGAACACATAGATGTTTCTAAACATCCTACCACAAATGCCAAAGTAGCATCGAATAAGGATAGCGAAAAAAAAATGGGAAGAATCCTCCTCACTGCAATCATACAAAACACAAATAGAGGGACCCTAGAATCCCCGCTTCTGAAGATGATCCCAAGTCAAACATCTATTCCAAGCTAGAGTCCACACAAAACAATTACACTTTGGCCAAGAAAACTTGTACCACACCTGTTTCCACCAAGGGACCTCCACCCCCCAAACTTATGAGACAACAGCTCTTGATAGCCACTTGCCATAGTGAAAGTACCCTTAGGATTTGAGCTCTAGTCCAGAATATCCTTATCCCGAAGGGAACTGCACTGCCTACTAGCTCGAATATTTTGAAGCTCAACACAATCCTCCTCCAACCTGATAACAGGCCAATCACAAGGGTCCTTCCACCTAGCCACCTCCAGTTGCCCACATGGATAAAAATTCTTAAAATCACTCACCCTTGACCAACTAGCCTCCAAGAATCATTGAAAAAGGTTCACTAAATTAGGATACTGGTGCAAAATGGGAGAAAAACCATCCCAAGAATCAAACCAAAAGAGATACTCGGCCCCCCTATTACATATCCAAAACAAGCCCTCCTTGATCAGCGCAACCCCTTTCTTAAGCATTCTCCAAATCATAGAACCTTTTGCCACCAGAGGATACCTGGGAAGCTCCTCCTTCAGAACCCCTGACAGGTACTTATGAGATATAATCCTGGCCCAGATATGATCCTGCTCCACACACCACCTCCAGTAAACCTTTGCATCCAATGCCAACCCAGACCAAGTCAACTGCCGCAATCCAAGACCCCCAAACTACCTCAAGCTACACACAATATCCCACTTAACCAGGCTCCACTTGGAAGAGGACAAGCTACCCGCCCATAAGAATTGTCTAGCCATAGAATCCAAATCCTTCACAAACCCAACAAGAGCCACCTATAGCATGCACCTATAAATAGGAAGAGCTTGCACCATAGAATAAATAGCAGATGAACATGACCAACAAAGGACAACCATCTATGAGTCCAATGATTAACCTTCACCTAAAACTTGTCCAAAATATTCCGCCACGAATCCCTGGGAAGTCTACCACCAGAGATAGGAATACCAAGATAAGTTAAAGGGAGAGAACCAATTTGAAATCTCAAGATTCGAGCAATCCTTTGTTGAATACGCCTCAGAGTATTGAAGAAGAAAATGGAAGATTTATCCTCATTAATCCTTTGACCAGACACATAGATATCCAAAGCCTTGCACAAATTTGTAGCTTCTCTGATCTTAGCCATACCCATCAAGGTCGTATCATCCACAAATTGCAAGTGAGATTGAGGAGGTAGACCATTTCCCCACCCCCAACCTTGGATAAAACTCAACTCCACATTATGTTTCACCAGTCTCCTCAACCCTTCAGCAAGAAGAATAAACAAGTATGGAGAGAGGGGATCCCCTTGACGAAGGCCTCTAGAAGCATTAAAAAGAGAAGATGGCTCACCATTTATCAATACCGAGAAAGAAGTGGAAGTAACACAACACATAACCCATTGGACCCACTCCTCAACAAAACCAAAAGCAATAAAATTTTTATGCAGCAAAGACCACTTCAGTCTATCATAGGCCTTTGCCATATCAAGCTTGATGAACATAGCCTTTTCTTTTGAGGATGCCATAGAATGAATGGTCTCAGTAGCAATGACCACCCTATCCAGAAGTTGCTGACCTTCCACAAAACCACTTTGTTCCTCAGAGATAAGCCCTCTAAGCCATCGCTTTAGCATTTCAACAATTAAATTGGAAATGATTTTATAAACCACATTACAAAGGGAAATGGATCGAAATTGGCTCAGATGATCCACCCCTTCACATTTGGGAATGAGAGCAAGGAAAGTAGAGTTCAAAGCCCTCAACATCTGCTTATTCCTTTGAGACTCACAAACCACCTCCAAAAGGTCCAGCTTTATGATATCCCAAAATTCTTGATAAAATTCAACTGGAAAGCCATTAGGGCTCGGGGCTTTCCCTTTCTTCATTTGGAAAATAATAGCCTCTAATTCCTCCAACGAGATATTGCCCAAAAGATGTTCATTCATCTCCCTAGTGACCAAAGAGGGGATACAAGATAAAACTTGGTTTTCTTTGGCTAGACCATCTTGAGAATCCTCCCTAAACAAAGAAGCAAAGAACTACGAAGCTTCTCTAGACATATCCTGCAAAGAAGACAAATACTCACCCTTGTCATTCACAAGAACAGGCATGGAATTACCATGTCTCCTAGCTTTCACCGAGTTGAAGAAAAAAGTTGTGTTTTTGTCTCCCTCCTATAACCACTCAACTCGAGCCTTCTATTTCCAATAGATTTCCTCTCAAAGCTCACACTCTTCCAAAGATTTCAAAGCCCTTGCCTCCTCCTTGAGTAAATCCTTGGAAAAAACAAACTCCCTTATCTCCTGAGTAATGACATCCAAGTTAGCTTGAGCAACAATCTTAGCATGAAAAATATTGCCAAAGCTCTATCTATTCCACTTTTTGAGCTGATATTTTACATATTGCAACATTTGGAAAAAGAATACATAGCAGTGCCATAAGTAGGTCTTCCCATCTTCCACCATTCAGTCACATGCTCCTACAAAGAATAATCCCTTAACCACATAAGTTGGAACTTGAAAGAGGGAGACCAAGCAACACATGCCGAAGTAGTTGATAACTTAATAGGCTAGTGATTCGAGTCTCTCTAGTCCAAAATCTCGGAGTAAGTAGACCACCATCCACCAACCCAAAAATAGGAAACCAAGAAATGATTAAGTCTCTCAGGAATACAATTCTCTCTCATCCTCCTATTGTTCCAAGTAAACTGACCATTACAGGGCTTAATGTCAACCAGATTCAAAGTAGAAATGCACTCACGAAAAAGGAAAGTAGAGGGCTCCAATATCGCAATACCACCCATCTCATCGAACTCAATAATAGCATTGAAATCACCCACAATAATCCAAGGGAGAAAAGGATCTAGGCTCTGAATAAAATTAATATGCAACCACAATAACTACTTACCCGAAAAATTAGTAGGTGCATAGATGTTTGAAGGTAGAATAGTTTCTCTTGACTCCAAACATGAAGCAACCATAGAGATGGAAGACTTAGAGGACATCCACCAAAGAGAACGGATCTTCAATGGGTTCCACAGGCAAGCCACACCCCCTACATTACCATGAGCCCCAATACACTGGCAATCGCCCCGCCCCCACAACTTAGGCAACAAACCAATCATACCTTCCATAGATAACTTAGTCTCCTATAAGAAAAGAACATCAGGAGAATGAAATCTCACCAAATCATGAGCAGCTTTTTGTCGAGGGCCACTATTCAAGCCCCTTACATTCCAGGAAAGGACAATCATTTTGGAGGGTTAGAAAAATGGGCATCTAGGATCTTAACAAAACCAAACTCCACCAAAGTCTCCCCCATCAACTTAATTTTTTCCACACTCCCAACTTTAAAAGATTTCTCAACAACCCCTTTCTTTAGGCCTTTTTGAAGAATTCCCAACAAAGGAGAGGCCTTGCTGCATTTTATTGATTCAACCCCCATTTTCACCACTGGAGTAGAGATCTCTCCCTCCCCCATCTTCGTATCCACAAGAGTCTCATACCTCCCATGAGCAACCAAACACAAATCTGTTTCCATTTGCAAAGCCCCAATCTCTTGAGAAGTTTGGTTTAAATCTGGAATAATTTTCCTTCCTAAACCTCATTTGTACCCCCTGATCCAAAAACATCATTCCCGAATTCACCTCCTGTTAACTAAGATCATCTAGAACCTCAAATCTATTAAAGGTATCCCCTACCTAATGCTCCTTAAGAGTCCTCTTTTGGCCCTAGTTCTTATTACGAGCCTTAGCAGGAATAAAACCCTCTGTGCCATCAACCTCACCAGGAATGAGGTTCTTGCCTTTGTCATCCTTAGGAGGATTGCAAGGAGGCTGAGCAGCTTAAGACAAAAGATTTAGACTTCAAGCATCTCCTCTGTAGATGGCCATATTCATGAAAAAGATGGCAATGAAAGGGCAATGTCTCATAATCAAGCTGTTGGACCCAAGAATATGAACCTGCACGAATTTCCAAAGAATGTGGAAGAGGGTTATTTAAATCCATTTCAACATAAATGTGAGAAAAGGTTATTACCTTTCTATCCTATGTTTATTGAGAAGGACCCATCGGTTTCCCCAGCAATGAAGCAACTCGATGCAATATGTCATTACACCAATATTCGACTAGAAATCAAGGGAGACAGACCCAAATCAGAACTCGATTTGGAAGCTCCTCTGAAGGATCAAAACCCACATGCCAAGTTTTAATAAATAAACGTATCTGGTTGTGGAAATAAGGCCCACCTTCAAACACTCTATTGCAATCTACCATGCAATTGAATGTCACCATGAAGTATTCATTTGCTAATAACATTATTTCCATCTCTCCCTCTGGGGACCAGGTACAATGAGCCCATGACTCCAAATATTGAAGCAAAACCCTCATTCCCAAAAATTTGTAGAGCAAAGCATGCTTTGAATAATACGCAATGTCCTCCGCAATTGATTTTGGTTGAATCATTAATATCGGCCTATCCTTGCTTTGTTCCAAGCACCCATTAATTTTTGAAATACGGGGACCTCCAGACGGAGTGACTCCACCATTCCCCGAGTCATTATAAAATAGATTGTTATTAAAAACCCTCATTGCATGAGATGGAGATGTCACTCCAACTGCAGATAAAAAATCCAAAGCAAGATTGGCCCCCAAAGCCTCCCCTCAATCCATTTCCAAAGAGAAGACTAGACAAAACCCTTAAAAAAGAAAGCTTTGATCCAAACATCGCTCCCAATCACCACCAACAAGCAGTGGCCAGATAAAGATAAACACATAGATAGGAAAGTGCAGCAGTAAAAGTGCCTCCACCCCAACAAAAACCCATGCACCAGAGCAAGGCAACGAACAAAAATAAAAGAACCAGCCCCCCGACACAAAAATAGACCCCACCTACTAAGAAAACACCTTTAGTCGACACCAATTGTAGAGAAATGAAGGCATGCAATGAGGGTGAATCCCTCATGCAGGCCACACCATTACACATAGTCGCAGCAATCCGAGCGCTCCTTCCAAAAAATCACCAAGAATATCAGGTTGTTGAAGATTTATATTATAATGATTGAGTTTAAATTTTATCAATTAAAATGTACACACAGAGCTCTAATGCCCATGAAACCCAAAATTACATTTGGGCCCCATGAGCATTGGAGCTCTCAAGTACATTTTAATGTACGAAATAGAAACCAAACTATTAAATTATAAATAAAATCAATAGTTGTGAAAAAGAATTTAGGTTAGATTTAAAATATTCAATGTTTGATTTGAAATATTAAGGAATTAAGAAAAAATATAGACATGAGTAGTACGCCTTAAAATAGTCAATCACTCCCACTCTTAGGCTTTTACTTTTTTTTGTTTTTTTGTTTTTTAATGAATGGTTCACCATGACAATTAATGCATTTACCTATTTTTCATCAAGATTTGCCAAGATTTTCTACAAATGTATAGTGATTTAATAAAAAACACCAATAAAATTAATATATTTTTTCAAAAAAGGGAAAGATTTGCTCAATAGAAATTAATATTTTTTCCAAAAAAAACTCGTCAAGATTTTATCTTTTTTCAAGGGGGTTTCTTAAAGTTATCATTATTATCGATAAAAAAAATAAAAAATAAAACACTTTTAACAATTTTTTGGATCAATAAAGCAACCGAAAAAAAAATGTATATTAAGGTTAATTACATCGAAGGTGTTCCCTATATCAAGTGAACAAATTGATTTTGAAAATCAATAGTTGAAAACTATAAAGAAGGATGCAAGACCATTGAAATGATCTCAACCATCAAATTTTCTAAAATATTAAAAAATATCAATATATGATATTGCTATCAGGATTCAACCGTGTAGTTTTCAAGTCAAACTCATTGACCCATGTTTCATGAGTAGTGGTTCACAAGAACCCATCTTATCCTGATAGCAATATCATAATTTGACACAATATGGAAAATACCTCCTACTTATCAATATGAATATAATTAAAGAAAAAACATCTTATCAAACCTTAACTTTAAATTAAGAAAAGATAGAATAAGAATTGTTTTTTCCTTTTAAACTTTTAAAACTTAAAATAACAAAATTTCATGTATAAAAAATGCAATGTTTTTCCTTAAGAGTATTAGTATACATGAGAAAAAATGGTACCATAGATTCTTCAAATTCCTTTCATTGGTATGTTCTTTGAGTTGTCTATTGCAAGTTTTGTATTTTTTTTCACAGTATTCTCTCTTTTTGTAGAGACAATGGATGGTGATCTACAGTAAAATAGTTCATTTGAGTTATTTGATTCGAAAGGATATCCACTACCAACTGGAAATTTGATATTTAACATGTTATATTTTTAACTAATGTGATATGTGACTTATCCTATTGACCAAGTCTACAAAGTAGGATTGCCAACAGTGAACAAAATCTAGGCAGAATGATACTTGTATTTATCTCATCCACCAACATTTAATTGATTTGGGTTTTATGTTGTTCACATTTACATTTGATTGAAACCATCAACTATTTTGTGGGAAATTTTTGTAGTTTTCTGGCATGAGATAGGTTTCAAGTTAAAACCTCCCATTGTATGTAGCCTATCGACTAATTAATTAGAGAGGTATTTTACAATGTCAATAAATCTTGGAGTGCAATTTTTAAAGGAAAAAAATTATTTTAATTTTGAGATACTTAATATCATAATATTAATTTATTTAATAATAAATTTAATTTTCAAAATAAAAAATACATAAAACAAGAATATGCTCTAATCAACATTGTTCACTTTTCTATTATTTTTGAATAAACATTTGAGAATATTTTCTATAATACTTTAAGGAACGTGGCCTTATATTAAGTATAAAGGAAGAAAACACGTCTATAAATAAAACTCAAGAGTATTGTTGAAAAATCAAACATTATTTTGTATATATTAAATGAAAAAGCAAGGGTGTGTAGTTTTTTTGGGTGTAATGCTTTAAATAACTCGCCTTTAGCAATTGTATCTATATTCCTTTTTGATGAATTTTTTATCTTCTACATAAAATACAATGGTGCTACTTTGGCTTTTTAGTGGGATTCTATAAGGCCACTTGGTCGACTTCCCATAATGCGTGTAGGGACTTTCTAGTATGTGGTAACAATGTGCCTCTAAGGCATAAAATTCATAAAGTTATGGTAGATTTACTTGTTACTTATAGAATATTTTATCTACATTGTGATAATGTTCTAAATGATATTAGATATTATAAATGAATGATATTTGAGCAAGTTATGATTTAGCTTGATGGTACTTTAGATGTTTGACATAATAGTGAATATGTGGATGTTAGTTATAAATCTTGTGATAATTCTTATAATGTGAAGCTTCTTTGCACATTGATCATTTATATGGTGCAAGAATGAGTGTACTAATAGGATGTTATAAATATTTAGCAATAGGATTACTGGAGAATAATGGAGTGGGGAGACACCATAACCTTATAGACTTAGTTGAGTCGTAATACTATGTCCAATCATTAGTATTGTTAATATTTGAAGGTGGTATAATGACTTCTTATGATAAATCTATTTCTTTATAAAATTAGGGAAATTTCAAGAGAAATATAGATGTATCGCCAAGTCTTTATTTAGACTATACTTATAAATTGGAACTCAATCTTGTACAAAAGAAAATCATGTAATAATAGTTGGCAGTGGTTGTATGTGATGCACAAGGGTTTTATGATAACATTGTCTAATTGATGATATCAACAACATTAATTATAGATGTCAAAACCATAGGTTTAGTATATATCATTGTTATTAATAAATGTCTACAGTGTGGAGCTAATGTTATGTTACTTACAATGTTGACTAATTTGGTGTAACTCTATTAGTGATAAGATATTTATTTGATTGATGATTCTATAAGCATTAATAATTAAATTATTATATACCATTATAGGATAATTGTTTTTCCCTTAGACTTATGGGGATAGTCAATAACTTAATAAAGTTTGAAAGGAAATGATAGGAAAATCCTCAATTATATCTTTAGCATACATTTCCTTGCCTATCTTTAAAATACATCCCAAGCTCTATGAAATGAACTCGCAGCTTTTATTTTTGAAATGAAATTGCATATAAAAGTGTTTGTGTATGCACCAATAAACATAGATGTATATCGATAATATTAAATATCGTTATATCTTAATACTAATATTACTATAGTAAATAAACAAAATCAATATTATAATAAATAATATTATAATTGAAGGGTGTCGAGGATTAGTTGTTGGAACATGACATGGCTAAAGGTGATTTTTTTTATCAAAAAGGGAAGGAGACCATGGAGAATGATACTACCAATAGTGACTTCAAAGAGGATTATGCGATGGACAAGGATGGTTTCAACTTCAGGAGGGAAATTATGCCTAATTGTCTTGGTTTGGTGAAAGAGAGCTCCTTATCCTTATTCAAGCTTTTCAAATGGGTATTCCATGAGATGAACTCCACCAATGTTCAAGTTAGAGCCATGAATAATAATGTTGATGAGCCCTCTTCTTCTAAGGGGCCTAGTATGTAGGCTTAAGTTAAGAAGGTTCAACTCGAGGTTAATCAGTTATTTGACACTCTTAAAATGGTTGTTGACGAGATGATCAATATGAAAAATTCCTACAAACAAAAGATTGTTTCCCTCAAAGGAGGTTTGTAGCATGTCAATCAAAAATTGGAGAAGGTTCTGGAGGTCAGTAAACATGCTATGTGCAATGAAGTCGAGGGTTTGTGTTTGTTGAATAAGAAAGCCAGGAAATGGCTGGGGGATAATTTTGGAATAAAAGACATGGTGGTTGGTGTTGATGCTCAGCAAGTGAGATAGGGTCTTTTGCTAGAACCCAAAACAAGACCAAATTAAATGCTAAGGTTGGTATTCCTATTGAAGAGGTGGTGGAAGTCATGAATGTCCATCAGAAAATAATTAATAATGACTTTGAAGTGGCAGACATTCTTAGGAATCTCTAGTTGGTTTCTATTTTCTTTGCTTTTTTCTAGCTATTTGTGTACTAGTTTTTGGCTACTTTTTGGCTGCTTGTTCTATTTTTTATTATATGTTGAAGCAACGATTTATCTTGTAAAGGGTTTCAGGGCCCCTTCAAAACTTGTTTTACCTATAATAAAAAACATATTATAATTCTATTTATTTATTTAAAGAATATCTCAAAGGATAAAATAAAATAAACATATTAGTACTATGATTATTATTACTAGTAATATATTACAATATTTAAATGTGAATGAAACCTTGAATAAGGCGCCACCTAAACTCAACGACCATCTATCAAAGCAATATTACATATTTATTATCTTGGTCATTTTCTATCTAATTACATATATGATCCTCTTACTGAATACGTAAGGCTGCATTTTAGAGGTTTGAGATCATAAATAGAGAAGCTACAACTACAACATAATAAGAAATTAAATGAACATTTAATGATCAATCTAATGAAAAGAGAGGACAGTGGTAGGTTTGGACCATCTTTATGTAATTTGGAACACAATTTATTTATTTTTATGTCATCTCATTGACTGACAGGGGATGGGATCACTGCTAAGGGGGAGTTCCCAAGCAAATCCTAAGGGAGATTCAATAGAAAGTAGGGTTGAAATTGAATGAGTCTTAACAAAAAAAAGGATACATGATGACGATGCTAGGGGAAAACCCCAAATTTCTGCCCATGATCCGATTGGTGTTTACTCCTCATTCACCTGACCCCCCAATAACCATTTACATTTTAGTCATTAAAATGTTTTAGTTATGCCAATAAAAAATTAGAAATTACACCAGTATATGTTCACTACTTAGTGTGTAACTAACCAACAAAAAAAAACAAGTTTAAACATATATTGGTGCAAATATGTTCTAAACACAAGTCAACTTGCACAAAATAAAGTCATTTTTGAATTAAATAAAGTACAATGATGTTTACAATAACCACTCCATGCAAGTGGCTTAAAGTTTCAACTACATTGTATTTATATGTATACATAAACAATTAATGGTGTACAATGTCACATAATTTAAAACATTATGAACAGTTAATGGTGCACATTCTGACATAATACAAAACATTGATCAACTTTATGAGCAATCAATTGCACATTCACCCACACTTCCCTTCACATCTTCATGTATTAACTCCATCTACTTCTGGTACCTACATAGACAGTTAATGGTGTAAGGCTCCCAAATATACCAAAAAACATATTATAATTCATATATATGACTGAATTTAATAAAGCCTCCTATTTTGTCAATTAAACCAACTATAAAATTGATTTCCTAAAAGCCACGACAGAACTCAGGCATAAATGGCCACTGCAAAATGAAATGACAAATTGTTTCCCACGAAAATTCAAATTTGAAACTCAACCACCACAATTCAATGCATTCAATTTACACATTCGAATGATTTTATAAGAGGGAGTTTCTAGGGTCATTTTCATTATGAATTCTCCTTTGCTTTCATTGAATATCCTCTGCAGAATTTAGAGCTTACTAAGGCAACTTCTGCACATTCCTCTTAAAAGGGAGCTTATTCAGGTCAGTACACCTAGAATAAGTAAATTCATGTTTTTATTTATCAGTATATTGGATTTACATTTATGTTGTCTATTTCATTATTCAATATTCTCTTTTTATATTTATGTACTCTATGCTTACATTATTTTCAGCCTCTTTGTTTTACATTTACGTTGTCTATTTCAATATTCAATATACTCTTTTATATTTAAGTACTCACTATTTACATTATTTTCAGGCATATTGTTCTACATTTATGTTGTCTGTTTCATTATTCAATATACTCTTTTATATTTATGTACTCAGTGTTTACATTATTTTCAGGCATAATGTTTTACATGTATGTTATTTGTTTCATTATTCAATATACTCTTTTATATTTATGTACTCAATGTTTACATTATTTTCAGGCATACAAATTATTTTGTTTTCAGTCAGTTGTTCAACTTAGCATTATCCATTATTTAATCATATCATAGTTACATTTTTTTTTCACCTACATTCATCATAAATCAAAGATAATAATAGCAACATTATACCATACATCAAATATAATAACAATGACATTACCCATTTTTTAATCATATCACAGTTATATTTTGAATCCCTCTTTAATAATCATGAAGTTTAATGGGTATACAGTTTTTGTCCCAATTTATTGACCAGTTTTTGGATTACAATTTGTAGACATATATATATATATATAGTCATGTTGTGTAGGGTTTCATCATACCAGATTGTATATATATATATACATATATATATACATGTATATATACATATATACATGTATATATATGTATAAATACATATATATACATATATATATACATGTATATATGTATATATACATATATATATGTATTTATACATGTATATATACACATGTATATATACATATATACATGTATAAATACATATATAAATACATATATATATGTATATATACATGTATATATATATGTATTTATAAATACATGTATATATACATGTATATAAATACATATATATATATATAAATACACATATATATATATATATACATATATATATATATGTATATATATATGTACATATATATATACATATATATATATATGTATATATATATATACAGTCATGTCGTGTCCAAGTCAATGGCATGTAGTAGATGTAAATATTACTCAGTGACCCGTGCTAATGTAGACGCATCATAACTCTCTTGGCCTGTAGTGCATGCTGTTAGAAGTATTCTAGAAACCATGGAAAATACCATGACTAGTGATTTCTTGGAAAACACCATGAATTTTAAAGTCATGGCAAATGCCATGATTTTGAAAACACTTTACTGCATTCTCTACAGGCAAAAATAGCTCCTGTGTTTCATACTCCTCACAAACTTAGATGCATATCTTGTTTATCTGTTTACCTCTCCCCTGGCATTTTCAATATTGAATAATGATATATTCTTATCAGATTGTATACACACACACACACACACACATATAGTCATGCCATATACTGTTTCATCATATCAAGTTGTGTAGGGTTTACATGCGACCGGTAGAAATTTGATCCACCTCTCTTCACCTGCAATATTGTTTGTTCAACAGTGGGCTCTTGTTGGCGTTGACGGTGTTTGAGTGCATTTTGGTGTGTTTACAAATCATTTATTTGTATGGCATTAAGGGTTTGACTGTAATCATTTCTATTTACATGTGACTGGTAGAAATTTGATCCCTCGTGATTTATTCTATCTATGGCATCAAGGGTTTGATTGCTTTGCTTTTTTTTGCCATTATTCTATGAACTAATCACATGTAATGTGATTTAAACTAAACATTGACAAAATTTTGACCAAGTATAATCATGAAATTTAATGGGTATACTGTCAAATGCTAGTATAATCATGAAATTTTATGGGTTTCAAGATATGGGTTAATGGGTAGACGTTTTCTATTTTCAATAATTATAATATGCACATGAAATTAAATGGGTATACAGATTTTGTGAGATTCTCTTTGAATCCCTACATTATAATCATGAAATTTAATCACATGAAGCTTCACAGACAATGATATGTTCTAATCAGATTGTATATATATTTTTGCAGAGAATGATATGTTCTTATTTCTTTGTTGCACTAACAAGCTATTCAATTTTTATTGTCCGTGTAGGTTAAGTGGAAAATTATGGCACCTACTAGAAGGACAACAAGGGTTGTAGGAAGAGGAAAACGTGCCATTAGAGTCACTCGTGGGGTGCACTTCGTTCAAACAAAGGTTGTTGAGGAAGTTCATGCAATTCCTACCCAAGAAGATGTTCCTGAATTTGCAAATGAAGCCACCAACACAACAGAAGCCGAACCTCCTATTCAGCCAAATGTTCAACCTGTTGTGCAACTGCCCTCACCTATACCCATTAGGTAGTGGACATATGTTGATATGGAAGGAGCAATTAAAAGTGTTGAAGAACACAACATGTCAATCAGGGCAGTAACAATCAAGTGGGGTATGTCACCTAATAGTTTGAGGGCGTGGCTGTTAGGAGTTACCACCACTAAGAGGAGGGATCCACGTACCATTTTATCTAAAGAGGGGGAGACTGAAGTTGTCCAATGGTGCAAGGACATGGCAGAATTGGGCCACGAACTGCAAATAAATTAGCTACAAGCCATAGTTGCACAAATAACTGCAAGTCGACCCAATCCTTTCACAAATGGGGTCCCCGGGAGGTCATGGTGGGTAGGATTTCAAAGAAGGCACCCAGATTTGACAATCAGAACAACTAAAGGAGTGGACAATGACAAAGCGATTATGGTTCGTCCTTCTGTCGTGCAAGCATTCTACGACAACCTCGAGAATATGATCAACCTTAACCACTATGGACCAAGTTGAATATGGAACTACGATGAGACTGGTATTCAAGCTAGTAGGAACCCTGACATGAGAGTTATTTCCAAATTGGGTTCAAAATGTGTACCACATTTGTTATCAAAAAGTAGAGAGTGGATCGTAGTGCTGGCTTGTGTAAGTGCAGCTGGGATAAGCATTCCTGGGTTCTACCTGTTTAAATCAAAGAGACACATGCAAAACTATATTATAAATTGTGAGATAGGGGCATTGATGGCAGTCCAAGAACATGCTTGGATGACAAAGGAACTATTTGTCAAATGGTTAGAACATTTTGCAGCTAATATCCCCGGTGGGGTTTCATCAACAAACAAGGCCCTTCTCATTTTTGACGGTCATGGCATCCACATGGCTTTCAAGACCATTGAAGAATCAAAAAAATTAGGAATAGACTTGCTAATGCTGCTTGCTCATACCAGTCACAAGCTGCAGCCATTGGATGTTAGTGTTTTTGCTCCATTCAAGGCATATTTCAGAGAGGAAAGAACCATTTGGCAAGGTGCAAACCCGCATATTGATATTGGACATGAAGAGTTGGCAACTCTTGCAAGCCAAGCTTTCAAAAAAGCCTTCAAACTAAGCAACATTGTTAGTGGGTTCCATAGAACAAGAATTTTTTCTCTTAAGCGGTCATCCCTTGACAACGACATGGGGCCAAGTGAGGGCTATGTTGTTGAAGATGATGTTGCAACTCCTACACCAGAAGATGAAGTAGTTACAATGGAAACTGAAGATAATGTTATGGAAGTAGAGACATGCTTGCATCTACTTGGTTACAATGAGGATGTAATAGATGGTTTTGTGAGGGAGTACGATGCAAGGGATGTGGCAAGTGAAGTTGTAGCAGAATGCAATGGGGGTGATGAAACTACAACACACATTCAACTAGAAATCCAACCAGAAGTTCAACCAGTTATTGCACCCTGCAATGAAGATATGACTACTACATGAGCAGGCCCAAGTTTTCCAACTCAAGTTAGCCAACCGGAATGGATGCATGAAGCAGCCACAAACCTTGGAGTGCAAATAAATCTGACTGAGGAAGAAGTCAGCCTCTCTATGCCTTCCCCACCACAAGTTGATCCAGCTGAAGTAATACATTACTTCACCACTACAAGGAATTGGCAAGAGCATACTGATGGTCAAAGTGAAGATGACAATGCTATTAGTGAGGAAGAAGCTAAGTTTGTGCCATGCACCCCACATGATGGATCACAAACAACAAGACCAAACAACAAATTCTTGAAACTTCCAGTGTAGAGGGTGCAAGGAACATCACGGGGAGGTCGTTTGGTAGTGTTTCGCCTTAGTAGGCAATCCCAAGTACTAACATCTGACGCCTTCATCAAATTGTTCAACCAACAAGAGGTAGAGAAAAAAAGGCAAGAGGAGTTGCAACAACGTAAGAAGGAGCAAATGTTGCGAAGAAAGGCAGACTGTGAAGCGAAAGAAATTCTAAAGGAAGCAATGAGGGCTGACAAGCAAGCAAGGACAATGATAGAAGATGAGCAGAAAGTGATAAGAATGCAAGAGAAAGCCATTAGACAGGAGCAAGCCAGGGCTAAATGTCTACTAAAGGCAGGAGAAAAGAAAGCAAAACAAGTAGAGAAGATAAAACGTAAGTCTACAGTGGGGAATCCAATACCCTCCCAACACCCTATCCTACTTAATATGATGATCATTTTGTCACCAACCTTTACAGCCATCAACAATATGCAGGTTGGGAGTGGCTCACAACAAATGGGATTGACTACAAGTGCAAGCCAGGCATTGCTTGCTCAAATAACTACATGCCTACAAGGAGGTATTAACCAAGTATCACCTCCTACAAGTGGACCTGACTTAGCTATTGGCAGATATGTCACGCCACCTCCTTTTCATAGCAATATGGACAATTGATTACGTGCATATTGAATTTTGTTTTTTGATCAATGTAGCAGTATATTTTGGTAATCTGGTTTGCAAATCAGATTTGTTTATCTGCTTCAAGTTATAACTGTGATATGATTGTAAGATGTGATAATGCTGCTGTAATTATGTTTCAAACCTCACTTATGTTTAAGGTGAGAAGTTCAATACAAGATTTGAATAATATTTTCATATGTTTCAAGTATGTTCCAGCCATGTTTTTCTCTCGCACTACCCAATCAATTATTGCAGTTTGATTCAAAATATAACTATGATATGATTATAAAATGTCCTAATGATGTTGTTGTTTTTTATTGGAACCTCAAATTTGTATCTCTTATATGTTTGATGAGGGTTTCAAACTTCTATTTTTTGTGGTATCACTAATTACACTATGTTTCGGTGTTTGTCAATAAAAATAATCACAAAAATTTGATTGCAAACATAATTTGCAGACAATGATATGTTATTATAAGATTGTATATATATATATTTGCAGACAATGATATATTCTTATAAGATTGTATGTATCAATTTGATAAGAATATATCATTGTCTATAAATAGTAACTTGCCAAAAAATCCATGGGAGATGATGGGTTTAGGGCTTAAAGATGCCCGACAAACCATGGTTAGGTAAACCCATACACATGGTTTGATGAAGGCATATGGGGCACGTGGTTAACAAAGTAATGTGATTGGGTTGAGATTAAAGTGACCACCTCCTAGTAGACAATGATACATTCTTTGCAGACAATGATATGTTCTTATCAAATTGTATATATGTATTTGCAGACAATGATATATTCTTATCAATTACCAATATCAAAATTTAACAAAACTACATATTAATTATCAGATTAATTATATATATACACATAGACACACATACATATATATAGCTATATATGTACATACATATATGCATAACCATATATATGTATGTACATATATAGCTATCAATATATATATATGTATATACATGTAGATATATAATTAATCTAATACTAACTAATCTCATAATTATTGTATACTATTACTCAATTCATCTAACTTTCAGCCATATATATAAAAAGACACATTTTTCAGTATTACTAGGTCATTGCCAAAGTAAAGTCATAGACTTTACTTGTAAAAAGATTTGAGAACAAACGTATTCTTCAAAATCTTTCTACATGCTTCTCAAACCTTCAGTAAAGTACATTTAATTTGTGCTACAATATGCACCCTCAAACAACTTCGTGGCACGACTACCAATAAATATATGTATATGTATATAAATATACATGTATACATATACATTCATACATACATATGTATATACATGTGTATATTATACATTTGTATATACATATACATGTACATGTATATGTATATGTACATAGTATATACAAATATGTAATCTGATTATTGAAACACATAAAATAAGTGGAAGAAAATAGATTAAACCATATCATTGTATGTTGTGATATGATTACATAATGGATAATGCTCATTTGAACAACTAACTAAAAACTGAATAATTTGTATGCCTAAAAATAATGTAAACACTGAGTACATAAATATAAAAGAGTATATTGAATAATGAAACAGACAACATAAATGTAAATCCAGTATACTGATAAATAAAAACATGAATTTAGTTATTCTAGGTGTACCAACATGAATAAGCTCTCTTTTAAGAGGAATGTGCATAGGTTGCCTTAGCAAGTTTGAATTTTGTAGAGGATATTCAGGGAATGACCCTAGAAATTCCATCTTATAAAATCATTGGAATGTGCAAATTGAATCTTTGTGGGAAACAATATGTCATTTCATTTTGTAGTGGCCATTTATGCCTGAGTTCTGCCGTGGCTTTTAGGAAATAAAATTTATATTTGGTCTAATTGACAAAATAGGTGGCTTGCATAAATTCAGTCATATATATGAATTATAATATGTTTTATGTTTTGTTATATGTACGACGGTGAATTTTACAGAGGATATGCAATGAAAGCATAGGAGAATTTGTAATGAAAATGACACTGGAAATTCCCTCTTATAAAATCATTCGAATGTGTATATTGAATGCATTGAATTATGGTGATTGACTTTCAAATTTGAATTTTCCTACCAAACAATCGGTCATTTCATACTGTAGTGGCCATTTATGTCTAATTACAATGGTGCGTTGAATGAAAAAAATCCTATTTACAATTATCAATTAAGCTATTTCAAGTTACGTTTGTATGTGGGCCCGGTCAAAATATCATGTGAGTCCACTAGGAGGTGGTCACTTTAATCTCAATCTCACTAGATTACATTGTTAACCATGTGCCCCGTATGCCTTCATCAAACCACGCGTATGATTTAACCTAACTGGGGGTTGTTGGGAAACTTTAAGCCATAAACTCATCATCTCCTGTGGTTTTCTTCCTCATTTTCACCTCTATTATCCATATAAGATTATACATATATAATTTGATATATATATATATATATATATATATATATCAGATTACATATGTACACTCTTATATAGATATATATCTATATCAAATTACATATGTGTAGTCTATCTATATCATATATCTATATAAGATTATACATTTGAAATTTGATATATATATCAAAAATGACATCAAAATTGACATCCCTAAGATACCAAAAAAGAAAGGGTTGCCATGTATAAAATTGGAGAAAGCAGCTATAAAATTTTATGCAATGTATATGGAGGTTGCCATGGATGTTAGCAGCTGCATAGTGACTATCCATTGTTATTATTTAACCGAGGTTCAAAAGGGATGGGATAATAGTTCATGGGGAAGGAAACTAATTGTGCAAAAGTGAAGAGCTACATTAAATGACTTTGATTATATCAAAAATGATATCAAAATTGAAATCCCTAAGATACCAAAAGGGTCTCTTTAGCTAATATCAAAATTGACTTCAAGAGGCTCTCTTTAACATATATCAAAATTGACATCCCTAAGATACCAAAAAGGAAAGGGTTGATTGAGGCCATGGAGAAAGTAGGTATAAAATTTTATGCAATGTATATGGAGGTTGCCAGGGATGTTAGTAGCTGCATAATGACTATCCATTGTTATTTATTAACCGAGGTTCAGAAGGGATGGGAGAATAGTTCATGGGGAAGGAAACTAAATGTGCAAAAGTGAAGAGCTGCATTAAATGACTTTGATCGGTTTAAAGTCATGCTTGTGAAGATTAAGGTTTGTTTTAATCTTCAAGAAGTTGGTTTTACCTCTAAGCTGAAAAAGAAAACTCTGCTTGAACCAACAATGGTTTTACCTTTTTGTAGTTGGATGATATTTTTAGCATCTGTGGGTTTCCATAAGGATATGAACAAATTCAAAGTAACCGAGTTTTAGGGATATTAAACTGATAATGCCAATGTGTTTATTAAAGATAACTGAGTTATAGGGATATATGGCAAGAAACTTGGGCATTATTAAATGGCAGACATTGACAGAGGATCATGTTAAGGTCCATGTGATGAAACTGTACACGGCTTGATATGATGAAACACTACAAGGCATGACTGTATATATATATATATATAGTCATGTCGTGTATATATATATCAAGCCTCATGTTGTGTAGGGTTTCATCATATCAAGCCGTGTAGGGTTTCATCACATGAACCTATATATATAATTGTCTGCAAATATATGTATACAATCTGATAAGAACATATCATTGTCTGAGAAGAATATATCATTGACTGCAAAAATATATAGACATTCTGATAATAACATATCATTGTTTGAAAATAATATATCATTGTCTGAAAATAATATATCATTGCCTGAAAATATATATATACAATCTAATAAGAACATATCATTGTCTGAAAAGAATAAATCATTCTCTGCAAAAATATATATACAATGTGATTAGAACATATCATTGTCTGTGAAGCTTCATGCGATGAAACCCTACACAGCTTGATATGACAAAACCCTACACGATTTGACTATATGTATATATATATATATAATTGTTTGCAAATTGTAATCTTAAAACCGGTTTAGAAATTGGGACAAAAAGTTGTATACCCATTGTCTTTTTAATGATTATAATGTAGGGATTCGAAGAGAATCCAACAAAATCTATATACCCATTTAATTTCATGAGCATATTATAATTATTGAAAATAGAAAACGTCTACCCATTAACCCTTATCCTAAAACCCCTCAATAATTTGGGGAAAAAACTCAAAACCCATAAAATTTCATGATTGTACTAGCATTTGACAATATACCCATTAAATTTCATGATTATACTTGGTCAAAATTCCATCAATGTTATATTTATATCACATTACATGAGATTAGTTCATAGAATAATGTCAAAAGAAATCATAGCACTCAAACACCGTCGATGCCCAAAAAAAGCCACTGTTGAACAAACAATCTTGCAAGTGAAGAGAGGTGGAGACGTTACCTACAGCTCCATATAAGATTACATAAAAAAAACTTTCAAGATTAAGTTCAAGATTATATACCCATTAAATTTCATGATTATACTTGGTCAAAATTTTGTCAATGTTTTGTTTAAATCACATTACATGTGATTAGTTCATAGAATAATGTCAAAAAAAAGCATAGCAGTCAAACCCTCGATGCCATAGACATAATAATTCACGAGGGATCAAATTTCTATCAGTCACATGTAAATAGAAATGATTACAGTCAAACCCTTAATGCCATATAGAGAAATGATTTTTAAACACACCAAAATGCACTCAAACACTGTCGATGCCAACAAAAACCCATTGTTGAACAAATAATCTTGCAGGTGGAGACATTACTGGAGAATAAGGGAGCTGGAGGATGTCGCCATGGTCGTAGGAGCTCGCGTTGACAGTGGGAGAGAGGAGACAACCACAAAAAGTCTGGAAAAATTTGCAGGAGATGATGAGTTTAGGGCTTAAAGCTACCCAACAACCTGTGGTTAGGTTAACTCATACGTGTGCTTTCATGAAGGCATATGGGGCACGTGGTTAACTCATACATGTGGTTTGATGAAGGAATATGGGGCACGTGGTTAACAATGTAATGTGATGAGGTTGAGATTAAAGTGACCACCTCCTAGTAGACCCACGTGATATTTTGATTGGGCCCACATACAAACGTAACTTGAAATAGGTTAATTGATAATTGTAAATAGGCTTTTTTTTTTTTTTGATTTATAATGAACGGGTATGGGCGAAATAATGAAGATGTAGGGGATAGAGGTTTAAAAACACCCTTTTTGAGCACCTTTCGCTTTACGGGTTCCCCAAGGCGCGTTTTAAATACCCAGAAGCCAAATTTTTCTTTTCAAGGTCCTAACTCGCTTATGAAGAATCCCAAAAAAATATATATTTGAAATCAGACCTATTTTGCACTCTTTATGAATGCGCGAAGTTAGCCCTGGTGACTACTGGGGGTTTTCCCTACTAGGGAGGAAAATCTGTGTGAATCATAACATGCAAGCAAACATAAATTTTGGCAGCAGGCCTCAATGTCGTCCATCATCTCATTCCATGAGACGTCATCTCTTCTTGACATTTGGTAAAACAACAATCGCCCAACTCATTTACTCCCACACCTAGCATACATAACTATGGGGGAATCCCACGGCCTCCTGAACCGACACCAACATCTTTCTTGCTCGAGCAATGGAGGAACTACAGAACAAGACGTAAGAAGGAAAGATAGAGGAGTTTTGTATGATGTTTTGGGCGGATTCCAAGCAGAACATTGAAGTTATAGAAGGTATTTGAACTATTTTGTTACCTCATGTCATATGAAGATTACAAATTTTGCTTGATAAATATTTGTTGGAAATTGCTGGCGTAAATATGAATTCCTTAGCTCTGCGAACATCTGCGCCACAATGCAAGCTTGGAACAAGGTATGCACATCCTTTAAAATGTAGAGGAATGAGGAATTTGGTCAAATACTGTAGTTGCAATGGCCTTCGTAGACATGTATGCAGAATAAAAGCATTAACTAATCACAAAAAACTGGGAGCTTAGAACAAGAGATGAAAGCCAGGCGTAAGGCTAAACAATATCAATTTTTTTTTCTATCATCTTCATGCTCATGCCAATATGGATGATTTGGAATTGGGCATGGACACCCACCAAAGCACAAAGGATGAATTGGGTGAGGATATCACCCATTTCCTTTGGGTTGTGGACTGTGGACTGAGGCGTCAAGTTGTTGCCCAAGGACAACGCAAGCTGCAGAGCAGATTTATTTGCCTCGAGGCATCTAAACCAAACAAAAGAAAATCGCTACCAAATCTGGAGACTCCCTCAGGCAATATTGAGGCTAGCTGCATCTTTTATTTCAAATAAAAAAGGTATGCTTTTAGCCATTTAAAATCATAATACATTTGTCCTTCAAATTTTTTTCAGAGTTAGAGCGTGATTTCAACTATTACAAGATTGTTAGATTGGAGATTCCATTACATTTGCTTTTACATTCCTTCTGCAATTGGTCGCCAAGAAATCTCATCATTATAGTTGTTTTCTTACATGTTTGAGTTGATCATTTGCTTAAGTTAATGACAATTGGTAGCTGACCATCTAAGCCATCAAGTATTACCTAGCCACTTAAACTAAGAACAAAATAAAAACTGCCACCTTATCATAGGCAAAGCATCAGCTATAATACTAGTCCATAATCAATATAATTATCTAAATTGGATGGCAGAGGCCAACATGTTTTGTGTCAAATCATAAAAGCTTCAGTATTACATTGGACATTGTTGCTTGGCTCATTTATGGTTTTAGTAGCAGGTATTAATTTATTACTTTTTATTTTGGTAAACCATTAAAGATAGATTCAAGAAAATAATATCAAGGAAACACAAATTTGGATCTTAAGTTTTAATATATGTTTAATGCGTTGAAAAAATAGAACGTTGTTGTGAATGCATCATAAAAACAATTTAATAGGTTTGATTTATGTATTTGAATAATTCATTATTAGAACTTAATTTACTTAATTTATAATATATTTACCTTGTAGTATATTGGATTACAAAATTATGTTAAAGTGATTGTGAAATCAATGATAATACTTTTGTATATTCATAAATAGTAATTATGTAGGTATACATATGTAAAGAGAGAGATTTATATATTAATAGACTTATTCTTGTACATTAGTGAGTAAAAATAATCATTAGTGTCCTTGACTATGAATGTAGAATTTAATTAGTAGCATTGGATAATAAAATTGATAGTTGTTTATCTCATATAAGTATGATAAATTTATTTGTTAAAGATGTTAAAATTTGTGATTACTAACTCAGATATATATAGCTTTAAGATTACCATGTCTGCACTTCTATTCTTTTGTTCACATTTTCGTCAAATATAAGGGTTGAAGATTGAGTTTGGTTGTTCATGAGGATTATGTGTGTTATTTAGTTGTTTTAGAATATTCTTGGGAGATCCTATATCTGGGTCCAGTCATAATTCTTGACCTTGAACTACTATTACCTATTATTATAGCATGGAGAGGTGTTATTGACCTTTGTGATTGAAGTTTATGTTAAGCCATACTTTTTTAACCTAGTGATTATATTCCTTTATTATCCAACCATGTGGGAGATGGTTGAAGTCTAGTTGTCGAACCATGAAGCCTTTACGCAATATGTAGGCAAGGCCATCAGAGACGAGCCCCTGAGAAATAGGTCTGGCCCCTAGGTCTTGTTTTGTCATTATTATGTGTATGAAAAATGTATCGTGAATAAGCAATTAGAACCTATACAACACATCAACAAAACATTATATCTAGGAATTCATATAAAAAATCAAATTGAAACAAACAAATCCCTCAATGACGTCTCATTGTCCTCTATCTTCAAGGATTCTTTAAGTCATTTTTGCTCTCAGATTGTTTGTGCACATGACAAGTTCCAAATACAACCTAAAGAATGAGATGCTAGAAATGCAAAAAAATATTTCCTACATTACATGATTGCTAAACTAGTTGTAGATGATATGCAAAGATAAATGATGTTGTCTATGATGTTGCTAATGGAAATGATATGATGAAACTACTATAATTAAGATGTTGCTAATGAAAATGCCATGATTAAAATGCTAATGTTAAGATGATAATGCTAGTGAAAATTGTGCATAGTGTAATTATTCACAACTCTCTATATCCTTTTTCTGTAAATGAGGGTCTATTTATAGATTTTCCAAGGCATGAGCCTAGGTAGCAGAAATCAATAGTCTGGATTTGATCTAGAGAATGAACAGTTGAAAGTGAAGATGTTAGAGAGAAAAGAGGAGTGTGTTCCCTTTAGAAGAACAAATTGCCAAGTGTGAAGATGAATCAAATGAAGATGAAGGCCAAGTGTCCTAAATTGGTTAGAATTTGTTGAGGATAAATGCCAAATTAATATTTAATTTCATGAGACACATGATGGGGTGGAAGGTGAGAAGAAGTTAGTAGAAATGTGTTTAAATTCAAATTTAATGAGAGGAGGTTAATTAAATAAAACAAAATAATTAAATTTGTTTCATTTAATTAAGATAAAAAAAATGATTTACAATAGGAAGAATTAGAGAAAATGAACTATATAAATAAAAATTTCAATTTATTTATAAGTAGAAGAATTAAAGATTGTTAATTAAATAACTTGTATTTAATTAATTTCTCTAGACCAAATTTGAGTGTATACAATTATTACTTTGAGTTGTTATTGATATATCTTATTTGCATAACATGTGACTTGATTGCATCTTTAGATTATAAATGTGTTAGTAGGACTAACTGAGTCTTTCTCGTTGATGTGATTTCCATGTCTCCCTTCAAAACCCAACCATGATTGCATTAGAATTTTAATTATCTAAACAAAATATTATAGTTATAAATGAACTAAATTTGTTATGCTTTCTTGTAGTTCATGCATTGGTAACAAAATTTGAGAGTTCGACAAGCGTATGTGATCAAAATTTGAATTTTGTGTTTTGTCCTTAGCTATGTTTTTTGGTAGTTAGTTTTGGGCATTACAAATTCAAATTTTGGTTAATAATACAAGTTTTAAGACAATTTGAATCAACACATTTTTACCAAAAAAAATTTAGTCTTGGTTATCTAAAAACTTATTAAACTTTTAAACTCCAAAGTTCACCACAATATTCAGGACTGAAGATTAGATTCGCCTAAATTTGATTAGTTATAGTAGAAAATGAAATTAATTTGCCAATAATATTATATAATTATTTATTACTTTCAGATCATATTGCCAATTTTTAATCACCAACATTAATTTTATTTGCAATCTAATGGTTGAGGTTGTATTTGATGGGTTAAAATGTACCTACGAAGCTCCAATGCCCATTGAGTTTGGGTCGTTGAAGATTTATAATCTAACAACTGTGGTTAAATTACACAAGCCAAAATGTACCCACAAAGCTCCAATGCCCACAAAGCTCAAAATTGTATTTGGGTTGTTGAAGATTTATATTCTAATGGTTGAGTTTAAATTTTGTGGATGAAAATGTATACATAGAGCTCCAATGCCCATGAGACCCAAAATTACATTTGGGCCCCATGAGCATTGGATCTCTCGAGTAAATTTTGATGTACGAAATAGATCCCAAACTATTGAATTATAAATAAAATCAACAATTGTGAAAAAGAATTTAGGGTTAGATTTAAAATATTCAATGTTTGATTTAAAATATTAAGCAATTAAAAAATTATAGACATGAGCAATACGCCTAAAATAGTCAATCACTCCCACTCTTAGGCCTTTACTTTTTTCTTTTTTCTTTTTTTTATTAAATTTAAATGAAGTATTCACCATGTCAATTAATGCATTTACCTATTTTTCATCAAGATTTTCCAAGGTTTTTCTACAAATTTCTAGTGATTTAATTAAAAACAACAATAAAATTAATATATTTTTTCAAAAAAGGGAAAGATTTTTGCTCAATAGAAATTAATATGTTTTCCAAAAAACACTTGTCAGGATCTTATCTTTTTTCAAGGGGGTTTCTTAAAGTTATCATTATTATCGATAAAAAATAAAAATAAAAATATTTAAATAAATCAATAAAACACTTTTAACAATTTTTTGGATCAATAAAACAACCGAAAAAAATGTATATTAAGGTTAATTACACAAAAGGTGTTCCCTATATGAAGTGAACGAATTGATTTTGAAAATCAACGATTGAAAACTGTAGAGAAGGATGCAAGACCATTGAAATGATCTCAATTGTCATATTTTCTAAAATATTAAAAAATACAATATTAAAGAATTTTTTATTTATTTTTATCAAGTTTTAACTTTAAATTAAGAAAAGATAGAATAAGAATTATTTTTTTCCTTTAAACTTTTTAAACTTAGAACTACTTTCTATTTATTGTTAAGAGATTGAAGTAGCAGTTGTTGAGATTTTGAAGGTAATCAAGTGTCTTCATGTTGTTTTTTTCACGAAGCTTCATAATAAAGTTTGTCTTATTATCAGTGACCCGCTTATATTAAGGAATATTTTAAAATATGTGAGAATGAAAATATTGGAGAGAATTATCCTTCCTATCTATCAGATGGAGCCAAAATAGATACATAGCTATTTGTTTGGTGTGATCACCTCTGACATGGTAGTTAAGTTAGAAGTCTACCCCTACTCTACCTCCTTGACAAGTGAAAATCCTTCATGAGTTTTGTTGCTCAGTAATGTCACAAACTCACTACAATTAACAAGCCAAAATTGCATAACCATTTTGATATGGTGATTAGCTTATTAAATGAAATAGTGTTCTAACAGTAACAATAAACAAAATTTAAGAAGTTTATATGATTTATCCTTCCTATCTATCAGATGGACCCAAAATAGATACATAGATGTTTGATTGGTGTGCATAATAGCGCTTGACAAAATTATTCAAAACTCAAGCATTCACTAGGTATTCTTTTCATTAAAGCTTAATTTTTGTACTCTTCAAGCATAATTTCTCTATTCTTCACCTAGGTTGTAGCTAATATTAATATTGATTTTGTTGGGAGACATGGTTCGACTTAGAAAAAAGTACGAGAAGAAGATGAGGATTTCTTCCTTGAATTAAACATATCAGATTAAAATAACAAAAAATCTTGTATAAAAAATGGAATGTTTTTCCTTAAGAATATCAATATACATGAGAAAAAATGGTACCATGGATTCTTCAAATTTTGTTCGCTAGTACGCTCTTTGAGTTGTTTGTTGCAAGATTTGTATTTTTCTTCACAGTATTCTCTCTTTTTATAGAGACAATGGACGGTGATCTATAGTATAAATAGTTCGTTTGAGTTATTTGATTCAAAAGGATATCCAATATCATCTAAAAATTTGATATTTTATAACATGTTATATTTTTAACTGATATGATATGTGACTTATCCTATTGACCAAGTCTACAAAGTAGGATTTCCAGTTGTGTGTGTGAATTTGTGGGAGTTAGTAAATCAATAATTTAAACACACAAACATCAATGAGATGTATTATATTAAAGATTTGAATCATAAAACTACTCTATTTGCAGCAAACAAATCTCTAAAAACGTTCCATTCTTCTCTATTCTCAAGGATTTATCAAACCATATTGGCTCTCAGATTTTGTATGTGCACTATGGTTGTTAAAATGACAACTTGAGAAACAAGATGCTATATAGAATGCAAGAATCTAAGTCCAACATGAAACTATGTGATTAAAGCCATGATGCTATGATATTAATGTTGTGATAAAATGAAGATTATTCTAAGATTATGATGCTAAATGTTATGATGAGAAGACTATATGAAAGCTAAGATAATAACTACAATGCAACTATAACTAAGACATGATTCTAAGTTAGAATAATAAACAAATGTAAATGCTAAAAATGCTCCAACTATGAATGCTCCAAATTGCTCAAATGCTATTCCTGCATAATAAACTTGCTAAAAGATGTGATGTAAAATGCTATAGCAAAGGGTTGTATTTATAGGATTTCTAAAGCATCTTGTGATGTGGTAGAAATCAACGGTTAAGATTTAAACATGAGAGATGAACATTGGAGATGAAAGAGGTTAGAAAGAATCATGGAGGATGTTCCCTTTACCAAAGACAACATGCTAGGTGTGTGGGAGAATAAAATGTGCGAAAAGGCCAAGTGTGTGGGAGAATAAAATGTGCGAAAAGGCCAAGTGTGTGGGAGAATAAAATGTGTGAAAAGGCCAAGTGTCCAACATGTGCCTAAATTCAAATTAGGAATTTAAATATTAGACATATTTAAATTCATGTGACACTTGATGAGGTGGCAAGAGCAAAAGTTGTAGACATGTGCTTAGATTTAAATTTAATGAAAATATTATTAACTAAATAAAATAAACTGTGAATCTGTTTATTTAATTAAAATAGAGGAATATGATTTTAGATTGAAGAATTAAAAGAGTGTGAACTATATAAATAAATTTGGAATTTATTTATAAGTAAACAAATTAAAGGGGTTCATTAATTAAATAACTAGTATTTAATTAATTAATTGTCTTGACCGATTTTAGGTGTATACACCAGTAGTGAACAAAATCTAGGCAGAATGATACTTGTAGACACCTAAAATTGTGCTAGCTTGTGAACTAGAATATATCACTGCATTTCACATCAATTGCATCAAAAACCCTAAATTCCTTTATTAATTGAATAATAATACATTATTTAATTAATTCACTTTTTCATCAATTTTGACCAATTAAATAAAATTCATTTATTTAATAAAGTCTTAATCTAACTTTATTCCTTCTGATTAATTAAATAACATCAATTATTTAATTATGTCGTTAATTCACTTTATTCCCTTAAGTAAATTAAATTATTAAGAACGTAATAGTTTAATTAAATCACTTTCCCTCCAAAATTTGAATAATTGAATTTAATTATTCAAAAACATCATCAAAAATCAAATCAAACAAATGCAACATTGTTTGCAAAAGTCAAACTCAAGATTTGCATGTTCAACTCAAAAGAATTAATCAATTAAATCAATTAATTAATTGTCCTCAACCACTTTCATGATTGAGCAAATTATGAACCACTGATTGCTTAATCTATTTCCCGACTGATCAATCTATTCTCTGACAGATCAATCTATTTCCTGACAGACCAATCTATTTCTTCAATCACACTAATTACGTAATCAATTTGCACAAATTATGCCCATTTAAATCCTCTCAATATCTTTTGACCGTCGATCAAGATATTCTACTATGCGATCCAGAGTGTTCATTTCAAATCACAAATTCTATATAACAAACATCTTTCTTCTAAAAAATGATCAGAGAATCAATATCATTCATGCAACGAAGTAATGCCAAGATCTTAATCGACATTTGACAAAGCTTCACACATATCTTCGATCAACACACACACATTCTTCAAAATTTCACACTCACAATGGAGGCTTCACATTGATATGAATAACCCAACATCTTTATGAATACACTTCGACATGGGATGGTAAAGTTTTTTTTTTTTTGAATTCGTTATGATATCGTAGGATTTCATTATTTGTTTTCAATAGCTTAGAAAGCTTCATTTCATGAGTAATGGGCATAGATCTTGATTCTTATTTTGAATTATATTATGTTTGATTAATTGCATTTATCTTATTTAACACCATCGATTTCCCCCTTACACATTCAAGCATGCCCGGTGGGACCACGGTCCTTGGCACTAATCATTTTATGAGCTAATTTTGAAGTTGCAGGTTCCGAAAGCACACTGGAAAAATCTTCACGCATAAGCTACAAGAATTTTATGCACTTGATTTCACGTTTTTCATGCACTTTCGTGCACTTGACTTTTTCTCACACACTTGATTTTTTCTCGTGCACTTGACTTCATGCGCTTTTGCAAAAATAACAGGCGTGCACTTGACTTTTTCTCGTGCACTTGAATTTTTCATGTGCTTTTGTAAAAATAATAGGAACACACTTGAATTTTTCATGCGCTTTTGCAAAAAAAATAGAGGCCACACTTAACTTTTTCAAGCGTAGTTTCTCCTAACAGGGCTGCTTTTGCTTGAAAGTTTCACTTTTGCTCTGTCAGTTTTTATTTGAAATCTGCAAGTCAATTTTTGATTTCTAACATTAATGATCATTTTATTTGGATGTTTGATAGGTGCTAATGTTGTTTATGCAGGATTTGTAGAAGTATAGCATGTATTTATCCAAGAACAATTAACATGTTTATTGTAGAGAAGACAAATAGTCAAGGATTTTATGTTTTCAAAGCTTTCATAGTTAGAAAACTTTAAATTGGTGCACAAAAATAACCCTACAAACAAATGCTTTCAATTGGTGCATCTAAAAGGAATCTTTCATTTGAGCTTTCTTAGGTTAGCGAATGTTTTCAATTGGTGTTGTGATCAGGAATAAACATGGTCCCAAAAATGAGCAGCAACACAAAACAAGCAAGAAACCACCTAAACACCAAACATCTCAAGATTGGGTTAAAAGTTAAACTCAACAAAATAGATAGAACGCTAATACCTTGTTAAGTTGCTCCTTTGGTTGGCCCTTGGATCATTGATGTGATGTATGTTCCTGTCGATGGAAAAAGATGTATGAATGAGATGCAATATAGATGGAAAATGGATGAGAATGCTATGATGAATGCAAGGAATGCAAATTTTTGGCTAAGTATGGCTCAAATGGAAATTTTGCAAGAGTTTGGTTAGCACAATGATCAACCCCCCAAATGAGAGAAAAGAGGGGGTATTTATAGAGGAAGTTGAATTCTCTAGAGAATTCAATGGTTGAGATTCATCCAACAAGGTCAAGATGAAGGGCTATGGTGAGTTGAAGACTCACAAGTCCTCACATCTTGACATGTGGAATGTGAGATGGCTTAGGGATGGTGATGTGTAAATGAGGTGGAAGGAGGGTACATGATGTGGAGGAAGGACATGTACCTTGAAAATACATTAGGAGATGAGAAGATTCCTTGGAGGAATAAAAAGTGAATTTAAAAATTCACATGCTTGGGGAATCTTGTGGATAAGACAAGTTCCAAAGGGAGAGGTGGAAAGTACCTTGGATAAGGCAAGGTGCCTAAAAAGGTAAATACTTGGCACATGTGACTTGATGCGACAAGTCAAAGATTCCATGGGGAAGAGTTCACATGTGATTTGATGTGACAAGTCAAATATCACATGGGGAAGAGAAAAGAGAATTTAATATTCCTTGGAAGGATAAAAGGAATTAAAAATTCCTTGAGAGGTTGATTAGGCTATTTAATGAAGGATTAGAGGATGGTTAGGTGGCTAAGAGAGATTAGAGGCCAACTTGCAAAAGTTGGAGGATGCGACACATCCTAATCAAGGATTAGGCATGTGCACATCTCTAATTATGAGATTAGGAGAATAATTAGGATTAAGAAAGGGATCTGACATATGAGGAATTAAATAAATTTCATGTTTATTTAATTCATTTGATGAAAGGGGGAAGGTATTTAATTATTTAACTAGATACTTTAGGGATTAGAAGAACTTTAGAGGTATTAATTAAATAATAGTGATATTAATTAATTAATGTGGATAAGGGGATGTTTAGATGAAAAGGGATAAATTTGGATAAATTAAGTGTCCAAATTTAGGTGTCTATAGGTGCAATAAAAATAACCCCACAGACAAATCACTTTCAATTGGTGCATCTAAAAAGAATATTTCAAAGCTTTCTTAGCTTAGCAAATGTTTTCATTTGGTGCAATAAAAAGAATCCTACAAACAAAACGCTTTCAATTGGTGCTCTAAAATGGATTATTCTTTTCAAAGCTTGTAGAACAAACATTTCCTTTTGGTGCGCTAAAAAAAAATGTTTGGATTTTGTTGACCAACACTTTCATTTTTGTTGACGAATGCATAATTTCTTTTGTTGACCATTAAGACAAGGTTTAGAATGAATACTTTGGTTGGTGCTTACAAATAAACAAATAAAATTCTTGTCTTACACATTGCGATATCTTTGTCTAAAATCCATAACATTTCAATTTGGTGAACATAAAAAGAACCACTAATATCTTGTACACACTTTTTTTTTTTTTTTGGATAGCAACGCTCAAGGGGCTTAAAAAGAACATTGAAATGAAGTGTATACTACGTATTTTGTGTTTGGAAAGCTAGGTGTACATCCTCTCCCCTCGCACCTTTCAGCGATCTTGGGTGACAAAAATCATCTTGAGTTTCACACATTTGTTTTCATTTCAAAGCACTACCTTTAGAGGGCCTACCTTTTGAGACATATCTCGTGCTAGAGAACTCAAAGGCAACCCAAGTGGTACTTTGTTTTGGTCTGCTATATAAATTATTGTGGGTGTGATGAAAGTTCTCACCCACTTGGTGTAGATGTTCTATAATGACAAAAGTCTCCCCTAGTATCTATGTGATACGTAAAACTCGCAAGGGCTGGGAGGCCTCTTAATTAAGCGAATCACTGCATGTATAAAAACCAATTATCCTAAAACATGATTAAAAACCAATTTTTGTAGAAGCTACCCATTTTTACCAAAACATTCTTCGAAGTGGTGCATCGAAACCTTGATTCTGAGAAGTTACTTACCAAGTCTGACTTATGGTTGAGCTTAAAACACTCTCCATTCGTTGCATGTAAAATCAACTTGAGTTTCACACATTTGTTTTCATTTCAAAGAACTACCTTTAGAGGGCCTACCTTTTGAGACATATCTCGTGCTAGAGAACTCAAAGGCAACCCAAGTGGTACTTTGTTTTGGTCTGCTATATAAATTATTGTGGGTGTGAGGAAAGTTCTCACCCACTTGGTGTAGATGTTCTATAATGACAAAAGTCTCCCCTAGTATCTATGTGATACGTAAAACCCGCAAGGGCTGGGAGGCCTCTTAATTAAGTGAATCACTGCATGTATAAACACCAATTATCCTAAAACATGATTAAGAACCAATTTTTGTAGAAGCTACCCCTTTTTACCAAAACATTCTTCGAAGCGGTGCATCGAAACCTTGATTCTGAGAAGTTACTTACCAAGTTTGACTTATGGTTGAGCTTAAAACACTCTCCATTCGTTGCATGTAAAATCATCCCTTTAGGGCATGAGGTAAGCCCATATAGGAAGAAGTTTCTATCCCTAGGGTGTACTTTGTCTTCATATAAAATCTCCAAATCTATTCGGTTACTTTGAAACATCAAACTTTGTGCTTGAATTAAAAATGACACATCAAAACAAACACTCAACATGTTTATCAAAATCACAAACCCTTTGACTTAGTGTATGCTTTTAAGAGAAGCCCTATATTTGCACCTCTTAAGGATCTCTTTAAAGGTTTCTGAATATTCATGCTTTAATTTTAGGCTACATTAGCTCAAAGTAAACATTGGAAACTATGGCTTGGGTGTCGTGATTTCACAATTTAAAGCCATATACATGCAGGTCACACAAGTGTATGCTTTTTGAGTTAGTAAAATACTGTTATACCACTTTCCATACTCCAACCACATAGAAATTGAAGAAAAACAAGCCCAAACTTGCAAAAATTTGGACAAAATTTGTTCAAACTAGAAACAAATTACACAGAGGCCGCTTTTGCACAAAATTATGTCGCAACTGACCCATTTTCTATTGCATTTGCCAAAAATCCAACACTTTTACTTTTTGACTACAAACAATCATTGGTAAACATTCACCATAGTTGCACCCCTTTCTGCAGTTGATTGAAATCTACACATCTGCAAAAATTTTAACGCTTTTTCCATATAATTCTTGCGTAGTTGACATTATTTCTACCACAATCGACCCAAAAACCAATGCTTTTGATAGAATTTGCACTTTTTCTCTCACTAATTACATAGTCTCAGAAATATAGAGGTCGCTTCTACAATTCTTTTCCACACTTGTCCTAAAATTTTCCGTAGTGGACAAGGTTCCTATCACATTTTCTAGTTTGACCGCTAGTGTTGGTTTTCTTTATTGCTTTTGACAAACTGGAACACATTTTTGCACTTCATTGGCATAGTTGCACCCCTCTATCATAGTTGACATTGATATTTGCACACTTGGAAAATTTTAACACTTTTTCCCTAAACTCTATCATAGCTTCCCAAAATTTTATCGTAGTTGACCCAAAGTTTGTCGCAATTGCCTTATTTTTCGGTAAAAAATAGAAATAGATCCGAAAAATGGTTAAAGCTTTCACCATTAGGAAACCAAACACCCCACATCACTTTTCATACATCATTTCACCAAAACAAAATATCATCCATGGGGACATCAATCTATTACCCGAATCACTCTTATCGAGGGTCACAACAACATCAAGGGTTTCAAAATCACCATCAAGATCAAAATCTACAACATCAACTTTCCCTAAATACACTTGAAAAAAGAATTGGAAAACTTTATCAACAATACTTTGGACACCATCAAAAGAGTGAATCGGAATATCAACAACATCTTGAGAATCCTCAAAACACATATTCATATCATCAAAAAAATGTTCAACATCAAGACACCTCATACCAACAACCCCCATCCTATGATCCTTCATACAATGTACAATATCAACAAGGGTTACAACAACAAAATCAAGATCCTAATGTTGTGAAAAATCAATATGGATCTTCCTTCATTCAAAACTCCCAACAAAAAAAAAACACACATCCTCAAACATCTCAATATCCACATCAACAACATTTCTAACATCATCAAAACATTGATTGATATCAGCAACAAAGTCTATTTCCACAACAAAATCCACAACACCAAGGTGCACCTCAAATGCAATATCAAAATATACCTCAATTGTAGTATCAAGGATTTCCACAACACCAAGATGTACCTCAAACACGGTATCAAGGAGTTCCACAACATCAAGGCACACCTCAAAATCAAGACCAAAGGATTCCTCAAGTTCAATATCAAGGTGCACCCCACTTCAGGGTACCTACAACACACAAAAATGACTTAACCCTCCTTATACACAACATGGTTATCAAGGGCCTATGCCCTCAGAAAAACCCACCTATGATCAAACAAACATTATCGAAAAACAAGGTTACAACATCCTTCCAAACCAAACGAACATGTACCTACTGACGATATAAACTTGCAGCTACAAAATAAAAATCAACTCAGTTACCAAAACAATCAATCGAACAACCAACAAAAAAATAAAGAGAAGAACAATTAAGAGAGGCCACATAGGCAATATTACCAACCAAGAAGGAAATTCACCCCTTTGGGAGAGACTTTAGAGGTAATCATGCACAAACTAGTACAACATGCCTTATCAAAATCAATGATAGTCCAACTTATGGTGAACAAAACTTTAAAATCCCTTGGTATAATGAGTACGAATGATGTGAGTTCCACAAAATCAAGGGTCACACAATGAAAAAATGCATAAAACTCAAAAATCTCATCCAAGACCTTATTGATAAAAAATAAATAGCTATTGAAGACAACATTCAAGGTTCAACCACTATGGAAAACATTAACAATATCTCAACCTCAAAAGTTGATAACAAAGATCAAGAGCCCTCTACCAATGACAACACCAACAATATCTCTACCTCAAATGTTGCAGATAATGATCAAAAGCCATCTATCGATGATAACATTGAAAATATCTCAAAAGTTGAAAACAAAGATCAAGAGCCATCTACTAATGACAACAATGACAATATCTCAACCTCAAAAGTTGAAAACAACGATCAAAATCTATCTACCACTGATCACATTGACAATGTCTCTACATCATCCAATGAGAAAAAAAACATGAATTAAGAAGATATCCCAAGCATGATCAAAATAAATCACCAAAGTCTAGCAATGATCTAGTCCAACAAATACTGACATCATCCAACCTCATGGTAGTACATATTTATGAAGAAGACACTCTTAATCCAACATTTATACCCAATGTAGAAAATCTAAGCCAAGAGCTATCACCCATATGTCTACATTTTGGGGAAATCCAAGGATCCTTACAAGCAATCCCTTCTTTGAAATTGATCCATGTCAAGAGCACGAACCAAAGCATATCAAAGATAATACCACACAAAGTCAAGATCAAGAATCCCTATCATTAAAATATTACAATGACTTGGCATATATCTTCCTAGACATCCAATGTTTTCCAAAAGAAGAACAAATCCATACACCAAGAACACATACACCTACCCACGAGATGCTTACTCCTAATGGACATGTAGATGAACTTCATTCAAAACAAGAGTCTCATACTCTTGATATCATTACCAAGGAACAAAAGTCTCCTACTCTTAACAACTGTACACATGATCAAGATATAGAAAAATCTAGAGACATATCAAAAATTGATCATGAAGAAGACTTCTACAAAATTTGTGAATCAGAAACATTGTGTGAAGGCATATCAAAAATGGATCATGAAGAAGAATTCTACAGAAGTTATGAATCAGAAACATCATGTGAAGGCATATAAAAAATGAATCATGAGGAAGAATTTTATGTGGACATTGAATCATCAACACCTCTTGAAGAAGCATTAAAAAATGATATTTCACAAGATCAAGCTGAAGATATCAATCAAGAAGTTATCCCACATATGGAGGATCCTATAACTTATAAACTTGGACCACTTACCTTTTTTAGGGAAAGCTATCTTATCAATGAAGAAGCTATCACCTTTGAAGATCCCCAACAAAGTAGAGAAGGATTAACACCTTGTTTTCAAGGTAAATCATATTCTATTACAAATAAAAAATTTCAACTGATGAATTATCAAGGTAGAAGATTAGGCCTACATGAATAGGGTATCCTAGAACAAGTGCAGATTATTAGCAATCCTAAGAATCAAGGTCTTGGTTATTCAGAGATTAAGGAAGCTAAACATATTAGTGATACCTCTATAATACCAGGGGAAACTTTATCTAATGCAAACATCAACATAGAGATCACAAATAGTCCTTATGATGACACTACTACCAACACTACAACTAGCCATATCATGAATCATCATCCACACATATTTCAACCCTATAATTGGGACCAACAACAAGAGAGAAAGTTATATCAAAGAAAAGAGGAAATCATTGAAGCAAAAGAATCAATAAAGTAAAATGGACAAAGCAAATACAAATGGATACCAAAGAAAAAGCAAGAAAATTATCCCTATCAAACTCCATTGGTCAAAGAAACTATGGGGAAAAATCAAAAAGGGAAGTTCATCCATCAAAATGGTCCAATGATACAAAAGAAGGCTTCAAAAGCAACCTACAAGGTATATCAAAAAGTTGGTCCCAATTGAATCTCCATATCCACCCATCATTGCTCATAATCCCAAGTTTGGAGAGTCAAAAATTCTAAACTGTCGACTAATCCATTTGAATCTCAACGCATTTCACCACCCATGATATCCGAATCTCACATTAATCATGTGTTGGCTGCAACTCTTTATCATAAGGACTCTAAAGGCACCCTATCACGATGTGCACATCAAGGTAAGGTTAACTCCGATATCAACAAAGAAGATAAGAATTATTAGGGGTTACATTCAAGCGCCCATATTTTAGCAAAAAAACTCCTCTAAGTAGGATATTGTTGGCACGTCATGATAGCAACAACACCCATATTGGCACCAACAATATCTACATCAGCACCACCAGGTGGTTCAACATGAGCAAAAAAAAATTCACCATGATGAAACCTGTTAAATAGGCGTCTTGTGTGACATCAAAAAAAATCAAGAAATTAGTCAAGAGAAAAATCGTCCTCTAGTGAAAACCACTATGGTGGTGCTTTGGACAAGTACCATGGTGAAAACCTGGAAAACAAGCATCATGTGTAGAATTGGGCATCTATGTGCACCATTTTAGGTGGAAGCATCTCATCGTATCCATAATAAATCCAATCCATTTTTATCCAAAATCCAACTTACCTTGATCTTGACAAATGTTTGGTGTACACTTTACACTTGCTTATGGAAAACAATCTTAACATGGGTCATTATCATTGATCCTATCTTATCCAACATTATCTGAGCCAAGAGGCATTGTTCAAAAGGGCATATTCTATCCAAACATGTTATCCTATTACAAGATAATCCATCACCTACATTTCTAGACACTGGGGACAAGTACTTACATCTTGCTTCAAAATAAATCTTGACTTATGTCTTCTAGCTTATGTTGGGATCGAGGCATTGTTCCAACACCAAGGTATACCACCAACGCACTACCAGGGTAACCTTTAAAAACAATTCAACCTAACAACAAGGTGTACCACCAACACACTACTAGGGTAACCTTCAAAACTATCAAAATCAAAAACATCTTGAAAACAACAAAATCATAAACATCCAAAAAATAACAAAAATAAAACAACTTTGGATTATTCCTTCCCTCAAAATTCTAAGATATCAAAATTTGCTTGAACCTCACGGCTAGTTCAAGTAGATTTCCTGCTTTGAGTCAACACTAGTCGAACTATGTGGTCTCTGCGTGTACAATGTAGGTAAGGATTATCAGCCCCCGAGGCCTTAGGTCAATCCCTTTAGGTATCTACTGTTCAACTTAGTCAAAAAATTCAAAATCCAAAAACATTCAAAAAACAAAAAAAAAGTCAAAAAAAAGTTCTTCTCAAAACAAGTGAACTACAAGCCTTTGCATGGATAATATAGCAGATATGTCATAATCCTACAACATCTAGGACATCCTACTCACGCTCCTAGAAACTAGTAATCAGATCAAACAACTAACATGGCTGTCGCTCTCTCGACTAAAGAAGTTTGAGATATGCCTGCAAACATTCAACCCATGATGATAAAATTTTTCTATGAGAACACAAAACAAACCTAAGATTATGAACAAGCTAGCTCAAACTTTCAAAAAACAACAAAAGCGGTTACTTTTTTGACAAAAGCGATAAAGAAATTCAATAGAGGACCTGTTTTTGTCACAAGAGGTAATAAATGCAAAAGCTTTACAAATAGAAAAAGCATAAAAGTTTCTCAAAAGCGAACAAAAATCACAAAGGTGGCCATTTCATACAAAGGAGATCAATAGTGAATGTAACTTAGACAAGAGTGAAAACCAAAAGCAAACATTTAGATGAATAGCGAACAAATATATCAAAAGCGATAGAGAAATTCAAAAGTGGCACAATTGAAAACTTCAAAAGCAACAAGAATGATTCAAAAGCGTGAAAATCACAAACATACCACTTTTTCCTAAAAAATCTTTTTTAAGCATTTATTGCTCAAAAATGACAAAACAAAAATATTCAAATATCTTGAAAACACCAAAAACAACATTAGATAACATCAAAAAGCACAAAACATTTGAAAAATCTCAAAAATCCTATCTCCATCATCGCCTATCCGCAATAAAACATCATCCATAATAAAAAAATTGTCACACTCACCCTTTAATGAAACAAATAACAAACAAAACAACATCAAAAGTTAGAACTTTCAAGCAAACAATCATAAATATTTAATCACAATTGGAGAACAACAAAGTCAATGTATCAGCTACCTATATTTTGACAATTCACCAACATCCTGAGATATGTCTTAATGGATCCGTTCCTACGATAGACATGATCAACACCGGATAATAGCCCTACCCCAAAACAAATATGGAAAGTGATATAACAACATTGTTTTATCTTTTTGTTATCTTATCTTTTCGATTTACATTATTGACTCATTCCCAGGATCTCTCGGGGATGTCCATAAGGATTTAAAGAGGAAGGAATGAGGGCAATTGAGCGTCATTTCAGTTTGCTATGTTTGTGGATATTTTTGTTATACTACCATGAAAAATACTTGCTTTATTCTATGTATAGAAGTTATTTTGAAGCATTTCGTGTAGCAGTGGCATATTAGGTGCTTAATACCTCTTGTGTTATTGGTTCGACATGTTTTAAAGCTTCTCACCCATACACTCTAACAACTCGTTTTAGTATGTTTGGTATGAGTAAGAATATTCTTTGTTTGTTGAGTCAAAGTCCATGCAATGGATACAACACCACCTTGGTTATTAATACCCTGGTACATCGTGTCTATTTTCTACACCAATAAGGATTGTTAAAAATACGAAACCTCTATGTGAAGAGAAAGCAAAATTCATCAATGACTAACAACATCAACTATTCTTCACTTCTTATTAACATTTTCTTCTTGTCACCATTTACTTTATCAACCCTTGCACTTAAACGCATCACATCAACTTATCAAAAAATTTGGTTCATTATCCAAAATTTTCACCAAATTTCCCGGGGGGGCACCATGCATGCTATCTGTCTAGGGCATAGTGGGGCAACTTTGGGGCATATTGGGGCAACTCTTGAGTAGGAATTTTTGATTTTTCTTTGACACAATGTTCAAAATCGCATTGTATCAAAGAGGGACAAAATGTAGACACGTAAAATTGTCCTAGCCTGCGAACTAGCATATATCATTGCATTTCACATCAGTTGCGTCAAAAACCCTAAATTCCTCTATTAATTGAATAATAATACATTATTTAATTAATTCGCCTTTTCATCAACTTTGACCAGTTAAATAAATTTTATTTATTTAATAAAGTCTTAATCTAACTTTATTCCTCTTGGTTAATTAAATAACATCAATTATTTAATTATGTCGCAAATTCACTTTATTCCCCCTAAGTCAATTAAATTATTAAAAACAAAATAGTTTAATTAAATCACTTTCCCTCCAAAATTTGAACAATTTAATTTAATTATTCAAAAACATCATCAAAAATCAAATCAAACAAATGCAACTTTGTTTGCAAAAGTCAAACTTAATTTGCACGTTTAACTCAAAAGAATTAATTAATTAAATCAATTAATTAATTATCGTTGACCACTTTCATGATTGAGCAAATTATGAACCACCGATTGCTCAATCTATTTCCTGACTGATCAATGTATTTCCTGATAGATCAATGTATTTCCTGACAAACCAATCTATTTCTTCAATCACATTAATTATGTAGTCAATTTGCACAAATTATGCCCATTTAAATCCTCTCAACATCTTTCGACTGTTGATTAAGATATTCTACTACGTGATCAAGAGTGTTCATTTCAAATCACAAATTCTATATAACAAACATCTTTCTTCTAAAAAATGATCGGAGAATCAATATCATTCATGCAACGAAGTAATGCCAAGATCTTAATCGAAAATTGACAAAGCTTCACACGTATCTTTGGTCAACACACACGTTCTTCAAACTTTTGCATGCACAATGGAGGCTTTGTATTGATACGAACAACCCAACATTTTCGTGAACACAATCTGACATGGGATGGTAAAGTTTCCTTTTATTTTTGAATTTGTTGTGATATCGTAGGATTTCATTGTTTGTTTTCAATAGCTTAGAAAGCTTCATTTCATGAGTAATGGGCATAGATCTTGATTCTTGTTTTGAATTAGATTAGGTTTGATTCATTGCATTTATCTTATTTAACACAATCGATTTCCCCCTTACACAATACTGGGCATTTATCTCATCCATCAACATTCAATTGATTGGGTTTTATGTTGTTCACTTTTACATTTGACTGAAGTCGTCAATTGTTTTGTGGGAAATTTTTGTAGTTTTCTGGCATGAGATAGGTTTCAGGTTGAAACCTCCCACTATATGTAGCCTATTGCCTAATTAATTAGAGAGGTATTTTACAATATCAATAAATCTTGGAGTACAATTGTTAAAAGAAAAAAAATATTTTAAATTTGAGATATTTAATATCATAATATTAATATTTAATAATAAATATAATATTTGAGATATTTAATATTAATGAGGGTTTGGTGTGTTCAAAAGGGGTTGACCCTAACCAGGATAATTTTGTCTCTCCTTTTGGCATTGAGCAGGTTAAGGGGAGTGATGTGGAAGTGGAGAGGCTAGAAATTTTGGTGGACTTGGCAAACATGCCGGACAAGCATCGGGTTAAACTCGAGGTGATTGAAGTGGAGGATTCCCCTGTTGAGGAGGAAATGGAGGATAAAGAGGAGGCTCAGAAGGATCTTGTCGAGAATGTTGGTTCTCAAGTTGCGCCACTGGTCAATTGGGACGAGGTTAACATGGGCATGTTTTGTAGGATGGCTGAGGACAGAACTCACAACTTTCTCTCGTTGGTGAAGTGGCTTTTTCTCAAAAGTTAAGGAGATCAATGTTCAACTTAAGAATTGGCAAGATGTTTGTGTGGCGCTGGTGCATAGCAACTAGAAGGAATGGTCGATCAAAGGTAGGTTAATACCATGAAGTTTATGCTTGATAGACTTGTTATTGATGCTTACCGTCTTGGTAAAACTCATGAGGAGAGGATTACATCCTTGGAATTAGCTGTCCATAAGACTTTTGAGGAGAGGTTTGTTAATATTGAGGAGAAAATTAGTAAGATATTTGATGATTTGAAGACTGTGGTTAACATCAACAATAATTCCTTGAAATCGACTACTAAGGGCCTCTCTGTTTTAAATGAGAAAGCCATAAAATGGACTAGTAAGTCTTTGGATCTGGGTGACTTGAAGAAGGCCATGAAGGATGTTAATTGCACGAATCTGGTGGAGAAGACTGAGGATATTAGTCCTATTGTGGAAAAGAACGTGGATGCTAGCCGGTGTTTGAGAACGAAGAGCAAGACCGAGAAAATGGCTGCTATTTCGTTTGAGGAGCTCAAGGATGTGATGGAGATGCACAAGGGGGTCATTGAGGAAAATATGGCCTCGACCAATGTTCTTGAATTTTTTTTGCAGCTTTGCTATTTCTTTTGCCTGGTCAGCCTTGTTGTTGATGTTTTGTCGTAGGGTTGCTGATGGGTTTCCTAGTTATTTCTGTTGTCAGTATTTTGGTTGTTTTGGGCTGCGGGCTTTATTGGTTTAGTCTTTCTTGCAATTTTTCTCCATTGTAAAGGGTTTCGGGGCCCCTTCAAAACCTACTTTTCCTTATCAAAAAAATAAACATAATATTTTCAAAATAAAAAAACACATAAAACAAGAATATGCTCTGATCAACATTGTTCACTTTTCTATCATTTTTGAATAAACATTTGAGAATTCTTTTCTATAATTATTTAAGGAACGTGGCCTCACATTGAATATAAAGGAAACAAGAAAGTCCATAAATAAAACTCAAGAAAACTATTGAAAAAACAAACATTATTTTGTATATATTAAATAGAAAAACAAGGGTGTATATTTTTTGAGTGTAATGTTTTAAATAACTCACCTTTAGCAATTGTATCTATATTCCTTTTTAAGGATTTTTTTTTATTTTCTACATATAATAAAATGGGCGTTACTTTGATTTTTTAGTGGGATTCAAATTTTAATTAATAATATAAGTTTTAAGACAACTTGAATCACCACATTTATAAAAAAAAAGTTTGTCTTGATTTTAGAAACTTATTAAACTTTTAAACTCTAAAGTTCACATAATATTCAAGACTAAAGATTAGATTTGCCTAAATTTAATAAGTTGTAATAGAAAATGAAATTAATTCACCAATAATATTATATAATTATTTATTACTTTCATACCATATTACTAATTTTTAATCACCACCATTAATTTTATTTATAATCTAATGGTTGAGGTTGTATTCCATGGGTTAAAATGTACCTATGAAGCTCCAATGCCCATTGAGTTTGGGTTGTTGAAAATTTATAATCTAACAATTGGGGTTAAATTATGTAGGCCAAAATGTACCCACAAAGCTCCAATACCCATGGAGCTCAAAATTTTATTTGGGTTGTTGAAGATTTATATTCTAATGGTCAAGTTTAAATTTTGTGGATTAAAATGTACTCACAGAGCTCTAATGCCCATGAGATCCAAAATTATAATTGGGCCCCATGAGCATTGGAGCTCTTGAGTACATTTTGATGTATGAAATAAAACCCAAACTATTAAATTATCAATAAAATCAACAGTCGTGAAAAAGAATTTAGGGTTAAATTTAAAATATTCAATGTTTGATTTAAAATATTAAGGAATTAAGAAATTATAGACATGAGCAGTACACCTTAAAATTGTCAATCCCTCCCATTCTTAGGCCTTTACTTTTTTTTTTAAATGAATGATTCACTGTGGAAATTAATGCATTTACCTATTTTTCATCAAGATTTGCCAAGATTTTCTACAAATTTCTAGTGATTTAATTAAAACACCAATAGAATTAATATCTTTTTTCAAGAGGCTTCTTAAAGTTATTATTATTATCAAAAATAAATAAATAAATAAAACACTTTTAGCAATTTTTTGGATCAATAAAGCAACCGAAAAAAAATTGTATATTAAGGTTAATTACATCGAAGGTGTTCCCTATATGAAGTGAACGAATTGATTTTGAATCATGTAAGTCATATTTTTTTAAAATATAAAAAGTACCATTTTGTAGATCCGTAAGTGTAGTTTTCAAAAATATATATTTGAATAATTTAATTATTATTTATATTTTATTTTTAATTTTTTACTAAAACTAGGTTACCAATACAAAATATTAAGTTGATTACCATGTCAAGAAAAAATATGATGCACTAGATAAAAGAATCTATATCAAGATGGTTAATTTTTTTCCTATTTTAGATAAATATTTAATATAAAAGTTGACATCAAATGAAAACAACTATGTTTTAATACACACATTTTAATATTTATTTAAAAATATATGTTTATCAAAATTGAAAAAAAAAAATCCATGCACTAAATATTTAAGTTATAACCACACACAAAATTTTTGAAAGAAAAATAAAATTACTATATAAAGTTTGATGTCTCATGTAACTTCATTTTTCAACATTTTATAGCAACTAAATTATACTATTAATTTATAAAAAACTATTTAAAAATATTTTTTAATTTTTTTTTTTAAATATAAACATAAAATATACTAAAAATACACATTTTATTAGTTTACATCATTTCAAACTTCAAAACATATAGCCACCTTTTAGTAATTCAAGTTTAACAGTTGGATCAATGGTTGTTTCTTTATAAAAGTGTGACACAACTTTATACTTTTACCAAATATTTTCAAAATAAAAAACACATAAAACAAGAATATGCTTTGATCAATATTGTTCACCTTTCTATCATTTTTGAGTAAACATTTTAGAATACTTTTCTATAATTCTTTAAGGAACATGGGCTCACATTAAATATAAAGGAAGCAAGAATGTCTATAAATAACACTCAAGAGAATTATTAAAAAATACAAACATTATTTTGTATATATTAAATGGAAAAATAAGGGTGTGTAGCTTTTTTGGGTGTAATGTTTTAAACAACTCATCTTTAGCAATTGTATCTATATTAATTTCTTAGGATTTTTTTTATTTTCTACATATAATAAAATGGGTGCTACTTTGATTTTTTAGTGAGATTCAAATTTTGGTTAATAATACAAGTTTTAAGATAATTTGAATCAACACACTTTTACAAAATTTTATTTTATTTTTAACTAATTTTTTATTTATTAAACTTTTAAACTCCAAAATTCACCACAGTATTTGGGATTGAAGATTAAATTTGGCTAAATTTTATAATTTATAGTAGAAAATAAAATTAATTCGCCAATAATATTATACAATTATCTATTAATTTCAAACCATATTGCTAATTTTTAACCACCACCATTACTTTTATTTGCAATCTAATAGTTGAGGTTGTATTCCATGGGCTAAAATGTACCTACGGAGATCCAATGCCCATTGAGTTCTGGGCCATTGAAGATTTATTATACCGATAGGCATAACCCTACAATGATAGTACAATTCCTATAGGAGGATAGCATAATCTGTCACAAAAAAAACATAAAAACAAAATAAAAAATAAAAAACAAAAATAAAAATCATTTTAATAATAATACATTTTTAATAATGTAATAATATAATACTTCTAAGCAAAAAATAATATAATACCATAGTAATATTATTAATAATATAATATATGATAATAATAATAAGAAGATATATATCCGTATATTTTATATAGATTATATTTAAGATATATATAGTAGTTAATATTTATTATTTTTTTCAATTAAATTTTCTATTATAATACAATGAAATAGACAAATCACTACACACTCTTATCCCCATTTAAATTATAAATTTTCGAATTGCTTTTTTCAAAAAAATCCTAACATCTAAAAAAATAAAACAACAAAAGAAAATGACTTTTAAGGCCAAGGCCAAGTTGGTCCATATTATCCTCACTTTTCACTATCCCACAAAATTATTGAGAGTTTGATGGAGACACTAATGGTTCATACTTTATAGTTTGTAAACTTATCTTTGTAATAGTTTTGGTGGTTTCACAACAAGAGTTATACTCAAACTGTACATAGAGCATAGTGAAGGACAAATGATTCCTCCTCTTTGTACGTAGTAGATGTGTAGTGCCCTACATAAGGCCATGTCAATCCACTGATGAATCTTGCAGAGTTGCTGGCCATGCAAGGCTTTTTCATAACCTTTGTTACTACTGAATGGATGGACCAACACCTCATAAAAGCAACTTCAAAAGATGTAGCTATACATGACCGTGAGGTTCAAGAGAGGGGTTCAAATTTTTTGTTTTTAACTATCCTAAACGGCTTACCATCAGAACATGGCCAAACTTTTGATATGGGTGAGATTTTGCTTCCGCTGTAATCTTTGGGACTTGCTTTTGAAAGTGTGTTAACTACAACGGATAATTTTGTACCGTCAATCACTTGCATTGTTTCAAATAGCTTTTTCTCCTACAACAGAGGTAGCTAAAAATATTGGGTGCCCACAATTCTCTTCTGAACTACTTGTACTGCATCACCAGGTACAATGGCAACACAGTGCCTATAGGAGGTCAGCACAATCCGTCATTAAAAAAAATACGAAAAAAAACATATTTTATAAACAAAACAAAAAATAAAAATAAAAATTAAAAAATAAAACGGTTAAAGTACAAAGCTATGTCACACTTTTGGCCAACTTATCAACACAATTGAATTTTAGATTTTGTAACTAAAACTTAATTTTGGTCAAACATATGACCTATAGTAAGATTAATTGTAGCTAAGTTAGATATTTCCATAATTGTAACAACTAAAATTATAGGCTAAATACATATGTAACACTACTTTGAGGCTAATTGATTGAAAAAATGTGATTATTTAAAAAATTTGATGTTTCAACAACTCCTGCTCATGTAAGTAATATTTTTTTAAAATATAAAAAACCCTTTTGTAGATCTGTAAGTGTAGTTTTCACAAATACATATATTTGAATAGTTTAATTATTATTTTTATTTTATTTTTATTTTTTACTAAAAGTAGGTTATCAATAAAAAATATTAGGTTGATTATCATGTTAAGAAAAAATATTAAAAATTATAAAAAAATTTGAAAAAATATGATGCACTAGATAAAAGAATCTATATCAAGATGGTATATATTTTTTCTATTTTAGATAAATATTTAATATAAAGTTGACGTCAAATTAAAACAACTATGTTTTAGTACACACACATTTGAATATTTATTTAAAAATATATGTTTATCAAAATTGGAAAAAAATATATTCATATGCACTAAATAGTTAAGTTATAAACACACAAAAAAATTGAAAGAAAACAAAAATTACTATATAAAGTTTGACATCTCATGTAACTTCATTTTTAGCATTTTATCAACAACTAAATTATATGATTAATTTATAAAAAACTATTTTAAAATATATATTTTAAATTTTTTCAAGAAAATATAAACATAAAATATACTAAAAAATACACATTTTATTAGTTAATATTTATTAATTTTTTCAATTAATTTTTTTATTACAATAAATAGATTAATCAATACACACTCTTATCCCCATTTAAATTATAAATTTTGGAAATGCTTTTTCCAAAAAAATCCTAACATCTGAAAAAAAAACAACAAAAGAAAATGACTTTTAAGGTCAAGGTGAGGTTGGTCCATATTATCCTCACTTTTCACTATCCCACAAAATTATTCAGAGTTTGATGAAGACATTAATGGTTCATAATTGACAATTTGTAAATTTATCTTTGTAATGTTTTTGGTGGTCTCACAACAAGAGTTATACTCAGACTATACATAGTGCATAGTGAAGGACAAATGATTCCTCCTCTTTACACACAGTAGTTGTGTCATGCCCTGCACAAGGCCATGTCAATCCACTGATGAGTCTTGTAGAGCTATTGGCCATGCGAGGCTTTAATTACTACTAAATGGATGGACCAACACCTCTTAAAAATAGCTTCAAAAGATGTAGCTGCACGCGACCGTGAGGTTCAAGATAGGGGTTTCAATTTTCTATTTTTAACTTTGGGACCTGCTTTGGAAAGTGTGTTAACTGCAATGGATAAATCTGTATCACCAATCACTTGCATTTTTTTAGATAGCCTTTTCTCATGGCAACATAATGCCTATAGGAGGTCAACATAATCCGTCACAAAAAATACACAAAACAAACACATTTTAGAAACAAAAAAAATAAAATTAAAACAAAATCATTTTAATAATAGTACATTCTTAATAATGTAATAATATAATATAATACTATTTATCCAAAACACAAAAACACACATTTTAGAAACAAAACAAAAAAATAAAAAACATTTAAATTTTTTTAAAAATAATCATTTTAATAATAATACATTTTTAATAATGTAATAATAATATAATATAATACTTCTAAGCAAAAAATAATATAATACCATATTAATAATAATAATATAATATATGATATTAATAATAACATATATATCGACGTATTTTATAGAGATTAGATTTAAGATATATATATTAGTTAATATTTATTAATTTTTTCAATTAAATTTTCTATTATAATATAATGAAATAGACTAATCACTACACACTCTTATCCCCATTTAAATTATAAATTTGGAATTGCTTTTTTCAAAAAATCCTAACATCTTAAAAAACAAAACAACAAAAGAAAATGACTTTTAAGGCCAAGGCCAAGTTGGTCCATATTATCCTCACTTTTCACTACCCCACAAAATTATTTAGAGTTTGATGGACACTAATGGTTCATACTTGACAAGAGTTATACTCAAATTGTACCTAGTGCATAGTGAAGGACAAATGATTCCTCCTCTTTGCATGCAGTAGTTGTGTTGTGCCTTGTACAAGGCCATGTCAGTAGTTGTGTTGTGCCTTGTACAAGGCCATGTCAATCCACTGATGAATCTTGCAGAGTTGCTGGCCATGCGAGGCTTTTTCATAACTTTTGTTACTATCAAATGGATGGACCAACACCTCTTAAAAGCAACTTCAAAAGATCTAGCTGCACGTGATCGTGAGGTTCAAGACAGGGGTTTAAATTTTTTGTTGTTAAATATCCCAGATGGCTTACCGTCAGAACATGGCCGAACTTCTGATATGGGTGAGCTTTTGCTTTTGCTGCAAACTTTGGGACCTGCTTTGGAAAGTGTGTTAACTGTAGCAAATAAATATGTATAGCCAATCACTTGCATTGTTTCAGATAATTTTTTCTCTTACAACAGAGGTAGCTAAAAATATTGGGGTGCCCAGAGTTCTCTTCTGGACTATTTGTACTGCATCACGGTACAATGGCAACACAATGTCTATAGGAGGTCAACACAATCTATCACAAAAATTAAAAAACACAAAAACAAAACAAAAAATAAAAATGAAAATTAATAAAAAAAATCATTTTAATAATAGTACATTTTTAATAATATAATATAATACTATTTAGCCAAAAAAACAAACACATTTCAAAAACAAAAGAAAAAAGAAAAAATATTTTAAGAAAAACAAAAAAACAAAAAAAAATCATTTTAATAATAATATATTTTTAATAATGTAATAATAATATAATATAATACTTCTAAGCAAAAAATAATATAATACCATAATAATAATATAATATATGATAATAATAATAAGATATATATTGCATATTTTATATAGACTAGTATATATATCTTAAATACTAATCCATATAATATATGCCGAGATATATCATTTTAAAGACTTATTTTATTTATTTAAAAAAAAAATTGAAATACCATTAGGGATTAAGGTTACCTATTTTATTTTGTAGTTAGAGTTAGAGTTAGGTTCAATATTATATTATATCAATATTTTATTATTAATCTCTTTTTTTATTTGGATAATGTTTTGGATAGGGACAAGAATGTGATGGTGGATTTTTTTAAAATAAATATTTCTAATATGTCTTGTGCTTTTTATTTTTTTTAAATAAATATATATTATTAACTCGCTCCTTTTTGTTTTTTTTTTGTTTTTTATAAGAATTGTGGCGTGTTGCCATTGTAGGGTTACGCCTCTCAACGTAATTATATTTAAGATATATATACTAGTGAATATTTATTAATTTTTTTAATTAAATTTTCTATTATAATAAATGAAATAGACTAATAACTACACACCCTTATCCCCATTTAAATTATAAATTTTGGAATTGATTTTTTCAAAAAAAAACCTAGCATCTAAAAAAACAAAACAACAAAAGAAAATGACTTTTAAGGCCAAGGCCAAGCTGGTCCATATTATCCTCACTTTTCACTGCCCCACAAAATTATTCAGAGTTTGATGGAGACACTAATGGTTCATACTTGACAGTTTGTAAACTTATCTTTGCAATGTTTTTGGTGGTCTCACAACAGGAGTTATACTCAGACTGTACATAGTGCATAGTGAAGGACAAATGATTCCTCCTCTTTGCACATAGTAGTTGTGTCATGCCCTACACAAGGCCATGTCAATCCAATGATGAATCTTACAGAGCTATTGGCCATGTGAGGATTTTTCATAACCTTTGTTACTACCGAATGGATAGACCAACACCTCTTAAAAGCAACTTCGAAAGATGTAGCTGCACGTGACCATGAGGTTCAAAAGAGGGGTTTCAATTTTCTATTTTTAACTATCCCAGACAGCTTATCATTAGAACATGGCCAAAATTTTGATATGGGTGAGCTTTTGCTTATGCTACAAACTTTGGGACATGCTTTGGAAAGTGTGTTAACTACAACGGATAAATCTGTACCGCTAATCACTTGCATTGTTTTAGATAGCTTTTTCTCCTATACAACAGAAGTAGCTAAAAATCTTGGGGTGCCCAAAGTTTTCTTCTCGACTACTTGTATTGCATCACCAAGTACAATGACAACACATTGCCTATAGAAGGTAGCACAATCCGTCACAAAAAAACACAAAAACAAACACATTTTAGAAACAAGACAAAAATTAAAAAACAAAAGGGTAAAAGTACAAAGCTATGTCACACTTTTAGCCAACTTATCAACACAAATGAATTTTAGTTTTTGTAACTAAAACTTAATTTTGGTCAAACATATGACCTAGTAAGATTAATTGTAGCTAAGTTAGATATTTCCACAATTTTAACAACTAAAATTATAGGCTAAATGCATATGTAACACTACTTTGAGGCTAATTTATTGAAAAAATCTGATTATTTGAAAAAATTGTTGTTTCAACAACTCCTACACATGTAAGTAATATTTTTTTTAAATATAAAAAATATTTTTTTGTAGATCCATAAGTATAGTGTTCAAAAATATATATTTCAATAGTTTAATTATTTTTTATATTTTATTTATTTATTTTACTAAAAATAGGTTATCAACACTTACCATGTTAAGAAAAAATATTAAAACTTATTAAAAAAATTTAAAAAATATGATGCACTAGATAAAATAATCTATATCAAGATGGTATATTTTTTTTTCTATTTTAGATAAATATTTTATATAAAAGTTGATGTCAAATGGAAACAACTATGTTTTAATACACACACATTTTAATATTTATTTAAAAATATATGTTTATCAAAATTGAAAAAAATATATCCATGCACTAAATGTTTAAGTTATAAACACACACAAAAAAAAATTGAAGGAAAAAAAAAAAATTACTATATAAAATTTGACGTCTCATGTAAATTCATTTTTCAACATTTTATCAACAACTAAATTATATTATTAATTTATAAAAAACTATTTTAATTGTTTTTTTCATTTTTAAAAAAAAATATAAACATAAAATGTACTAAAAAATACATATTTTATTAATTTACATCATTTCAAAATTCAAAACATATATGCCACTTTTTAGTGATTCAAGTTTAAAAGTCAGATAAGTTGGTTGTTTCTTTATAAAAGTGTGACATAGTTTTGTACTTTTACTCAAAAAGCAAAAAAATATTTTAATAATAGTACATTTTTATTTTTTTTAATTTTAATAATATAATAATAATAATATAATACAATACTATTTAACCAAAACACAAAAACAAAAACAATTTAGAAACAAAAAATATATATATAATACCATATTAATAATAATAATATAATATATGATAATAACAATAAGATATATATCGGTATATTTTATATAAATTATATTTAAGATATATATACTAGTAATTTAACAAGTGGGATTAAATAACGCTGGTCAAAATGTACCACAAAGCTCCAATGTCCATGGAGCTCAAAATTGTATTTGGGTTGTTGAAGATTTATATTCAAACGATTGAGTTTAAATTTGATGGATTAAAATGTACACACAGAGCTCTAATGCCCACGAGACCCAAAATTACATTTGGGCCCCATTTAAGCATTGGAGCTTTTGAGCACATTTTGATGTACGAAATAGAATCCAAACTATTAAATTATAAATAAAATCAATAGTTGTGAAAAATAATTTAGGGCTAGATTTAAAATATTCAATGTTTGAATTAAAATATTAAGAAATTAAAAAATTATAGACATGAGAGTAAGCCTTAAAATAGTCAATCACTCCCACTCTTAGGCCTTCACTTTTTTTAAAAAAAAATTTTAAATTTTTTAAATGAATGATTCACCATGGCAATTAATGCATTTACCTATTTTTATCAAGATTGTCAAGATTTTCTATAAATTTCTAGTGATTTAATAAAAAATACCAATAAAATTAATATATTTTTTCAAAAAAAAGGGAAAGATTTGCACAATAGAAATTAATATTTTTTCAAAAAAGAACGCATCAGGATTTTATCTTTTTTCAAGGGGGTTTCTTAAAGTTATCATTATTATTGATAAAAAAATTAAAAAAAAAAGAAATAAATAAATAAAACACTTTTAACAATTTTTTTGATCAATAAAACAACCAAAAGAATTGTATATTAAGGTTATTTACACCAAAGGTATTCCCTATATGAAGTGAACAAATTAATTTTGAAAATCAACATTTAAAAATTGTAGAGAAGGATGAAAGACCATTGAAATGATCTCAACCATCACATTTTCTAAAATATTAAAAAATGTAACATATAATTAAAGAAAAAACATCTTATCAAGTCTTAACTTTAAATTAAGAAAAGATAGAATAAAAATTGTTTTTTCCTTTTAAACTTTTAAAACTTAAAACTGCTTTTTGTTTATTGTTAACATATTGAAGTAGAAGTTGTTGAAATTTTGAAGGTAATCTAGTGTGTTCATGTTGTTTTTTTAGGAAGCTTCAAAATAAAGTTTATCTTATTGTCAGTGACCAGCTTATATTAAGGAATATTTTAAAATCTATGAAAATGAAAAGATTGGAGAGATTTGTCCTTCCTATCTATCAGATGGACCCAAAATAGATACATAGTTATTTGGTTGGTGTGATCACCTCTATCATGGTAGTTAAGCTAGAAGTCTACCCCTACTCTACCTCCTTAACAAGTTAAAAGCCTTCATGAGTTTCATTGCTCAATAATGTCATAGACTCACTATAATTAACAAGCCAAAAGTGCATAACCATTTTGATATGGTGATTATCTTATTAAATGAAATAGTGTTCTAACAGTAACAATAAAGGAAAGTTAAGTAGTTTATATGATTTATCCTTTGTATATATCAGATGAACCTAAAATAGATACATAGATGTTTGATTGGTGTGCACAATAGCGCTTGACAAAATTGTTCAAAACTCAAGCATTCATCAAGTATGTTTTTCATTAAAGCTTAATTTTGTACTCTTCAAGCATAATTTCTCTATTCTTCACCTAGGTTGTAGCTAGTAATATTGATTTTGTTGGGAGACATGGTTTGACTTAGAAAAAAGTATGAGAATAAGATGAGGGTTTCTTCATTGAATTAAACATATTAGATTAAAATAACAAAAATTCTTGTATAAAGAATGAAATATTTTTTCCTTAAGAGTATCAGTATACATGAGAAAAAATGGTACCATGAATTCTTCAAATTCCTTTCACTTCACTAGTACGTTCTTTGAGTTCTTTGTTGCAAGTTTTATATTTTTCTTCATTGTATTCTCTCTTTTTGTAGAGACAATGGACAATGATCTACAGTATAAATAGTTCGTTTTAGTTATTTGATTCGAAGGGATATCCACTACCAACTAGGAATTTGATATTTTAACATGTTATATTTTTAACTGATATGATATGTTACTTATCCTATTGACCAAGTCTACAAAGTAGGATTGCCAACAGTGAACAAAATCTAGGCAGAATGATACCGTGCATTTATCTCATCCACCATCAATCAATTGATTTGGGTTTTATGTTCACTTTTACATTTGACTAAACCATCAACTATTTTGTGGAAATTTTTTGTAGTTTTTTGGCGTGAGACAGGTTTTAGATTGAAACCTCACATTATATAGTGTATTAGCTAATTAATTAGAGAGGTATTTTACAATGTCAATAAATCTTGGAGAGCAATTGTTAAATGATGAAGGAGCATAGATGGGTCCATAGACAATCCACGTCAACCCAAAAACATATTTTATCTCAGTTTTGGTTTTGGTTAATTATTTTATTTTGGTGTTGGGTGAAATTTTGGTGTTTCCACGCATGATAAATTTTTAATGAAATTATTGTCGCAAATTGATAAAATGTTGAGTGAATTGCCAGGCACAGCAGAGGAATTTCATTTTTCTTATTATCTCCCATGTATTTTAAATTCAATGTTCTAAGGGGTTGAATTGTCTATTTTTTGTATATTATAAATCTTTTATTCCAAAATTTCTAGGCAAGGGGGAATATCATTTAAAAGAGGAGAATAAAAATCAAATGGATAACGAAAAGAAATAAAACTCTACACGAAATTCTGGGGAAAATGAAAAGACATTGGAGAGGGGAAGCGTAGAGGTTGTTGGGAGGAGATTAAAATTAAAATTCAGACCAATTTCAAAATTCACTTTTGGCTGCTAGTGAGAGGGGTGTGGAAATGAGAAAAACCAAAATTAATTTACTGTTGTAAATGTATTGTGTGAATTGTGTAAATAATGAGTAATAAAACCACACAATCAATGAAACATATTATATTTGAGAAATTGAATTGAATTGAAACAAAACCAATTCCCTAAAATCATTCCATTGTTTCCTATCTTCAGGGATTCATTAAATCATGGTGGCTCTCAGATTTGTGTATGCACTATGATTGTTAGAATGACAACCTGAGGAACAAAATGTTGGAAAATGCAGTAAATCTATTCCTACATGATGATTGATAAACTATATGATTTGCTGAGTGATGCTATGATAATGATATTGTGATAAAGATATGATGCTAAATGTTGTGATACAAAATGTTGTATAAAAACTACTATGATAATGGAAATGCACCTAATAACTAAGCCATGATTCTAAACTAACTTGCTTCTAATTACTAATTGCTAAATGCTCTAAATGCTCAAAGTGCTCCAATGTAATTTCTATAGAGTAATATTTCTCAAAGATGGGATATCAAATGTTGGAGAATGAGGCTGCATTTATAGGATTTCCAAGGCATATTGTGATGTGGCAGCAACCAACAGTCAAAATTTCAACTAGAAAGATCGAGGGTGGAGAGTGAAGAAGTTAGAGGGAATCATGGAGAGTGTTCCCTTTAATAGAATACAATGCCAAGTGTGAGAGAGAATAAAATGGTGGAGAGAGCCAAGTGTCTTAAGTTTGTTTCAAAATTTGTTGAAGATAATTCCAATTTAAAATTAAGGATATTTAAATTCATGAGACACTTGATGAGGTTGCAAGAGGAAAAGCTGGAGACATGTGACTAAATTCAAATTAGGAATTATTCAAACTTAGTGAGAAGATATTAATTAAATAAAACAAACTATTTGAATTTGTTTATTTAATTAAAATTAGAGGAATATGATTTTAGATAAGAAGAATTTAGAAAATGTGAACCATATAAATAAATTTCGAATTTATTTATAAGTAGACGAAATAAGAGGTTAATTAATTAAATAGCTTGTATTTTGAATTTTTGAGAATTTTTGAATTTTTTGAAATTTTGATGATTTTTTGAAATTTTTTCGTTAATTTAATGATGATGTTCAATTTTTTAATGATGTCTCAACAATTTATCTCTCAAAAAATGATGTTGAACCTGCGGGGTGATGAATTGATTAATTAAGCCCCTTTTGAAAAATAAAATAAAACAAACCCATTAAATTCCCACTTAATCACCCATTAAAAGGTTAAAAGATGTGATTTGAAGTTCATTTGTGCATTTTCATTTTGAAGAAATTGAGTGATTAGAGTGACCTAGTGCAAATTTGGCAAGATGGTGATTCTGATCCAGACCCACCGATTCAAGTGCATGTGATGTCACAACCGCCCGATCGCATATGGACCTCCGGTACGTACCCCGAAAAAACTCCTCATAAATTTTGAATGTCATTTTTCTTGCATTTTTTATGTTTAAATTCTGCCTTTTCGTGTTTTAGCGCATAGGGTACCCAATGTAGCGCATCGGGTCACTATTCTAGTGCATCAGGTAGATTAGTGCATAGGGCTAGATTTTTAGTGCATAGGAGCTTTTAGCGCATTGATTGCATGAAGTAACACATTGATGGGATGATTTAGCGCATAGAGTGATATAGCACATTTAGGGCATGATTTAGCGATTTCAATCAAAAGTTTAGCGCAAATGGCTATTTGGCGCATTACTGCCACAAAGTAGCGCATTTGGTAGATGTTTTAGCGCATAAGGGGTTTTAGCGCTTCACGACCCTGTTTTGGGGCATCGATGAAGTTTTCTAGCGCATCCATATTTTTAGTGCATGGAAGCACTATTTCAGTGCATCTAGGCCATAATGATGAATTTTTTATTAGACTCCTTGATTTTGATGATTGTTGATCGCATCAGCCGATGTTTTGATGACATTGATAGATTAGATGATAATTGACCCCATGATAGGTGAGGATCAATGATAGATGCTCACAAGATGTAATCAAAATCTCATCAGAGCTGATTAGATCGATAGGCTGATTGATGTTGATTGATTGATAAGATTGTTGATTTGCGATATGTTATGATGATAGGAGCCTTTGACAGTCCTCATGTCGTGGGAGAATTTTCCAATGACCTAGGATTTGATTCCACATCTAGATCAGACCGATCTAAATGTGATTGGACGATGCAGATTGACTTCATTGCTTGACATGCCTCAACATAGGATTAACAGGGGACTTCTGATCGCTTTGGTAGAGAGGTGCCACAGTGACCAAAACACCTTCCACTTAGCGACTGGTGAGATGACAGTGACACCAAAGGGTGTATAGCTAATTTTGAAGATTCCTGTTGTTGGAGAGCTGGTTGTGTATGATTTGACTGAGTAGGGAGGGATTGATGCACTTCAGAGAGTTTTTGAGGATGACCAGATATGTGGTTATGAGATTCCATGGCAAGAGATGGTGGATGCATATGCGACACTGCCATGTGTTCTTGCTGGATTTATCGGAGGTTTCCTATGTCCCAACCACAGGTCGAAGGGACTTTCAATTGGTTGGGGTCAGATTTTGGAGAGCATGATTATGCAAGGGACCATATATGCATGGGGATCCTGCATGCTTGCACATTTGTACCATGATCTACATCATGTTGTGTACCTTAAAGCATCTAGTTTATCAGCTGGAGTTACATTACTGAAGATATGGGCATGGGAGCATATAGCTATCACTCGTCCTATTATAGATAGACAACAACCAACTGGTCGACCATACGTACACAATACACATGTCCAGTTGTCCAACATAAGATAGGAAAACTAGAGTACTGGAGGAGGGTATTGGATGACCTCGAGATAGTGACATGGTGGCCATATGTGGACTGTGAGTAGTGGCCAGAGGATGATACAAAGATTCCATATGCGTGTTCATTGAGATACTTGATCGAGAGGACCCCTTTTATTATTGAGAGATTCTTGCTCACGAGAGTACTGCAACAGTATGGCAGAGTACAGGGCATGCCCCAGGGAGTGGCTCTTTGTGCACGATGACAATAGGATGTTCTAGAGTGGGGGCCTTGCTATCATATGATGCAATGGTTGAGGAGTATCAGGGGTTGTAGGCAGTGATATGGTATTATCATTTGGAGATTATAGAGGCTATAATTTCAGAGGAGTATGCTCAGTATTTCTTTGCACATCCCTTCCTGTGGATATGTAGTCTAGATGAGCCGATACCTACACTATACGATGATGAGAGGGCACCACCACATGCATGTAGGTGGAGGAGAGATGGAGGAGATGATGAGGAGGAGGAGGGAGAGAGCAGTGATGATGGAGATGGGGATGGAGATGGTGGAGGTGGCGGAGATGGAGGGGGAGGTGGAGATGGTGGCAGAGATGGAGATGGTGGTGGTAGGCATGTGTTAGATCTCAGAGTGCCTTAGAAGAGGTGATCACTGGTGGCTACAACACAGTAGCATGTTCAGATTCGATTTCCCTCACAACAAAAGACACGAATAGTTGTGCTACAAGTCCAGGTATAGACTTTGCAGGGTCGGCTGGCATAGGTACAAGATTTGCTACAGAAATAGGCCCAAACGCAGATGTAGGCACAAGCACAAATTGCCACACTTACCACATAGAGAGATAGCCTAAGTCAGTGGTGTGAGCAGGCAGAGGGTGTGGCAAAGAGACTACAGAGAGTGGTTGAGGGCACCTCTATAGCGGATTACCTTAGAGAGGTACGATGCTTTGCTAAGGAGGCTGAGTACTACATACAACGATATCATGAGCTAGTGCCTCCAGAGCGTCGAGTCAGCTATGCTCAATCTACCAGTGCCCATACTCATTCTAGGACTACCAGCAGGGGTGTTATAGGGCCACCACCTCGCAAAAATCCAGGGGAAAGGCCATCAGGTGTAGTAGGAGGTACATGGCCATCATTGTCTAGGGGCAACAACACATAGCCCTTGTTATGATCACTTCTGATGTACTTGAGACATGATGTATACCTCGATTCCGTTGAGACATTATGGTTTCTACCATTTTTTTAATGTTATATCTCTCTACATATTTGGACATCATTGTACACTTGACATTATTATTTTGAGATTTATATGAGATGTAGTGATGGTTAGAGATCGATATGCATTTATGTGCATTTATGATGGATGCCTACGATGGATGCATTTAATTTCTATGTTATGATACTTATATGATGTTTATATGTTGCTTATATGATGATTATGTATGGATGCAATGATGATATGCTGACGTATGAATGATGATTCTATATGTTCTTATGCATGATGCTTTATGCTATGAGATGGACACAAATGAAATGTGATGCCCCTTATGTTTGTTGTATTTTCTTAGTGCAAATATATGATACTTTTATACTATATGGGATGAATTTGATTATACAAATGAGATGCAATGCACTTCTTGTTGTGTTTTCTAATGCAAATATTAGGATGTAATGCATGGATGGATGAATGACGTGATAATGCTTTCTAATGTATATATGATAGGAAAATGATTATGCAACTACATGAGAATGATATGTTTTTGTTAATGTAAAATGTACTTAATCCATTAATGATAGAAATAACATCATTTTGAAAATTGTGCCAGCCTTAGAAAATCCATAAATATAGATGCAAAACTAATATGGATGCAATCTAACTTAACAATGCGAATCTAATATGCAATGTTGTCATTATAACAGTTGATTTGTCATGCTTTTATCATCATTGAGCCTTTAAATTGTTGAAAGTGAGTACAAACATCAATGGTATAATTAGACCATGATGACCTGAGTACTACTTCCATGATTTTTGATATTGCAAGTTAACACAAGCATCTAGGTATAATTAAACCGAGATGACCTGAGCATTTCACGCATAAATAGACAAGAGTTAATCATTTTCCTATGCAAATTTTGAATGTCATCAATGATACTTTGTAGAGCACGTCTCGTGACAATTTGCACAGTAGTAATGATTAACTCACAGACAACAGACAAGGAAAAATCATTCTCCTTCCTTGCTCCTCTAGTTTATGACATCATTGAGTTTCTCTAGAGAAATGATAACAAAAATCAAAGTACAACAGTTGAACATACGTGCTAAAGTGATAAAACCATGACTCAAAAGAACATCATCCATTTAGATTTGATTTGATTGATTGATTTAGCTGTTTGATATGGATGGTTTGTTTTGCATGGTTTGTTATCGAATGTTCTGTTGATGTTCAATGTTGAGATGCACTATGATCATTGTGTTTTCTGTGTTGTCTAACTGTTGTTTGTCTGTTGGTTTAAGCTCAAAGTTTATTGCCCCCAATGAGTTTAGGATTTTTCCCCTAGTCTAGGGTGAGACACGATCGCAATGCCAAGATATGTACATGAGGTTTTCCGGTGACAGGCAGAATGATGGTGAAAGTGAACGACCAAAACATGCTCAAATACATGGAAAAACCAACCTATCACAAATTGCGCTTGTTGCCAGGTTTTCACTACTTGTTTTTATTGCACTTTTTTAGATTTTATGATTTTTTTGACTTTTTTGATTTTTGAATTTTTTTGTATTTTTCTTTTTTTTTTTACATTTTTTTTGGATCTTTTTTTGATTTTTTTGTTGTCACCAAGACGCTTGTTTTCTAGGTTTTCATCAAGGTAACCATTTTTCAGGATATTTTCTCATTTTTTTGTATTTTTTTAGGACTTTTAACGTGCACTGGATGAACTAGGTGTAGAACTTCTTGAGATGTAGATTGTTGATAGGTTCCTCAAACAAATCCACTTCAAGTGTGGACTACTGATAGGCTCAAGATCCATAGACTGATATGATGACAAAGGGACCTAGCCAATTTGGTTCAAACTTCCCCTTCTTTTCGCGATCCTGTTGATTTCGCAGATTCTCTTTCAGGACCAAGTCACCAACTTGAAATGTTCTTGGTTTGACCCTATGAGAAAATATCCACAACATGCTGATGATGTTTATCCAACAGTTCTAACTCCTATAGCCTAGACACCCGATAATCTTCATTTGAAATGATCCCCTTTAGTGACACGTGGAGTGATGTTTGCTCAACCTCAATAGGTAGAATGGCCTCTGATCCATATACAAGAGTGTATGGTGTGACTCCTGTTGGGGTGCGGATACTAGATCTGTAATCCCATAAAGAAGGATTTAGTTGAATATGCCAATCACGTCTAGCATCATTGACAGTTTTCTTTAATATTTTCAAAATGGTTTTGTTTGAGGCCTCTGCTTAGCCATTTCCCTGAGGTAGTACGGTGTAGAAAATCAATGCTGGATATGAATCCTTTCACAAAGTTCTTGGATGTCCTAATTCTTGAAAGGTCTACCATTGTTAGTGACAATGGACTGAGGAATGTTGTACCGACAGATGATGTAATTTAGGATAAAAGAGATAATTTTTTTTCTTGTGATTGTGGTTAGGGGAACAACTTCAATCCACTTTGTAAAATACTTTGTGGCTGTGATGATGAATTTGTGTCCATTGGATGATGACAAATGAATTTTACCTACAAGATCCAATCCCCACTGACATAAAGGCCATGTTGATGCAAACAGTTGTAGCTCCTGTGCTAGTGTGTGTATGAGGTTGTCATGAATTTGACATTTATGTAATTTCTTGATAAATTGAAAAGACTCCTCCATATTCGGCTAGTAATACCCTAAATGTAGGATTTTCTTAGTGAGAGTTAGACCACTTGAATGAGTTCCACAAATACCTTTATGAACCTTGCATAAATCAGTTTCAGCTTCGTTACTTTCAAGACATTGAAGGAGAGTACCATCAAGACCTTGTCGATAAAGTACATCGGCTATCAAGGTAGGTCAAGTTGCTTGTCGAATAAAGTTTCATTTCTGGTTTCAAGATAGATCTGGTGGTAGGGTGTTGTCTCTTAGGTAAGTATAGATCTTCCCATAGATTGAGGATTCAATGTCGACTAGATGGCATATGACTCGGGATTCGAGGTTATCATAGGCAGGGTTAAACACTTGTTCCACCATGAACTTATAGCGACTTTGTTTTTTAGGTATCTGTAGAAGAGAAGAAATGGTCGCCATAACATCAACAACTTTGTTGTCAGCTCTTGGAATTTGTTCAAATTTGATCTCCACAAAGTAATTTTTAAAGTCATCTACCATTCTTTTATATGGCATCAATTTGTCATCTTTCGTCTGGAAGTCATCATTAACCTGATTTATGATCAATTGAGAATCTCCATAGACATGCAACTCTATAATTTTCCACTCCACATCTGTCTTGATACCAATGATCAATGCTTCATATTCAGCTGTGTTGTTAGTGCAAGGAAACATTAATTTTTAGGACTTTGGAATGGTGTATCCTTGAGGCATGACAAATAGGATTCCTACACCTAATCCATGTTGTGTGTAAGATCCATCAAAATACAACATCCAATGTTATGTTGACACTATTAGGACATTTGCATATAGAAACTTAATGTTCATGTTATGATTGTCTTGTAATGGTGCTTTAGATAGTTGATCCGCTATGGCTTGGCCCTTGATTGCTTTCCTGTCCACAAAGTGGATGTCAAACTCACTCAATATCGATTTGGATAGTCTTCCTGTCAGGGCAGCTTTGCTAAGTAGATACTTCAATGGATCAATTTTTGCTATGAGTTTATCAATTTGGCTAGTCTTCTTGTCAAGGCAGCTTTGCTAAGTAGATACTTCAATGGATCAATTTTTTCTATGAGTTTGATGGTATGGGTTAACATGTAGTGTCTTAGTTGTTGAGTAGCAAATACTACTGCCAAACAATATTTTTCAATAAATGTGTAGTTGATTTCATAGCCATTCAAGGTTCTGCTGATGTAATAAATAGGCCTTTCTTTTCCCGCAGAGTCTTCCTGTGCCAATAGAGCACCCAAAGATACCTTTGTTGTTGCTATGTAGAGTAATAATGGTTTTCCTTCTATTGGCGGTACTAGTATGAGTGGAGACATCAAATACTACTTCAATTGATTAAAAGCTACACATTTTTCATCCCATTTGAAAGAAACATTCTTGTGTAGCAAGTGATTAAAAGGATGAGTTTTATCTGCCATTTGTGCAATGAACCTCCTGATAGATTGGAATTGTCCCTGTAAAGATCTAAGTTAGTTGATATTCTTAGGAGGAGGCATCTCCATGATGGCTTTGACTTTTGTAGGATCCACCTCAATGCCTTTAGCTGATACTATATACCCCAAAAGTTTAGCTGATGTCACACCAAATACACATTTCTTGGGATTTAATCTCACATTGAATTTCTCCAACTTGGTAAATATTTTATCTAGGATTTCCAGATGTCCTTCCCTAGTGTGATTTTTCCAATAGGTCATCTACATAATCCTCCATAAAGGTCTGCATCATATCATGAAAGATAGTGGTCATCACGCGTTGATAAGTAGCCCCAACATTCTTCAACCTAAAAGGCATGGCGTTCCAACAAAAAGTACCCCATGGAAATGTGAAAGTAGTTTTCTCTTGGTCTTCTAATCCTTTTTTTATCTGATTATAACCTGAAAATCCGTCCATGAGTGATAACATTTCATGTCTAGTTGTCAAATCTACAATGATGTTAATGTTAGGCAAAGGAAAATCATCTTTCAAACAAGCCCTGTTAAGATCTCTGAAATTCGTACATATCCTAATGTTGTTATCTAGTTTTGAAATTGGTACAATGTCTGAGATCCATTCAGCATAATCAATAGGTTGGATAAATCCTGCGTCCAATAGTTTCTTCAATTCAGCTTTCACCAGTAGGGCAATATGCGGATGCATTTTCCTCAAAAAAAATTTCATTGGTTTCACTCTAGTTGGTAGTGATAAATGATGCATTATAAGCTCTGGATCTATACCTGGCATAGCATATGACCAAGCAAAGTTGATTTGTATCTCTTCAAAGAACTTAGTGAAGCTTGGATTTTCTTCCTCTGTCATGGATGTTGCTAGATGTAGAGTCTTGACTGTTTCAGGTGTACCAATGTTGATGGACTATGTGGGATCAATTAGTATTGGATATCTCTCATGATAGTGCTTGGGAATAGTATCAAGTCTCCCATCTTTCGACGCCTCAAAGAGGTTTTCACCATTAGATGCACTCTTTATTTTTACTTTTTCTTGATTTAATATTCCCATTAAATGGTTTTCACCATTAGATCAATTTTTGATATTCATTTTGTAGCTGAGAGATTTGGAACTCCCCTCGTCTGAAGCGTCATTATGAGATTCGCTGGTGGAGCACATTTCGGGATTATCAGAGCAAAGGAAGTTCACAATGGTGTCATTGCTTGAAAAGATAGGGATGTCTAGCAGCTCGTTTTGGTCCCAGTCAATTAGTTCGGGGTGTACCAATGGCAAGGAATCATCAGATTGGTTAAGGTCAAAAGGGATTAGTGTTCTGATAGCAAAATTGTCAAAGTTTTCAATAGCAATATCAAGGTCTATGATGTTACTCTCTTACAAATTGTCTATCTCGCTCGAAGTCTGATCGTCTTCACTGGAGTCATTGATATGTTGTGATCCAAATTAAATAGGTCTAGACCCTGAACTTTGTCCCTCCATACGTGTTGGTGTATACCTTTTTATCACATCAACTTGTTTGTCTTCAAAGGATACCTCAGATAGGGAATCCCATTCATATTCATTTGAATCAGTTTCAGAGCTATCTTGCAATTGGAGGATTCATTCAACAATTTGTTGCCTGGTTTCTTCTTTTGACTCTTCTCTGTATCCCATCCCTATTTTTTCTTTTGGATTGGTTATGATTGGTTGAATTGGTTCAATGATGCCTTCTTTTCTTTTGCCAACAGGACTGTTTCCTTCGTATCCCATCTTTTCTAGGATTGTTTTCCCTTTCCCATATTGATCTGTTTGCACATTAGAAGTTGATGCTTGTGATGTTTCCTCATCTTTGTACAACCAATTTAGAATGTCCTTGTCTTCTGATTCATCTACTAAAGTGCTTGCTTTTACAAATTTACCCTCAAAAAGTGTGGTAGGCTGCAAGGATTGTTGTTTTGATGTGGATGACTGTCCATATGACTTAGGAGAAGACAACAACTGTGAAAGACATAATGATTTCTCAATAGAATATTACCTGATGCCTTTGTCTTTCAATTGGACCTTTTTCTCAAATAGTTTTGACAAAGCATTTAGTTGACTTTCATTGCTTGAAGATGTGGAATCACTAATGCCCTTATCCTTTGACTGAACTTTCTTCTTAGGCTAATTTGACAAAGAGCTGATTTGATCTTCCTTGTTTGAGGAACTAGGAGTGATAGCTTCCTTGTTGTGTGGCACAAAGGTGTCTTGGACTAATTTAAGGGTATTGCAATATTGAGGATTGTTGGAATCAACTGAAATGGTGATTTCTTGTCCGTTGAAAGGAAATTTCAAATATTGGTGATATGTAGATGGCACTGCTTGCATCTCATGAATCCAAGGACGTCCCAAAAGTATATTTTATGTCAACTCTTTGTCCAACACTTGGCATATTATATCTTTTACAACTGGTCCTACTTGAATTGGTAACACAATTAGTCCTTGGGAAGATCTCTCTTCATCATCATAGGCTTTTATAGTGATTTTTTTTCTAGCATCAATTGAATTTTTTGAATATCCAAGTGCACAAATAAGTTTTGAAGTACAGATATTTAGGCCAACTCCACCATCTATTAGAACACATTTGACTTGGTGTTTGTGAATTAAACCCTCAATATGAAGAGAAACATTGTGTGGATGTGTAAGTGATAAGTCATCGTGTTTTGAAAATGATAGGCAATGAGGTGAGGTCAAGTGTCCCACCATAGCTTGGAATTGAAAAACTTCCAGATTATTTGGTACTGTGGTGGCTACTAGAGCTTGTTCTAAAATTTCTTTGTGAGCTGGTAAAATTTTCAACAGTTCCAATATGGATATTTGAGCTGGGATTTTCTGCAATTGATCAACTGTTGTATTCATTTGGCAGGGAAACAAATGTTTTAGAAGTACTTCCCTTTAAGACACACTTTGACTGAGCTCTTGTGGTTGTGTTGACTGGAATTTTGTCTTGTTTATCTCTAATTTTAATGACATTAATTTGATTATCATTTGCAACCATGTTTGTGATCAGATTTATTGGTGTGATTTCATTGATTGGATTTGATTTGATGTTGGTGCCATTAAGTTAATTTTCAGCTGTGACAATGTCTTTGTTTTGATTTCCAGCTGCAACAAGGTCTTTTTCATGCTCCATTGTGATGTCATTAATTGGATTATCAGCTGCAATAAAGTCTTGCTTGTCACGGGTTTGATCATCAACTACCTCAATATGAAGAATTGTAGAATCATAAACATAGTTCACATTTTTTCCTTTAGTGTTTGATGAAGAGGATTCCCCTTTTTCGTAGTTTGGTAAAGGATTCTTGAATGCATGATCAAAATTTGTTTGGGGTCCTTCTATTGATATTTCCTTTCTGTCAATCATATCTTGTACCAAATGTTTCAGTTGCATGTAGTCATTTGTTTTATGGCCCTTGTTTCTATGAAAGTCACAATAGTGTGCATCATTCCACCAAGAGGGTTTAACTCTTGGTTCCCAATCCCTTGCTTCCGGTAATGTTATAACTTTGGTTGCAAGAAGTTCCTTCAATGTTGATTTGAGTGACTATCCTAAAGGTGCGAATCTTCTTCGATTTGATGGTGTTTGATATGGTAGTGGTTTAAATTCAACATTGTTTTGATTGTTGTTTGAATTGGTATTCTGATTGGTGTTTTGGTTGGTGTTTGGACTATTTTAAGAGGTAGTGGTTGTCAAGTTAAAGACTGGTTTTGCATTTTGTGTTTTAGTTGCACCATCATTGTTACCAACATTTTTATTTCTTTGCCAAAATTTGGGTTTCTCATTGTTGTTATAATGATTGGAGGAGTTTGTTGAGTTGTTTCCTTCATTGTAAATTTTTAAGACTCCTCTCTTGACCAAGGCTTCTTCAATTTTGATTTCATTTTCAATCATTTTCTTAAAGGTGGGTGGAAATTGCAATTCAAGTCTATAGCTCATCTCATCATTTAGATTTTCAATAAAGATTTCCATCTTTTCCTTTTTAGGTATGGGACAAGCGTACCTTGCAAACAATCTTCTCCATCTTTGTAAAAATATAAGGAATGATTCACCCTTTTTCTATTTTGTATTGCAAAGGTCTTTCATGGTTATCTCATGTTGGATGATGAATTTATTAACCAGTTCTTCAAAGGTCTTAATACCTGGTGAAAGTTTGGAGAACCATTCCATACATTGTCCACCTAAGCTTTGTGGAAATAATCTCATCAAATAAGTCTCTTCGTGTGCAAATTCAAGGTTCATGGTTTGAAACTCCCTTACATGATCTATAGGATCAATTTTACCATTGTATTTATCATACTTTGGAAATTCACAATTCTTAGGAAAAGGAATCATGTTAACAGTTTAATCAAAAGGATATGGGAAAATGTCTTGTATCAATTAACTTTTTGTGGTTCCTCTTTGCATGTCTTGAATCTGTTGTTGGAGATTTTTCATTTGATGAGTTAATGCAACCATTGGATATGTGTTTGGTGGATTAGTTTCAATCATTTTGGGTGATCCTTTCAGTTGATTAACATCAAAGTCATGTGGAAGTTTGATACCTTGATTAGCCAACATTAAAAATTATTTTTCCCCATCTTTTCAAAGATCTTTTCCATGAATTTGTGGAACTTGGGATCTTGTTGAGCTGTTTAAATGTCTTCCTCAGTGATTTCATCAATTTCATGTTGGTGGAATCTATGGAATGGATTTTCTTCCTCTTCAGCCATGGTGTTTTGAGTTTCAATTTCCTTTTCCTTGAGTTTATACTTTTGTGATCTTGTTTGAACGGGCATACAAGTGTTATAATTTTCACTAAACTTTGATTTTTGTTTGGAGGAGTACCAAGGATAATAACTAAGTCAAATAGAATGAAAAATTCTATTGATGAGACTAAGTTTAATCTGATTATACAACATTGTTTTGTGATGAAGGATGACAGATCCTGATGATGAAACTTAGCTTAACAATTAGACATGTGATGGATGTTTAGGTACTTTAAGATGGTAGATCTTAGTTTAGTTGAAGGATTTTCACTTATAAAGACCAGTTTCACCAAGTTTAAGGCATTGTTATGATTGAGAAGTGATTTTATTTTGGAAAGATCCTGAATTCTAGTTTTAATTTTTTGACAAATGGTGAATTTTTCTCTCTAGTTTTGAATTAACTGGATGTGCTAAAACAAGGTATGGATGCACTAAAAGATGACACAAATGCACTAAAATGTGACTTGGATATGCTAGAATATTCATTGGTTGCACCAGAAAATGCCCTAGATGCACTAAATAAAGCCAGTGATGTGCTAGACTGCCCCTAAGTGTGATTTCAACTTAATTCTTTGTTGGACTATTAGGTAAATGCGCTAAATGGATGTGTAAATGCACTGTAAGATGGAACAGATGCGCTAGAAAGTGACCCAGAGGAGCTACAAGACAGACCAAATGCGCTGTAAAATGACTTAGATGCGTTAGACTGAACCCTAGATGCACTAGAAAATGCCCTATATGTGCTACAAGACAAACCAAATGCATTGTAAAATGACTCATATGCACCAGAAAAAATAGTGTATGTCCCAGAGCAGGGAATGTTTACACTAAACTGGAAATGTTTAGTGTTTTTGACAGTTTGTCTAGTTATTTTGCTTTTAATCAGTGAAATGGATGTTTCCAGGGTATAATCTTCTGAACAATGATTTTTGTTGGGTTTCCTTGTTTGTGAATTATGTGAATTAAATGTTCTTAAATGGACTATTTCTTGAAAAATGACTTCAAACACAACAACAAGTTGTAAAATAGTTGTTTCCAACCTAGGAACTAAAAATTGAGTGTATGTTCAAGAATATGGTCTGATTCCTTTGATTTCCACATGTATTAAACAAGAGAAAATAGATCAAACACTTTTCTAATGTCAAGGGTCACTTATAATATCACAACCCACATCTTAGAGCTATGTTAGCGTACACAACCCTGTCACCCCCTAGAGGGCGCCTGTGTTTTTGCCTTTCCTGGGTCTTAACCAAAGTCGAATCCTCCACTTTTGGCCAGTAATCCCTGATAGTTATATGGTGAGTATCTTGGGGGAAAATTCTTCTCTCCCCTTGCACCGTGATATTATAAGTGTTCAGAGATTGACTCGACTGGCTTCTAAACTTAAGGTTTGTAGTAAGGGTTTCCATTTTGTGTGGCAAATGATAAACTCCCTCAGGAGACCTCCCAACCTTTAGAACAAAGGGTTTGGGGATGGTTATCTTGCACACTACCGTTGAATTATGGTTTTCCCTGAATTCACTTTTGATTATAGTGGGTTGGAAAACTTGGATTTAGTTGTTCCCACTTAAGTTGTTCCCGTAGGGGGAGTACTTTTTCCCACTATGACAGGCCTTATAAAGGTGCTATCAAAACATAAAATAGCGAGTCTAGCATTCAGCTCACCCAGTGAAGGGGAGAGCATAGGCCCATCACTTTACAAGCACAGTAAACAAGGGGTTCATTAACCTTCTAATTAAACTAGGTGCCTAATTTAATCAAAAGAAAGCAATAAAACAACTCCAACCCCTGCAAACATCATTAGTAGTTTGATATAATTGTCTTTGATAGCGTTTAAAAGTACCTGCATAAATCAGTTCACAAAATTTTGAAATTCTACAAAGTAAACTAGGTGCGCTAAAACAAAATTCATATGCACTAAAAGATCACACAAATGCACTAAAATAACTATTCAATGTGCTAAAAGATAGACTAAATGCGCTAAAATATCAACCAAATGGGCTAAAATACCCCCCTGAATGCAACTAAAATATGAGTTGGATGCGTTGAAAGATGCCCTAGATGCGTCATAACAGGAACTGGATGCGCTAAAAGATGTTTTGTATGCACCAAATGAAATCACATATGCGCTACATAAGAGTTCACATCCAGATCTGTAAAACAACTTTCCAAAAAACGTCAATTAAAAGGGGCTAGGCCCCACTGTGGCCGCCAAAATGTATTGTGTGAATTGTGTAAATAATGAGTAATAAAACCACACAATCAATGAAATGTATTATATTAGAGAAATTGAATAGCAAATTGAATTGAATTGAAACAAAACCAATTCCCTAAAATCATTCCATTGTTTCCTATCTTTAGGGATTCATTAAATCATGGTGGCTCTCAAATTTGTGTATGCACTATGACTATTAGAATGACAACCTGAGGAATGGAATGCTGGAAAATGCAGTAAATCTATTCCTACATGATGATTGATAAACTATATGATTTGTTGAGTGATGCTATGATAATGATATTGTGATAAAGATATGATGCTAAATGTTGTGATACAAAATGTTGTATAAAAACTACTATGATAATGGAAATGCATCTAATAACTAAGACATGATTCTAAACTAACATGCTTCTAATTACTAATTGCTAAATGCTCTAATTGCTCTAAATGCTCAAAGTGCTCAAAGTGCTCAAATGTGATTTCTGCAGAGTAAGATTGCTCAAAGATGGGATATCAAATGCTGGAGAATGAGGCTGCATTTATAGGATTTCCAAGGCATATTGTGATGTGGCAACAACCAATGGCCAATATTTCAGTTGGAAAGATCAAGGGTGGAGAATGAAGAAGTTAGAGGGAATCATGGAGAGTGTTCCCTTTAATAGAACATAGTGCCAAGTGTGAGAGAGAATAAAATGATGGAGAGATCCAAGTGTCTTAAGTTTGTTTTAAAATTTGTTGAAGATAATTCCAATTTAGAATTAAGGATATTTAAATTCATGAGACACTTGATGAGGTGGCAAGAGGAAAAGTTGGAGACATGTGACTAAATTCAAATTAGGAATTATTCAAACTTAGTGAGAAGATATTAATTACATAAAACAAACTATTTGAATTTTTTTATTTAATTAAAATTAGAGGAATATGATTTTAGATAAGAAAAATTTAGAAAATGTGAACCATATAAATAAATTTAGAATTTATTCATAAGCAGACGAAATAAGAGGTTAATTAATTAAATAGCTTGTATTTAATTAATTGATTATCCTGACTGATTATAGGTGTATACAATAAGTGCCTGAATGGGGGTGTTGGAATTAGAGGAAAGACAATTCAAATTTCAGTGTGTAGGAGCATTAGGATTCTAGTGTAGCTGAAAATACAAACAAATGATTTAAAATTGTAATCTATTCTTCTTGTAATTGTAATCAGAAGTCAAAATTAATGAAATTGTAATTGATTTAAATTGTGCAAATTTTTATTGTTTTGTAACAATATTTTGTGAGTTTGAATTTGAAGTGGTTTGGTTGTGAGATTGGGTAGCCTGATAAGGTTCCTCTTTCTCGACTGCACCATTAAAAGAAAAAACATATTTTAAATTTGAGATATTTAATATCATAATCTTAATAATTAATAATAAATATAATATTTTCAAAATAAAAAACGCATAAAAAAAGAATATGCTTTGATCAACATTGTTACTTTTCTATCATTTTTGAATAAATATTTGAGAATATTTTTCTATAATACTTTAAGGAACTTGGCCTCACATTAAATATAAAGGAAGCAAGAAAGTCTATAAATAAAACTCAAGAGAATTTTTTTTGATAATGTAAGCAGCATTTACAGGGTGTTGTACCCTACGTAGAGATCCATAAGGGCCAAAAAGTCTAGATAAAAAAAGCATTAACCAAAACACCACACTAAAAAACACCTAACTAAATCCAAACGGAGACAGACAACACACATGGACCAACATCAAACTAGCAACATACTAGCTGGCATTCTCCCAATTCTTAGACAACAACTCAACCATATCATCATAAACCCACTCCCGAAGGTCCTCAGTCTTCTTTATCCCCATCTCATCCTTCATGGCAGCTGACAGGTTACTAGTGACATAGTGAATCATCTTGACCATGAAGCGGGTCAACCCAAGGAACTTTTTGTCCAGAATTTCCAGTCTATTTTTCAACATACCAATCTCCTCCTCACTGCCCGTAGTGTAGACAGGATCATTCTGCTCAATCTCCAACGGCTTTGACAAATGGGAGGCTGAACCCTCCTTCTAAGCTAAACCACTATCAGGAATAGAGGAGGGACCTCTAGTTTTCTCCTCATCCTCATCTGCCGACACCTCTTCCACATCGCTGCCTTTGCTATCAGACAACTCCTCTTCAGTATCCAAATCCCTAACCTGCACTTTTTTCTTGTTTTTAGCTAGCTTGCTAGAGCACCTAATGATGGCGTTGCAACCAATAACCAGGGTCTCCGCAACCACCGTATTGGAGACCACCGTATCACCCAAGGAATCCTTGCTCACAACATTCTTTCCTTTATTTGGAGGCACCTTCTCCTGCTTACCTTTTTTTTCATACTAGGCTTACCCGGGGTCTTAGCAGGGGTAGATTTCAGGTCACATAAGCTAATAGCTGCACTGGTTTGGGTAGCACCATCAGTACCCTTGTGTTTTTTTACAGTAGGTTTGGGTTTCTTAGCAGGGGCCGAGAGACTCTTTCTGACAGGGCCTTTAGATTTGGTCGGGGACAAGTTGGGCATGGTGGGGGGCTCAATTTCCTCAATACAAACAATTGATATAGGTTTTAGAGGGAACAAAGCTAGGTGGAAATGGTAGAGTCTTATGATAAGACTTTGATGGAGAGGTAGAGGAGTAGGTTCATTGGGGTTAGCAACAGCCGAATCAATACATTTTTCAACCAAATTTTCAAGGTCCATAAGCAGGTAGAAGGGAAAGCTCATAAGAACCTTATGCCTAAGATGATTTAACAAGGGAAAATAGTAGTATTAAAAAGTCTTGTACCTTCCTTCTAGTGTAATATACTTAATTAGAGCAAGGCACACCTAGTTCCACGGTTGTGGAAGTGCCTCCCATTCAAACCCAAACTGGTTGTGCACCGACGCCTCCTCCCCCACAAAAAAAATTATTCATACTTTCATTGTCCTGGGTCTTATAATGTTTAGGATGCTTCATTCTAGTGCATTGGAGACTCGTAGCCTGTGTGATAACTTCCTCATCCACTGTGAAGGAGATGCCACCAATGGTAACATGGCAATTCTTCCACGAATTAACAAACTGGGTTGACAGATTAGGGTCGTGACCCACAAGCCTCTCCATCATAGGAGCAATGCCACCTTTGACACAAATGTGCTAGACCAAAGGGTCTTTGCAAAATTCATTGTAGTTATCCAGTTCAATTCACACCCTTTCTCCTCCCATGATGTCACTTTGCACACTGTATAACCAAGAACCCTAGAAACAAAGGTTAGAGAAAATAGAAAGGTGGAAAAAACCCCTCACAATAAGGCATTTAATCCGTGAACGGTAAATTTTGGTAATCAATCCAATGGAAAAATCACACACATGAGCATAATAATTCCCTAAAACCATTTTAGCATAACCATTAATTGAGATCACATTGCATAACCAGCTAAGAACAAAGGACATGAAAGGTAGGGAAGGATTTCCTTCCACGTTGCAGAAGCACAAAATTCTAGGTAGAATAGCCGCGGGGCTATAATTAGAAATCTCCAAAACCATAGTATTTAGGGGTTGGCCACCTTTAGTTAACCTGCAGAAAGGAGCTAAAAGGCGTGAAGCCAAAATAGCAGCAAAATAAAAGCCACAAAGAAGCTTAGTCTCATAATTGCAAGTCACATCAAAATAAAAAAACTCGAATTTGAAAATTCGAGAGTTTAAGAAAATCCTCATAAGGATATTATGACAAGTACAATCCAGCTTAGTAATAATCCTCTAGTACTTGCCGCAAAAAATCATGATTTTTCTTTTCAAAACAGGCTCCTTCGTATTATTTGAAAAAGTCCACTTGTTGTCCATCCCATCGATACAACTCATCATCCATCTCATCACTTCAATAAGACCACAAAGCCCAAAGAGTAAGCAAGTGGGTCCCCTAGATAACTAGCTAAGCATGCGCAATATTGTCATCATGGGTCAAGTAAGGGATTTGTTCCTTAACTATAATACTTTGAATATTAGGCATAAGTATGCTTATGTACCGCCAACATTTGGATAGTTTCCAGTGTGTACTAAAATTGGCAAGGGCATTTGCCACTTGGTTCCACTCTCTGTAGATATGACTGACCACATTAGCTTTTAGTTTAGACACTAGGAACCTAATATAAAGAATAATATCCTTAGTGTTCCATCCTAGTAATCTACCACAATTAATAGCCTCAATAATGGACTTGGAGTCCCCTTCAATGTGCAGGTTCTCTATCCCTAGGGTAACAACTATTTGTAAGCCTTTTAACAACGTATAGGCTTCCGCTATCATAGATGAGTGGTGTCCTATCCCCCTAGCATAACCAACCACTATTTTTCCCTTGTGGTCTCTAATCACTCCTCCTATACTTGCTCTACCTCGGTTGCCCTTAGCAGCCCCATCAAAATTCAGTTTATACCAGCCCCTGTCAGGAGGTTTCCAAATAGTACCTCTTTGGGCAATAATTTTTGAGTTGTCATAAGAGTTGGGATCCAACACCTGATGCCAGGCTTTAGCCATGTTTATATCCAACTTAGTTAGACCTATGCTCGAGGTTTTCCCTTTGAAGAGAGAGATGTTTTCCTCAATGATCCGAGCACCAATACCAAACACCTCTTTCAGGTGCATCTCAGTGTTCCTAAATATCCTGTTGTTCGTCTCTTTCCATAAGCACCAACATATAATAGGAGGAACTTGGTTCCAAATTTCAACAATTAAAGGATGGGAAAAGCACCCAAACCAACTTAAAATAAAGGATGTGATTTCCTTACTCATAATCCATTGAATCCCTAATCTTTTGAGCACCAGCTCCCAAACCTCCATAGCAAAGGGGCAGTGTAACAACAGATGATCAACCGATTCTTCATTTCTTTTACATAGGAAACATCTATTGGGAATCTGGAACCCCCTCGTTCTTAGATTATCTTGTGTAAGAATCCTGTTATGAAAAACAATCCACTAGAAGAAATTGACTTTCGGTATCATGTATCGGTTCCAGACCTTTTTCCATAGAATATTAGCAATCCCTTGATCAGTCAACTATCTATAGGAAGATTTCATAGTGAGATCACCCTAGTGATCATGTATCCAGAAGAACTCATCCCCACGATGTGAAGATGGTAATCTAGTGAGGGCCAGTAACTCCTAGAGAGACTTGGCAAGGATGCATAGATTTGGGGATAAAGGACAAAAAATGCTAATATCATTCCATTTCCTAGCCCTTAAGGGTAATAACTAACATATATACCAAACACTTGTTGTGCACGACCTTTGAGAAACCTGAACTCAAAAGAATCTAGGGGAGAGTCCAGTAACTAAGTATCTTCCTAGAATTTGATTTTATTACCATTACAGATCTTCCATTTAATCCTATTCCTCAAAAGATCCTCAAGGCTGCAAATCCCCTTCCAAACCAAGGACCCCGGAGGATGGGCCTCCAAAAGGAAGTCAATCAGCGGCCGGCTTAGCAGGTATTTAGCATTCATTATCCCGCACCAATCCTCCCCATCCCACTTTGGCCATGAGAGATTTATTGGAAAGAGAAATGGTTCTTATCCCAAGACCACCATTACTTTTTGGTTGGAAAACCTTATCCCACTTCACCAAAGAAAGTTTATTTTTCTCCTCAGTACCCGACCACAGGAAAGACCTTTGAATCTTCTCAAAATTTTCAGCTATATACCTAGGCATCTTAAATAGGGATAGGAAGAAGACATGGATACCTTGAAGGACTATTGTAAGAAGTTGAAGCTTACCAACATGACTAAGTAAAGAGCCTTTCCATCCAGCAACCTTACGTTGAATCCTCTCCAAAATAGAATTCTAGAAATCTAGAGTGACTTCTTTGATAGTTAGGGGTAATCCAAGATATACCGAAGGTAGGGAGCCACTCTGACAACCCAAAACAATAGTAACCTGTGATTGCAGGTTAGGAGTGTTGTTAAAGAAGTAGATCATGCTTTTGTTGTAGTTGATGCATTTTCCAGAACAAGCAGCGTAGTTGTTGAGACAATTTTTCCATTTCCTGGCTTCCAACACCGAGGCTTTCCCAAATAGGAATGTATCATCCACAAATTTTTGTATCACAGTTAGATCAAGGGTAGAAGTAGCCTTAATACCTTTTAAAGCTCCCTCATACAACATACTAGAGAAGTTTTTGCTTAGAACATCCACCACCATTATAAACAAATAGGGAGATAGGGGGTCTCCTTGCCTGAAACCTTTCCTAACATGAAAAAACCCAAAGGGAGATCCATTAACCAAAATAGAGTATTTAACAGCAGTGACACATTCCATAATAATATTGATCACAAATTGATTAAAACCAAACTTAGCAAGTACTTTAGGGACAAAATTTTATATCACCTTATCATAAGCCTTGGAAATGTCAAGCTTAAGGGCCATACTAGCATAGTTGCATCTGTCCATTGAGTGAATTAGTTCATGAGTTGTGATGGTAGCATCAAGAATATGCCTACTAGGCACAAACCCATTCTGAGTTGGGCTGATGATTTTATCCAGGAGAGGTTTAATGCAGTTGACCAAAATTTTGGAAAGAATTTTATAAAAAGTATTACATAGGCTGATAGGGTGAAAGTCAGACATATGTTGAGGTTAAGCAATCTTAGGAATAAGGGAAATAAAGGTGTGATTTAGTTGCTTAAGAATCTTACCCGATTTGAAGAAGTCACGAGCACCTAGAATAAGGTCCTCACTACCAATCTCCCAAAAGGTCTGAAAGAAAGTCGAAGGGAAACCATCAGGGCCAGGAGCTTTGTATGCCCCCATACTAAAAGTAACCAGCTTAACTTCTTTGGGAGTGATAGTACTGAGAATCTCCACATTGTAAATTTGAGAGATTAAATTCAGAAGCGAGTCAAGCAACAGATTGTCAAGGGTCGGGTTAGGGGCCTCAACAAGAGCCTCACAAGCCTTTAGAAAGTAGTCCGCTACCACCAAGCCAATAAGGGGAGGTGAGCTAACAACCTCACCCTAAGCATTGTGCAACTTATTTATCTGGTTCCTCTTCTTATGTTAAACGACTGAAATATGGAAAAAGGAAGTATTTCTATCTCCTTCACTTAGCCACTACACCCTGGATTTTTGTTTCCATAAAATTTCTTCTTTCTTTAGGATTTTTTCCCACTCACCTCAGATCACTTGCTCCTGGTTGCAAGCAGAGAGACTGATATCTCCTTCCTCCATTCTTTTTTGAATCATTGTCAACTTATCCCCAGTAATTTTCTTCTATTGGAAAACATCCCCAAAGACCCTTTTATTCCATCCCTTCACCATACATTTAATGTGATTTAGCTTAAAAAAGTTTCAGAACATGGGGGACCCACACATTGGGATATTCCACCATTCAACGATTTTCATTTTGAAATCAGGGTGGGAATTCCACATGATTTCAAAGAGGAAGGGGTAAGGACCAACAAAAAATTGATTGCACGAGGTTAGCAGCAAAGGATTATGATCAGAAATAGTCCTAGGTAAAGCCCTCAGAGTGGCCCTGAGTAGGCCCGACCAATTACTAGAACACATGAAGCGATCCAACTGGACTTGAATCATATCAACTCCCATACATCTATTGGACCAAGTAAAGGCTTGGCCCGACAAATCAATATCAATAAGGCCCGTTGTATTCAAAAAGTTTTCCAAATCCACCATACTGTCAGAATAGTCAATCAAACCACCACTTTTCTTAGAAGGGAATAGGGGGGAGTTGAAGTCTCCAAACACCAGCCAGTGAGACCCATTGTTTCTAATTATCTTATCAGCCAGAGCTAACCACAGAGCAACTCTAGCATTCCTTTGGTTGGGAGCATAAACATTAATAAGCGACCAAGAGACTCCAGGGAAATTAAAAGAGGCACCAATGCTTTTTTGATAGATGAAGAGTTCAGTGCCATTTAGTCTAGAAGGGTTCTAGAGCACCACGAGACCACTAGAGGCCCCATCAACATCACTATAAAAGTAGGAGGCCCTAGGCCAAATGTACTTAGCAACATTATCAAAATTAGATTTCTTCATTTTAGTTTCTTGTAGGAGGACATCTAACTTATATTCAATAACATAGTTCTTCAGAGCAAGTTTCTTATGGGAGCTATTCATCCCACACATATTCCAAGACATTATCTTCATTTTTTACTTTTTTTGGAAGACACTTCCAATGTCTTTTGTATTCCCAAGGCAATCTCATTTGTGGTTTCATGTAGACACATGGATCTCTGGGTAGGCCTACTTGGTTTGGAGTCGCCCCCCACATCAGCCTTCTTCTTTCTTCCTCTTTTCTTCAGGGCTATCCAGTTCTCCTCATCCATAGCAGGAACCTGAGACGAATCCTCTAGGTTGAAGGCAGACGCCTCACCCAAGCCCACATCATCCCATATTTCACCCTCTTCACCAACAATCTTACTAGTGCTAGCCAAAGTAACCTCTAACAATGCCTCACCAGAAAGGACCTCATCCTCAAACCCCAAGTTACAAACATGGTTCTCCACATTCAATATTTTAACACAATCCACCTTCTCAACTAAGGACATATTTTCTAGGCCCTTGGCCGGAACAATCCTGGTCACAGGCCCAGGAATAGTATCACCAGGGGGAGGGGGTTCATCATTGGCCACTAGATCGATCCACTTTGGCTCA
>VDFB02281492.1:555008785-555095494 GCA_007258455.2 Sequoia sempervirens
ATGGGAATATGATAGTGTATAACTTACATTGTAATATACTACAAATTAGAATATTAACAATTAGTTTGCATATTTTTACTTTTGGATTCATCCAATTTGTCTTTACTTATTTTACTTTGCTATTCACAATTGGTGGTAAACTCTTGTTATGTTCCATAGATAAATATATAGAAACAAAAGAATGCCTACAAAAAAACATTCACTAAAACTAAACACAAAATTAAATAAGAAATAATATAAATATATGAATTTTACCATTATTTTTACACATCTATTTTTTAATTAAATGATATTTTTATTAATGTAATATACTTTATCATATTTTCACATAAAAAAATTTCATGTTTAATCATTTTTTATTCTATATATTTCACTAATTTACAACATTTTTCTATTTTTCAAATGAAAATTGTTTCATATTTATAAGACCTCATTTTGCTCTTATCTCTATTCATCCCTCATTTTTTTAATTTTTTTTTAGTCTATTATTTATGTCTAAATATACATATATAAAACCTTTTAGGATTTTTAAACTTAATATCTCTATATTATAATCTCATTATTTTAATACGAATTAACAATATTCTTATAACATTCTTCCTCTAACATTTCATTTTATAATCTCCTGCTCTGCAATCTCCCACACATGTTTCTCAAATTTCCCAACCATGTCTGCAGGTTATAGGCCTGACCCCGTGCCCAATACGGAAAAGATTCATGGCCCTCATGTTTTTGATGGGGCACATGGGGATGCGGGGTTTGTGTCATGTGAGTCCAAACTGCATTCTGGGATTCATGCAAATGGGGACAATGGCATATTTAAGGGTGTTGACTCTCCCAAGGCTTGCTGAAAGAATGTCCTTATTGGGACTAGAAATAATTCCCATGAGACTATCCTTCCGGACATTGTTCAGTCAGAGGAAGGAACAAAGATTTTCTTACCAAACACAATCATGGATGAGGTCGCCTCCTCGCTGCATCTTGCGTTGGTGGGGAGATTTTTGGATTTCGAGCCTACTATCGATATGGTCCGTAGATGGGCTAATGCTCATTGGAAGTTGAAGGGTAGTGTGATCATCTCTGCTATGCTTGGTGGTCTATTTCTCTTCAAATTCATGGCAGAGGAAGATTTGGTCTATGTTCTCTTAGGTACATGGGCTTATGGCAAACAATTTTTGTCTTTGGCCAAATGGAAGCCAGGCTTTGATCTGTCTATTGAACTCACTCACATGGCTCCTATTTCAGTTCACATGTTAGGCCTCCCGTTGGAATTTTGGGATGAACAAATCTTTCGTTGGATTGGTAACTCCTTTGGTAGCTATGTTGTTGCGGACGCAATCACTCTAGCTAAATCCAAGTTAGTTTTCACCCGATTTTGTGTTAATGTTGACATTAACAAGGCTCTCCCCAACTTTATAACTCTAAAATCTAAATGGGGAAAATGGACCCAGGCCCTGGTTTATGAGAATGCCACCTTGTTCTATCAAAAATGTGGCATGTAGGGTCATGTCATTATGGACTGTAAGGATCTGATGCTGAAGGAACCCTTATCTAAAGGGAAAAGCCCTTCCCGTTCTTCTAGTGAGATGGAAAAAAAACCTAGCACTAGTAATGCGTTGGAGAATACTAATTCCAATGAAATGGATGACTATCCATTTACTGAAGATCTGTATGAGATGATGAAATCCCTTGACCCTGGCATCAAGATGAAGCCTAATGGAAAGAAACGGGGGAAGTCCCTTGGCTCCTTGGAGGAAGGGGAAATATCCCCTCCCAGGGATTTAGGTCTGTATCCCCATCCTTCTACTTCTGGGGTGGAAGGTAAAAATGTCATGTCTCCATTGTCCTCCGCTTGCATGGACTTTGGGAACAAGAATATGGTGGCTGGTGTCACTAACCAACCTCATAGTGTGGTGGTGGAGGAATCCATTGTTACTGCTCTGCAACAATTGGAGATTGGGATTGTTACCCTTACAAAGCCTAGGAAGGAGGCCAACACCTCATGCATCTTTTCTTCCCAGCCAGCCAATGGGGAGGACCTCATCGGGGAAGTCACTAAATCTATCATCCTCACTTTGGACTCTAAACCCTCTGCCTCTAAATCCAAGGTTAACTTAGAGGATTGGAAGTCTCAAAAGAGGAAAACGAGAAACAAGAAAGTCAATGTGGGAAAAAATAATAGAGTTGGAAGACCTTCAGAGAGATTGTTAAGGCACAAAGCTACAACTAGGGATATTGCTAGTGGACGACAATCAACCCTTGATTCAACCCATCATAATAGAAAATGAAGTTCCTCTCATGGAACATGCAGGGGATGAATAGTCCCCAAAAACAATTTGCTCTTAGGAAATACATTATAGATCCTAAAATTGATGTCCTTTTGCTGCAAGAAGTTAAGATGACTTACCAAACTTTCTCCTCAACAGCTAATAAAATCTGGTCAGGTTCTTCCTTCTTCTACAATGAGGTGGATGATGCCTTTGGAGGCATTGCTACTTTTTGAAACTCTTCTAAGATTGATGGGGAAGCCTATGCATTCTCTCATAATTACCTGGTTGTGACTCTCAGAGCTGACAATTACACTTGGCATCTATTTAACATCTATGCCCCAAATACCCATGGAGGAAGGAAAAGTAGGTGAGATGAAGTCTTATCTTTAATCCTAGTTGATAAAAATTCCTTGTACATGGTGGTCGGTGACTTTAACTCCCCTTTGTTCCCTTCAGAAAAGCTTGGTCTAGCCTTATGGACTACAGTGACAACATGAGTGATCTGTCAGACTTTATCAGTAGGTCTGGTTTGTTTGATTTGGAGTTGCAGGGTAATCCTTTCACTTGGTCTAACAATCGTAAAGGTAACCACCTTATTTAGGTCTACCTGGATAGGGTGCTAGTCTTTGTGGGTTGGGATTTGGGATGCAATGCTACCCTTAATGCCCTGCCCAGGAATGTTTCTGACCATAGCCCAGTTCTTCTCCAATGAATGAATAAGCCTTTCTTTGGGCCTCACCACTTCAGATTTGAAATTATGTGGATGACACATCAATATTTTAGAAATTATATAGAAAATTGGTGGATCTATCTGATTCAAGGGTCTGCCATGTACAGAATCTCCCAAAAACTTGACCTCATTAGAAAGGAAGTGAAAGGGTGGTCCAAATCTACCTTTGAAGACATCTTTAAGAAGAAAAAGGAGATTGGGGATAATCTTGATAGCATCCAAAATATAATGGCCAAGGGTATTCTTCTCCAACCTTTGCATGAGGAAGAGGAAATTTGGAGGAACAAATGGAAAGATAACTTAAGCAAGGAAGAAATTTATTGGAAATAGGGGTCTAGAGTCTAATGGCTAAAGGAGGGTGACAGGAACTCAATTTTTTTTTCATAGGACTGCTTGTAGACACAAGAAAAGGAACACTATCAAATGCTTATGGAATGAAGTTAACCAAGAGATCACAGAGGCAAAGAAAATTGGTGAAAAAGTTGAACGCTATTTTAGACATATGTATTTGGGCATTGGCAGTTGCCCCTCAACTGTTGTGCAGGACATACTTTTAAGCCACCTCCCTTCTACTATTAGTGAGGAGGACAATGAGTAACTCTTAGCCCCTATGTCAGAGGAAGAAGTTAAGATGGTTTTTTTTTCTATGGGTGCCTATAAATCCCCTGGGATGAATGGTTTTCCCCCATTTTTTTTCAAGAGTACTGGGACATTGTCAGCTATGATATGGCCATGGCAGTCAGAGACTTTTTCAGAACAAGTAAACTACTGAAAAAGTTGAATAATACCTAGTTAGTTTTAGTGCCTAAAATCTAGGACCTGAAGTGTATGGCATACTTTAGGCCTATAAGTCTTTGTAACACTGTCTACAAGATTTTTTCTAAAGTCTTGGTTAACCGACTTAAGCCACTTTTGGACAAGATCATTAGCAAATTCCAAAATGGATTTGTTCTTGGAAGACAAATCCTTGATGCTGCTATTATGACTCATAAAATTATCCACTCTATGGAGAAAAGCAAGAACCAAGGTATGGCTTTCAAGTTGGATATTTCTAAGGCATATGATAGAGTCAGATGGAAATTTCTATCGGTTCTATCTAAATTTAGCTTCAATGATAAGTTAATTGGGATTGTCCGAGAATGTGTTGAATCGGTCCATTATTTTGTCTTGGTTAATGGGATTCCTTGGGGATTCTTTAAAGTTGGAAAGGGCATTAGGCAAGGTGATCCTCTATCACCCTATTTGTTCATCATGGTTGCTAAAGTCCTTAGTAGGAATTTTCTTTTGTTGTTACACTTTGGGAAAATTCAGGGAATCAGAGCCGCCTCTACCCTCCCCCCCTTAGTTCTGTAGCAATTTGTGGATGACACCTTCCTTTTTGGAAAATATTCTATGGTTGAAGCTAGAGAATGGAAAGGCCTCCTTCATGATTACACTAATGCCTCTAGGCAATGTATCAATTATTAGAAAAGCAGTATCTATTTTTTCAACACAAAGGTTAATCTTCAAGCAAAGATATTATCTATACTGGGTTGTCAAAGTGCTACTCTTCCGAGAACTTACCTTGGCATACCCCTTACTATGAAGGAGGTTACTCCTATTTTCTAGAATAATATTTTGGAGAGGATGCAAAAGAAGTTGGCAGGTTGGAAGGGTAAGCTCCTTAGTAGTGTTGGTAAACTGCAATTACTCTCAACCTCTCTCCAAGTTATCCCGGTCTATTTCCTCTCCCTCTTCAAAATCTTGGTCTCCATTGCGGAAAAATTGGAAAGAATCCAAAGGACTTTCCTTTGGACTGGTCTTGAAGATAAAAAAATATTGGCTCTTGTTAATTAGGACATAGTCTGTCATCCTAAAAGCCAAGGGGGTTTAGGGATTAGAAAGATAACTAATTTGAACAAGGCTCTCATTACCAAAATTGGATGGAATCTTGTGATGGGTAAAGCCGAATGGTGCAATATTATGAGGGCTAAGTATTTGAACTAGGATTTTTCTTCTAGGGCTCTGGACTTGAATGGCCTCCCCCCTGGGTCTAAAATATGGAACAATATCCTCAAATGAAGATTGCTTGTAAAGGAAGGGCTTAAATAGAAAATTGGAAATGGGAGATTAATAAGATTCTGGGAGGACCGTTGGATTGGGGATAAACCCCTAGCTGGTAATAATTTCAATATTCTAAGGGAGCAAGCTAAGCCCTTCTTTGGTACTTTTATTGCTAATTATATTACCCCCAGAGGTAAATGAAAAGCTTGGAGTAGTGTTTTTTAGATAGGCATGACCTTCTCCCTAAGGTTGTTGAGCTACAAGCTTTATTAAATAAGGTGAGACTTCTTCTTTTTCCTAAGGAGGACAAAGTTTGTTGGATGAAAAACCACACAAGGGCCTTTTCGGTTAAGTTTTCTTATCACATGTTAAAATTTGAAGGTGAAGAGAATTGTTGGAAGAAGGTTTGGAACCCACAGCTCATCCCTAAAATCAATTTATTTTGGTGGGCTTCTATTCATGGCAAAATTTTAACACTCGATAACCTTGTTAAAAGAGGACTTCAATTTCCCAACAGATGTATCCTTTGTAAATAGGATGAGGAGACTATCTCCCATCTTTTCATCCACTACCAATTTGCTTCCCAAGTGTGGCAAAACATCCTTGAGAAGTTCAACATCCAATGGGTGTTTCACAGGGATATTCAACAATTTGTTATTAATTGGAGGTGCCCCTCTAACCATCCCCTTATCAAACAACTTTGGCAACAAATTCTGCCTCATATTTGTTGGTGTTTGTGGAAAGAAATGAATAATAGGATATTCAGGGATAAGGAGAACAGTGTGAAAAGTGTGTTGATAACCCTTAATAAACTCCTCTTGGACAACATCTATGTGTGTAGGTGGAAGATTCCTAGTAGCCCCCCAACTAGTTGGGACAAAACCATTGCTAGAATTTGGAAACTTCTTAGGGACTTTCACAAATTTGACAACTCTAAGAAGGTCACCAAGAACAACACGAAATGGAAAACTCCTAAACCACCCTGGTGCAAGTTAAATTTTGATGGGGCAGCCAAAGATGGGGAAGTTGTCAGGGGTGGTATCATTAGGGACCACAATGGTTGTCTGGTTGCTTCCTACACAAGGAATTTGAATGAACACACAAGTAATCAAGCGGAAAGTATGGTGCTCCTTTGGGGCCTCAAGTTTGCGTTGTTGATCGACGTCAGAACAATGCAAATCGAGGGTAACTCTTGATTGGTTGTGGAAGAAATGAAAGGTACAATGGCTGTTGGTTGGTTAATCCAAGGGATAATTGAGGACATTAGATCTCTTCTCACTGGTCTGGAGGAGTTCACTTTTCAACATGTTTTCAAGGAAGGAAATGCGGTTGCTGACAGTTTGGCTGCTATGGGTCTTGATCTAAAGGGTTTACAGTGTTGGAGGAAGGAATTCTCTTTACCTCCTTCTACGTTGTCCCTTCTGAGGAGCGATTCAAACGTCATCCATCATGGTTGCTAACAAATTCTATTTTTTGGCCTTGGTGTGGAGTTTACTAACTTTAGTTAGTAATATTGGCGAGAGACGATATTTTAAAAATTGGACATTGTGTGGGATGGTCAATAGGAAATATTTTCCACGTGGTGTGTCCTTTCTTTGTTGGTTCGCCATCGAGACTTTTCATGATGAATCTAATGGCCGAAGGGTTCATTATTTTTTGAACCTCCTCTATTTTTGTGATATTTCCATCGGCCTTGCAAATTTTTTTCGATCCTTTGTGTCATCTAGATTTATTATCATCCTCATATTTTATCGTGTTATGGACTTCTCGCACGAGGGAACTACCAGGTTTGAGCTGGTTACGAGAAGTGGCACTAATTGCCTTAATTTTGTGATTTACAAGTTGCTTTTTGACTATCATTTTTTTGTGGTCGTTTCCAATTTGAGGTTTCTTTGTAACTGCTTTGCAATTTGTATTCTCATTTTCATTTTTCCTATCACTACTCTAGCTTATCACTCTCTACTTTTTGGTGCCATGGGTGGTGACCGTCTACATGTTGAGCTGGACAAAGTCAACTAATGGAAGATGGATGGCACCGTTTGACACATTTGTAGAGAGGGTGGAATCTCACAATTCATGGAGTGCATGTCAGGGCATGATGAAAGCCTCTCCAAGCAGTTTGTCACTTCTTGGGATGCCAGAAGGGTGACTATGGGGAGCATTTATTTTGAAGTGAATGAGGACGTAATTTCTAAGGCCACTGGGCTTGCTACGAATGGGCGTAAATGGAAGAAAACCAGTAAAGTTTCCAACTAGACCAGCCTCAACCAATTCTTCCATGGTGATGAGAAACCTGTCAAACTTCGTGGTGGCTATGACCGTGAGGCACTTCCTGAGCCATGGGACAAAATGTGCATGGTGGTGATGAAATACTTCACTCTTGAGGGGAGATACAGTGTGTATTATTATTATCATTTTAATTTCCTCAATCACCTCAAAAACCACAATAATATTTCAATTCCATTTTTTCTCTTACACTCTCTTGAAAATACTGTGCTTGATGTCGTTGAAGCCATGAATTTGGGTAGAAATTTCACCATTATGTACCAAGGGCTCATGTTCAGACTCTACCATTTTCACCTCACCCTTTGTCCTCCTCGTCCAATTACTGTTGAAGAGGCTCTAGCCTCCTCTACCCCTTCGTCTGCTAGCATTATGGATACCCCTAGCCCCAAAAAGAAAAAGTGTATAAAAAACCCTACTGCGAAAGCCCCTCCCCAAGACACATTCCCTAATACGGGGTCTATTGTCAAAAAAAGGATAAGAAACGTATTGCTCCTACCCCCAAAACTAAAGCTAAAGCTTCAAATAAAACCAAATTTAGGCTGCAACAAATTGACTCCGACATTGAAATCACTGAAGAGACTAGTACCCCTCGAAGGTCAAGTAGACTGGTGACTAAACAAGAAAAGGAGAAGAATTCTAAAGAGGCCTCAAAGTCAGTTGACGGTGATGAGAGTGAGAGCAAGAGTAAAGAGGAAAAGGATATGGAGGAGGAAGCCCATTCAACTTCTACTAGTAGCTCCTCCCACGTTTCTGAAAGTTTAAAAAAGGGTTCTTTGGGTCCTTCCAGTGTTAGGGTCAAGGAGGTCAAGACTAGGGCCTTGAACATTGTCGAGGGAAAGGTCCCCATGGAGGAAGCTTGCAGCAAGCAGGATGTTGTCTAGGAGGAGGTTGATAATCTTAAAAGCAAAGTGGAGAATTTGGAGAAAAGGCTGCAGGATGTCACCCACTTCACACTAAAGATCATGTATAGGTCCACCACCACTAGAGGTCTGTTGCAAAAGGACAAGTCCGTGGAAAATGCTGAAGAGGAAGCTGTCAGCAAGGAACTTCTTAAGTTCCTCACTGAGGATTGGGCTACCATAACTTTGATCAAGCCATGCAGTGGAAAGAAAGATTAGGGTCGTGGAAGGTTTTGCTTTTTGGTTGGCCATGGCCTTACTGGCCATCATTTCTTTTTTATTTCATTAAAGATACTGATATTGTTTTTATGTTTTATTATGACTGGTATAACCCCTGGTGGTCCTCGGTTAAGACTATTTTAAATCATGGTTTCATGATGGACATTAGTATTGGTAGACTCTATGGTCTTGCGAGATACACTTTTAGGTATACTGATGTTATGCGTAGGATGGCTAGATTGCTCTGGTTGTCTGATACTCTGGTTACCCTAGTCGTGATTTTGATGTGGTTTTTGATATGGAATGTTTAGGGTGTTTGGTTAGGTTTTTAGACCTTGTTGTTAATGTGTTGTTAATGCTATTCTGTTGAAGATGGCTTATGGAGCCTTGTACTAAAAGGACAACACCCTAGTTTTGCTGCTTTTTTATATCAAAAACATTCTTCCTCTTATATTGTCCTGTATTTGTTAAAAATTTTAATGTCAAATTTATATTAATTTTACATTGTAAATTTATATTATATTGTAAAGATTAATATTGACAAAATGGTAGAGTCTATTTGATTATCTATTAAGTTTATAAGGCAGTGTATTATTGTAATGTAAAGATAAGTATTTATAAAATTTATTACTTGTAAAATTATTTTTTAGTTTTCAGAATTTGTATTATTATATTAATTTTAGCTCTTACTTTTTTTATTAATAAAAAATCCAAATTAATGAAAAATACTTAAATTTCTTTAATATTTTCAACATTATACTACACTTGGTTTTTGTTGTTGTAATTTTCTTTTAAATGAATGGTGGTATTTTCTAATTTTGATCAATTGTAATATTTTTTCTAGTTTATTCATTACTAATTATTTCTTTCTATATTATATTTTCTCCTTCTAAATTTCTTCTATTAAGAAAACATCTTGATTCTTGTGCAACCTTCCCCTCACCTCTTATATTTGTATTTATGTTTAATTCATAAACAAAAAAATCTTATATCTATACTAGTTTATGTTACAATTTTTAATTAAAATTATTTGTATTTTATGGAGTCTAAAATTATAAATATATATTTATAAATATAAATACAAGTCTATTTGAATATAATGTTTATTAGATGGTTAAATATATAGACTATAATTAACATAAGGTTTAGCATCATAAAATAAATAGAATTTAGACATATCATAGTGAAGTGATTAATTTATTTATTAATTAATAATAATTTATTGATAAAATATTGTAACTAATTTACACATGTAAATGAAATGTATTCATTCCCTATATTTAAGGGAGTTGAATGGGAGAAAATTAAATATCCATGTTGATTAAAATGATAGTAAAGAAGGTAAGTTGTGAAACATTTATGAAAATAAGGAGAGGGTAATTTTTAGTTCTTGCCATGGAACTATAGCAAGGACCACATCGTAACTAGTGATTAATTATTGAACTTCAACGAATCAAAATTGATTATTTTCTTTTATACATTATATTTGAATTTTTTTCTAAAATGAAATGTATGTTTTTTAACTTATCTAATTTTCAAAATTATTTTTCTTCAATATTATTGGCTAAAAAAATTTAGGCGATATAGACAGATTTTACGGAATTGAACATAACATTTTTATTTTGCAATTTTTTTTTACTTTTTTGAGGCATTTTTTATGCCATTTCTTAGTTAATATTTGCACATCCAGACATGCAAAAATTATGACAAAGTTAAAATTTTAGAAATTGTTAATTTTTACGCGGAGAGGCGTTCCACTACAATAAAAAACATGTGTGTCCTTCCACTACAATCAAAAACATCTGTGTATATAAAAACTCCTGTCAGGTAAATAAATCGTAGCCGTTATTTATTAATGAACGGTTTTACTCACTGCTAGGTTAATGCCACGAATCCTTTCTTCTTTGTACATCTATATTCTAGCACTAATTTGAAGAAAACCGTTCTTTAAATGTTTGCGGTTGTGTTCTTGTTTGTGTACTCTGTCTGCGTTTGTCATCGTCGGTGATTGAGGCTCTATATATAAGTTGGAATATTATTATCCTTTGCAACTGAAAGGTTGGCTTAATTCTGTGATTCATACACAATTCAGGAAGAGCTTAAAGAAACAGTACTGCGTGGTAAGGGCTTGGAAGACATATATGCGACACAGGTGGGAGGAGCGAAGAGGAAAAAGCCATGCCGCTTAAGCAGGTAAAGTGTTTGTTTTTGTCTTTCTATTTTAAGTGTAAATGTGTGTCAGGTGTTTAATGAAGAATGAAATGCAGTTTCTAGGAGCTATTGATGTAAGTTTTTTTATTCTTTATTGGCTGCATTCGCTGGATCTGCAATAACAAATACCCAGTTTCATGGTCACTGCACAACCAATGAAATCAATTGCTATCTAAACAATGGAATTTTAATTTTAAAACACAAAACCATTTATACAAGACCTTCAAACTTGCATTGAATTCTTTCTAAAAGAACTCCAGTTGCACAAAAACTGATAGATTCTTGAACTCGTTTTTCAAGCTCATGAAACTTTTCTTGAACAACTGCTAGCTCTGTTGTTCTTATAATAGTGCACTACATTCAAATAAATAAACTAGAGAAATAACATAGAGCCAATGGGCTTTGCATGAATACCAAGGCGGACACACTGGTCATAGAGGCATACAGGGCTTTGAAGTCTCATAAAAAAGGGTTAATTGTGTGTTTTGTAGGATAAAGAAGCGCCTTAGATTAGTCACTGGTTTTTTGAGATCATTCAAATGTGTTGCAGGATGGATGTGATAAATCCTTTGTTGCATGCATTCACTCTATGAACTAGAAATTCTCTGCTTTTTCTTTTTTGGTCTTTTTGGGTTGCAGATTTTCTTGCTGCATCAAATAGTTAACCTATTATCTGCTACATTTCACAGCTTAAAATCCTTGATAAAGAAAATGGAAACGACCATTTTGGGTTAATGTGTAACTGGCCAATTTATACAGTAGATGCTCTGCAACTTGCTTCACACCATTGTAAAATTGAATTTAATTAGGGTATCAATGAATGCAAAGATAATGAAGGAGAAACTGATTTGTTAGATCAAGGTTTCACATTATTGTTTAAAGGCAAAAGGGTGAATTCTGGGTTTTTTGCTAATTTTACGCTAAATATTTAAACCAGGAATTTATAAAACCTAAAATAATTTGGCTAGGTTATTATAAACAAAAATTTAAACCAAGAATTAGAAATAGAAATGGCATTCTTTCATGAGAAATAACTGGGACATAGAACTGTAACACTATTATTAATATGAATGTTGTACAGCTGATAATGTATTGAAATCTAGATGAACAATTGTCTACCCTCTCTACGTAACTCTAACAATTGTGTACCTTCTCTATCTATATGTAAACATATGCATAATGGTGTAATAGAAAGCAAAGTGTTTATGGAAGATGACAGAATGGAACTTCCAGTTGTGTAAAGGAGTAATGGTCAGTTTTGGCCTGCAGGGTGTTGCCCTGCATCCCATAGGGACACTGTTCTTCTATTTGTAAGGCATATTATTGAGTAATATTGGGTGTTCTACAAAAAAAATAAAAAAAATATTGGGTGTTCTACGCCACAAGGTGAGTGGACGGTATCATAGCTGAGAAAATCTAGCATCTGCACCATCACGTGTCAATAATATTGTTGATGTGGAAACTGATACTGGGCTGGATGGGCTTCAAATGAGTTGGATATTGGCTCTGGTGTTCATGCAAGCCATGTATTTGAGTTTAATGTTGATGATGGCCATAGAATTAGAGCTGCCACCTAGATCGGATATGTTTAGGATTAATACTCACTGCTCTCGGCTTGCCACCTGCACTGTCAGCACGTTCCAGCTTGAAGATGAGATGTAGATTACTTCATCTTAAGGTTGAGCAGACTTGCAAAGCTGCATCACTGTGTTCTTAGTGAAGCAGGGAGAACGCCATTCATTTTAGGAGAAATAATTTCATTCAAAATGAATGATTTGAGACTGGGCTGTCTTCATAGTTTTTTTTTGCATCATAAATTGTGTCACCCCCTTCAAATTTGTTGATCAGTTCGCAACATGATATCAATTTATCGATCACCTACACAAAACAACTATACCTCCAACATAAAATCCCCATACATACACTATGTCAGTTTAGAAATTAGAATGAGAATTCATTATCTTGCCGTTGAAATAAGAGAGAAGAGAGAAGTGCATATATTTAATATGTAAGTAGTAGTTGAGGTTAGACACATTATATTCATGTATAAGAAAATAAGATAAAATCATTCCTTAATCATTTATATAGTTTATTGAGTTTACCCACTAAGAAAATCACTTCCAACCATGGCACATTAAGCCAACAGGCATACCTGAAGATGCAACAGCAGAGCATGTCATCAAATACGCAGGGTCAGTTCCTCCAATTTTGCAATTGATTAAGTACCAAGCTCCACAACTATCCCATTACCTCCACCACTACCTAGCACGCGAATGACTCTGGATCAGCTTGTACGCTACCAAGACTCTAATTATGGACCACCGGTGTCAACCCCACATAAACGAGATAAATATATGGACATGCACACTCAGGGGGAAGATGCAAGAGAGGTACATAACCATGGAGGACGAGGTGGGAGATCCAATGTTGGTCATAAAAACAACACAGTCAATGGAGGAACCAAATTGGAAATTAGTAATTTTTCAATTTTCACTTAATTCATGCATATCTTCCATACATGAATGAAATCTTTTACTTGTTTTATATTGAATTACACTTTGTGGGTTTTTTTATCATAGAGTTTTCCACATTTAAATTCATGTGTATTGTTTAATTTATTCTCTTATAAATATATTTGTACATTAAACCACCATATTCTTACATAATAGTAAAAACAAAAAAATATCAAAATAATAGTAAAACTGGAGTAAAATTGATTTTAAAAAATGCCAAAATAATAGTTTACCATCAATTTCCTAAAAATCCACCCATAACACCCCAATTTTCTTAACCAATCACATTCAAGAAAAATATTTTTTCGCATTTCAAAAGTTAAATATTTACATGTTCACTTTACAAATATTAAATTTTATTTAAAAAGGATATTTTTTTACTTTTTAATTGGTTCAAAACCAACTTATTAATAACTAATTAACAAAACTAATTGCAATAGTATTGCCTATGGAAAGTACTAATAATATAGTATATAATAGAATAAATAATACGTTATATAAATATATAAGTAATAATAGTATATATAAATAATATTTAAAATATTATTATTATCTTATTATATATTATATTATATTATATATGTAATATATATATACATATTATATATATAAGAGAATTTATTTTTTCAATACATGAGCATCACAATAGCTCTCAGTTTGATTTGTGGTAGCCATGATAGGGTTTAGATGAGTTCTTATTTGTAATGGAAGACTAGGATCTCAAGTAGCTCATGTAATAAAAAAGATTAAAAGTTTAGATTTAGATTAAAAATGTGCAAATTTTAGTGGTATATTAGATCTAAAATTAAACCTTAATATGATTTTAAGGGTGGGTGAAAAAGATATAAAATAAAGCTTAAAACCATTGTCAAAGAGATAACAATGCAATAGTAATGAAACAAAATGATTGTAAGGATTTTTTATTTTATCTAAAAGTGAGATGTATATGCCATACATATATTGATATGGAAAACTCTAATATGGGTAACAAATAATCTCTTAACATTAATCTAAAATAAATCTATAGATAATTCATAATCTAGTGCTTACCAGCAAATAAAAGAAAGTACTTTGATTTCATGCCAACAAACCTTCAAATTTCCCACGCCATCATCCATAAAATGTGAATAAGTTGGAGCTACGTTGAGAAATGTGGGAGAAGAAATACCTAAATTAATGACAAACTCGTCATGTACAGTGTTTGATGCAAGCACGTAAACAGTGACCTGTATGAAGCCCAACCGTGACAGTGACGTGTTGAACAAAAAACAGAAACGATTGTTATTTTTGACTCACCTTAAAAGCAGGGCTTAGTGTGTGATACTTAAGCCCCGCCTTTCAAACATTATTATCAATGTCGTAGTGAAAATCATATTACCATTTAAATATTATATAATTACTAAATATATCTTATTTATTATGATTAAAATTGGCAAATTGGTTATAGATTTGGCATCGTCAACTGGTGGCAAGGCATATTCGCTCTTGCTACTCGATGGTTTTTAGGGGGAATTGGTCAAAGGATCTGTTCCTTCAATTCATGTGTCTGCTTTGCACAAAGGGTGATACTAATAGCAGCCTGACCACCCTTTTTTCTTCCTTCATACGCTATGATTGTAAGTTGTAATCCCTCTGTATTAGCATCTTGCTCTCCTCATACTAACACACTGCCACTCTCCTGCGCTTTGTCTGCTCCCATAGTGGTTCTTGGATAGCAAGGATAAATTTAAGAACCCCCCCCCCTCAATGAAGGTGTAAAATCCTAGCAAATCTTGTATACTTCCCGATAAAAATATTAATTTTATTAGCAATTTTTTTTCATTTTTTGGGAAAAAATTCTCAATTGGCGAATATTTTCTAATCACTAGAAGTCTGTGGAAAATTCTGGCGAATTGCAAATTTTTTTAATCCAATAAAATATTTTCATTAGCAATTAAAACCTTTTTTCAAACCAAGAAAATATTTCCATTGGCGAATAAACCTGTTTTCAAAATAGAAAAAATATTTTTGTTGGTGATTAAAACTTTTTTTCAAACCAAAAAAAAATCATTGGTGAATTAAGCCTATTTTCAAACTAATCAAAAAAATTCAGTGGCAAAATTCAATTGTTGAAAATATCAAATTTTCTACATATTCAAATTCCTTCATAAAGTGTCCAGAATGGGGACAAGTGTCAACATATTTATTATGTCTAAAGCAAGATGTCAGTGCAAAATAATATAACCCATGACTGTTCGATGAATTTTTTAAGGACGACTATAGTTGCATTCCAGAAGCAAATCTCTAAAGCACTAGACTTGCAAATTGAAACCTCCAGAATAACACTAGAACCGTTATATTTCCAAAAATCAATGGTTGAGATTTTATTACTTATTAAATCACTTAAAGTCGTGATAGCAAAAATAACATTTTATCGTTGACTAGTTACCAATAGTTGAAGGTTGCTTAAGTTATGATCATCATGGTGACTGGCCCCTCGACCTAGGGGAAGGATGGGTTTGATGATAAAAATTAACACAATCGAATCCAGAAAACATATTCAAATAGTTAAATAGCTGCTATATGGGGTAGCACCCTGTATTAATCAAAAAGAGTTTTTACATTCCTCAGATGGGATCATACGCTTGACCAAGTCACTAGGGACTCATCCCAGTAGTATTCACAATGAAGCCTTCATTTCCACAAGACATTACAAAACCAAAATATTGAACAGACTGACATTGGACACTTATACAAACTACAAATAGACCATCACAAACCAAAATGACCTTCCACAGACACCAGATTATGCATTGCTATAGCTAGCCTCGCTGGTCTTCTTGGATTTGATTGCATTCATAATCACCAGACTATAACCACTGCAAGCTCTATGGGCAGGATGGTTTTCTCGTTCCTCCCAGCTCCTAGTGTCATTCACTACCCATTCTTCACTTGTGCCCAACTCTCAATCCTCCTCGTCTGAAGACCACCTTTCCCTGTCGAGAGCTTCCGCCACCGCAAACGCCTTCACCCAACCCTTCGATTGGTCTTTGAGAATGTCAACCACAAGTAGAAGAAATTCGATACACCTCTCAATCTCCCCCCACCGGTTTTTGAGAGCTGCATGGTCCAATGAGCGCACCAAGGGAAAATTTGGTACTAACCATTCATTCCCACGAGCCTTGTAGTAGTGCAGCAACAAAGGGGTCATGAACTTGTCGTCGATGTTGTCCAGTGTTGCATCGATATTTTCTAATAGAGAGTGTGGAAAAATCATTTGGCATAGCTTCTTCCCCTGAGCTTTCGAGACACCCATGTACATGAGAATTTCTAGAAACATGGCAGGTATTTTTTAATTCCCCCTGAGCTTGTGGGTAGCCAGCAGAAATTTTGGGCCCAAAACACCCTTCACCGCTTGGAGCACCAGTGGGTGCTTGGACATCATTATCCCTTTCAGTCGTTTCTTAGCGATTTCACCATGGAAAGCATCTATTGCTTCGTGGAATTTAGAAATAGAGGAGTCTCCATTTCCCCTTCGTGTTTGTCAAGAGTACTAAGCCAATTTGAGAAAAATGAGAACAACAACCCCTATTTGTAGCAAAACCTCCCACAACCTTATGGAGACCATACCAAGAAATGAAAACCAACATGTTACATGTGTCCTGCATTCTTTATACACAAATATTTTTGTGATCCTACCACACATTCCCCTAATCGAATTAACCTAGAAATTAATGCTGAGTGATGCGGCCATCTTGTCATTTGTCATGGACATACCTTTTAAGTACATGTTTTAAAGGTAAGCAATACATCTTAATCTGGGCCATCCATCTGGTCCGAGGCAGGCGAAATAATATTGTCACATCAATGATTAAGGATTCAAGTGGTGAATTAAATGTTAATTGTCACATTAATAATAGTGGTGAATTAAATGTTAAGTGTGAGTATTTGATGTCATACTCATTGTCTCATTCTAACTTCTATATATACTTCACCAAATTGATGTTCTTCATATCATTTATAATATATTTGGATTTGATTTCTTTCTTCTCTATTCTCAATTTAACTTTGATATTGGGTGATCCCACAATAGTGGTTTACAATTTTTGGCCAAACTAGACACTGAAATTATTATTTTTAACTAAATCTTCACATTCAAGCACCTATAGCAACTAAACCGTGAGGAATTTGAAGATGATGCAAACTAGAGTCTCATCACATTTTGTTTGTAGATTCTAAAACTATTTTTTTCAAAAAATTTGGAATCATATTGCACTTCTTTTTCCATCTCCCATGAAAACTGGGTTTTTTCAAAAAACAACATTTTTAAAAAGTGACGCACACCATATAACACATAACTTTTTTTCCATGAAGGATAAAATTCTATTTCTTTTCAATTTAGATTTGTAACCGATATCTAGTGCTTCCACTTTAGTTAGATAGTTTTTATTGATTTTTTTCTTTAATCAAGTTTTGAAGTCAAACCAATTACAATTCGTGACATAGCGATCAGATAACACGAACTTTTTGTATATATTGAAATTCAATTTTTTTGTTGGATCAATATCTTTTTTTGTTCGAACTAGGGTTTGGTCGAACCTTGGTTCGAGCGAACCTCTTCAAGGGGGTTCACTCGAAAAATGAATCATTAAGAATCTGGAGTTTTGGAGGAAGGTATTGGGTGATTCACTTTTCTTCTCTGTTGTTACTTTGTTAAATTCAATTCACCTTCTACTCAAACACCCAGTTGATGGCCTCAACTAATGTTACAAAAAAAATTAGTAATGAATTTTGTGACATGTCATGTGTCTATATTTTATTGTACAATGTAACAGTTCTTGTAATATGTATTTTGTGACTGGTTTTTTGTCACGGTTAGTGGCTTTTCGGCCAAGCTGGCTATGTACTATGTACTTCAGTCTTTAGCTACTTAAATTAAAATACTTTATGTGGCTCCATTCTTGGAAATTCTCAATCTTTTCAATGCCATTTAATTTTCTCTTTTCAATGCCTCGAAGCACTACACTTCATTTAATTGAAATTCTCATTCTTTTTGAAGAAAGTGTGGTTGTGGTACTATGGGTGGTGGTGCAGATTAATGCCATATGGACATCCGAAGCGATTGATTGGATAGCTTTATATTGAAAACTGCACGACGTATTGTAGAATCATAAATGATGATGTCATTAATCTAGTGATCTAGTGAAACAATATTTGTAATGATTTCATATCGTTTGAGTGGCACTGGAGATTTTGACAGCTTGTTAGCTTGAGGTATTATAGTTTGCATGTAGCCAGACGTCAATCAAATTAAACATTTTTAATTTTTAATTGTAAATATAAGACTTAACTTTAAGTTACATGAATTGATTAAGTTGGTTTTCTGGTTTGCGTGAATTGCGATTATCATTATACCCAACCTCACATGTGACACATGTGAAGTGTACACAAGGATCAGGCTGGTAGTGGCACTGTTGGCCCATAAATAGGGATAGTGAAGACAACTGAAATAATTTGTTAAAGGCTAAAAAGGCTTTACTATTGAGTGCAATGTTTTGAATTGTCATAAGGGTAAATTCATTTTGTAGGGTTAATAAGGATTTAGGAAGAAGATGATGTGGTAATATTGGGGATACTCTAAATTCTCCTACCTCCAGTTATGTAGTTATGGCTAGTAAAAGACCAATTTCCTTCAAGTTTAGAATGTGTGGAATTGGAAAGAAGTTGATCTGGTTCACCTAACTTCTAAGATAGGTTTTGAACCAGGATGAGGAGCTCTGATGGAGATAAGTTCTATCTGTTATGCCTTGCATAACCACCCCATTTTGTTTTATTTTGGAACAAAATGGGTCCCCCTTATCTTTTGTTTTGGTCGTCTTTGGTTGTCTGGTTGGGTCTTAGGAGTTCTTTGTTTTTTCTCCTAAGTCTGTCTTTTGTTCTACCGGAGGCGGGTCCAGAACCAAATCTAGATATGGAACTCTCACAAGATTTCTAGTTTGGATGTGGTTCCGACTTCGACTCTGCCTTGTCTTTTGTTTCATTTTTGTGTTGTTGGTGGTGGTTTTTGACTAACACTTGGGTTGGTTTGTCCTTCTATTTGTTGGTTGTTTCCTTGTGTTTTGTTTGTTTGCTCGCGCAGGATCGGAACCGGGATTGGAACCCACATGGGAATTTTTTGAGTTTCATTTTTTGTTCCCGTCCCAACTCTACTTCCGCTCTTTTTCTTTCTCGCTTTCTTTGTTGTTTGGGTCGGGTTCGGTGTTCGCTCCGGTCCCGCTTCCCTTTTTCTTGTGTTTTTCTTTTCTTTTTGTCGGGACCGGAGCCGGACCTAGAATGGAACTTCGAACTTTGTGAAAGTTCCATTTCGGTTTTGTCTCTGCTCATATCTCTGTTAATCATTTGTTGGTTGGTCCTTTTGTCAGGACCGGATCCGAGGTTGGAAATGAAATAGGGAACTTTGTGTAATTTCTCTATCTTGTTCCCGACCTGGCTCCGCGTCTGCCTTACTTTTTGATGTTCTGTTGACTTGACTTAATTATCTGATCACGTCGTTGGCTCCATCCTTGATCTACCGCATTTATGGCATTAAATGCAGCCTGTTCGCATGTGCGAATTATTGATTAAAGGTTTAATTTGCTTAAACCACCTCATTGTTATTATTATGTGAATTGTTTAAGAAAATTATGGGAAGGAAAAACCTCGAGAGAATTGATTTGATCGCGGGGGCGAATTATGGAGCTAATCTTGGTGAATTTGTGGTCAATCCTAAGGAGCGTTTCGAGGTAGGTTTCTTTTGCTTTTCTTTCTTCTATTTTGTTCTTTCATTTGTGTCATTTTAGCGTATTCGCAGGAGGGTTTATTCTGTGAATTTGTTCACTTGGTGGGTCTTTGTTTCTGTTGTTTTTGTTCAGTTTGTTTGGTTCTTTCTTTCTTTTTCGTCCCATTCTATTTTGTTGGGTTTGTCTTTCCGTTTGTCATTTTGCTTTGTTGTTTGTTCTGCTGTCACTTTCGTGATAGGTCCATTTTTTCATGCTCTGGTTTTTTACTAGGGTTTCAATTTTGAAGGGGTTTCCTGGCTTGGGTAGATTTTCATTTTGAGACCCTGTTCTGGTTTTATCATGTTGGTTTTGGGTTGTTCATACCGGCTTCTTGTTGTTCCCTAGTTTCTGAAAATGATGTATCGAGTGAATTAGGGTTTTACAAAATAACCAGTTCATGGTTTTAATGACTTTCATACGAAGGAATTGTTAGAGGGTTAAATTGTGCTATTTGTAGTTTCCGTTGGGGCCCATATGACCTAGGGTTTATTCGTTCATATGACCACCTTGTTTTAAATACTCTCTATTTGCTGGAATTGATCCGCTCTCGTTCCTTATTATGATGTCACTATCTTTACTCTTGGTCGGAACCGGGTCTGGGGAGGAGGTTGAACTTGGTAACTATCTTTTGTTTCTGGTCCTGTTCCTATTCCCGTCTCACCTCCAACCATGTTTTGGTTCCCATTCTGGTCCCGCATCTGATTGTTTTATTCCTTGTCCAGTTCTGATCTCGGCCCACCACATGATATGAAACATTGTCTATGCTTGATGCTTCTACGGTTCTGCCTCTAATAAAGGCATAGTTTGACCAAGTAAATGTTATCTTAGGAGGATGGAGCAGTGATTATATGATTGACTAACTTAGATTTTTTGTTCATCTAATACAAGAAATTTCCGCAGGTATTAAGAGATGTCAGGAGCATCAGATGAGGCCTCCAAAGGAGCCAGCTAGGTGAAACTTTGTGGCAAGGAGTTGGGCCAAAGAAAATCAAAGTGGAATAGCTCCCGTATACCTTAAGGTGTAAGCATAGGGAGGTTGTCCTCATAGCTAGAAAAATTGACTCCGATTGGACTGACATAACTGACACCAATTTGGGTCCTTTCAACTATGAAGAGTTACATGAGGAGACATTCACTGAAGAGCAGATCATAGGAAGGAGATAAAGGATTGTTCAATCTGGACTGGCACATGTTGCACTCTTCCCCCTATCTATTCAATGTCTGGAGTTGATTCTTGCAGCAGCTGGAGCATATAACCCAGCTACTAGGCAGTGTATGGATGTGAAGGGTAATGTCATTATTGACTTCATGCCTCAAATGATCAAGTTCCTGTTTCATATACCTGATCCTCAAAATCCTAAGCAATTGAATGAAGCGGAGGCTTTAAAGATTTACAGTGATAATAAGGAGAGGAATAGATTTCATATGAATAAGACTTGGATGAGGGTAGAGAAGAAGTCTTTGATCAAGCTCCCAGACCAGCCTAAGAGGGTGGACTTTAGTAAAGAAATTGGAGATATAATCATGTTCCTCTCTAGGGTGTTTGGTAAAAGGGATGCTTCACTATTTAAAGAATGGATGTTTCCTTTCATCCTAACTATTTTGGATGGGAGGCAACAATTTAACTAGTCTATGATAGTATCAGACAACATTCATGATCAGATGATAAATGTGAGAGAAACCAAGCATTTCTTTATGACTTCCTATGTAGTTTATGCAGCTGCCCGAGTGGGAATCTTTCCTGGACTTCAGACAGTTGGTATATTGGGGGAAGCCCAAGGACAGAAGAAGGTGTGGGAGTATTATAACCAGCTCACCTTGTAGGCATCAAAGCAACATTATAGAAGGGTTAATGATGCCTTTCTTTATGTCATAATTAACAAGCTTAAGGTGATGTTGGGTATAGACTTAGTAGGGAGGCAATGGCTTTTGTGAATGAATGGGGACATTGGTTTATCCAGTACTCCACATTCACCTATTTCAGGTTAGTGGGCTTTGATGGTCATCCCCATTTGCTACTGTGGTGATAAAATCATCCTGATGGAGTTTATTTATCAAGCCTTGGCTGTTAATCTCCAGTTTAGCAACAAACACAAGATAGGTTGCCATAAATTTCCAATGAAGCTAGGGGCCTTTTTCTATCCACACATTCAGGCAACTAAGACTATTTGTGATGAATTAGTTTATTTGAAGTTGGGCTTGTACACTACAAGGAAATGCTATGACCCCAAACACAAGATGAAGGCTTTGCTCCCCAGTGTCTTTGAGAAGCACTTCAATCTGTTGGAGGATTTTTGGGAGGACATACAAGATGAATATGATCTTAGGAGGAGGAATTATGAAAGGATACCCATCCCACTCATGATTGAGTTTGGGATAAAAGAAGACATTCCCGACACATTATCCGATGATGGGATAGTTTTGGATCCCGGGTATGATGCAAACAAGATTAGAACTAAGGATCTTGATCCAATAGATTGGAGTGCGGATGAGACCATTGAAATAATGTAGATTGCAAGACCAGTGCTCAATAGGAGTATTCAATGGGTGAGTTTGAGAGCTAATCAGACTGAGGCTACATCATCCAAGAAGAGGAAGGCTGCAGGTACCACCCAAGAATATAAGAGGGAAAAAAGAAAGATGGAACCTAAGGAGCCTTTAGAGTTTATGCCTTCTAGTACACAAGAAGAGGAGGTGGTTCCTCAAGACCTTCTAGAGGTACAGGAAGATGAAACAACTGCAGAGATGGGTGTTTCTACATCTGCTGTAAGAGAGGTACCTACTCAGCCCTCTGATGCATAAGAGTTAGGTCAAGAATTACCAAAGGGATCTCTCCATGATGAAGCAAAAGTTTTAAAATAAATGGAGGATCAGATTGAGATACATAATATTGAAACAGATTCAGAAAAGATTGCATCTGATAAAGAGCATCCGGCTTTGCATCTTTGGATATGACAGATGATGCAGGGACTGAGCACATATTGATTGAAGAAGATCAATGGAAAATTTTTGAGGATGCTAAAGGGAAGTCGATGCTAAGGCACCGTAATGTCCCTTCTCATCATGATATGTTCCTACACTATCAACAGAGCTCGAAGCCCCAGAGGGCTCGCTTGAGGTAAAATTAGGGTTTCCAAGTTCGGAGGTTCTTTGGCATTTCAGAGAGTTTACTATTTTTAGTAAATTCTAATTTTGGCAATATGAAGTTTGTGTGCTTTCAGTACATCTTTTTCAGTTGGAGCAATTATTTGCAATTCATGTCTTACTTCTAAAGGTTTTTTTATGATGAATGAAGGCATTAAGGTTATAATTTGCAGTTGACCCCTTGGCCTAGGAGAACAACTTAAGTTGTGTTTAAAAGAGGGACTTGGAAGGGGTACACCCTCATAAAGGTGATTTAATTATTAATGAAGATAAAAGCCTTGAGTAATGAAGTGGACGCCTTTTTGAAGAAGTTATTATTTAAAAATAAAGATTTTATGTTGCCTTGAAAAGTGGACGCCTTTTTGTGAAGTTGGAAGGTTTCTGGAAATTTGAAGAGTCTCATGTGACTTTTGGCGTCCTTTCTTGAGGAATTGAAGAGTCTTCTACTCTTCTATAAAATGAAGGCTTTGTTTCAGCATTGGTATCCATGAATTTTGCTAATGTTATGCTGTCAAAATGACAACTAAATATTGCTTCGAGGAAAGCTTACCTCCAAGCCTCTTATCCAATTTCGTGTTTGAAAGATAACACCTAATTGGCCTTTTGCTGCTTCTCAAATCAGACTAGCAAATTGAGCTCAACAGATGAAGTTTTTGATGATATTTTCCAGTTTTGAAGTTGTTGATGCTACCACAGCTAAAAGTCGATTTTACATACAGCTTTGTGAGTGAATTTTATTTCATTCTGGGTGTCTTGGAATTCAGTTTCTCTGCCTTGGGCGACCCCTTCTACCAACTTGCAGATTTTAGTTTGGTGTTTCTGATTTTTACTTGCCAAATCGCCCCTCAAGGAGGCCGTACCATTCATGGTGCATTGGGAATCGTGCAAAGAAATAATTGCTGAGTTTTCGTTGTTGTTTCTTCATCTGAGTTTAGACGCCTATCTTCCATCAGCACATTGCCTTTTGTTTCACGCAAAACGGAGGTATATTGAGTGAGTTATGAATACTTTATTGGTTTTCACAGTTGCTGGTTGACATTTTCAGTTTACTGATTTTTGTTATCAGACTTTAGAAGTTCTGATTTTTGATTCATTATCAGCAATTAGAGAGATAATTATTTGTATGAGGTCATCTATTACTCATGTGCTTTGAAGCTATTGAAATTCATATGTAATTTGCAGCTTTCTTTCTTGTTTGTAAGACTGTAAACAGTAGTACTGTTCCAATCCTAATCACTGCAATTAATTCTTCTTTCTTCTCACATTAAGTACCACCACTGGATGGTCTTACCGCTAGTGTGGATAATTGATTGTATCTCTCTTTATACCCACTTTCAAAGTGGTGAATCCCCACTCTCAAGTGGATGCCCGCCGCAGCGGATGAATTAGATTGTTGTAGCTTCATGGTTGGTTATCCGCCTAATAGTTTCAAGTTTTCAATTAATCACTCCGTCATATATGTTAGCATCCTCACCTCGCTAGATCTTGAGTACATTCTTGACGAGAGTTTGTTTCTTCTAAGTAATTATTCTTTAGTTCTATATGACAAACACCTATCCTTCCTTGGGATTGAGCACTTGGTGAGTTCTCGTTTGGTTTTCATTTGTTAACGTTAATCAAGTTGGCTAGTAAGTTGGTTTATGTTGTAAAATCCTTCGAAAATTTGTTAACATATTTCAGCCCAAGCCGAGGCATTAGCTAGCAATGAAGAGGAGGCCAATGCACAATCCAAACTGCGCACCGCTGCAAGGGAGTTAGAAGATAAGGTGAAGGCCGATGAGTTAGCTCAACAACAACAACAAAAGGAGCAAGAGCTCAAAATTCAAGAAGAAAGGGATAGGTTGATAATGCAACAAAAAATTCATGATCTTGAAGAAGAAAAGGCTCAGTAAAGAAGAGAAAAGGAAGCTATTGAAGCTAAAATCAAGGAACAAGAAGAGGCCTGTAGAAAAAGGGAAGAGCAAGAATGCCTGAAAAGGGAAAGTGAGGTTGTTGAGATTGCTAAACATGTGAAGAAGTCCAAAGAGGCATGGGACTATGTTGAAGAATTGAAAAAGCAGCGAGATGAAATGTTGGAAAAGAAGAAAGAGGAAGAAGAATGTTTAAAGAAGGAGCTAGAGGCTAAGAGGTTACAAGATCAAAAGGATAAAGAGGAAGCAAAAAAGCTAGCATAGGAAAGGGAGCAAAGTGATCAACAAAATGTGCAAGAGGTTGATTCTCAACCAAAGCTTACATTATTGCAACCTCTATCTTCCACTATTGTTGCTTCATCTTCAGCCCAGGTAGCCACTACTCCTATTGCTCCTCCTTGGCTAAAACTAGACTTAGAGAGAAAACAAGTTGTTTAACCACAACCACTAAATTGGGAAGAAATGATGAAAGAAATTGGGAAAGAGAAACCAAAGAAGAAGACCTGAGTTCTTCACTCCACTAGGCTCACTGATGCTGGAGAGATCATTGCTGAATGTGCCATACCTGTAATGGAGAAGAGTCGTGATGACATGAAAATCACTGATTATCAGTTGGGGGTAGTGAATTTGGGAAAGCCTACAAGAAATCAACAAATGAGTCTGATTGATATTGTGGCCTCTTCAACCAAAACCTGGATGATCAAGGATAAGCAAAGGAAGGATGAGCTTAAGGCTCAATTGGATCAGCTCCATGGTTTCTTAAAAGATGTTTCCAGTCCAATTTCTCAACAGGCTGCTCCTCCTGAATCCCCGATTTTGTTAACAAAGAGGGAGGTAAATGATTTGATTCAGATGAAAGGTAAGGTGGGGATGATGGACAAATGGTTGGATAAGCTCAACCGGGAGGTTGATGATATTCTTGTTGAGGGTGCTAAGATTCATAAAGTTGCTCTTGAGTTAGCAGAGGATCTAGACCAACAGGATAAGGATTTGGACAAGCAAGATGATGAGTACAAGGAATATGTTAAAAGGATTGAAGACGTCAGCAAAGTGACCAAGTCCACCTTGATAGAATATTCAATTCTTGAGCTTGGTGATGAAGATTTTGTGGAGAAAACTATGAGTATCATAAGATACAAGTCTAGGGCTATGCATGGACATCAAGAGGAAGTCCAAGAAATGAGTAAGGACTTGAATCAACAAATGATTGAGTTAGAAGTGGTTGTAGCCATTTTGATTAACTTAGATTCCTCCAATAAAGAAGGCCTATCGTTGGATAAACTAAGGGAGAGATGTAGGAGTAGATTTGAAGAAATCATGCAAAAAGGAGATGATGGGGAGAGTTTATTGCTAGATCAGTTTATGGATATCCGGGAGGAGGTAAGAATTGCCAGAAAAGAGCTAATCAAGCTAAAGGGGATGCAAAGTTTGGTTTTTGCGGAGTTTCAAAGAATCAAATTTGAAGGTGACTGGTTGGATGGGCCGGATTTGGAAATTATTCTATAGGTATTCTCCAGTTATGACGAGTACATTCAAGAGCATTCAGTGCAAAAGTGACTGACTCTTTGTGTCATACTCCAACTGCTCTTCTCCTCTTTCTGTGGATTTTGACATGAGCTCTACTCTAAGTCTGATCCATGGGTTTCATCTTCCTCTTGGAGTATCTGATTTCCCTTTTTGTACAATGGTGTGATTAGCCTTGAAAGAAGGGGTTCTTGAGTCCACTTCTACGTTCAGTTTCAACTCCATGGATTGTGGATCTTGATTAATGATTGAGAAATTCATGCATGTGGCACTCTATATGTACTATTAGAATCTACTTTGTAAAGGTCAGCTAATTGAAGAGAGATCAGCCACCTGAGGATAGAAAGATAAAAACTAGATCTAGGATTTTGAATGTTTTAGAAAGATACTCTAAACAGTTTAGTAAAAAGGCTTGATTATTTTTACAAATTTTCATATGTTTTCATTTCAGGATTTTAAAGTTTGGATCCATCTTGATAAGGTTAATGATATATGATTAATCCATACGCCAATGGTTTTGTTGTGCTTAATTTTTCTTTATTTGATGAAAATCAATAGAAGGAACTAGATTCAAGGTCATATCATTGGATTATCTATGAATTAAATCGTTATGGTATTCATTTGATCTGTGTTTTGGATGATGAGTGAATGATTTGTTTGTAGTAAGTTTAGTGAATATTGATGATATCTGAATTAGCATTACGGATGTATGCAGTAGCGTAGTTTATTCTATGGATTGCATCTTGCTGTAGTTGTGGTTAGGTAGAATGAACACTCATTGTTGATCTGCATGTCTGAGTACATAAGGATTTTATTCATGTTTCTTTGATCTAAAGCTCTGTTTCATCTTTTTCTTTTATTTAAAACCCCAAACGTAGACTACCTGATGTTATGCATTCTTGTTCTTTATTACCAGAAAAGGCCCCTTGAACATTACAATCATATTGACCATTGAGCAATATCAGCACAGTTGAGAACCAACTATCAGGACCTTGGGAGTTAGATTACTATATGTTGTCTGTCTCTTTCAGGAGAAATAGAATAGTGATATTCTATTTAATTTTGTTGTGTTGTTTTGAACATCAACACACGTGTCTATAGCACGTGCCTTTGGGGATCCTCTCTCCTTTGTTTCTCCTCTGAGCTCCGTCCATGTGCCACATTGCATCCTACCACAGGCAACTTTTTGGGCGAGCCACACAGTCAAAGCTTAATGCATTCGCTGCACCATGTGTCTTCTCTATAGGGATTTTGATCGCAAGGGAAGGATGAATGAATGTGAAGCCCCATCACTACACCATGTGTCCTAACTAACTCTGTGGGTGGGTGACGCATGTCATTTGGATAATTTTTCTCCTTTCACTTTCAAACCGTATTCATTATTATAGGAGGGCGCATTTTGATTGGGGCAACTAAATACCATGTTTCAGAATCTTTATGTTGCAACGATCTTTGAGAATCATTGCAATGGGCAGTATGGCCCATGCATGGAGAATATTTTCGATTATTGGCTTTCAAGCAATGGAGGAATCTATATATACTGCTTCAACTCTCTAAAAAAGGGTTCAAAAATCATAGAAAAAAGTGAAAAATACTGTAGACATTTACATTATTTTTAATTATTGTATTAAGATTCACAGACTATGCCAATTTGTTCGGCCTCTCTATTTCTTAGTTAAATTGATAAAACATTATATTGTGTTGTTTATTGTACTAAGTAGTTTATCTGCAAGACTTCTATATTTTCAATATAAATTTGTTGATTCAGATTATGTCTTGAACTCTTCCTGTTCAGTGAATGTGTATGGAAGTTATGTTATGTTATTTGATGAACTTCTTGGGTTTTTCATCTATTCTTTCTATTATTTTTGAACATGTAGATTGTTGAACGGGCCGTTAAATCTCATCCAAAGGGAAGATTTCTTGTGCCTACTTACTTACATCTTGGCACATTGCCTTAGATTAAACTTTATTTTATATATCTGCTTCCTTTTCCCTTTCCAACCCCCAAATACAGGGAGAGTCAGCTTCTTTAAAACCCAGAGGTCACTCAGTTTAGCGCAATTGGTCACCCATTAACTGAGTTTCCCATAAGGTTGTTTGCCTAGCAATTTTAGGCATCAATACAACAAACAACTCAAAGAATGTACCAATGAAAGGAATTTGAAGAATTCATGGTACCATTTTTTCTCATGTATACTAATACTCTTAAGAAAAATCATTTCATTCTTTATATAGGAATTTTTTTATTTTAAGTTTAAAAAGTTTAAAAGGAAAAAATAATTCTTATTCTATCTTTTCTTAATTTAAAGTTAAGACTGGATTTAAGATGTTATTACTTTAATTATATATTATATTTTTTAATATTTTAAAAAATCTGACAGTTGAGATCATTTCAATGGTCTTGCATCCTTCTGTATAGTTTTCAACCGTTGATTTTCAAAATCAACTCATTCACTTCATATAGAGAACATGTTTGGTGTTATTAACCTTAATATACATTTTTTTGGTTGCTTTTTTGATCCAAAAAATTGCTAAAAGTATTTTATATAATTTTTATTTTTATTTTTTATGGATAATAATGATAACTTTAAGAAACCCCTTGGAAAAAAATAAAATCCTACGAGTTTTTTTGGAAAAAATATTAATTTCTATTGAGAAAATATTTCCCTTTTTTTGAAAAACTATATTAATTTTATTGGTGTTTTTATTAAATCACTAGAAATTTGTAGAAAATATTGGTAAATCTTGATGAAAATTAGGTAAGTGCATTAGTTTCCATGGTAAATCATTCATTTAAAAAATAAAAAAGTAAAGGCCTAAGAGTGGGAGTGATTGACTATTTTAAGGCGTACTACTCATGTCTATAATTTCTTAATTCCTTAATATTTTAAATCAAACATTGAATATTTTAAATCTAACCCTAAATTCCTTTTCACAACTGTTGATTTTATTTATAATTTAATAATTTGGGTTCTATGTTGTACATCAAAATTTACTCGAGCTCCAATGCTCAAGCAACCCAAATGTAATTTTGGTCTCATGAACATTGGAGTTCTGTTTGTACATTTTAATCAACAAAATTTAAACTCAACTGTTAGAATATAAATCTTCAACAACCCAAATACAATTTTGAGCTCCATGGGCATTGGAGTTTTGTGGGTACATTTTGACCTGCATAATTTAACTTGAATTGTTAGATTATAAATCATCAATGACCCAAACTCATTGGGCATTGGAGCTTTGTATGTACATTTTAACCAGTGGAATATAACCTCAACCATTATATTACAAATGTCATCATAAAATGTCAAATATTCTCAAAATGTTGGTGATCAATGTGCCATATCGAAGTGCTAATAAAAAATAAAATAAATTAAAATATCAGAAAATTATTCATTATGTTTTTTGTTTTCCCAGCTTGAATTCTCTTGAGTTTTATTTATAGACTTTCTTACTTCTTTTATATTTAATGTGAGGCCACATTCCTTAAAGAATTATAAAAAAATATTCTCAAATATTTATTCAAAAATTATAGAAAAGTGAACAATGTTGATTAGAGCATATTCTTGTTTTATGCGTTTTTTATTTTAAAAATATCATATTTATGATTAAATATTAATATTATAATATTAAATATCTCAAATTTAAAATATATTTTTTCCTTTAACAATTGCACTCCAATATTTATTGATATTGTAAAATACCTCCCCAATCAATTAGCCAATAGACTACATATAGTGGGAAGTTTCAACCTAAATCTTGTCTCATGCCAGAAAACTACAAAAAATTCCCACAAAATAGTTGACATGGTTTTAGTCAAATGTAAAAGTGAACAACATAGAATCCAAATCAATTGAATGCTAGTGGATGAGATAAATGCACAATATCATTCTGCCTAGATTTTGTTCACTGTTGGCAATCCTACTTTGTAGACTTGGTCAATAGGATAAGTCACATATCATATTAGTTAAAAATATATAACATGTTAAAATATCAAATTTCTAGTTGGTAGTGGATATACTTTCGAATCAAATAACTCAAACAAACTATTTATACTGTAGATCACCATCCATTGTTTCTACAAAAAGAGAGAATATTGTGAAGAAAAATACAAAACTCGCAACAAACAAATCAAAGAACGTACTAGTGAAAGGAATTTGAAGAATCCATGGTGCCATTTTTCTCATGTACATTGATACTCTTAAAGAAAAAAAAATCATTCTTTATACAATAATTTTTGTTATTTTAATCTAATATGTTTAATTCAAAGAAGAAAATTGCATCTTCTTCTCATACTTTTTTCTAAGTCGAACCATGTCTCCGAACAAAATCAATATTACCAACTACAATCTAGGAGAATAATAGAGAAATAATGCTTGAAGAGTATAAAAATTGAGCTTTAATTAAAAGCATACCTAATGAATTCCTAAGTTTTGAATAATTTTTTCAAGCGCTATTCTGCACACCAATCAAACATCTATTTATCTGTTTTGGGTCCATCTGATAGATGGAAAGGATAAATCATATAAACTACTTAACTTTCATTTATCGTTACTATTAGAACACTATTTCATTTAATAAGCTAATCACCATATCAAAATGGTTATGCACTTTTGGCTTGTTAATTGTAGTGAGTCTGTGACATTACTGAGCAATGAAACTCATGAAGGCTTTTCAATTGTTAAGGAGGTAGAGTAGGGGTAGACTTCTGGCTTAACTACCATGTCAGAGGCAATCACACCAATCAAATAGCTATGTATCTGTTTTGGGTCCATCTGATAGATAGGAAGGATAAATCTCTCCAATCTTTTCATTCTTACAGATTTTAAAATATTCCTTAATATAAGTTGTTACTGACAATAAGATAAATTTTATTAAGAAGCTTCATGAAAAACAACAATGTGAACACACTTGATTACCTTCAAAATTTCAACAACTGCTACTTCAATTTGTTAACAATAAATAGAAAGTAGTTATAAGTTTAAAAAATTTAAAAGGAAAAACTAATTCTTATGCTATCTTTTCTTAATTTAAAGTTAAGACTCTATAAGATGTTTTTTCTTTAATTATTATTATATTTTTTAATATTTTAGAAAATCGGATGGTTGAGATCATTTCAATGATCATGTATCCTTCTCTACAATTTTCAACTGTTTATTTTCAAAATCAATTCATTCACTTCATATAGGGAACACCTTCGGTGTAATTAACCTTAATAAACAAATTTTTTTGGTTGTTTTATTGATCCCAAAAATTGCTAAAAGTGTTTTATTTTTTATTTATTTTTTATGGATAATAATGATAACTTTAAGAAACCCCCCTTGAAAAAAGATAAAATCCTGACAAGTGTTTTTTTGTAAAAAATATTAATTTCTATTGAGCAAATCTTTCCCTTTTTTGAAAAAATATATTAATTTTATTGGTGTTTTTATTAAATCACTAGAAATTTATAGAAATTCTTGGCAAATCTTGATGAAAAATAGGTAAATTCATTAATTGTCATGGTGAATCTTTCATTTGAAAAAAAAAAAGAAGTAAAAAAGTAAAGGCCTAAGAGTGGGAGTGATTGACTATTTTAAGGCTTACTGATCATGTCTATAATTTCTCAATTCCTTAATATTTTAAATCAAAGATTGAATATTTTAAATCTAACCATAAATTCTTTTTCACAACTATTGATTTAATTTATAATTTAATAATTTGGGTTCTATTTCATACATTAACATGTACTCGAGAGCTTTGATGCTCATGGGGCCCAAATATAATTTTGGGTCTCATAGGCATTGGAGTTTTGTGTGTACATTTGAATGCATAAGATTTAAACTCAATCGTTAGAATATTAATCTTCAATAACCCAAATACAATTTCGAGCTCCATGAGCATTGGAGCTTTGTGGGTACATTTTGGATTGCATAATTTATCCCAATTGTTAGATTATAAATCTTTGACGACCTAAACTCAATGGGCATTGGAGCTCTATAGGTATTTTTTAACGCATGGAAAACAACCTCAACCATTATATTACAAATAAAATTAATGGTGGTGATTAAAAATTGACAATATAGTTTGAAAGTAATAAATAATTATATAATTTATTGGCAAATTAATTTCATTTTCTACTATAACTTATTAAATTTAGACAAATCTAATCTTCAACCCTGAATATTGTGGTGAACTTTGGAGTTTAAAAGTTTAATAAGATTTTTTAATCAAGACTAAAATAAAATTTTGTGAAAATGTGGCGATTCAAGTGTTCTTAAAACTTGTATTATTAACCAAAATCTGAATCCCACTAAAAAAGCAAAGTAGCACCCATTTTATTATATGTAGAAAATAAAATAAAATCCTAAAAGGGAATATAGATACAATTGCTAAAGGCAAGTTATTTAAAACATTACACCCAAAAAAAAACTACACACCCTTACTTTTTCATTTAATATATACAAAATAATGTTTGATTTTTCAACAATTCTTTTGAGTTTTATTTACAGACTTGCGTTCTTCCTTTATATTTAATGTGAGTCCATGTTCCTTAAAGAATTACACAAAAATATTCTCAAATGTTTCTTCAAAAATGATAGAAAAGTGAATAATTTTGATTAGATCATATTCATATTTTATGTGCTTTTTATTTTGAAAATATTATATTTATTATTAATATTAATATTAATATTATTAATATTATTATTAATATTATTAATATTATTATTAATATTAATAGTAATAATAATAATAATAATATTATTATTATTATTATTATTATTATTAATATTATGATATTAAATATCTCAAATTTTATTTTATTTTTCTTTAACAATTGCACTTCAAGATTTATTAATATTGTAAAATACATCTCCAATTAATTAGTTGATAGGCTATATATAGTGGGAGGTTTCAACCTAAAACCTGTCTCACACCAAAAAACTACAGAAATTTCACACAAAACAGTTGATGGTTTCAGTCAAATGTAAAAGTGAACAACATAAAACCCAAATCAATTGAATGTTGGTGGATGAGATAAATGCACAGTATCATTCTACTTAGATTTTGTTCACTGTTGGCAATCCTACTTTGTAGACTTGGTCAATAGGATAAGTCACATATTATATCAGTTAAAAATATATAACATGTTAAAATATCAAATTTTCAATTGGTAGTGGATATCCCTTTGAATCAAATAACTCAAACAAACTATTTATATTGTAGATCATCATCCATTATCTCAACAAAAATAGAGAATATTGTGAAGAAAATACAAAATTGGCAACAAACAACACAAAAAATGTACTAGCAAAAGGAATTTGAAGAATCCATGGTACCATTTTTTCTCATGTATACATGAATTTTCGTTATTTTAAGTTTAAAAAGTTTAAAAGGAAAAAAACATTTCTTATTCTATCTTTTCTTAATTTAAGTTATGACTGGATAAGATGATTTTTTTTAATTATATATTATATTTTTTAATATTTTTAGAAAATATGACGATTGAGATCATTTCAATGGTCTTGCATCCTTCTCTCAGTTTTCGGCCATTGATTTTCAAAATCAATTCGTCCACTTCATATAGGGAACACCTTCGGTGCAATTAACCTTAATATACATTTTTTTCGGTTGCTATATTCATCCAAAAAATTGCTAAAAGTGTATTATTTATTATTATTTATTGATAATAACGACAACTTTAAGAAACCCCCTTGGAAAAAGATAAAATCTTGACGATTTTTTTTTGGAAAAAATATTATTTTCTATTGAGGAAATCTTTCCGTTTTTTGAAAAAATATATTAATTTTATTAGTGTTTTTTATTAAATCACTAAAAAATTTTATAAAATCTTGGCGAATCTTGATGAAAATAGGTAAATGCATTAATTAACATGGTGAATCATTCATTTAAATAAATAAATAAATAAATAAAAGTAAAGGCCAAAGAGTGGGAGTGATTGATTATTTAAGGTGTCTATAATTTCTTAATTCCTTAATATATTTTAAATCAAACATTGAATATTTTAAATCTAACCCTAAATTATTTTTCACAACTATTGATTTTATTTATAATTTAATAGTTTGGGTTCTATTTCATACATCAAAATGTACTCCAAAGCTCCAATGCTCATGGGGCCCAAATGTAATTTTGGGTCTCATAGGCATTGGAATTTGTGCGCACATTTTAATCCACAAAATTTAAACTCAACCATTAAAATATAAATCTTCAACAACCCAAATACAATTTTGAGATCCATGGGCATTGGAGCTTTGTGGGTACATTTTGGCCTGCGTAATTTAAAGCCAATTGTTAGATTATAAATCTCAATGACCCAAACTCAATGGGCATTAGAGCTTCGTAGGTACATTTTAACCCATGGAATACAACATCAACCATTATATTACAAATAAAATTAATGGTGGTGATTAAAAATTGGAAATATGGTTTGAAAGTAATAAATAATTATGTAATGCCCAAAAATTTCCAACACAAACTCAACTAAGGACATAACACAAATACCAAATTTTCGACCACAAACACAAGACAAACCTACACAAGTTTGTTTCCAAATCACTTTAATACATGTTAGAACACATCTCACTTCTATTTTTACACATGTTCTTCATTCAACATTAATTCAATTCTTACTATTATTATGTAACACTTATTGATTCTATTGTTTTTACTTCCTAGTTAGAACTAAATAAAAGTATAGAGAAATCAAACATGAAAAGTAAATGCAAATCAAAGCATGTAAGAATATATCATGAATTCAAATAATAGTCAAAAGAGAGGAAAATAATACATGTTAAGTATAGGAAATCTAAGCATGTAATAATATAATGATTTGGTCATCCAATCATATAGCAATGTAAGTATGGCCTTACATTCTCCCCCCTTTGTATGGACTTCCTCTTGGAAGTCCATAAGGAAAGAGCATAGACTTGTTTCTTTCTAACAACAATTTTAAGAATAACATAGATATCTATTTCAACATTCTATGCAACAATCAAAAAGAGTCTTATTCAATTAAACAATGTATGATAGACACATAAATCACTTCTATTAACTACATATTCCCTTTATCCATTATCCCAACAATATATCTCATTATTCACACATCACATAAAATTAAATTTACATTAAACACATAATGAACTAATAAAATGGGATGGGGATGAAGATGACTAGTGTCCAAAATTATCCTCTAAGAATGCATAGTATCATAGTGCCATATAAATATCAGATAGATCTAGGGGAAATGGTTTATAACCGTCACATACTAGTCTCATTAACCCCTTTTTATAATAATTCCCTAGACCATCTACTCCCCCCATACACCTTTTCAGGGACGCCTCATGAGTATGATAGTTTCACATAGTCTGATTACTACATATGCCAGAAGTTTGCAAATAACAAGTAAATCCTATAATACCCCTCATGTTGTTGTTTGGACTTATTATTTTTCTTTGGTTTTTCTTGATACTTTGAGACCTTGATAGTTGTTGTTGTTGTTTGGATTGGTGGATTGGATAGTTTAGATTTCTTGATGATTATGGTACTTCATTTGAGGTCATGGATATTATGATATGACATGGTGGTGACATTTAGTTTGGTGATGTTTAATTTGATTTCAGTAATACATTGTGATGCAGTGGTTTAGTAATTATTTTATGATGTGATCAATTAGTTTAGCAATGTTACTTTATATCTAATGTTGTAATTGTTAGTATAGCTTTGGTAAAAGGATAGTGTAGCACCACTCGTTTACGAGTGCCCTGTTATGCTGCAATTCCTTCTCACGATATGATGTTTTGATTATATATATATATACATGTTGTACACAACCTTGTTTGTATGCAGGAATTGCAGGTAGAGAGTCTCGATTCCACTTGCTTCGGCAAGACAGGGTGAGCATCAATTTAACCCAACGGGCATGATGTTGAAACAGAGATGACAAGGAAGTCACCCCATCCCATGTTTGTCAAACCGTCCTAGTTGAGTGGTATTGTGCATCTTTGACTTTTGTCATTTTTGCAATTTATTATAGTGGTTTGTGTGAGTGTACTTTTGGTATTTATTTTACGTTGGTGTTTGGTATGATGTTATTTATATAATTAAATGATGTTAATAAATGTTTATTATAGTGTTGGAATAATTTGTATTAAAATATAAAAGTCTTATATTAAAAGTCATGAGATTTATTTAAAAGTGTAAATTAACTTATTTAAGATTAGTATTTTGATAATTTAATTAAATAAGCATGTTGAGGATAATTATGAAATAAATTAATTAAAGATATTGAATTGTGTGAATTCCAAGTAAAGCTTGCAAAATCAGAATTAAAAAGAAAAAGGTGTTGTTAAATAGAAAAAAATCAAGAAAAGAAAGAAAAGATAAAAAGGACGAATGAGTTGAGTTTTGGTTGTAAAGCTAGGAATAAAATTAGAAAACTTATTTTAATTTTGATTTTTGGAGCTTTCGAAAAAGAAGAAGATATATTTTTATTTAATAGAAAATTTGTGAGGTTTTTCATTCACGGAATTTTTTTTTTTACAGAAGTTACACCAAAAAATATTGAGTTTTGAGAATTGGATTTTCTCGGGTTCTTCTCTGAAGAAATTCATTTAGTTTTTCATTGTTTTAGAGGAGAAGTTCTTTTGAATTAAATTTGAGATTAGAAAATTGGAGCAAGGAAATCAGGCGAAGAAGTTTTGAAGGAAGGAACGAGAGCTCTTCGAAAAGGCTATTGGGTTCAAGCTAAGCTGCATCAAATTTTCAACAGCGCAGGACTCCAGGTTCCATTTTCCTATTCTTTAGTTTTCTGATTCAAAAAGAAAAATAAAAATAAGTATGTTATTCTGAACAAAAAAAAAAGAAAACTTTTGAGATTTAGAATTTATTGCATAGCAAACCATTGAAAGAAAATTTGTGGGATCTATAAATATATTATGTATTTTCTTATAAATGTTGACATGGGAAAATTATTCTCCCTCTGTGATAAATGGAGTTTTGGTGTTATATATATATATATACTCTGAGATTTTATGCATTGTTTGGAAATATATATATATATATATATATATATATTAGATATATATACACTCTGAGATTTGATGCATTTTTTGGAAATATATATATACAAAGTATACATATATAAATATATATAAATGCATATAAACATACTTTTATATCTATTAATTTATGAGTTTTCGAGTTTGCTTCCGGGCCAAACCTATGCGTCGGTCGGATGGGGTCGAATGTTTGTTATTTTTTTGATAAAAAAATAAAATACAAACAATATATATATATATATATATAAATTTATTTGTTTTAGAGTGGGGAAGGGACTGCGCTAGCCGTACCCTCCCCCTGTCCCCTCTCTGTAGTGGGGACTGCCCACAGCAGTCCGCGAACTGCTTTGCGCAGCAGTCACGAGGATTGTTGTGTGCAGTCCTATGTGTACTGCGCGGTAGTAAGGACTGCATGCGTGTGTTTTACTTTATTTTATTTTATTTGATTTTTTTTCATTTGATTTAAAATATATTTATAAATATATAAATATATATATATGATATATATATTTTGTGAAAATGTACTGCTCAGAAGATTATTCAGATATGATCATTTATTTTTTTCATTTTTAAATAAAACAGAAAAGTAAATATATATATTTAAATTTTATATGTATATATATATATATATATGCAATTAGTTGTATATATATATTTATAAAAGATAAATGTTAGGGTTTATTGATTTTGGTTTAACGGTGGAATTGTGCAATTGAGTTATATTGGTTGATTATAATGAAACAAATTAAATATTTATGACAAAATCGTTATTGAACTTTATTTCAAATTGTATTGTGGAAAATGAGGATTAGGAAATAGAATTAATCAATTTGTTGATTTTTGTGCTGCGAAGACAATGTACGAGAATTAATATGTTTTTCTGAGTTATGAAATCTTGTATATTGTTTGGATGATCTTGTTGCTATTATATTATTTTGTTTTGGTTTTTCGAAGAGGGAACCTAGTTTGGTTTAGAAACCTGATTTTGGATGTTGTGATCCTTAGTATTCCAGAGGTGTTATTTTATTGTTGGATGTTTATCCTCGTTCTTTGTGCTCTTGTCATAGCATGTTATTTGGTATCATTGTTATGAAAGGGTTGTACGAGAGTCTGTGGAGACCTTGAGTATGTATTTTAGCGAGATGAGTAATTCCTCGCATGTCATTGGTTGTGATTTAATGTCTTGTTCATTATGGTACAACCCTTGCTTTGATTTTGTTATGTTTTGGGGTCTCAGGGAGAGTGGCTCTCCGTGGGGGCCGATGCCTCAAAAGGAGGAAGGGCTCAGGATAACCCATGTAAGAGTAGATTAACAAGTGAAAACCTAATAATAGAACTTAGGGGGATGGGTAGTAAAAAAATATAAGATAATCTTGGATACCTCGTCTATGCATTAGGGCTATCGCAGACTAATGGTAGACTGAGAAGGCCATGGTCAGAAAAGTCGTAACCTCATCCTCAGGAGAGGTTAACAGCTCTACATGAGTCACCCTATGGGGTCAACACCTCAAGTAGGAGGAAGGGCCAAGATAACCATAGATGGGGGCCGACGCCTCATGATGGAGGAAGGGCCAAGATAACCCATGTAGGCTATGCGATGACACTCTCCACTTGTTGCCCTTATGGTTGTTTTCTTGGTTGCCTCTGGAAGTGTATTATGATTGTCTCTTTGGTTTACTTGGCATGTGGTTAATGGTTATTGCCTTGGTTTATTTGTAATGTGTTTCATGGCTCTTTGGATGTTATGAGTGGATCCTTCTTATTGTCGTTTATGAGCTATGTATTCTTTGATGTTGCTTTTGGAGTTATTGTACTATGTTATTCTTTATTGGAGTTAGTCTTATGGCTTTCATGCTCGTGATTACTTCCTTGTCACCTCTGAGCATGGGGGGTGGGTTTTCTCTAAAACCCACGTGGTTGGGTGGAACGTGCTCCGCACCCGTTGGGTTCCCCATCAATGTCCGTCTTCACAGTGTTCTTCAGATGGAGCTTGTACCTGATATTCATTTTGTAATTCAAACATTATTTGTACTATGTATTTATCCCACGTGTATGGGAGATTTCATTGTATTCATTTATTGAGAACATGTAATGTATCAAATGATGATGTATTAATTATGCACCTTTGTAACCATTCATTTTATGAGTTTTATTATGGTTGTATCACGTGATGTAATTATACTTATGCTTATGGATATATGTATGTTGATGTAATTATACTTATGCTTATGGATATATGTATGTTATCTTTTGAAAATGGATATTGTAATGGTTATGATGGTTGTTAGCTTAGTTATGTTTTTAGCCATTTGTGGAATCTTTCGTTATGAGTTTGTTTATGTGATGTGACCTCACATGCCCCAGAGGACTTGATGTTATGATGTTAACGTGCAATGTAAATATGTTTTAATGTTTCGTTATATGTTTACTTTGTATTATTAAAAAAAAATGTGTGCATTGTTTTGTCCTTTGGGGTTTGCACAACGGGCGTTACAAATCCTCAAACCGAGTAACATAAGATCAAACCAAAGATTTCAATAAAGGTCCTATTAAAAGGGAAAAAAAATTTAAAAATCAATTGTATCTACATTACAACATGTCAATCTTAATTCAAAAATGAAATTAAATAAGTCCTTGAGGAAAAAAGGACAATTTCATAATTCAATTAATCAAACAACTTTAAGAATTTGAACAATGCTAGCTTAATTAGTCAAATAAAAAGTCTCAATAATAATAAATAAATAAAATATGTATCCAATAGTTACATAAATTTCACATCACAATCACCACCTGACTTTAAATAAATCACCGAAGGGGGAGGAGTAGAATGGTGGTTCTCTAGCCCCAGTGGTCTCAAACCACAAAATATAATAGCATGATAAAATTGGTGGTCTCTAACCACAGTGGTCTCAAACCACATAGAGCTCATGTAATAACTGAACCATTAATAATAGATCTCCGGTGTACACTTAGGTCCATCCTCATCCCATAGGTAAACATTAAGGAATTAGGCTTGCACAATGAATCAACTAGTGTGATTCAAGAGTGTGGGGGAGACTTATGGGAACTAACGTCCATTCAAAGTCCTAAGATTTTAATGGAGGCTTTCCATCTCTCAACCCCTAATTACATTAGCATGCTTGCACCTAGGTAGGAGGATGGATGCTAGGGAATACAACACCATACAATACAAAAGAACATTAAATTATCATCCTTTAATTTCCACATGTCAAATCACATTAAATTATCAAGAGTTTTGTCACTTCTTTCTACATGAGTCAAACATGCAGGGCTCACACTCTTAAAACTTGGTTTATCCATAAAACCAGCCACAATACACAACATAAGCACCATTACGAGGTATTCACATCCACAGAGAATACAAAATAGATTATCTAAGGCCATACTTTTCTATATGATTCAATGCTTATATAATTGGATGAGAAAATCGTTATATTATTACATGTTTAGATTTCATATACTTAACATGTATTGTTTTCCTCTCTTTTGACTATTAATTGAATTCATGATTATATGCTTACATGCTTTGATTTGCATTTAATTTTCATGTTTCATTTCTCTATAATTTTATTTAGTTCTAACTATGAAGTAAAAACAATAGAATCAATAATTGTTATATAACAATAGTAAGAATTGAATTAATGTTGGATGAAGAACATGTGTAAAAATAGAAGTGAGATGTATTCTAACATGTATTAAAGTGATTTGGAAACAATATGGTTGTCTAAAAATTTTGTTGCTTCATTATATGATGTGGTGAAATATGTATCTTGTAGTTAGATTTATTATTGATAAGGACAAGTTGATATATTCTCTTCCCTAGAGGACTTCTAGGAGGAAGTCTATGCAAGGGGGGGAGGATGTAAGGCCAACTTATTTGACTCTAAGAGTGACTTCATTATTAATATACATTATTTTAAATTGTTATAAAATATATTGTAAATAGAAATTATCTTAAATTAGTTAGTTTTCAATTAACTCTTCAAATCACGACAAGAAAAATGTTTAAACGTTCACTTTTCAACTAACCCTCCACCATGCATACCCCCATGTTTTATATATCTTCCTCTTCATCAATAGTTAAACTTGAGGGTCTTGGATTTGTAACATCTACTAGAAGTTGTCTAGTAGCTTTGAGAAATTAAAATAGGAATAAAACTCCTTCATGGAGAAGAAAATTGCACCTTCCACCACTTCACTTAGGTGATAGGTCTAGATAATAGTTTGCTTTCTGTTGGTTTTATGCAGACTTTAAAATACTTTTAAACAAACTTCCTAACAATATTCCATATCATATTATCATTTTTGTATCCATTATACAGACCTAAGACCGAAGAACATGGTGATTGAATTATGGTTTAATATATTAGCATTAAATGGTTTATATGAATATGTGCATGGAAATGTTGATGGAGGGTTATGTTTAATTATGATGGTTATCCTTGTGTACGTATTTTATGAAACTAACTTGTTTGTAGAAAAAAGAGGAACTTTGATACACAACTGTTGTGGGATGAACCCGTAGCAAAAGGAGAATTGGATACCAAAACAAGGGAAGCTACAAAAATAGTTGAACGTGGTGATTATTGGTCGAAGGCATTTAATGAAGATAGAATGCACGTTATCATAAAAAGTTAATAAATGATGAAGAAGAGGTCTTTCTAATATGGAACTTTGATAGATGGACGTATGATTGAATGTAAATGCGCGTTATCATAAAAAGTTAATAAATGATGAAGAAGAGGTCTTTCTAATATGGAACTTTGATAGATGGACGTATGATTGAATGTAATCCTTTTTGACAGATTCTAGTTTGATAGGTTTCTCTTTCTTTTCAATTATAGGTTGAATAATTCCAAATCTTGAATCCACGCTCTAGATGTTTGGGAGTGGAATTAATGATTTTGGTTTAACTTGTTGCTTTCAATAAAGAATCCCTCAATTTGTATATAATTGTTGGTTGATTTTGTAGTTTAGTTAGTTGGTTGTTAGTAGTTTATACTATCTATTATTTTCAGTTGAAACATGAATCTACAAAATGGTTAAATCTAGTTTATGTAAGAGTAGTTTGTAATCTTTCATCTTATGCAATAAATGGAGATCAATTCATGAGATGCGTAAAATCTATTAGTTAGATTGAGTTTAGTTAAGTGGGAACAGTTACTTGAGTAGGCCACTTAAGGTATTGTTCTTCACTTCATCTTTTAGTTATTAATTTCTATCAATAGTTAATATTAGTTTACTGTTGATTCATGAATTGTGTGCAAGTTAACTGAGATTTCATTTCTTGCATATTACGAGTAAATTCTTAGGAACATGCATGTAGTGATTATTAGTAGTACTCTGAAGGATAGCTCAGTTGAGTCAGTAATCTTAATTAGGTTGTTGGTTAACATAGTATCATTTCATTAGCAATAGTTCAGTTACAGCCTTTACTGTAGGTACCCGTAGCAACTAAGTTTTAGTTATACTTTTACTATTTTACAGTTTTTGTGAATTTCTAGAAACTAGAATAACTTCAAAAGGATAGTTTAGGTAGTTTGAGTCCATGAAGGCATATATAATGCTATACCATCATAAGCTTATGCACCTTGGTTGATGATTTAATGTAGTCTTAAGCAGTGTTAAGTGGACTATTTAGTTGGCCAACCCTCTAAATTGAGTGACCTTCACCAAGTTTACAGAACATTAGCTTAGACTCTACATTTTTGGCACCATTTCTAGGGATGGTGCTATCTTCATAGACTTGGTTTTATAGCTTTCATAGTTAAAATTTTCTATTTTGCATTAGGACTGATAGATTTTATTTTCAAAAACTTGGAGTTATACTAACATTATGTAGGGTCGTTTCCATACAAAGACAAATCTACCATATGCGGAGGCAAAGAGATAACCAAGGAAGATTCATCCCTTCAGACACTCAAGATAGAGAAGATACTGGTGATTTTGTTGAGTATACTGTGGATATTGTTGAAAGAGTAGACATTGCCCTTCCATCTTCATCATCATCATCATCATCATCATCATCATCATCACCACCATCATCTTCCACAACTACTGAAGGGACCTTCCGAACCATGGAAGATGCAGCAGTAGATGACCCAGAGCATGGTACCTTTGAGTTCCCCATTACTAACCAAGCCAAAGCTATTGTGCTGAAGAATATTCCACCATCAACATTATCAGTATTTTATGGCTTGGTAATTGAGGACCCAGATACCTTCCTCTTTGAGTTTTATGTCTTGTGTAGAAGTTATTATTACACTACGGATGCCCACCGACTCAAGCTCTTCCCAACTACTCTTAAATATGTTTCCCTTAGATGGTTTATGGGGCTTGGCAAGGATGTTGTTCTAGATTGGGACACCACGAAGAAAATGTTCCTAGAAAAATACAAGGACTATTGTAGAGGATTAGACTGAAGAAGAGATGACATTTTCTCAATGTCTCAAAAAGAGGATGAGCCACTAGAAGACTATGTGGAAAGATTTCAATTTGCTTTAAAGAAGAACCCACAACATGAACTATCAGAGGAATCCCTCAAATTGGTATTTTTAAGGGGGGTTAATGAAGAAAGTATGGGTGCCCTCAACCTTATTAGGGGAGGATACATTTCTATAGGTCCATTTGAAGACATTTGTAAAGTATGTAGGAATTATTCCAAGACCCTTTACAAGAATCCAAGAGGGGAGAGGTCATCCATCACAAGTAAGTCCTCTAATGGGGTTTCCAAAGTTGAAATCAGTAATTTATTGTCCAACATGAAGCAAGATATAATTGATCATCTAGCAACATATTTAGACACCCTCCACATCAAGAAAAAGCAAGAGGAAGTAGAATCCATGCTCACTAAGTATTGTCCTAACTGTAGGCAAAGGAAAGCCAATTGTAAGTGCAAACAAGTGGCCAATATCCAGCAAGAAAAGATTGAGAAACCATATTTACAGGCAATGGAAGAATATGATGGAAAAAAATTCTACATAGCAGAAAGGAGGCCTTGGAAGAAAAGACAAAGTATGCCACCAGACCCCCTCAGTTTTAATCCATCTTTCCCTTTAAGCAATCAAATTATTTTTGCTTGGAACACCTAGCCCTGGCAAATAAATCAGAACCAGTGGTAGAACCCTCAACAATGGCTACAAATCCCAGTCAAATTGGAACTAGCAACCAAACCCATGGCCACAACAAAACTTTCAGGGTTCCAACTATAATCTACAATTTCCAACCTAGCAAAATCAATGATAGCCTTAGTGGCAGAAAGGTCATCCATGGCAGCAAAATATGAATTACCAGCAACTTATGCTACCACCTCATCCACATCAATAGCAAGCTTAGATGCCTCCATCAAATCCTCAATATCAACCACTTAAACCATCACAAATAGCTACCCAACATGCACCTAACCCTAACACTAAGCTTGTTCAGCAGGCTTATACTAACGAAGCTATGTAGTGCACCACTTATGGGGTAGAGGTGAGTGATGTCCACCTCAAATCAGGAAAACAACTTTTTGGGCCTTCACCCCCCCAAATTATAGAAATGGAGGATGAGGAACCTGTAGTTGAGGCTTTTGATAAACCACCTTTGGAGCCTGAGCAAAATCAGAACACCAAACTACCTCAAATCCCAAGCCACCTTTTCCTGAATGCCTAGCTCTACAAAAGCATCACACACAGGCTAAGATTGACCTTTTAGGGTAGTTGAAAGATGTTAACATCAAAATACCACTCATCCAAGCTATCAAAGACATTCCCATCTACACTAAGACATTAAAAGATCTGTCTTAAGAAACCAGGCAAAAAAAGGAAAGATCCACAAACAGTTCATGTTTTGGGGAATCTTGCAGACATCATGTGTAGTGCCCCTTCATTCTCACTTGGGATGTGTAGGTAGTCTAGCTAAGGAATCTAAAGAGGAAGATGGAACAAGGACTTATGATGGTACTCTTGTGGGTATGAGGTACATTGTGTTGTTTTGATGCAGATATTTAATTGGGTAGCTTAGCTTACTTGTTGCTCATGATACTTCTTTTATGACATTGAGGTTATGATGATACAATGTGGTTGAATTTAACTATTTATACTTATGTATAGATGTAGTAGTATATTGTGATGCAGTAGACTAGTAATTATTTCATGATGATATGATGTGATCAGTTTAGTTTAATAGTCTTACTTTATACTTGATGTTGTAGTTGTTATTATAGCTTTGGTGAGGGGACAATGTAGCACCACTCGTTTGCGAGTGCCCTGCTACGCTATGATTCCTTCTCACGATGTGATGCATTTTTTATATAATATATGTTGTACACAACCTTATTTGTATGCAAAAATTGCAAGAATAAAGTTTTGATTCCACCTGCTTTGGCAGGATAGGGCGAGCATTAAATTATCCCAACGGGTATGATGTTGAAACAAAGATGACAAGGAAGTCTCCCCGTCCCAAGTCTGTCAACCCATCATGCGTCTAGTGGTATTGTGTGTCCTTGACTTTGGTTATTTCGGTATTATGTGATAGTTGTTTATCGTGAGTTGTATTTGTGTTATTTATTTAATATTTGTGTTGTTATGTATTTGGGTGGATTAATAGTATTAGTTAATTTAAATAATTAAATAATTAAAATAAGTGTTATTAGTTAGTTATTGGGAATAACTTTATTAAAATTTAAAATTGTTAAACTAAAAGTTATGTAACTAATTAAAGATAAATAAATTAATTGTGTAAATAACATTATTTATAATTTTAAAACTTGGTATTTTTTATAATTTAATGTAAATAGTAAGTTGAGGATAAATAATAGAATAAAAGATTTAAATAATTAATAATGTGTCAACTATGAGTTGAAATTAATAAAATAGAAATTTAAAATTTAAAGATTTCATTTAGAAAAGAAAAAATCAAGAAAAGAATAAAAAGAACGAATGCATGTCCAGTTTATTCTCGAAAACTTGAGAGAGAATGGAAAATTGCTATTTTATTCTGATTTTTGGGTTTACAAAAAATAATATTGGGATTAATGGGAAGGAGAAAAAAGTTGTTTTTGTTTTCATGAGAATGGATACAGGAATTTTGAGTGAAATTTTTTTTTGGTAAAAAAATTGGAAAAAACTCTCAGGGAAGTTCTTTGTTGGAATTGTTTTGCACATCTTCTAGAAGAGGAAATCTTTGGGAAAAGCTTGGGAATTGAAATAGGAAGACTCAACTTCAATCTTCATCAATTTGAGTTTGAGGATCTAGGTTCTTTATTTTAAATGTTTGTTTAAATTGTGTTTTTAAAAGATTGTCTGTACAAAACTGTAGAAGTTTGTTTTGGTTTTGTGGAATTGAAAAATTAGAAGATTTGTTTATATATTTTGAAATATTGTTTGTTAATTTGTTGTAAAATTTTGGAAACCTTTGTAGAAAAATTGTGAAAATCTTAGATCCTCTGTAGGGAAATGAATTTAAATGGTAGGAAATTCAAAAAGGAAATAATAGATAATTTAGAAAATCCCACAGATAATTTAGAAGAAATCCTCCAATAAATTAGGGAAAATGAAATCCTGTGATAAAATAGTAAATCTTAAAAAAAGAAAAAAGAAAAGAGAGAGAGTCACTAAATTAATCATAACTCAAAATTTACGAACTGGGTATGGCTGATTTTTTTATATGTTTTAAAAGACTTGGTGGCGCACCATCAGTAAAAAATTTAGAAAATCTAAATTTGAAAACAAAAGTTATTAAAGTTGCAACACACTAGTTTTATGATTAGTATTGTTTGAATATAGTAAATTATTTTTAATTTATTAAATTATATATATATGTATGTATGTATAATTATATGTATTATACATATTTAATTATATATATTTAAATATATTTATTTAATTGGCTATTTTGATATAATAGATATTTTAAATATATATGTTTAATTTTTATGTTTGAGAGTTGTAAATGAAATATTAAAATATTTAAATGTTATATATATTTTTAATATATATATTTATATAAATGTATTTTGGCAATAGATGCATGTGAATGGATGGAATGAATTATTTTTAGAATGTTATAATTTAAAAGAGAAAATTGAATTTAAGTAGATGTTTGATAATAAATGATTTTGTTAGAAAAATTAATTTTAATTAGGTGCATGAAAATACACAAATAGTTATTTTAAGATGAAATGATTTTAAAAGAGAAATGCATATTATGTATTATTTGGTGCATGCAAATCATGAATAGTTAAGATGAAATTATTTTTATTGTTGTGTGTGTTATTGTGGAAATTGGAGTTAAACTGTTAGTGTTAATTTTCTTATTGCTTATAAATGAAATGAAATTAAGTTGATTAATTCCAAGTAATGCATTGATGATTTGATTGGATTTAGGGAATCTGAATGTTAGATTAATTATATGCTTGAATTCTTTATTGGTTGAGTTTTCTTTGTTTGCGTTGTTGGGTAATTAGGTTGTTTGATTTTGTAAGTCTTCCAGAGAAGTTCATTCTATGTGGGGTTGTTATATATGTTGGTTCAACTTTTGATTTGTGTTGGGTAGTGCATGTGGGTGTAGACAGTTTGAATGCACGGTTACCACGAACAGGATATGTGATATAGTATGGATACCCGGTTACTACGAACGGGTTGTGTGACCTTATGTTTTAAGGTTGAGATGGGTTATCAGTATTGTGCACCTTGTCTACCCATAGATTTGTAGATTTGAACCTAGTGTTTTCAGTAGGAGAGTGGCTCTTTGTGATTGGTTGTTTTCGCAAGTCTCTGGGAGTGGTCTATTGATGTTATGTTTTGTGATCTATTGATGTTATGATTTTGGAATCTATAAGTGTTGTGTTGTCTATGTATTCCCATGTCACTCTTGTTTGGAGTTGATTCTTGTTGTTTGTTGGACATCCTTGGTCGACGATTCTTCCTTGTCATCTCCTAGCACGGGGGGTGGGTTTTTTCTAAAACCTACGTGGTTGGGTAGAACGTGCTACGCGCCCCATTGGGTTCCCCACCAACATTCGTACAGTGCAGTTCCTTCCTGATGGAACATGAGCCAGAGATTTTCTTGTAGCCATATGTTAATTATGTATTTCAGTTATACTCATGTATTGATGAATTACTCCCACATGTGTTGGGAAGTTTATGATGTAAACTTATGTATCTGATCTATGTATTATGCTAGAAGCTAATGTAAAGTATAAATGTATCATTGTAATCATGTGATAAAATATAGTGGGTATCGTCTTATAAGCATGTTGTATATATGTGTATGGTTATTAAATAGAGTTGATCTTGTTCATAATGGTCTATCTCTTGTGTATGCTTCGATGTTATAGTTATGGTGGATGAATGGACTTAACTAATGCATTTTGGAATTTCGTTTATCTTTTTGTATTGGGCTTGAATACGTAATGTTACCTCATGCACCCCCAAAGGAATTAGGTGACAAACTTGTATTCATGTAATTGAATCTCATGCAATGGAACTTAATATGCATATATTATATATTTTATATTAAAAAAAAATGTCATAGTTGTCCTTTGGGGTTTGCGCGGTGGAGCATTACATCATGTTGGGGAACATTACAATCCCTAAGTATATTGACCCTGGTAGTCTAGTTTTGGATGTTAAGATCAATGGGACCCTCATTAAAAACACTTTGATAGACTTGGGGGTAGCCATCAGTGTCATGACAAAAGAAACAATGCAGTTGCTTCAGTTGATCAACCTCAAGCCTACACAAACTATCTTGCAATTAGCTGATAGGTCCACGGTTAAACCTGAGGGGATTATTGAAGACCTAGTTATTGCATTGCATACATGGGAATACCCTGCAGACTTCATAGTATTGCAACCCAAAGTTAATCTTGCAGGTTACCCACTCATCCTAGGCAGGCCTTGGTTAGCAACAACTGATGCATTCATAGGATGCAGATCTGGAAAAATGATAATATCCAATGGGACAATCACAAAGAACTTGGTTCTTTATCCACCTACTCAACCATATGCAAATTTGGAGCACTCCATTTAGCCCAACTTGGGTGAAGAGGAAGAAGATAGCTACTCCCTTTAGACATTGATGACTATTAAGCGTAGCCCCTTATTGGATGACCAAGATGAAGATGAGCTTATTGCTCATATAATCCAAAATGACAGTGGTAGAAGCCTGCAACAATAGGATTGTATCATATTCCTACAAGATCCCTTGCAAAGTATTATACCTATTGATTCTACGGAAGAGATATCAAAAATCTGTCATTCACTACCCCCTCAACAATGTTTACCAATCATACCAAGCCTTGATCTCTCATCGGTTCAAGAGTTATCAAAGGAGTTGGAAATTATGCCAGGGAAGATGTTAAATATTAATAATGCCCTAACTGAGGAACAACAAAATTCTTTGTAATCAGTGTTGTAGGCACACTCAGCTGCATATGCATGGGATTACTATGATATGAGGGTCATTGATCCAGATCTCTACATGCACAGGATTTACATTAATGAAAGCTACAAGCCTATAAGACAGCCACAAAGATGCATGAATCCAACTCTAAGAGATATAGTGAAAATTGAACTGCAAAAGCTTTTAGATGTCAGTTTTATATACCCTATTTTAGATAGTGAATGGGTTTCACCATTGGTTATAGTTCCCAAGAAAGGTGGGAAATGGAGATTATATGTTGATTATAGAGAATTAAATACTGTCGTGCAAGGAAAGATCACTTTCCACTGCCATTTATTGACCAAGTTCTTCATTCTTTGGTTGGAAAGAAATATTTTTCATCTCTTGATAGTTTAAGTGGTTATAACCATATCAATATTGCACCAGAAGATCAAAATAAGACCACATTTACCTGTCTCTAGGGAATTTATGCATATTATGTTTTACCTTTTGGATTGTGCAATGCTCTAGCTACCTTTCAAAGAGTAGTACTCAACATATTTTCTGATTTTGCACACAACTACATGGAGATATACATGGACGATTTCGCCACATATGGTGAAAGTTATGAGGAAGCTCTTAGTAACCTGGAGAAAGTGTTAAAAAGATGCAAGGAGCATAATTTATCCCTCAACAATGAGAAGTGTTTCATGGTGATGACACAAGGCTTTGTGTTAGGGCACTTTATATTCAGTGAAGGCATATAGGTTGATCCAAAGAAGATTGAGATTATATCTAACTTACCTATACCACATAAACAAAAAGATGTAAGAAGCTTCCTTGGACATGTAGGTTACTATAGGTGATTCATCCAAGATTTCAGTAAAATTGTTGCACCTTTGTTTTTTTTTTGACAAAGGATTGTGAATTTGATTAGACTGAAAGCTATTAGAGTTCATTTGAAAAACTAAAGGAAGCTCTAACTCATGCACTAGTTTTAAGAGGCCCAAATTGGACATTGCCATTTCACATCCATACTGATGCATCTGAATTTTCAATAGGAGTAGTCCTAGGGCAGAAAGAAGGGAATAAGGAATATGCAATCTATTATATCAGCAAAAAACTCCAAGGAGTAGAGTTGAACTACACTGTAACAAAAAAAGAAATGCTTGTATTTTTCTATGCCATTAACAAGTTCAGACATTATATAACTAGTTATCATGTGTTCATCCATACAAATCATACATATATTAGGTACTTGATGAATAAACTAGTGGTAGGTGGAAGAATTGTAAGGTGGTTATTGTTGTTGCAAGAATTTGACATAACAATTGTAGACAAGCCTGGTAGGGCTAATGTGTTTGTTGATTTCCTGTCTAGATTGCCAACCCAGTCATCAAAAGGAGTTGATGATTCTTTCCCTGATGAGCATCTATTTTCTCTAAATGTACACACACCATGGTATGTTGATATAGAAAACTATTTGGTGTTAGGATAGATTCCAAGTTACTTTTCTCCAAGAGAGAAAAGGCAGTTGGTTCATAATTGCTTCCCTTATTCATAGATTTTTGGATTTTTGTTTTACAATGGCCCAGATAACATTATGAGAAGGTGTATTCGAGAGGATGAAGTGTTTGACATATTGAAAGCATGCGGTGGACATTTTTGTAGCCAAAAGGACAACTTTCAAAATTTTGACAACAGGATATTATTGGCCAACCTTACATAAGGACTCTGTTAAATATACTAGAAGTTGTGACCATTGCCAAAGGATGGGAAGACCCAAAAGAAGTGATGAAATAAATTCCTTTATAGCCCCAACTGGCCTTGGCTCCTTTTGAAAAATGGGGGCTAGATTTTATTGGACCTATCTCTCTCAGTTCAAATAGTAAAGAATACATATTGGTCTGCACTAACTTAACCAAATAGGTTGAAGTAAAAGCATTGTAGTTTTCCAGAGATGGCAATATTGCAAAATTCTTATATGAGTATATTTTCAATAGATATGGTGTACCAAAACAAATAGTGACTAATCAAGGACCATAATTCACATCAGATTTAATTGCAAAGTTGGTAGAAGAATATCAAATCAGGCACAAGAAATCTACCCCATATCATCCTCAAACTAATGGTCAAGTAGAGGTTACCAATAGGGAGATTGGAAATATATTGACAAAAATAGTGCAGCTTCATAGAAGAGATTGGGTATCCAGATCACCAAAAGTTGTTTGGGAATACAAAACCACATGGAAGACAATCACAAGGTTTACCCCTTATGAGTTGGTTTATGGTAAAACATCAGTGTTTCCTATAGAATTTGAATACAAAAATCTAAGGACACTAGTGGAGTTAGGCATGGATTTAATAGAGGCTCAAAAGGAAAGGTTGCACTCTTTGAATGGATTGGATTAAATCCACACATGGAAGCAGTCCATCATATAAAGGTGATGCAATAGCGGAGAATGAAATGGCATGATCAGTTTATCAAGAAAAAAGAATTTAATGAAGGATATTGGGCTCTTCTGTACGACTCAAGGTATAAGGATTTCAAGGGAAGTTCCAGTCTAGATGGTTGGGCCCTTATGAAATTAGTAAGGTTTACCCAAATGGAGTAGTACAATTGCATACCATTGATGTAGCTCAGTTCTCCCTTCTTGTTAATGGACACAAACTCAAGTTATATTAGAAACCAATGCAACATGATGACTTCATCTTTTCACTCATACAACAATATGGTGCTCACAGTGAGCCTGAAGCAAAATCTAATTCAAAAATTCCTACATCAGTACTAAAGGAGATACCAAGCACGTCTGGTGACCCAGCAGTTGAGTTGTAAAACTTGGCCCCTGAAATCACCCAGACCTAATTTTCTATGCTTTAAAACATATGAACACACTACACGATTATGATAATACTCAGGCTATCTCCACACAGGACCTGTTCACCATATTCATAAGGGACCTGATGTTGTCGGGACCTATAGCTTCACACTACCTACATTCTAATAGGGACCTGACATTGTAGGTGCTCATAGCAATGTTCGATAGCTGGAAAGAATAATTTATTCATTTGGCACCATATTTATTGCAACGTTATGAGAATTCATTTCCATTATATCCACATATTTATCCTACATACCACAACATAATTATTTTATTGCTTGCGTACATCTCCAATCTTTCAAAAGTCACATCACCAACTTACATCTATCTAACTGTATCCACTCGCCATCCAAGATACCTATTACCTTGCATTTAATATATGTCCCCTCAAATCCATAATCACATATATTCTTTCAGTTTTCACGTGCTACTGATGGTTATTTTCACACAACGGTACTTGAGGTATACTATTATAATTATGCAAGCTTTCTTTAAACTTTTTATGCACCTTTAGTTCGTTTCCACACATGTGAATTATTAAATTATTAAATTTCATCAACTCACGTTTATACCACCTCCAAATCATCACCATGAAGTGAGGTCACTTCACCCATTAAGTTGGGAGGGTACGTTTAGTCTATCTTTTTTCTAGGCTTAATTTATCCTTTCACCACACTTTTTGAATTTTCCACCCTAAATTGAATTAATGAAATCATGACATGCAAAGCCTAGAGTTATGTTTTTACTGCTATTTCCACCCGTTGTCATTTTTGCATTTCCTAAAAACTTGAAACCCTGTAGAATTTGTAAGAACCTTAGCTTGCTTTCTATCAGAGCTAAATTTGAAGAGGGATTTGTAGTTATAGTCTAGTGTGGTAGTAAGAATACATTTGGAAACTAAGGTTTTGAAGTCATAAGTGAAGTTGAAGGTGGTAGATGGAGAATGATTTGAACTCTTGAGTTGATTTGGTATACTAAGTAGTAAAGAGAACTAAGATGGGAGGAGATGAAATAAGGAGAGAGTCAACAACTCATCAATAGATTTTGGAGGATGTAGCTATCCTTCCTATATTCACAAGGGTTGGATGGCTCAACTATTTCCTAAAATTGATAGAGTATAGTGATGATTTAATGAGAAGATTTGCAGAAACTCTCCAGTACGACGAAGCCATGGTAAAAGGACTTTCTATGGATGCTTCAGAGACCACCATTGCTCAAGTAACTGAATTTCCAAGGACAGGAGCAAAGTTTCTAGCTCAGTTTGATGTAGTCGAAACTCAGGAGGAATTCTACACAAGAGGAGAGGTATTGGATTCCTCATCACAAGGTACAAAAAGAATGTCTCTCCACTGGTTATGGGAAAGGTGTGCTTCTTATATTGTCAGATATATTACATGCGATGGGAGATAAAATCTGTTGTATACTATCCATTTTAAGTTATTAAGTCATCTTAGGAATAACAAGATAGTCAATGTACCCAATTTTCTATACCACCTATTGAAAAGAATGGCTTCAGAGTATCAGAGAAGACAAACTGATACTTCTCTCTCTCACCATTGCTTGGTTACCTTGTTGTTTAAAAAGAAGCCTAATAATTTAGTACCCACAAGTAAGGTGGGAGAATTTTAGGGCTAAGGAGTGTAATGACATCAATAGTTTGTTGGTAATTCCTGGGAATATAGGAATTCAAGATGAACAACAAATTGAGCCTGAAGAGGAAAACCATCATAATTTGCATGTGGCCTCACCTACCTGCAACCAAAGCAAACATGTAGAACCGGAAGAGCTAGAGTTTGGGCCGTCCAAAAATGAGGAGTTACCTTCTTCTTTAAAGCCACAAAAGTCTAAAAGCAAGAGAAGTAGTGTATCCACTACTTCTACACCTTCTAAACCAGAAGAAGAGGATCCACAAGGAAAGAGGGTTGTTCAGAAGCAGAAAAAGGGTATTAAAAAGGAGAAGAATAAAGTTGAAGCAAAGATACCTACACATAGACGTTCTGGTAGGATCAGGCAATAAAATTTTGCAAAGGGAGGTACAAGGGAACCTAAGGAAGAAGAGGAGAATAGCGAACAGTTCCAGGAAAAACAACAACAGTAGGAAAATGTCACGGTTGTGGAGATTGATTTTGAACTAGGAGGGAATGCTCCTGGTGATATGAATGCACCTATGAAAAAGAGAAGGTATGTGATAATGACTTCTGATTTTGAATTAGAAGATTTATTTACTACAAATAAACCAAGAACAGAAGCTCCAAATATGGAGAATATGAAGGAGGGAATGAGCAGTTTGAAGGAAGAGAAAAGTTTATCTTGAGGAGATCAATGGGAGGCAAGAACTCCAAGAAGCATTGGATCAAATTAAACACCTAGAGGAGTTGGTGAAAAACTATGAGTAGAAGGACAAAGAAAGGGAAGTCAAAATGAAGGAGATGGAGGAAAAATTACAGTTGTATGGTCATAGTGCTAAGTTGGATTTGTTGGCACAATTGGCTCTTACCAAGACAAGGGATAAGGAACTAGCTATCCCGAGTGAGAAACCCCCTCCTCTTAAAAATCTTGGTTATAACACAAGTTTCTCTCTAGGTTACCAATTGTGGAGTGTAACTAATGAGTTTGAAAGAAAAAAATAAAAATGGAAGAAGGAAAAGGAGAGATATATGCAAGAATTGGAAAAGAAAGAACTGGAATTGAAAAATTCAGCAGTCTGGTTAGAAGAAGTTGCAGATAAGGTTGCAAAAATTTTCAAGTGTAGGCCTCCACCCAGGACTTATGCATTGTTTCTACAAGAGAGGTACTTGTGTTTTCAGTTTAATAGATTGATTAATAAACAATCAATTGCCATGAGTAAACCAGATGAGTTTCTTAAAAAATTTAAGACTTCCACATTTGAGGACCAAGATCAATTGTGTGAATTTTATCTGCACAATTATGTGATTCCTAATGAAATAGAATAGAACCCCTTTATGTTTGTGGGGGATATTCAAGTCAGAGCCCTTGCTTCTTACTACAAGAATGAACAACTTAGAGGATAAATTATGAGGGAATATGATGAAAAGAGAAATCTATTGCACTTCCAGTGAGAAGGGAAGCTAAGGATTCTGAGATAATTATTGATGATTGGATGAGACTTCTTGGGCATAAAGGAGTTGGAAAGATAATAATGAAACTTAGGAAGGAAGACTATGAAAGGATGAAAATGCTAGTTGTAAGAATTGTACAAAAGTGAACATATAAGTATGTGCAAAATCGATGGAATGAACTAACCACTGCATTGCAAAAGAAGGAGCCGCATTCTATGTACAACTTTATTGCTATGCTCTAGAGTGTGCAGAAATACATGGCAACCAATATTAATAGAGGAGTTCATTGGATACCCCTTACATTTCAACCACCTATTCTCCTTTGTCCAATTCCACATTGGACTGGAAATAAAGGTGATGGAATCTATTAGAATGAGGTAGCTTTCAGCATACCAAGGTTTTTATCTATAGCAGGATCAAGGTGCTAGTATAGTCATGGACCTAAGACAATTCATTTTGTAGTATAATCAAGACCCTTAGTATTTTTCCTGGGGACAAGCAAAAAGTTAAGTTGGGGGAAATGATAGGTCTAGATAATAGTTTGTTTTCTATTGGTTTTATGCAGACTTTAAGATACTTTTAAACAAACTTCCTAACAATATTCCATATCATATTATCCTTTTTGTATCCATTATATAGACCTAAGACCCAAGAACATGGTGATGGAATTATGGTTTAATATATTAGCATTAAATGTTTTATATGAATATGTGCATGGAAATTTTGATGGAGAGTCATGTTTAATTATGATGCTTATCCTTGTGTACGTATTTTGTGAAACTAACTTGTTTGCAGAAAAAAGAGGAGCCATGATACACAGTTGTTGCGGGATGAACCCGTAGCAAAAGGAACATTGGATACCGAAACAATGGAAGTTGCAGAAATAGTTGAACATGGTGATTATTGGTCGAAGGCATTTAATGAAGATAAAATGCATGTTATCATAAATAGTTAATAAATGCTGAAGAAGAGGTCTTTCTAATATGGAAATTTGATAGATGGACGTATGATTGAATGCAATCTATTTTGATAGAGTTCTACTTTGATATGGTTCTCTTTCTTTTCAATTATAGGTTGAATAATTCCAAATCTTGAATCCACGCTCTAGATAGTTGGGAGTGGAATTAATGATTTCAGTTTAAGTTGTTGCTTTCAATAAAGACTCCCTCGGTTTGTATATAATTGTTGGTTGAGTTTGTAGTTTAGTTATTTGGTTGTTCACAGTTTATACTATCTTTTATTTTTAGTTAAAACATGAATCTACAAAATGGTTAAATCTAGTTTTATGTAAGAGTGTTTTGTAATCTTTCATCTTATGCAATAAATGGAGATCAATTCATGAGATGCGTGAAATCTATTAGTTAGATTGAGTTTAGTTAAGTGGGAATAGTTACTTGGGTAGACCACTCAAGGTATTGTTCTTTACTTCATCTTTCAATTATTCATTTATTTCATTAGTTAATATTATTTACTGTTGATTCATGAATTGTGTGCAAGGTAACTGAGATTTCATTTCTTGCTTATTACGAGTAAATTCTTAGTAACATGCATGTAATAATTATTAGTAGTACTTCAGAGGACAACTTAGTTGAGTCAGTAATCTTAATCAGTTTTTCAATTAATATGGTATCATTTCATTAGCAATAGTTCAGTTACAACCTTTACTGTAGGTACCTGTAACAACTAAGTTTTAGTTATACTTTTACCGTTTTACAGTTTTTGTGAATTTACAACAACTAGAATAACTTCAAAAGGATAGTTTAGGTAGTTTGAGTCCATGAAGGCATATATAATGTTGCACCATCATAAGCTTACGGACCTTGGTTGATGATTTAATGTAGTCTTAAGTAGTGTCAAGTGGATTGTTTAGTTGGTTGACCCTCTAAATTGAGTGACCTTCACCAAGTTTATAAAAAAATAGCTTAGACTCTACAACAGGAGCATGTAAGGATTTGGAATACTATCCAACTTGCATGCTAGCGAAGAATAAATAATGGGTCGATAAGTTTTGATATTATCAAGATAAATTCTTGAGATCACTAGGGTGTTGGGTCATGCCTAACGGCATGCAAAAAAATTACTTATGGAAAGTGACAAAAAAAATTGAAGGGCGATGGCATTCATCGTTTGGGAATAAGACCATAGAATTGGTAGTATTCTTAGTATGTATTTGCATAGAGATCAAAATGTTGTTTTTGCTGGTTAAAAGTTGCCACATCCACTAGAGTACAAGATTATTGTCAAGATTCAAACAACAAGCTAGTCTTCTCCAATGCAAGAATACAACTTGGGGAAAGAAGGGAGAGAAGGAGTTGGTAAAACAAGAAGAGAAGGGTAATGTTAGATATCTCTGATTATCTTATTGTTCTAATTTTAAAAGAGGGAGCTGGAAGATAGAAAGATTGAAGGGAAAAAAAGATAATGGAGGTGGAAGGAGAAATTTTAGGCTGCTCAATTTAGTTACTTTTGATCAGTTAAGAAAGGTATGTAACACTTATAATTCACGCACCTTGTCAATGCTTCCATATTTTATATGTTTGAGACAACATCTTCTTTGAGGTATTTTATTCAACTATTGCATGCTTCAAATATTCTTTTCTTCCATGGTTTCTTTTATTGATAAAATGGTATGCTTTCTTTCATCTTTATATGCATCTATGTTTGAAACCTCTCCAGCCCATTTACACAACCAGTCAACAAAACCTATACTAGATGTGACATTTATTTTGTGTGTATCCCAAATCATTTTAACATATGTCACACTCTCTATTATTCTCATGAAAAAATTAGTTTTCTTTAATTTTACTATTTGTAATTGCTTGATTAGACATTTTGGTGGCCTGGGAAGTGTTGGAGATTTAATTATCATTAAGGTTATGATATGTGCTTGAATTTAAATTGTAGAAATTAATTATAAATATGCTTACTTCAATCAATATATAATAATGACTAGAGGTTTTATAGTCATTTGTTAACCCCTAAGAGTCAAATACAAAACTATGCTAAAAATAAAGTTCTTCCCTCATCCTTCTCTCTTTGTTTATGGTGTTTTATCCTATTATTTGTTTTATTTTTCTTCCTACAATTTTGGAAAATATTTTTTTAGTTATGTGGGATAGTGGATTAGTATTTTAGATGTTCATGGCAAGCATTATTTTCATATAACTATACAATGGTTTCATGCCATACCAGTTTTTATTCTTGTGCTTTCCTAATCATGTAGGATACATTGATTACTGAATCAATGTTTTAGACTTTCATGTTGTGCAATTTTCTGTATTGAGCAATATTTTACACTCACGCTGTAATTTTTTTTATACATAAGATTTTTAAGTATATTGATTATCAAAAGGATTTATAGATCTTCTACCAAGCAGGAGAAAATATGCAGGATACAACTGCATGAAACAGACCCAAACATATACAACACCAAGTGACCACCCCATAAATGACCAAAACAACCATCAGCCTAGCTATTAGGCTGCAATAGCTATATATATACAACCATAACCATACATATTGCAACTAATGGTAACTACCAATAAAATACTGATAACTAAAACCAACCAAAAAATGAAACACATTTAACTGACACTTTAACTAGAAAATTAAGAAGGCCTCGCCGCACCAAGGAAACCATTAGCCAGGGAAAAAGACTTGAATTCTAGAATCCACCAATCTCTAAATGAAAGGTTGAGATTGAACGACCTCTAGAGAAAGTATGTTCCCACTACAACAATCTGCATGTGCTCCACCAGTGCCATACCCTTCAAATCTAGTATGAACGAATAATATTTCACTACCTCCCTAGGTATGTAGAACTATGGCATATCATTCAGAAGTGGAATTCCCATGCCAGAAATGGTAACCTTGACAACCTCTTCAAGCCCTAGCAAGTAGTTCGCTAGGAAAATCTTTTTAACCAGTGTCTTTGCATCTTTCTTGGCCATACAGATGTCAAGAAAAACCACTAAAAAGCGAGATATGATGGTCATATCCACCTTGAATGGCTTTGTCTTCTTCAGGAAGCCTCTCCCCAAAATAATTTTAACCATGGCCAAAATGGGGAGATCATATTTCTTCTTTAACAAGCACTTGAGTTCATGGTCAGTAATAACCCCATAGAAAACATTTTCCTCACAGCACAATCCAACATAATGGGTGTGTCCCCCACAATGCTTGTCAAAGTTTTAGAAGAAATTTTCAATACGAACTTGGAGCACTCACCCATTGTTCTTTGTAGACTAGGAAGAGAGGAAAAGTGAGAATTCAAAATAAGATGACAATGACTAGAACCCAACCACCAATATATTTTTTATTGTCACGCCTAGTTTCAAAGCCTTAACACACCATAATTGTGTCGTATGAGTGTCAAGCATGATACCATTCAAGGGATGATGCAAGCCATCCAACTTGACTATGATAATCAGCCTTCATAATATTGGAAGGACAAATCAAGTTGCTAAATTGTGTGCTTTGTAAAAACCCTGACACCAAGCTATACTCGCAACAAGATCATAATTAAATTACATGCTGCCAAACTAACAAAGCACACGTTCAAACCAATCAAGTGAAAAAAACTAGCCATTGTGTAAGTTCAATGCTACCCTAGAGCTAGTTTCTAACTCCATACCCCATCATGTCAAGTGAGAGGGACAAACATTTTCACTCAGGCTTCCCATGAAGAAGACCGCCAATTGTATTGTTGTGTAGTGATTTTCCAGTAGTGTTTCCCAATCAACCCAATCATCACCCGAACATGGGCAATCTTGTTGATTATTGGCTCTCCATAAATCCTAATGTGGAGAGCCACTCACACTGCCACCCACAATCAATATCTCAAATCAAGAAAGGACTTCCCTAATTGAGATGGCATTCGCACCTTGATTGGAAAGGAAATCTTCTTTTGAATTTCCTTCCCTAAGAATGTGATTAAACATGACAGCCTCAAACCTATCCGCCAAGCTCAAAGCAATATCCAATCGCAATCTCAATTTCCAATTTGTCACCTTTCTTGAGCATAAGGCGTTAATCACCAATGTGGAGTCACCTTCAATTTCCACCTTTGTTGCCTTAATTTCATGGAAAAGTTTTATGCCTAAGATTAATGCTTGGAATTATGCCATATTGTTTATACCTATTGGGAGGGGGGAAGCCAATCTACCAACTATCTTGTTATTCCAATCACACATGATGCAACCAGCCCTAGAAGCTCCTAGATTCCCCTTGGCATCCCTATCAAAATTGAGTTTTATCCAGCCATTGGCCAAAGGGAACCACCTTACTTTGTTTCTTTCATTTTGGGTTTTGAGTCCCCCATCATCTCCAAATGCAGGGACCCAAAGACCATACTAGGTGCTTCGCATGGAGGCATCCCAGACCTAGAAATTAACCTTCTTTGGTATCTGATCATCAGTTCTTGAGTTTATCAATTCCACTATGTTTGTCTTAATTTTTTTTATTAATGATTAGACAAGCATCTCTTTGTCCTAGAAGATTCTACGATTGCACTCTTTCCAAACCTCCCATAACACTATAGATGGGATCGCTATCCATAGATTTCCAAACATTGCTTGTTTGTAAATAGTTAGCCATCCAATGAGAAATTCTAATAACTTGTTTGGAAGCATGGTTTTCCATTGCAACTTGGAGAATAACCAATAACAACATGTTTGAGTGTATAAACTACAGCGTGAGGTTCCCTAATACCCCAGTTTTCTAATTTTGTTAGTAGTTAATGCCATGCCCTGAGTGGCCATCCATGTGAAAATTCCTACCTTCGGGAGACACTCTTTGTTCCAGCATAAGTGAGTTGGTAGGTTTTCACTTTCATCTCTTGCTTTGGTCAAAACTTTGAAACCAAATTTTTCATTATATTCTCCATCAGTTGAAGCATTCCACCTGAGCCTATCTCGTCCCTATCTGAGATAGATATTGCGGCTATTCAAAAAATTCTCATAGGCCTCTACTATCCCAACATCCAAACCAAAGTTGTGAATGCTCTTCCATTTGTAGTTGAGAATTATGTTTTGGTTTGATACTTCCATGTAATCTCTTACCTTATCCCCCCATACCTGTTTAGTGACTCTTTTAGCATCCAAAAGTGCAACATTTTCTTCTAATTTTTTACTACCTTCCTAGGAATCTTTCCAGAAGGAGGTAGATCTCCCATCCACAAGTTCCCAAGTGAGGAAATCTATTATAAGTGTTCTACAATTCCTTATAAAGTTCCAAATGCTTGATCCCTCAAGGAGGGAGTGAGATGTGAAAATGTTATTTGTGTCATTGTCCAAGTACTTCATCCTCACAATATTGACCCACTTGAGCTCTCGCTTTGAGTGAATGGCCCAAATCAAATTTTCCCCCAAAGCTTTGTTTTGGTGAGCCAAAATCTTCATGTCAACGCCATCTTCCTTTCTACTTTTGTAGATATTTTCCCAACTCACAAAGGAAACTTACGCTAGTTTGAATTTCCTTTCCAGAAGAAATTTCTCATTTTATGGTTAATGGACTTACTCACTTCAACTGAAAGAGGAAGACAGGAGATCATATAAGTCAGTAGGGTAGCAACAATTGACTTAAGCATGGTGAGTCTACCCACCCAGGATAACCACTAGCTCTTCCAAGAAGACAACTTGTTTTTCACTTTTTCTATTAAGGTATTTCATGTGTTTCCAGGCTGAAGTCCTTTGGTCAAAAGGAGTCCCAAATATTTGCATGGAAGAGCGCCCTTTTTAAATTTCAAGATCCTTAAAATCTGAATTTCTCTATCAGCCCTAGTATTAAAAATGAAAACCTCTAATTTTTCTACACTTACCTCTTGACCCGATGTCGAAGAGTACTTGTCCAAAATCCACTTGAATTTCCTTGCCACTCTTTCATGCCCTATGTTGAACAACATTGTATCATCAACAAACTGTTGATGTGTGATTTTAGGTAGGGCGCTAGTGACCTGTAGCCCTAAGACCTTGCCATCTCTCCACCCTTTGTTGATGGATCTTCCAAGGGCTTCAGCCATAATAATGAACAGAAATGGGGATAGTGGATCCCCTTGTCGAAGACCACGAGAGGAATTAAAGAACCCTTCCGGTGAACCGTTCACAAGCGCTGAATACCTGGGACTAGCCACCCAACCAAAAATCTAATCTAATCAACCCTTCTGAAACCCAAAGGCCTTCATTACTTTGAATAGAAATATCTAGTTTACTTTGTCATATGCCTTCTTTATGTCCAATTTGATTAGCATGGTTGGCTTCTTTAGCTTTTGAATGGAGTGGATCACTTCTTGTGCTATAATTACACCATCTAGAATGGATCTCCCAGGGACAAAGCATGTTTCTTCCTCTAAAATAATTTATGGCAACAACTTTTTCAATTGATTAGCTATCACTTTTGAAAGAACCTTGTAGATGGTATTGCATAGGGAAATAGTCCTGAATTCCTCCAAGGATTTAGAGCTCTTTTTTTTTGGTATTAGGGCGATAAGTGTGTTCATTTTTTTGAGCACCCACCCTGAACTCTTGGAGTCCTCAACTGCTTCAATGACCTCTTTACCGACTATATTCCAACACTTTTGGAAGAAGGTAGCCAAGAAGCCATCTGGCCTAGGTGCCTTATCCGAGTGAAGTTGGAACAGTGCCTCCTTTACTTCTTGTTCAGTGAATTTTCTATTTAACATTTCATTTTGGGCTTAAATAACCAATGTCGATATTCCCTTCGACAGGTCCTTCTAAGCCTCTCAGCTGGAGCCCTCCTAATCATTCAAGAGGTTTTGGAAGTAGTCCACTATAGCCTCCTTTATCTCCTCCACTTTTTCCAAAGTTTTTCCATTTGATGACTTGATGCAAGTGATCCTGTTGATTTCTCTATGCACCTTTGTGAAATTATGGAAATATTTTGTGTTTTTATCCCTAGAATTTAGTCATATCTCTCTAGAATTTTGATGACAAAAGACTGCCTCCTTGGCCAAGATATCATTCAATTTGGTTAGGAGTATTTTCTCTTCTAAGAAACTCTACTCATTCATGTCATCCTTGATTACTTTCTTTGACAATTCCTTCAACTCCCCCTCTATTTTCCTTTTTTCTTCAAATATACTTTTGAAGCAATCCTTGTTCTAGCATTTGAGATTTTCCTTAAAATATGAATTTCTCTATCAACCCTAGTATTAAAAAAGAAAACCTCTGATTTTCCTACACTCACCTCCTGACCTAATGTCAAAGAGTACTTGTCCAGAATCCACTTGAAGTTCCTTTCCTCCCTTTCTTGCCCCATTCTAAAAACATTGTATCATCCACAAACTGTTGATGTGTGATTTTTGGTAGGGCGCTAGTGACCTGTAGCCCTGGCACCTTGCCATCTCTCCATCCTTTACTAATGGATCTTCCAAGGGTTTCAACCATAATAATGAACAGAAATAGGGATAGTGGATCCCCCTGTCGAAGACCGCGAGAGGCATTAAAGAACCCTTCTGATGAACTGTTCATAAGCACTGAATACATTGGACTAGCCACCCAACCAAAAATATAATCTAACCAACCCTACTGAAACCCAAAGGCCTCCATTACTTTGAATAAAAATATTTAGTTTACTTTGTCATATTCCTTATTTGTGTCCAATTTGATTAGCATGGTTGGCTTCTTTAGCTTCTGAATGGAGTGGATCACTTCTTGTGCTATAATTACACCATTTAGAATGGATCTCCTAGGGACAAAGCCGTTTGTTCCTTTGAAATAGTTTCTGGAAAAAAAAATTTCAATCAATTAGCTATCACTTTTGAAAGAACATTGTAGATGGTATTTCATAGGGAAATAGGCCTGAATTCCTCTAATGATTCAAAGATCTCTTTTTTTGGTACTAGGGTGATAAATGAGTTAATTTCTTTGAGCACCCACCCTAAACTCTTGGAGTCATCAATTGCTTTAGTGACCTCTTTGTCGACTATATTCCAACACTTTTGGAAGAAGGCAATCAGGAAGCCATCTAGCCCAGGTGCCTTATCCGAGTGAAGCTAGAATAGTGCCTCCTTTACTTCCTGTTCAGTGAATTTTCTATTTAACATTGCATTTTGGGCTTCAGTCACCAATGTCAGGATTCCCTCTGATAGGTCCTTCTGAGCCTCTAGGCTGGAGCCCTCCCAATCATTCAAGAGGTTGTGGAAGTAGTCCACTATAGCCTCCTTTATCTCTTCCACTTTTTCCAAATTTCTACCATCCAACGACTTGATGCAAGTGATCTTGTTAATTTCTCTATGCATCTTTGCAGAATTATGGAAATATTCCATGTTTTTATCCCCAACATTTAGCCATATCTCTCTAGAATTTTGATGCCAAAAGACCTCCTCCCTTGCCAAGACATCGTTCAATTTTATTAGGAGTAACTTCTCTTCTAAGAAACTCTGCTCATTCATGTTGTCCTTGATTACTTTCTCTAACAATTCCTTCAGCTCCTCCTCTATTTTCTTTTTTTCTTCAAATATATTTTTGAAGAAATCCTTGTTCTAGCATTTGAGATTTTGTTTTAGTGCTTTCAGTTTGAAAACTATATTGAATATCTTTGATCCTCCTGGGTTGCAACCTAACCACCATTGTGCTACCAGGTCCATAAAGTTTGGATCCTTGAACCAAACATTTTTAAATTTGAAAGGGCATCTGGTGAGGCCCCTTTCCCCAACAATCTCCAGTAATATAGGATAGTGATCTGAGCCCGCCCCGTGACAAATTTTGTAGTCCAAGTGAATGGGAATAATACCATATCTCCCTTGAAGAAAAAGCAGTTCCAATTTCTTTGCAATGTTGTAGAAGCCCCTCCTATTTGTTCAAGTGAACCAACCATTTCCCATTTGTAGTTCAACTAGCATGTTTCTTTCCACAAAGACTTCAAAGTCGATTTGAGATTGTAATTTTCTTGTCACCACATCTTTTTTATCCTCCAATCTTAGTATAGCATTGAAGTCGTCACTGATGATGCAAAAATCAGACCCCGAGTTGTTGCATATAGTGGTCAATTCTTCCCAGACTTGCCTTTTCTGAATACAGCTTACTAGACCATAGACATTGATGAGAAAAAGACATAAATTGGAGGCCAAGCTTCTTACCTTACACACGATCTAGTGTCTATTAGATTCCAATTCCTCTACTATCACATTTTGTGGCCTCCATAGAATCATAAGACCACCCAAGGGCCTGACCGTGTTGACCCCACACATTCTCCATTGTTTCATTTTCTTGCCAAAAAAACACCTTCCCCTATTCTCCTAGTTTGGTTTCATGAAGCAAACAAGTGTCTACTTGGAAAGATTCAAGCTAGGGCCTTATTAGGCACCTTTTATTAGGGCCAGTTAAGCCCCTACCATTCCATGATATGAGTTTCATTGTTGTTCAAGAAGGGATTCACCCTTCTCTACTTTCATCATCTCATTTATTTTCAGTTGTCCATTGGCCTCACCATCCCACTTTAGCTTTTATTGGTTGGAAATTCTCCCATGCTTATACCAAGCTTTCCCAACTCCCCTTGAGGAAATGTGGTAACCTTTTGTCTTTTGCTTGCTTTTTGTCTGGCTACTTCCTCTTTTGGCTACAAATCAGCCTCTACTAGGGTTGGACCTTCTATCTAATCATCCAAAAGTTCATTCTCTTCCAGATTGAATGCCCCGCTCTTTGTCGCTTTGGCCAATTCAATTGATTCATTAATAACTTCAATTAGGGAATTGAGGTCTTCTTCCCTCGCCTTGTTTCATAATAGATCGATAGCCTCAAAAATTGTAATACCCCTCATGTTGTTGTTACTTTTCTGATACTCTTTCTTGTGTTATTGTGATCTTGAGATTTGGATGGTGATTGTTGCACTAGTTGGACTTGTGTGGATTTGCAGTTAATTTGTTGGGATGTTCATGATACTGCTTTATGATTATTGATGACATTATTATATGTGGTGTTCGTTCTATATGGTTATGTTATTGTTCTGATGTGATACTATGTTGTGAGGTTATACCTTAATGCTTGTTGTTGGATATTCATGATGATGTGTTTTCTGGTTGAGTCTTGGTGAAAGGATGGGGTAGCATCGCTCGTTTGTGAGCGCCTTGCTACACCGCAACTACCTTTCACGGTGTGGTTGTAACTAGAGATTTATATGTATTTAACGTGGTCTGATGCAAGATACAGGTACTGGATACTAACTCCACCTGTGTTGTCAGGTCTAAGTGTGTCCCACAATCCCAATGGGTATGAAGTTGAAAACAAAGTTGACAAGGAAGTCCCTTTCTGAGCCTGCCATCCCATCGTTGTGTCAGACGTTGTCGTTCATCTACGACCCCGTCACCGTTATGGTGTTGTTTGTTTTAATCGTTTATTTAACATGGTTTTAATTTAATGTTATAGTTATTGTTCTTGGAGTGTTAAGTTTATTGTCACTCTAGTTTTGGTTTAGTTAACAATGTTCGTGTGTAGTATGTGGGTTTTGTTAATGTTTCAAAATTAAATTATTAAATTTGGGTTGTTAATTTAGTAAACGAACATTGTTAGTTATTTAGTTATTAGATTAGTTGTAAATTTTAATGTTTGTAGATTTAAATGAAGATTGTATTTTTTAATTGTCAATATTAAATTTTTATTATTATTTGTAAAAGGAGTAATATTTAATTTCAACATTGTTAATTTTTGAAAGTAATGATTAGATAATATAAATTTATATAAAGATTATTTTTATGAGGTTAAATAGAATTATTATACCATTTAGTGATAATATTAATTTTTAGATTTGTATAAAAAGGGAAGATTATTATTAATATTCATAAAGTTATTTTAAATTTTATTGCATTGAATAATGTCATTTTAATAAATGACTAAATTATAATTTCAAAATGAAAATGTAAAGATAAGGAAATTAATAACGTAAAAAGTAATTTAAAAAAAAAGAAAGTGTAAAAAAGAAGTTTTTTCTTTCATGCAATAACATGCATAGGTTCAAACTGAAATGATAGCTAATTTTAATTGTGATTTGAGATTTTTGCTCTTTTTTTGGTTTTTCTTGCTAAAAGATAAGAAGGGGATTCTGGTACGAAATTCAAGGGGTCTTCGGAAAAAAAAAGATATAGAACTCTGCAAAATATAACTCTGGAAAAACAATATAGTTTGGGTTTTTTTTTTTTTTTTTGGGTGTTGAAGGATAATAACCCTTCTGGACGTAGCTGAGTGTTGGAGAACGAATCATTGGCTGCGAGAGGAATCCATTACAACACATCTTCCTCAATTTCAAGCACAGGATTCTAGGTCGGTCGAATTTCCTCTGTACGAGTTCGGTTTGCAAAAGTAGTGTTGGCAGTTCATTGTATATGTGTTTCACCCGCTTATTGCGTTGTTAGGAGAACATTGTAAGTTCAATGCCTGTTATTCAATTTTTTTTAGTTAACGTCATTTCTATATTCTCTTGCTACATCCGGTGAAACTTGTTGTCTTTCTTTACCATCCAACCCTCATCCTGTGCATCCCCAACCTCTTTATTACTCATTGTTATCTCCTTAAAATTTGTATTCAATGTAAACTACTGACTATTGAATGTCCTAAACTATTATCTTGGTATCCTCCTTTGCTCTTTGTAGTGATTCACTTGCAGCTTCTTTGTTGACTGGGGATTATCTTTTAGCTACAGATTGCAAGCGAAATTATTTTTCCTTGCATGTTGATTTCCTACTCCAATTAGTTCTTAGGTTATCATAATCAACATATCTTCATTTTGCAGTTAGCATTTGATCATAATCAACTCCCTTGCTTGTCGATTCTACCAACAATTGTATGAACTGGACGTCCTTTTAAATCAGTCTCAGGAAATATTAGGCTCTCTTAGGAAGTTGTCGGCCTTCCTCATCTCACTTACTTCATCCTCTTGCGCAATGGGATTGGCTCTTGAAGGTGCAATTTATATCTGTTGATTTTGTTTTTTAAGCATGCTTGATTTCCTTGTGAATGGGATTCGATGTCTTTTGATATAGAAACATGATGGATAAATTGATTTTGTTTAACATACCCTTGCTGCAAATCGATCTCTTTTCTGCCCTTCATAAGACAGTTGATGTGCGGTTATGATACCTTGAGGTGCGTTGTTTTTTTTTATGGTGTAAAACTATGAATGTGAGACTATCTTTTCTCCCTGTTGTTGTGCGCAGCAGCCCTTGGGCTGCTGTGCGCAGCCTAGGGAGGTCGCACCATGCCCTGTTGCTGATTCATTGTCATTATATATATATAAGCTTTGGTTGTAATTTATAATGTTAATTAATTTCTTTTATATATGGTTGTATTCATTTTATAACAGCTGCAATAATTTAAGAACCAGTGCAAAGTAATAATTATTTAAATAGTTTTTACATTGTGAATATTTATTATAGGCTACAGTTGTTATGTGGGAAGAAGGAAATATTTATTTATGTATTTATATATAGACATGTTAATATGTATATATGTATTTAATAAGTCACTTGTGTAATATGTTGTGATGCTGAATAAAACAGATGTAAAGATATATATGTGCTTATATCTAGAGTAATTAAAAATATTAATGCCATTAAACAAATGTATTTTGTCTATGAAAAATCTTTGAACTACTAGTTCAAAAGGTATAATTTAAGTTAATGATTAAGGGTATTTTGGTTAGAAGTAATTGTTAATGCTAAATCGATGGTGTTGTGGAGTTGGTTAAATTGTTGTATGGGCATGTAACTTACAATGTGGTTGTTTATCTTAAGATCTCCACTAGCTTGTCTTGTTATGTTTAGTTAAGTTATGTGGTTAATCTTTTATGATGTATGTGGTCGGTTCATGTGGTTTATACTCTTCTTTTTGTTTTACTCCACTTGTTCAGGTGATTTCATGTTGTTCATATGTTGAGTTCGTTGGGAACCCACATGGTATAAGTTGCTTATTTGTTATAGGGTTTTGTTAGCTTATAGAGGCAGTGGGATAGAGTATTGTTCATTGACTATTGTCATGGTTAGTCCCTTTTGGATCATTGACTATTTTCTATATCGTGCTTATATGGGTGTACATATTCCTATGATTTCTTTCCTTGGATTATGGTTTGAGCAAGAAGGTTATGCTTTGCACATGATTGTGACCTTTGTGGTTTTAGTGCTTCATATGCTTTTGTACACCTATTTGTATTGTGTTTTTTTTTGGGTTATTAGGGAGAGTGGCTCGTCATGGGGGTCGACACACAAAGGGGAAACCTAGATAACCCATGAACGAGTTGGTTAATCAAGTGAAAGCATAATAAAACACACTAGTGGATTGGGTAGGTTAACAACAATTAAATATAAGTTAGATACCTCGTCCATGTCGTTAGTGCTCTCAAAGGCTAAGGGTGGACTGAGAAGGTTGTGGTTGGAAAGGTCGTTACCTCATCCCCATGAGAGGTTAACGGTCCCGCATGTGTCACCCTATGGGGTTGATGCCCAATGAGGGGCAGCTAGGATAACCATAGATGGGGGACAATGTCAGTAGAGAGGCAGCTAGGTAACGCATAAGAGGGTCATGCAATGACACTCTCCCATAGTACCCCTTTCTTTTGGCTTTCCATGTCTTTGGAAGTAGTCATCTTGTTGTAGTTGTTTGATGTTTTTTGGTTGTTTTCTGTGGTTGGTTTTGTGGTCATCCGTTTGACTATCTTGGATCGTGGGTCTTCCTTGTCTACTCCTGGCATAGGGAGTTGGGCCTTCGAGTCCACAGGTTGGGTGGAACATGCCATGCACCCCGTTGGGTTCCTTGTCAATGTTCATGTAGTGTAGCGCTACTCAGATGCAGAATGTTCCAAAGTTCACTTTATTGTCAGATGTATATTCTTTATTTTGTCATACTTATGTATTGATGTATTACACCCACGTGTGTTGGCAATTAATGATGTAAACTCATGTGATTGAACGATGTAATGTACTAGAAGCATAAGTAATGTATAAGTGTACCTTTTTATTCCTTTTATTATTAGTGATTGTGGTTATCACCATATGAACATGTTGTATCTATGGAAATATGATTCTTGTATTCTCATAATTATAATACATGTTCAAGGTTATTAAAATTGAGTTACTCTTGCTTTTTTTTTGAGTTATCACATGTGAATTCTTTAATGTTAGAATTATGATGGATGTATGGTTTTATTAATGTATGCTTGGTCACAATTTGTAATATAATTTGGAATTTCGTTCATTATTGATTCGTTATGGATTAGGATATGTGATGCTTCCTCGTGTGCCCTAGAGGACTTAGGTGACTAGTGAATACATTTTAACTAAATGTTGTGCATTGAACTTAATGTACATATCTTATATGTTAACTTTAAAAAAAAAATTGTGCGTTTTTAGTTATCCTTTGGGGTTTGCGTGATGAGGCATTACAAAAATCTTCTAATTGAGATCCCCCCTCTAGGCTTGTGGGGAAGAAGCCATGTCCCATTGCTCTTCTGACACCCCAGGGTTATTTTTCTCTTGCATCTACTCTTCTATTTCCACATTGTCAATTTGTGTCGACACTGAATTTGATGGTCCAACTGGCTCAAAAGCATGGACACCATTCTCTTGATGTGCAGTGGCCATGCTGATTGATCTCCAGTTGAGTATCTCGACTAGTTCGCCATTGGGGAGAAGATCAAATATAAGCTTTTGCATCCAACTTCCCTAGTCGGTGAAGAGCACTATCTCCTGCCAACACTAGTCAATTGTCCTTCTTTCCACACATAATTTGGCATAGGTGCTGATTCCAGTCGCTCTTTGACACATAAGTATGATTCTTGGTTATTACCTATTTCTTCCAATATGTTAGGGGCCCATAATTCCACAGGAAGATTAGGAAATTTTATCCATTCTTGAGTCAAATCCATTTGATGGTTAAACGGATCGAATCTAGGCCTCCATCTTTGGATGTAAAAGCCCCATCTGTCTAAAATACAAACTTTGTTAGCAATTAATTCCCTGATTTCTTGTGTAGGGAGGATCACCATAAAGAATTCATTGCCTAGGGCTTTGAACTGAAGATCTTCCCCCCACTTTCCTTTCCACCAATGAATAAGTATGTCCCAATTCAGACCCTTGCCTAACCACTTCATTAGGAGGCCAAGCTACTCCAACCACTCTTTATCTGGATGAATCTTCACCGAGCTTACAACCATTGAGGTCCTGAAGGTATTCCTAGTTGTCACTTTGCCTTTGTCCTTCCAAACATTATTTTGGACCCCATAATTTGGATTTCCAGATGAGGAATAAGAATTAGGGTTTTCATTCCAGCCATTTTTTCCATTTTGGCTTTGATTTTGAGGCCACCTGGGATTGTGACCACCCCACCAACTTTCATTTTGAACTTGGATTACTTTTTCTTTTATTTTCTCTAGCCATGATACCTTTTCCTATGTCAATGTGAATGCCTTTTCCATTGCTTGTCATTCTGACCATTGCCCCTTGGGTTTTTGTTGCCTTGGCCTAGGATGAACCAATCATTCTTCTTCCTCCATTGTTCATTGTCCGCCTGTTTTTTTATCCGCTCCACAAAGAATTCTGATTCAGCATCACAATCCCAATGTCCTTGTCCTTTGATTTATGTTGACTTCACAGGGTTGCTATTGACGAAATCCTTCGCAGCCTCTAAATGCACCTGCTTTTCCTTCACACACTCCATTTTCTCATTCTAAATCTAATTTTATTTAATCTTCAAATAAAGCATTTCACGCTGCAACTTTTTGTAGATATAATTCCCCACAATTTAATTTAATCATTTTAGGATTAATGTGCTTCTGTGCAATATTGTGTAGAGGTGATCCTACTCAATATTATGTAGATTTTCTTATGCATTCAACTTGTAGGACTTTTTTTTAGTCTACATATATCCAAAATATATAAAGTCTTATTATTATTGTGGTTAAGTGTTATATGGTATAGTCAATTCCTTGTAGTAGCATTGACAATGCCTAACTTGAAAGTTTTGTATTAATTATATGTTTATTATAGTTTGGCTTTCAAAAATGGTATTTTTTATGTGAATGTATAATTTTTTCTTATTTTCGTAGATAATATTATTGTTGTGATAATACTGTGATTTCCTATTTAACATCAATAATATTATTATTGTTTTAATACTATGAATTCCTATCAACATCGACAATTTTAACTATTGTGTAGTATCTATGTCTTACCAATGGAATTGATAGAAGTTTTTGTTGATAAAATATTATGATTTTATCGTTGATTTTAATAATGGTTTTGTTATAAAAATATTGTTGCATCATTTTTCATTGATAAAGGAATTAGAAAAATATAATTTTAAAACATAGATATTTTTGGGGTTTTGGTTTTAACTGAAATATTTGTATGCTTTGAAATATGGCGGAATACCATCGTCATATGCATTATCAAAGAATAAGAGTTATTTTACTAATAGATTTTTATTTAATTAATCTTTGAAATTAGAATTATGCTTTTAGGATGTTATTAAATGCTTAGGCAGATTAAAAGAATATAAATTGAAGATATACCAACTTTCTTTTGTATACTGAATCCATTGTATATTTGACCTTATCCTCTCATAGTTATCACTTGCTTCTCATTATACAATGACATATTTATGCCTTCATGATCCCCAATCCATAAAGTATAATTCTATGTTATGTTGTTAACTATCATTTTTGTTAGGCTAGTGAGTTGTGTTGTAGGAAAACCTGCTCTCACTTGATTTAGAAAATTGTCAAATGTTTTCTAGGTTTTGGTGTTGGTTCCTCCACCTTTTCAAAACATATTAAATTTTAAAATTTGCATACCAGATGTAAAATTTATGATTGTTTAAATGTTTATTATCTCACTACGATCAACAAACTGAATGTTGTTAGCTATGCTCAAATTATAATTAATTTTTATTTCTATCTTAGGTTCACTACACCAATTAAGATTAATGAGAAAATATGATACAAACTAAGTAATAAATTGTTATAGCATTATATTGGTTGTGTGTGCTAGAGTATTGTTTATCTTTTCTACATAATTAGTGTCCACCTATACTATTATTCTCAAATAATATTACTACGAGAGTTGGTGTATCTCTTCTTTGTTGATAATTTCTTGAGAAAAACCTATAGATGTGTGTAAGTGATGATATTTTGTGTGAAATCATTGGTATAGTATCTTCTGTTAAGAATAGGTCATTTGTACTTGTATGGGATAATATTGGATTTTATATGTGTTGTATGTATCATCCTTTGTTTATGAAATTATTGGGAGGTCCTATAGGTGTACCAACAAGAATCCAAAATTTTTACCCTTATTTTAGTGTAGGCTAGTTTCATTAAATCATGATCGAAGTGTCGTTCAAAAATTGTTTTGAGAATTGAACCTAGGTATTATACTTTATTGATGACTAAGTGAGTGTTGGTTCAAGTCCATAGAACTTTCTATTCTATGTATTAAACTATCCTGAATTTAGTTGTCAGTTAAACCTTGATGTCATGTGTTATTATTGGTCAATTATATATGAGTTGGAGTGAACCCAAGTTGTCGAACTACAAAACCTCTATGTGTCACGTAGGAAAGGCCATCAAAGATGAGCCCCCGAGGAATAGGTCTGGCCCCTTAGGTTCCCCTGCACTTGCTTGGAAACAAACTTGTGTGGATTTGTATTGTGTTTGTGGTCAAAAATTTGGTATTTTTGTTATGTATTTAGCTAAGTTTATGTTGGAAAGTTTTGGGCATTACAAATTATATAATATTTATGGCAAATCAATTTCATTTTCTACTATAACCTATAAAATTTAGGCGAATCTAATCTTCAATCCTGAATATTGTGGTGAACTTTGGAGTTTAATAAGTTTTATTTAATCAAGAATAAAATAAAATTTTATAAAAATGTGGTGATTCAAGTTGTCTTAAAACTTCTATTATTAACCAAAATTTGAATCCCACTAAAAAATCAAAGTAGCACCATTTATTTTTTTTATGTAGAAAATAAAAATATTCTTGAAAAAGGAATATAGATACAATTGTTAAAGGAAAGTTATTTAAAACATTACACCCCAAAAAAACTACACACCCTTACTTTTCCATTTAATATATATAATAATGTTTGATTTTTTAACAATTCTCTCTGAGTAAAAAAAAAAAAAAAATCCTGCTCTCTCCATCCTCTGGCTGCATTTGAACTTTCTGCGCGCATGGTGGATTCTGTCTTGGGGGTTACCCACGGGCCCCCCTGGCCACCCCTGACCCAAGCCTTGCCCTATCTCATGCAAACTCGTGTCCCTCAGGAGACACTCCTGGCGGGATGAGCCTTTTGACCGTGGATCTTTCAGTGCATCCCATGTCGGCGGTCAAAGTGTTAGCGATTGAGATTCCTCCTAAACCCCTTGGGTGGAAAGACATTTTAGCCAATAGTAAAGTGGGTACTTCCCCTCCGCCTCCTCTTGAGGATGAGGTTGTCATATCTAGGACAGACTTTGCTATTTCTGACTTAGTCAGCGATAGGATTCTCTCATCCATGGAAAATGCAATTGTGGGTAGGTTTCTCTCCTTTAGACCTACAGTGGATATGGTTAGGAGATGGGTTGTTGTTAAGTGGTGGTTTAAGGGGAGTGTGGAGATATGCGCGATGTCTGGTGGAATTTTTATTTTCAAGTTCACAGTGCCTAAAGATCTAATATTTGTTCTATCCTCAAGACCTTGGGTTTATGGTAAACATAGTTTGGCATTATGTCGTTGGAAGCCAATTTTTAACCCAGATGTAGACCTCAATAAGTCAGCCCCAGTTTGGGTTCGTCTTCCTGAGTTACCATTGGAATACTGGAATGAATCATTATTTAAGAGCATTGGAGATTCTTTTGGTCACTTCATCACCTCAGACTCCATTACCAGATCAAAATCTAGGTTAGTGTTCGCCTGTTTCTACATAAATATTTGTGTGAACAAATCTTTTCCCAACTCTGTTAAGCTCTGTTCAAAATTTGGGTCTTGGGTCCAACCTATGTGCTACGAGAATGTTGTGGTATTTTTTCAGAAGTGTTCCAAACCTGGGCACCTCATTACTGACTGCAAGTCATCTTTTAATAAGGATCCTAATAAAGAAGTTCTTACGGCTCCTGCTGGCCCTCCTTCTAGAAGTGATGTTATGCCCAACGTGGAAGTTGTTTCTTTGACAGTTGTTGTTGATAACCCCAACTCTGAGCCAAAGTGGATCGATCTAGTGGCCAATGATGAACCCCCTCCCCCTGGTGATACTATTCCTGGGCCTGTGACCAGGATTGTTCCGGCCAAGGGCCTAGAAAATATGTCCTTAGTTGAGAAGGTGGATTGTGTTAAAATATTGAATGTGGAGAACCATGTTTGTAACTTGGGGTTTGAGGATGAGGTCCTTTCTGGTGAGGCATTGTTAGAGGTTACTTTGGCTAGCACTAGTAAGATTGTTGGTGAAGAGGGTGAAATATGGGATGATGTGGGCTTGGGTGAGGCGTCTGCCTTCAACCTAGAGGATTCGTCTCAGGTTCCTGCTATGGATGAGGAGAACTGGATAGCCCTGAAGAAAAGAGGAAGAAAGAAGAAGGCTGATGTGGGGGGCGACTCCAAACCAAGTAGGCCTACCCAGAGATCCATGTGTCTACATGAAACCACAAATGAGATTGCCTTGGGAATACAAAAGACATTGGAAGTGTCTTCCAAAAAAAGTAAAAAATGAAGATAATGTCTTGGAATATGTGTGGGATGAATAGCTCCCATAAGAAACTTGCTCTGAAGAACTATGTTATTGAATATAAGTTAGATGTCCTCCTACAAGAAACTAAAATGAAGAAATCTAATTTTGATAATGTTGCTAAGTACATTTGGCCTAGGGCCTCCTACTTTTATAGTGATGTTGATGGGGCCTCTAGTGGTCTCGTGGTGCTCTAGAACCCTTCTAGACTAAATGGCACTGAACTCTTCATCTATCAAAAAAGCATTGGTGCCTCTTTTAATTTCCCTGGAGTCTCTTGGTCGCTTATTAATGTTTATGCTCCCAACCAAAGGAATGCTAGAGTTGCTCTGTGGTTAGCTCTGGCTGATAAGATAATTAGAAACAATGGGTCTCACTGGCTGGTGTTTGGAGACTTCAACTCCCCCCTATTCCCTTCTAAGAAAAGTGGTGGTTTGATTGACTATTCTGACAGTATGGTGGATTTGGAAAACTTTTTGAATACAACGGGCCTTATTGATATTGATTTGTCGGGCCAAGCCTTTACTTGGTCCAATAGATGTATGGGAGTTGATATGATTCAAGTCCAGTTGGATCGCTTCATGTGTTCTAGTAATTGGTCGGGCCTACTCAGGGCCACTCTGAGGGCTTTACCTAGGACTATTTCTGATCATAATCCTTTGCTGCTAACCTCGTGCAATCAATTTTTTGTTGGTCCTTACCCCTTCCTCTTTGAAATCATGTGGAATTCCCACCCTGATTTCAAAATGAAAATCGTTGAATGGTGGAATATCCCAATGTGTGGGTCCCCCATGTTCTGAAACTTTTTTAAGCTAAATCACATTAAATGTATGGTGAAGGGATGGAATAAAAGGGTCTTTGGGGATGTTTTCCAATAGAAGAAAATTACTGGGGATAAGTTGACAATGATTCAAAAAAGAATGGAGGAAGGAGATATCAGTCTCTCTGCTTGCAACCAGGAGCAAGTGATCTGAGGTGAGTGGGAAAAAATCCTAAAGAAAGAAGAAATTTTATGGAAACAAAAATCCAGGGTGTAGTGGCTAAGTGAAGGAGATAGAAATACTTCCTTTTTCCATATTTCAGTCGTTTAACATAAGAAGAGGAACCAGATAAATAAGTTGCACAATGCTTAGGGTGAGGTTGTTAGCTCACCTCCCCTTATTGGCTTGGTGGTAGCGGACTACTTTCTAAAGGCTTGTGAGGCTCTTGTTGAGGCCCCTAACCCGACCCTTGACAATCTGTTGCTTGACTCGCTTCTGAATTTAATCTCTCAAATTTACAATGTGGAGATTCTCAGTACTATCACTCCCAAAGAAGTTAAGCTGGTTACTTTTAGTATGGGGGCATACAAAGCTCCTGGCCCTGATGGTTTCCCTTCGACTTTCTTTCAGACCTTTTGGGAGATTGGTAGTGAGGACCTTATTCTAGGTGCTCGTGACTTCTTCAAATCGGGTAAGATTCTTAAGCAACTAAATCACACCTTTATTTCCCTTATTCCTAAGATTGCTTAACCTCAACATATGTCTGACTTTCACCCTATCAGCCTATGTAATACTTTTTATAAAATTCTTTCCAAAATTTTGGTCAACTGCATTAAACCTCTCCTGGATAAAATCATCAGCCCAACTCAGAATGGGTTTGTGCCTAGTAGGCATATTCTTGATGCTACCATCACAACTCATGAACTAATTCACTCAATGGACAGATGCAACTATGCTAGTATGGCCCTTAAGCTTGACATTTCCAAGGCTTATGATAAGGTGATATAAAATTTTGTCCCTAAAGTACTTGCTAAGTTTGGTTTTAATCAATTTGTGATCAATATTATTATGGAATGTGTCACTGCTGTTAAATACTCTATTTTGGTTAATGGATCTCCCTTTGGGTTTTTTCATGTTAGGAAAGGTTTCAGGCAAGGAGACCCCCTATCTCCCTATTTGTTTATAATGGTGGTGGATGTTCTAAGCAAAAACTTCTCTAGTATGTTGTATGAGGGAGCTTTAAAAGGTATTAAGGCTACTTCTACCCTTGATCTAACTGTGATACAAAAATTTGTGGATGATACATTCCTATTTGGGAAAGCCTCGGTGTTGGAAGCCAGGAAATGGAAAAATTGTCTCAACAACTACGCTGCTTGTTCTGGAAAATGCATCAACTACAACAAAAGCATGATCTACTTCTTTAACAACACTCCTAACCTGCAATCACAGGTTACTATTGTTTTGGGTTGTCAGAGTGGCTCCCTACCTTCGGTATATCTTGGATTACCCCTAACTATCAAAGAAGTCACTCTAGATTTCTAGAATTCTATTTTGGAGAGGATTCAACGTAAGCTTGCTGGATGGAAAGGCTCTTTACTTAGTCATGTTGGTAAGCTTCAACTTCTTACAATAGTCCTTCAAGGTATCCATGTCTTCTTCCTATCCCTATTTAAGATGCCTAGGTATATAGCTGAAAATTTTGAGAAGATTCAAAGGTCTTTCCTGTGGTCGGGTACTGAGGAGAAAAATAAACTTTCTTTGGTGAAGTGGGATAAGGTTTTCCAACCAAAAAGTAATGGTGGTCTTGGGATAAGAACCATTTCTCTTTCCAATAAATCTCTCATGGCCAAAGTGGGATGGGGAGGATTGGTGCGGGATAATGAATGCTAAATACCTGCTAAGCCGGCCGCTGATTGACTTCCTTTTGGAGGCCCATCCTCCGGGGTCCTTGGTTTGGAAGGGGATTTGCAGCCTTGAGGATCTTTTGAGGAATAGGATTAAATGGAAGATCTGTAATGGTAATAAAATCAAATTCTAGGAAGATACTTAGTTACTGGACTCTCCCCTAGATTCTTTTGAGTTCAGGTTTCTCAAAGGTCGTGCACAACAAGTGTTTGGTATATATGTTAGTTATTACCCTTAAGGGCTAGGAAATGGAATGATATTAGCATTTTTTGTCCTTTATCCCCAAATCTATGCATCCTTGCCAAGTCTCTCTAGGAGTTACTGGCCCTCACTAGATTACCATCTTCACATCGTGGGGATGAGTTCTTCTGGATACATGATCACTAGGGTGATCTCACTATGAAATCTTCCTATAGATAGTTGACTGATCAAGGGATTGCTAATATTCTATGGAAAAAGGTCTGGAACCGATACATGATACCGAAAGTCAATTTCTTCTAGTGGATTGTTTTTCATAACAGGATTCTTACACAAGATAATCTAAGAACGAGGGGGTTCCAGATTCCCAATAGATGTTTCCTATGTAAAAGAAATGAAGAATCGGTTGATCATCTGTTGTTACACTGCCCCTTTGCTATGGAGGTTTGGGAGCTGGTGCTCAAAAGATTAGGGATTCAATGGATTATGAGTAAGGAAATCACATCCTTTATTTTAAGTTGGTTTGGGTGCTTTTCCCATCCTTTAATTGTTGAAATTTGGAACCAAGTTCCTCCTATTATATGTTGGTGCTTATGGAAAGAGACGAACAACAGGATATTTAGGAACACTGAGATGCACCTGAAAGAGGTGTTTGGTATTGGTGCTCGGATCATTGAGGAAAACATCTCTCTCTTCAAAGGGAAAACCTCGAGCATAGGTCTAACTAAGTTGGATATAAACATGGCTAAAGCCTGGCATCAGGTGTTGGATCCCAACTCTTATGACAACTCAAAAATTATTGCCCAAAGAGGTACTATTTGGAAACCTCCTGACAGGGGCTGGTATAAACTGAATTTTGATGGGGCTGCTAAGGGCAACCGAGGTAGAGCAAGTATAGGAGGAGTGATTAGAGACCACAAGGGAAAAATAGTGGTTGGTTATGCTAGGGGGATAGGACACCACTCATCTATGATAGCGGAAGCCTATACGTTGTTAAAAGGCTTACAAATAGTTGTTACCCTAGGGATAGAGAACCTGCACATTGAAGGGGACTCCAAGTCCATTATTGAGGCTATTAATTGTGGTAGATTACTAGGATGGAACACTAAGGATATTATTCTTTATATTAGGTTCCTAGTGTCTAAACTAAAAGCTAATGTGGTCAGTCATATCTACAGAGAGTGGAACCAAGTGGCAAATGCCCTTGCCAATTTTAGTACACACTGGAAACTATCCAAATGTTGGCGGTACATAAGCATACTTATGCCTAATATTCAAAGTATTATAGTTAAGGAACAAATCCCTTACTTGACCCATGATGACAATATTGCGCATGCTTAGCTAGTTATCTAGGGGACCCACTTGCTTACTCTTTGGGCTTTGTGGTCTTATTGAAGTGATGAGATGGATGATGAGTTGTATCGATGGGATGGACAACAAGTGGACTTTTTCAAATAATACGAAGGAGCCTGTTTTGAAAAGAAAAATCATGATTTTTTGCGGCAAGTACTAGAGGATTATTACTAAGCTGGATTGTACTTGTCATAATATCCTTATGAGGATTTTCTTAAACTCTCGAATTTTCAAATTCGAGTTTTTTTATTTTGATGTGACTTGCAATTATGAGACTAAGCTTCTTTGTGGCTTTTATTTTGCTGCTATTTTGGCTTCACGCCTTTTAGCTCCTTTCTGCAGGTTAACTAAAGGTGGCCAACCCCTAAATACTATGGTTTTGGAGATTTCTAATTATAGCCCCGCGGCTATTCTACCTAGAATTTTGTGCTTCTGCAACGTGGAAGGAAATCCTTCCCTACCTTTCATGTCCTTTGTTCTTAGCTGGTTATGCAATGTGATCTCAATTAATGGTTATGCTAAAATGGTTTTAGGGAATTATTATGCTCATGTGTGTGATTTTTCCATTGGATTGATTACCAAAATTTACCGTTCACGGATTAAATGCCTTATTGTGAGGGGTTTTTTCCACCTTTCTATTTTCTCTAACCTTTGTTTCTAGGGTTCTTGGTTATACAGTGTGCAAAGTGACATCATGGGAGGAGAAAGGGTGTGAATTGAACTGGATAACTACAATGAATTTTGCAAAGACCCTTTGGTCTAGCACATTTGTGTCAAAGGTGGCATTGCTCCTATGATGGAGAGGCTTGTGGGTCACGACCCTAATCTGTCAACCCAGTTTGTTAATTCGTGGAAGAATTGCCATGTTACCATTGGTGGCATCTCCTTCACAGTGGATGAGGAAGTTATCACACAGGCTACGAGTCTCCAATGCACTAGAATGAAGCATCCTAAACATTATAAGACCCAGGACAATGAAAGTATGAATAATTTTTTTTGTGGGGGAGGAGGCGTCGGTGCACAACCAGTTTGGGTTTGAATGGGAGGCACTTCCACAACCGTGGAACTAGGTGTGCCTTGCTCTAATTAAGTATATTACACTAGAAGGAAGGTACAAGACTTTTTAATACTACTATTTTCCCTTGTTAAATCATCTTAGGCATAAGGTTCTTATGAGCTTTCCCTTCTACCTGCTTATGGACCTTGAAAATTTGGTTGAAAAATGTATTGATTCGGCTGTTGCTAACCCCAATGAACCTACTCCTCTACCTCTCCATCAAAGTCTTATCATAAGACTCTACCATTTCCACCTAGCTTTGTTCCCTCTAAAACCTATATCAATTGTTTGTATTGAGGAAATTGAGCCCCCCACCATGCCCAACTTGTCCCCGACCAAATCTAAAGGCCCTGTCAGAAAGAGTCTCTCGGCCCCTGCTAAGAAACCCAAACCTACTGTAAAAAAACACAAGGGTACTGATGGTGCTACCCAAACCAGTGCAGCTATTAGCTTATGTGACCTGAAATCTACCCCTGCTAAGACCCCGGGTAAGCCTAGTATGAAAAAAAAGGTAAGCAGGAGAAGGTGCCTCCAAATAAAGGAAAGAATGTTGTGAGCAAGGATTCCTTGGGTGATACGGTGGTCTCCAATACGGTGGTTGCGGAGACCCTGGTTATTGGTTGCAACGCCATCATTAGGTGCTCTAGCAAGCTAGCTAAAAACAAGAAAAAAGTGCAGGTTAGGGATTTGGATACTGAAGAGGAGTTGTCTGATAGCAAAGGCAGCGATGTGGAAGAGGTGTCGGCAGATGAGGATGAGGAGAAAACTAGAGGTCCCTCCTCTATTCCTGATAGTGGTTTAGCTTAGAAGGAGGGTTCAGCCTCCCATTTGTCAAAGCCGTTGGAGATTGAGCAGAATGATCCTGTCTACACTACGGGCAGTGAGGAGGAGATTGGTATGTTGAAAAATAGACTGGAAATTCTGGACAAAAAGTTCCTTGGGTTGACCCGCTTCATGGTCAAGATGATTCACTATGTCACTAGTAACCTGTCAGCTGCCATGAAGGATGAGATGGGGATAAAGAAGACTGAGGACCTTCGGGAGTGGGTTTATGATGATATGGTTGAGTTGTTGTCTAAGAATTGGGAGAATGCCAGCTAGTATGTTGCTAGTTTGATGTTGGTCCATGTGTGTTGTCTGTCTCCGTTTGGATTTAGTTAGGTGTTTTTTAGTGTGGTGTTTTGGTTAATGCTTTTTTTATCTAGACTTTTTGGCCCTTATGGATCTCTGCGTAGGGTACAACACCCTGTAAATGCTGCTTACATTATCAAAAAAATTCTCTTGAGTTTTATTTATAGACTTTCTTGCTTCCTTTATATTTAATGTGAGGCCAAGTTCCTTAAAGTATTATAGAAAAATATTCTCAAATATTTATTCAAAAATGATAGAAAAGTAACAATGTTGATCAAAGCATATTCTTTTTTTATGCGTTTTTTATTTTGAAAATATTATATTTATTATTAATTATTAAGATTATGATATTAAATATCTCAAATTTAAAATATGTTTTTTCTTTTAATGGTGCAGTCGAGAAAGAGGAACCTTATCAGGCTACCCAATCTCACAACCAAACCACTTCAAATTCAAACTCACAAAATATTGTTACAAAACAATAAAAATTTGCACAATTTAAATCAATTACAATTTCATTAATTTTGACTTCTGATTACAATTACAAGAAGAATAGATTACAATTTTAAATCATTTGTTTGTATTTTCAGCTACACTAGAATCCTAATGCTCCTACACACTGAAATTTGAATTGTCTTTCCTCTAATTCCAACACCCCCATTCAGGCACTTATTGTATACACCTATAATCAGTCAGGATAATCAATTAATTAAATACAAGCTATTTAATTAATTAACCTCTTATTTCGTCTACTTATGAATAAATTCTAAATTTATTTATATGGTTCACATTTTCTAAATTTTTCTTATCTAAAATCATATTCCTCTAATTTTAATTAAATAAAAAAATTCAAATAGTTTGTTTTATGTAATTAATATCTTCTCACTAAGTTTGAATAATTCCTAATTTGAATTTAGTCACATGTCTCCAACTTTTCCTCTTGCCACCTCATCAAGTGTCTCATGAATTTAAATATCCTTAATTCTAAATTGGAATTATCTTCAACAAATTTTAAAACAAACTTAAGACACTTGGATCTCTCCATCATTTTATTCTCTCTCACACTTGGCACTATGTTCTATTAAAGGGAACACTCTCCATGATTCCCTCTAACTTCTTCATTCTCCACCCTTGATCTTTCCAACTGAAATATTGGCCATTGGTTGTTGCCACATCACAATATGCCTTGGAAATCCTATAAATGCAGCCTCATTCTCCAGCATTTGATATCCCATCTTTGAGCAATCTTACTCTGCAGAAATCACATTTGAGCACTTTGAGCACTTTGAGCATTTAGAGCAATTAGAGCATTTAGCAATTAGTAATTAGAAGCATGTTAGTTTAGAATCATGTCTTAGTTATTAGATGCATTTCCATTATCATAGTAGTTTTTATACAACATTTTGTATCACAACATTTAGCATCATATCTTTATCACAATATCATTATCATAGCATCACTCAACAAATCATATAGTTTATCAATCATCATGTAGGAATAGATTTACTGCATTTTCCAGCATTCCATTCCTCAGGTTGTCATTCTAATAGTCATAGTGCATACACAAATTTGAGAGCCACCATGATTTAATGAATCCCTAAAGATAGGAAACAATGGAATGATTTTAGGGAATTGGTTTTGTTTCAATTCAATTCAATTTGCTATTCAATTTCTCTAATATAATACATTTCATTGATTGTGTGGTTTTATTACTCATTATTTACACAATTCACACAATACATTTTGGCGGCCACAGTGGGGCCTAGCCCCTTTTAATTGACGTTTTTTGGAAAGTTGTTTTACAGATCTGGATGTGAACTCTTATGTAGCGCATATGTGATTTCATTTGGTGCATACAAAACATCTTTTAGCGCATCCAGTTCCTGTTATGACGCATCTAGGGCATCTTTCAACGCATCCAACTCATATTTTAGTTGCATTCAGGGGGGTATTTTAGCCCATTTGGTTGATATTTTAGCGCATTTAGTCTATCTTTTAGCACATTGAATAGTTATTTTAGTGCATTTGTGTGATCTTTTAGTGCATATGAATTTTGTTTTAGCGCACCTAGTTTACTTTGTAGAATTTCAAAATTTTGTGAACTGATTTATGCAGGTACTTTTAAACGCTATCAAAGACAATTATATCAAACTACTAATGATGTTTGCAGGGGTTGGAGTTGTTTTATTGCTTTCTTTTGATTAAATTAGGCACCTAGTTTAATTAGAAGGTTAATGAACCCCTTGTTTACTGTGCTTGTAAAGTGATGGGCCTATGCTCTCCCCTTCACTGGGTGAGCTGAATGCTAGACTCGCTATTTTATGTTTTGATAGCACCTTTATAAGGCCTGTCATAGTGGGAAAAAGTACTCCCCCTACGGGAACAACTTAAGTGGGAACAACTAAATCCAAGTTTTCCAACCCACTATAATCAAAAGTGAATTCAGGGAAAACCATAATTCAACGGTAGTGTGCAAGATAACCATCCCCAAACCCTTTGTTCTAAAGGTTGGGAGGTCTCCTGAGGGAGTTTATCATTTGCCACACAAAATGGAAACCCTTACTACAAACCTTAAGTTTAGAAGCCAGTCGAGTCAATCTCTGAACACTTATAATATCACGGTGCAAGGGGAGAGAAGAATTTTCCCCCAAGATACTCACCATATAACTATCAGGGATTACTGGCCAAAAGTGGAGGATTCGACTTTGGTTAAGACCCAGGAAAGGCAAAAACACAGGCGCCCTCTAGGGGGTGACAGGGTTGTGTACGCTAACATAGCTCTAAGATGTGGGTTGTGATATTATAAGTGACCCTTGACATTAGAAAAGTGTTTGATCTATTTTCTCTTGTTTAATACATGTGGAAATCAAAGGAATCAGACCATATTCTTGAACATACACTCAATTTTTAGTTCCTAGGTTGGAAACAACTATTTTACAACTTGTTGTTGTGTTTGAAGTCATTTTTCAAGAAATAGTCCATTTAAGAACATTTAATTCACATAATTCACAAACAAGGAAACCCAACAAAAATCATTGTTCAGAAGATTATACCCTGGAAACATCCATTTCACTGATTAAAAGCAAAATAACTAGACAAACTGTCAAAAACACTAAACATTTCCAGTTTAGTGTAAACATTCCCTGCTCTGGGACATACACTATTTTTTCTGGTGCATATGAGTCATTTTACAATGCATTTGGTTTGTCTTGTAGCACATATAGGGCATTTTCTAGTGCATCTAGGGTTCAGTCTAACGCATCTAAGTCATTTTACAGCGCATTTGGTCTGTCTTGTAGCTCCTCTGGGTCACTTTCTAGCGCATCTGTTCCATCTTACAGTGCATTTACACATCCATTTAGCGCATTTACCTAATAGTCCAACAAAGAATTAAGTTGAAATCACACTTAGGGGCAGTCTAGCACATCACTGGCTTTATTTAGTGCATCTAGGGCATTTTCTGGTGCAACCAATGAATATTTTAGCATATCCAAGTCACATTTTAGTGCATTTGTGTCATCTTTTAGTGCATCCATACCTTGTTTTAGCACATCCAGTTAATTCAAAACTAGAGAGAAAAATTCACCATTTGTCAAAAAATTAAAACTAGAATTCAGGATCTTTCCAAAATAAAATCACTTCTC
>VDFB02281492.1:555095594-555180281 GCA_007258455.2 Sequoia sempervirens
GAAATTTTTGTAGTTTTTTGGCATGAGATAGGTTTTAGGTTGAAACCTCCCACTATATGTAGCCTATCGCCTAATTAATTAGAGAGGTATTTTACAATATCAATAAATCTTGGAGTACAATTGTTAAAAGAAAAAAAATATTTTAAATTTGAGATATTTAATATCATAATATTAATATTTAATAATAAATATAATATTTGAGATATTTAATATTAATGAGGGTTTGGTGTGTTCAAAAGGGGTTGACCCTAACCAGGATAATTTAGTCTCTCCTTTTGGCACTGAGCAGGTTAAGGGGAGTGATGTGGAGGTGGAGAGGCTGGAAATTTTGGTGGACTTGGCAAACATGTCGGACAAGCACCGGGTTAAACTCGAGGTGATTGAAGTGGAGGATTCCCCTGTTGAGGAGGAAATGGAGGATAAAGAGGAGGCTCAGAAGGATCTTGTCGAGAATGTTGGTTCTCAAGCTGCGCCACTGGTCAATTGGGACGAGGTTAACATGGGCATGTTCTGTAGGATGGCTGAGGACAGAACTCACAACTTGCTCTCGTTGGTGAAGTGGATTTTTCTCAAAAGTTAAGGAGATCAATGTTCAACTTAAGAATTGGCAAGATGTTTGTGTGGCACTGGTGCATAGCAACTAGAAGGAATGGTCGATCAAAGGTAGGTTAAGACCATGAAGTTTATGCTTGATAGACTTGTTATTGATGCTTACCGTCTTGGTAAAACTCATGAGGAGAGGATTACATCCTTGGAATTAGCTATCCATAAGACTTTTGAGGAGAGGTTTGTTAATATTGAGGAGAAAATTAGTAAGATATTTGATGATTTGAAGACTGTGGTTAACATCAACAATAATTCCTTGAAATCGACTACTAAGGGCCTCTCTGTTTTAAATGAGAAAGCCATAAAATGGAATAGTAAGTCTTTGGATCTGGGTGACCTGAAGAAGGCCATGAAGGATGTTAATTGCACAAATCTGGTGGAGAAGACTGAGGATATTAGTCCTATTGTGGAAAAGAACGTTGATGCTAGCCCGTGTTTGAGAACGAAGAGCAAGACCAAGAAAATGGCTGCTATTTCGTTTGAGGAGCTCAAGGATGTGATGGAGATGCACAAGGGGGTCATTGAGGAAAATATGGCCTCGACCAATGTTCTTGAATTTTTTTTGCAGCTTTGCTATTTCTTTTGCCTGGTCAGCCTTGTTGTTGATGTTTTGTCGTAGGGTTGCTGATGGGTTTCCTAGTTATTTCTGTTGTCAGTATTTTGGTTGTTTTGGGCTGCGGGCTTTATTGGTTTAGTCTTTCTTGCAGTTTTTCCCCATTGTAAAGGGTTTCGGGGCCCCTTCAAAACCTACTTTTCCTTATCAAAAAAATAAACATAATATTTTCAAAATAAAAAAACACATAAAACAAGAATATGCTATGATCAACATTGTTCACTTTTCTATCATTTTTGAATAAACATTTGAGAATGCTTTTCTATAATTATTTAAGGAATGTGGCCTCACATTGAATATAAAGGAAACAAGAAAGTCTATAAATAAAACTCAAGAAAACTATTGAAAAAACAAACATTATTTTGTATATATTAAATAGAAAAACAAGGGTGTATATTTTTTGAGTGTAATGTTTTAAATAACTCACCTTTAGCAATTGTATCTATATTCCTTTTTAAGGATTTTTTTTAATTTTCTACATATAATAAAATGGGCGTTACTTTGATTTTTTAGTGGGATTCAAATTTTAATTAATAATATAAGTTTTAAGACAACTTGAATCACCACATTTAAAAAAAAAAGTTTGTCTTGATTTTAGAAACTTATTAAACTTTTAAACTCTAAAGTTCACATAATATTCAAGACTAAAGATTAGATTTGCCTAAATTTAATAAGTTGTAATAGAAAATGAAATTAATTCACCAATAATATTATATAATTATTTATTACTTTCATACCATATTACTAATTTTTAATCACCACCATTAATTTTATTTATAATCTAATGGTTGAGGTTGTATTCCATGGGTTAAAATGTACCTATGAAGCTCCAATGCCCATTGAGTTTGGGTTGTTGAAAATTTATAATCTAACAATTGGGGTTAAATTATGTAGGCCAAAATGTACCCACAAAGCTCCAATACCCATGGAGCTCAAAATTCTATTTGGGTTGTTGAAGATTTATATTCTAATGGTCAAGTTTAAATTTTGTGGATTAAAATGTACTCACAGAGCTCTAATGCCCATGAGATCCAAAATTATAATTGGGCCCCATGAGCATTGGAGCTCTTGAGTACATTTTGATGTATGAAATAAAACCCAAACTATTAAATTATCAATAAAATCAACAGTTGCGAAAAAGAATTTAGGGTTAAATTTAAAATATTCAATGTTTGATTTAAAATATTAAGGAATTAAGAAATTATAGACATGAGCAGTACACCTTAAAATAGTCAATCCCTCCCATTCTTATGCCTTTACTTTTTTTTTTAAATGAATGATTCACTGTGGAAATTAATGCATTTACCTATTTTTCATCAAGATTTGCCAAGATTTTCTACAAATTTCTAGTGATTTAATTAAAACACCAATATAATTAATATATTTTTTCAAGAGGCTTCTTAAAGTTATTATTATTATCAAAAATAAATAAATAAATAAAACACTTTTAGCAATTTTTTGGATCAATAAAGCAACTGAAAAAAAATTGTATATTAAGGTTAATTACATCGAAGGTGTTCCCTATATGAAGTGAACGAATTGATTTTGAATCATGTAAGTACCATTTTGTAGATCCGTAAGTGTAGTTTTCAAAAATATATATTTGAATAGTTTAATTATTAATTATATTTTATTTTTAATTTTTTACTAAAACTAGGTTACCAATACAAAATATTAAGTTGATTACCATGTCAAGAAAAAATATTAAAACTTATTAAAAAAATTGAAAAAAATATATGATACACTAGATAAAAGAATCTATATCAAGATGGTTAATTTTTTTCCTATTTTAGATAAATATTTAATATAAAAGTTGACATCAAATGAAAACAACTATGTTTTAATACACACATTTTAATATTTATTTAAAAATATATGTTTATCAAAATTGAAAAAAAAAAATCCATGCACTAAATATTTAAGTTATAACCACACACAAAAATTTTGAAAGAAAAATAAAATTACTATATAAAGTTTGATGTCTCACGTAACTTCATTTTTCAGCATTTTATAGCAACTCAATTATACTATTAATTTATAAAAAATTATTTTAAAATATTTTTAATTTTTTTTTTTAAATATAAACATAAAATATACTAAAAATACACATTTTATTAGTTTACATCATTTCAAACTTCAAAACATATAGCCAATTTTTAGTAATTCAAGTTTAAGAGTTGGATCAATGGTTGTTTCTTTAAAAGTGTGACACAACTTTATACTTTTACCAAATATTTTCAAAATAAAAAACACATAAAACAAGAATATGCTTTGATCAATATTGTTCACTTTTCTATCATTTTTGAGTAAACATTTTAAAATACTTTTCTATAATTCTTTAAGGAACGTGGGCTCACATTAAATATAAAGGAAGCAAGAATGTCTATAAATAACACTCAAGAGAATTATTAAAAAATACAAACATTATTTTGTATATATTAAATGGAAAAATAAGGGTGTGTAGCTTTTTTGGGTGTAATGTTTTAAACAACTCATCTTTAGCAATTGTATCTATATTAATTTTTTAGGATTTTTTTTATTTTCTACATGATTTTTTAGTGAGATTCAAATTTTGGTTAATAATACAAGTTTTAAGATAATTTGAATCAACACACTTTTACAAAATTTTATTTTATTTTTAACTAATTTTTTATTTATTAAATTTTTAAACTCCAAAATTCACCACAATATTTGGGATTGAAGATTAAATTTGCCTAAATTTTATAATTTATAGTAGAAAATAAAATTAATTCGCCAATAATATTATACAATTATCTATTAATTTCAAACCATATTGCTAATTTTTAACCACCACCATTACTTTTATTTGCAATCTAATAGTTGAGGTTGTATTCCATGGGCTAAAATGTACCTACGGAGATCCAATGTCCATTGAGTCTGGGCCATTGAAGATTTATTATACCGATAGGCATAACCCTACAATGATAGTACAATTCCTATAGGAGGATAGCATAATCTGTCACAAAAAAAACATAAAAACAAAATAAAAAATTAAAATTAAAATTAAAAAACAAAAATAAAAATCATTTTAATAATAATACATTTTTAATAATGTAATAATATAATACTTCTAAGCAAAAAATAATATAATACCATAGTAATATTATTAATAATATAATATATGATAATAATAATAAGAAGATATATATCCGTATATTTTATATAGATTATATTTAAGATATATATAGTAGTTAATATTTATTATTTTTTTTAATTAAATTTTCTATTATAATACAATGAAATAGACAAATCACTGCACACTCTTATCCCCATTTAAATTATAAATTTTCGAATTGCTTTTTTCAAAAAAATCCTAACATCTAAAAAAATAAAACAACAAAAGAAAATGACTTTTAAGGCCAAGGCCAAGTTGGTCCATATTATCCTCACTTTTCACTATCCCACAAAATTATTCAGAGTTTGATGGAGACACTAATGGTTCATACTTTATAGTTTGTAAACTTATCTTTGTAATAGTTTTGGTGGTCTCACAACAAGAGTTATACTCAAACTGTACATAGTGCATAGTGAAGGACAAATGATTCCTCCTCTTTGTACGTAGTAGATGTGTCGTGCCCTACATAAGGCCATGTCAATCCACTGATGAATCTTGCAGAGTTGCTGGCCATGCAAGGCTTTTTCATAACCTTTGTTACTACTGAATGGATGGACCAACACCTCATAAAAGCAACTTCAAAAGATGTAGCTATACATGACCGCGAGGTTCAAGAGAGGGGTTCAAATTTTTTGTTTTTAACTATCCTAAACAGCTTACCATCAGAACATGGCCAAACTTTTGATATGGGTGAGCTTTTGCTTCCGCTGCAATCTTTGGGACTTTCTTTTGAAAGTGTGTTAACTACAACGGATAATTTTGTACCGTCAATCACTTGCATTGTTTCAAATATCTTTTTCTCCTACAACAGAGGTAGCTAAAAATATTGGGTGCCCACAATTCTCTTCTAAACAACTTGTACTGCATCACCAGGTACAATGGCAACACAGTGCCTATAGGAGGTCAGCACAATCCGTCATTAAAAAAAACACAAAAATAAACATATTTTAGAAACAAAACAAAAAATTAAAATAAAAATTAAAAAATAAAACGGTTAAAGTACAAAGCTATGTCACACTTTTGGCCAACTTATCAACACAATTGAATTTTAGATTTTGTAACTAAAACTTAATTTTGGTCAAACATATGACCTATAGTAAGATTAATTGTAGCTAAGTTAGATATTTCCATAATTGTAACAACTAAAATTATAGGCTAAATACATATGTAACACTACTTTGAGGCTAATTGATTGAAAAAATGTGATTATTTAAAAAATTTGATGTTTCAACAACTCCTACTCATGTAAGTAATATTTTTTTAAAATATAAAAAACCCTTTTGTAGATCTGTAAGTGTAGTTATCACAAATACATATATTTGAATAGTTTAATTATTATTTTTATTTTATTTTTATTTTTTACTAAAAGTAGGTTATCAATAAAAAATATTAGGTTGATTATCATGTTAAGAAAAAAGATTAAAAATTATAAAAAAAAATGAAAAAATATGATGCACTAGATAAAAGAATCTATATCAAGATGGTATATATTTTTTCTATTTTAGATAAATATTTAATATAAAGTTGACGTCAAATTAAAACAACTATGTTTTAGTACACACATTTGAATATTTATTTAAAAATATATGTTTATCAAAATTGGAAAAAAATATATTCATATGCACTAAATAGTTAAGTTATAAACACACAAAAAATTGAAAAAAAAAAAAAAATTACTATATAAAGTTTGACATCTCATGTAACTTCATTTTTAGCATTTTATCAACAACTAAATTATACGATTAATTTATAAAAAACTATTTTAAAATATATATTTTAAATTTTTTCAAGAAAATATAAACATAAAATATACTAAAAAATACACATTTTATTAGTTAATATTTATTAATTTTTTCAATTAAATTTTTTATTACAATAAATAGATTAATCAATACACACTCTTATCCCCATTTAAATTATAAATTTTGGAAATGCTTTTTCCAAAAAAATCCTAACATCTAAAAAAAAAACAACAAAAGAAAATGACTTTTAAGGTCAAGGTGAGGTTGGTCCATATTATTCTCACTTTTCACTATCCCACAAAATTATTCAGAGTTTGATGAAGACATTAATGGTTCATACTTGACAATTTGTAAATTTATCTTTGTAATGTTTTTGGTGGTCTCACAACAAGAGTTATACTCAGACTGTACATAGTGCATAGTGAAGGACAAATGATTCCTCCTCTTTACACACAGTAGTTGTGTCATGCCCTGCACAAGGCCATGTCAATCCACTGATGAGTCTTGTAGAGCTATTGGCCATGCGAGGCTTTAATTACTACTAAATGGATGGACCAACACCTCTTAAAAATAGCTTCAAAAGATGCAGCTGCACGCGACCGTGAGGTTCAAGATAGGGGTTTCAATTTTCTATTTTTAACTTTGGGACCTGCTTTGGAAAGTGTGTTAACTGCAATGGATAAATCTGTATCGCCAATCACTTGCATTGTTTTAGATAGCCTTTTCTCATGGCAACATAATGCCTATAGGAGGTCAACATAATCCGTCACAAAAAATACACAAAACAAACACATTTTAGAAACAAAAAAAAAAAAATTAAAACAAAATCATTTTAATAATAGTACATTCTTAATAATGTAATAATATAATATAATACTATTTATCCAAAACACAAAAACACACATTTTAGAAACAAAACAAAAAAATAAAAAACATTTAAATTTTTTTAAAAATAATCATTTTAATAATAATACATTTTTAATAATGTAATAATAATATAATATAATACTTCTAAGCAAAAAATAATATAATACCATATTAATAATAATAATATAATATATGATATTAATAATAACATATATATCGACGTATTTTATAGAGATTAGATTTAAGATATATATATTAGTTAATATTTATTAATTTTTTCAATTAAATTTTCTATTATAATATAATGAAATAGACTAATCACTACACACTCTTATCCCCATTTAAATTATAAATTTGGAATTGCTTTTTTCAAAAAATCCTAACATCTTAAAAAACAAAACAACAAAAGAAAATGACTTTTAAGGCCAAGGCCAAGTTGGTCCATATTATCCTCACTTTTCACTGCCCCACAAAATTATTTAGAGTTTGATGGACACTAATGGTTCATACTTGACAAGAGTTATACTCAAATTGTACCTAGTGCATAGTGAAGGACAAATGATTCCTCCTCTTTGCATGCATTAGTTGTGTTGTGCCTTGTACAAGGCCATGTCAATCCACTGATGAATCTTGCAAAGTTGCTGGCCATGCGAGGATTTTTCATAACTTTTGTTACTATTGAATGGATGGACCAACACCTCTTAAAAGCAACTTCAAAAGATCCAGCTACACGTGACCGTGAGGTTCAAGAGACGGGTTTAAATTTTTTGTTGTTAAATATCCCAGATGGCTTACCGTCAGAACATGGCCGAACTTCTGATATGGGTGAGCTTTTGATTTTGCTGCAAACTTTGGGACCTGCTTTGGAAAGTGTGTTAACTGTAGCAAATAAATATGTATAGCCAATCACTTGCATTGTTTCAGATAGCTTTTTCTCTTACAACAGAGGTAGCTAAAAATATTGGGGTGCCCAGAGTTCTCTTCTGGACTATTTGTACTGCATCACGGTACAATGGCAACACAATGTCTATAGGAGGTCAACACAATCTGTCACAAAAATTAAAAAACACAAACAAAACAAAAAATAAAAATGAAAATTAATAAAAAAAACCATTTTAATAATAGTACATTTTTAATAATATAATATAATACTATTTAGCCAAAAAAAAAACAAACACATTTCAAAAACAAAAGAAAAAAGAAAAAATATTTTAAGAAAAAATAAAAATAAAAAAAATCATTTTAATAATAATATATTTTTAATAATGTAATAATAATATAATATAATACTTCTAAGCAAAAAATAATATAATACCATAATAATAATATAATATATGATAATAATAATAAGATATATATTGCATATTTTATATAGACTAGTATATATATCTTAAATACTAATCCATATAATATATGCCGAGATATATCATTTTAAAGACTTATTTTATTTATTTTAAAAAAAAATTGAAATATCATTAGGGATTAAGGTTACCTATTTTATTTTGTAGTTAGAGTTAGAGTTAGGTTCAATATTATATTATATCAATATTTTATTATTAATCTCTTTTTTTATTTGGATAATGTTTTGGATAGGGACAAGAATGTGACAGTGGATTTTTTTTAAATAAATATTTCTAATATGTCTTGTGCTTTTTATTTTTTTTAAATAAATATATATTATTAACTCGCTCCTTTTTGTTTTTTTTTTGTTTTTTAAGAATTGTGGCGTGTTGCCATTGTAGGGTTACGCCTCTCAACGTAATTATATTTAAGATATATATACTAGTGAATATTTATTAATTTTTTTAATTAAATTTTCTATTATAATAAATGAAATAGACTAATAACTACACACCCTTATCCCCATTTAAATTATAAATTTTGGAATTGATTTTTTCAAAAAAAACCTAGCATCTAAAAAAACAAAACAACAAAAGAAAATGACTTTTAAGGCCAAGGCCAAGCTGGTCCATATTATCCTCACTTTTCACTGCCCCACAAAATTATTCAAAGTTTGATGGAGACACTAATGGTTCATACTTGACAGTTTGTAAACTTATCTTTGCAATGTTTTTGGTGGTCTCACAACAAGAGTTATACTCAGACTGTACATAGTGCATAGTGAAGGACAAATGATTCCTCCTCTTTGCACATAGTAGTTGTGTCATGCCCTACACAAGGCCATGTCAATCCAATGATGAATCTTACAGAGCTATTGGCCATGTGAGGATTTTTCATAACCTTTGTTACTACCGAATGGATAGACCAACACCTCTTAAAAGCAACTTCAAAAGATGTAGCTGCACGTGACCATGAGGTTCAAAAGAGGGGTTTCAATTTTCTATTTTTAACTATCCCAGACAACTTATCATTAGAACATGGCCAAAATTTTGATATGGGTGAGCTTTTGCTTATGCTGCAAACTTTGGGACATGCTTTGGAAAGTGTGTTAACTACAACGGATAAATCTGTACCGCTAATCACTTGCATTGTTTTAGATAGCTTTTTCTCCTATACAACAGAAGTAGCTAAAAATCTTGGGGTGCCCAAAGTTTTCTTCTCGACTACTTGTATTGCATCACCAAGTACAATGACAACACATTGCCTATAGAAGGTAGCACAATCCGTCACAAAAAAACACAAAAACAAACACATTTTAGAAACAAGACAAAAATTAAAAAACAAAAGGGTAAAAGTACAAAGCTATGTCACACTTTTAGCCAACTTATCAACACAAATGAATTTTAGTTTTTGTAACTAAAACTTAATTTTGGTCAAACATATGACCTAGTAAGATTAATTGTAGCTAAGTTAGATATTTCCACAATTTTAACAACTAAAATTATAGGCTAAATGCATATGTAACACTACTTTGAGGCTAATTTATTGAAAAAATCTGATTATTTGAAAAAATTGTTGTTTCAACAACTCCTACACATGTAAGTAATATTTTTTTTAAATATAAAAAATATTTTTTTGTAGATCCATAAGTATAGTGTTCAAAAATATATATTTCAATAGTTTAATTATTTTTTATATTTTATTTATTTATTTTACTAAAAATAGGTTATCAACACTTACCATGTTAAGAAAAAATATTAAAACTTATTAAAAAAATTTAAAAAATATGATGCACTAGATAAAATAATCTATATCAAGATGGTATATTTTTTTTTCTATTTTAGATAAATATTTTATATAAAAGTTGATGTCAAATGGAAACAACTATGTTTTAATACACACACATTTTAATATTTATTTAAAAATATATGTTTATCAAAATTGAAAAAAATATATCCATGCACTAAATGTTTAAGTTATAAACACACACAAAAAAAAATTGAAGGAAAAAAAAAAAATTACTATATAAAATTTGACGTCTCATGTAAATTCATTTTTCAACATTTTATCAACAACTAAATTATATTATTAATTTATAAAAAACTATTTTAATTGTTTTTTTTCATTTTTTTAAAAAAATATAAACATAAAATGTACTAAAAAATACATATTTTATTAGTTTACATCATTTCAAAATTCAAAACATATATGCCACTTTTTAGTGATTCAAGTTTAAAAGTCGGATAAGTTGGTTGTTTCTTTATAAAAGTGTGACATAGTTTTGTACTTTTACTCAAAAAACAAAAAAATATTTTAATAATAGTACATTTTTATTTTTTTTAATTTTAATAATATAATAATAATAATATAATACAATACTATTTAACCAAAACACAAAAACAAAAACAATTTAGAAACAAAAAAATATATATAATACCATATTAATAATAATAATATAATATATGATAATAACAATAAGATATATATCGGTATATTTTATATAAATTATATTTAAGATATATATACTAGTAATTTAACAAGTGGGATTAAATAACGCTGGCCAAAATGTACCCACAAAGCTCCAATGTCCATGGAGCTCAAAATTGTATTTGGGTTGTTGAAGATTTATATTCAAACGATTGAGTTTAAATTTGATGGATTAAAATGTACACACAGAGCTCTAATGCCCACGAGACCCAAAATTACATTTGGGCCCCATTTAAGCATTGGAGCTTTTGAGCACATTTTGATGTACGAAATAGAATCCAAACTATTAAATTATAAATAAAATCAATAGTTGTGAAAAATAATTTAGGGCTAGATTTAAAATATTCAATGTTTGAATTAAAATATTAAGAAATTAAAAAATTATAGACATGAGAGTAAGCCTTAAAATAGTCAATCACTCCCACTCTTAGGCCTTTACTTTTTTTTTTTAATTTTTTTTAATTTTTTAAATGAATGATTCACCATGGCAATTAATGCATTTACCTATTTTTATCAAGATTGTCAAGATTTTCGATAAATTTCTAGTGATTTAATAAAAAATACCAATAAAATTAATATATTTTTTCAAAAAAAAGGGAAAGATTTGCACAATAGAAATTAATATTTTTTCAAAAAAGAACGCATCAGGATTTTATCTTTTTTCAAGGGGGTTTCTTAAAGTTATCATTATTATTGATAAAAAAATTAAAAAAAAAAGAAATAAATAAATAAAACACTTTTAACAATTTTTTTGATCAATAAAACAACCAAAAGAATTGTATATTAAGGTTATTTACACCAAAGGTATTCCCTATATGAAGTGAACAAATTAATTTTGAAAATCAACATTTAAAAATTGTAGAGAAGGATGAAAGACCATTGAAATGATCTCAACCATCACATTTTCTAAAATATTAAAAAATGTAACATATAATTAAAGAAAAAACATCTTATCAAGTCTTAACTTTAAATTAAGAAAAGATAGAATAAAAATTGTTTTTTCCTTTTAAACTTTTAAAACTTAAAACTGCTTTTTGTTTATTGTTAACATATTGAAGTAGAAGTTGTTGAAATTTTGAAGGTAATCTAGTGTGTTCATGTTGTTTTTTTAGGAAGCTTCAAAATAAAGTTTATCTTATTGTCAGTGACCAGCTTATATTAAGGAATATTTTAAAATCTATGAAAATGAAAAGATTGGAGAGATTTGTCCTTCCTATCTATCAGATGGACCCAAAATAGATACATAGTTATTTGGTTGGTGTGATCACCTCTATCATGGTAGTTAAGCTAGAAGTCTACCCCTACTCTACCTCCTTAACAAGTTAAAAGCCTTCATGAGTTTCATTGCTCAATAATGTCATAGACTCACTATAATTAACAAGCCAAAAGTGCATAACCATTTTGATATGGTGATTATCTTATTAAATGAAATAGTGTTCTAACAGTAACAATAAAGGAAAGTTAAGTAGTTTATATGATTTATCCTTTGTATATATCAGATGAACCTAAAATAGATACATAGATGTTTGATTGGTGTGCACAATAGCGCTTGACAAAATTGTTCAAAACTCAAGCATTCATCAAGTATGTTTTTCATTAAAGCTTAATTTTGTACTCTTCAAGCATAATTTCTCTATTCTTCACCTAGGTTGTAGCTAGTAATATTGATTTTGTTGGGAGACATGGTTTGACTTAGAAAAAAGTATGAGAATAAGATGAGGGTTTCTTCATTGAATTAAACATATTAGATTAAAATAACAAAAATTCTTGTATAAAGAATGAAATATTTTTTCCTTAAGAGTATCAGTATACATGAGAAAAAATGGTACCATGAATTCTTCAAATTCCTTTCACTTCACTAGTACGTTCTTTGAGTTCTTTGTTGCAAGTTTTATATTTTTCTTCATTGTATTCTCTCTTTTTGTAGAGACAATGGACAATGATCTACAGTATAAATAGTTCGTTTTAGTTATTTGATTCGAAGGGATATCCACTACCAACTAGGAATTTGATATTTTAACATGTTATATTTTTAACTGATATGATATGTTACTTATCCTATTGACCAAGTCTACAAAGTAGGATTGCCAACAGTGAACAAAATCTAGGCAGAATGATACCGTGCATTTATCTCATCCACCATCAATCAATTGATTTGGGTTTTATGTTCACTTTTACATTTGACTAAACCATCAACTATTTTGTGGAAATTTTTTGTAGTTTTTTGGCGTGAGACAGGTTTTAGATTGAAACCTCACATTATATAGTGTATTAGCTAATTAATTAGAGAGGTATTTTACAATGTCAATAAATCTTGGAGAGCAATTGTTAAATGATGAAGGAGCATAGATGGGTCCATAGACAATCCACGTCAACCCAAAAACATATTTTATCTCAGTTTTGGTTTTGGTTAATTATTTTATTTTGGTGTTGGGTGAAATTTTGGTGTTTCCACGCATGATAAATTTTTAATGAAATTATTGTCGCAAATTGATAAAATGTTGAGTGAATTGCCAGGCACAGCAGAGGAATTTCATTTTTCTTATTATCTCCCATGTATTTTAAATTCAATGTGCTAAGGGGTTGAATTGTCTATTTTTTGTATATTATAAATCTTTTATTCCAAAATTTCTAGGCAAGGGGGAATATCATTTAAAAGAGGAGAATAAAAATCAAATGGATAACGAAAAGAAATAAAACTCTACACGAAATTCTGGGGAAAATGAAAAGACATTGGAGAGGGGAAGCGTAGAGGTTGTTGGGAGGAGATTAAAATTAAAATTCAGACCAATTTCAAAATTCACTTTTGGCTGCTAGTGAGAGGGGTGTGGAAATGAGAAAAACCAAAATTAATTTACTGTTGTAAATGTATTGTGTGAATTGTGTAAATAATGAGTAATAAAACCACACAATCAATGAAACATATTATATTTGAGAAATTGAATTGAATTGAAACAAAACCAATTCCCTAAAATCATTCCATTGTTTCCTATCTTCAGGGATTCATTAAATCATGGTGGCTCTCAGATTTGTGTATGCACTATGATTGTTAGAATGACAACCTGAGGAACAAAATGTTGGAAAATGCAGTAAATCTATTCCTACATGATGATTGATAAACTATATGATTTGCTGAGTGATGCTATGATAATGATATTGTGATAAAGATATGATGCTAAATGTTGTGATACAAAATGTTGTATAAAAACTACTATGATAATGGAAATGCACCTAATAACTAAGCCATGATTCTAAACTAACTTGCTTCTAATTACTAATTGCTAAATGCTCTAAATGCTCAAAGTGCTCCAATGTAATTTCTATAGAGTAATATTTCTCAAAGATGGGATATCAAATGTTGGAGAATGAGGCTGCATTTATAGGATTTCCAAGGCATATTGTGATGTGGCAGCAACCAACAGTCAAAATTTCAACTAGAAAGATCGAGGGTGGAGAGTGAAGAAGTTAGAGGGAATCATGGAGAGTGTTCCCTTTAATAGAATACAATGCCAAGTGTGAGAGAGAATAAAATGGTGGAGAGAGCCAAGTGTCTTAAGTTTGTTTCAAAATTTGTTGAAGATAATTCCAATTTAAAATTAAGGATATTTAAATTCATGAGACACTTGATGAGGTTGCAAGAGGAAAAGCTGGAGACATGTGACTAAATTCAAATTAGGAATTATTCAAACTTAGTGAGAAGATATTAATTAAATAAAACAAACTATTTGAATTTGTTTATTTAATTAAAATTAGAGGAATATGATTTTAGATAAGAAGAATTTAGAAAATGTGAACCATATAAATAAATTTCGAATTTATTTATAAGTAGACGAAATAAGAGGTTAATTAATTAAATAGCTTGTATTTTGAATTTTTGAGAATTTTTGAATTTTTTGAAATTTTGATGATTTTTTGAAATTTTTTCGTTAATTTAATGATGATGTTCAATTTTTTAATGATGTCTCAACAATTTATCTCTCAAAAAATGATGTTGAACCTGCGGGGTGATGAATTGATTAATTAAGCCCCTTTTGAAAAATAAAATAAAACAAACCCATTAAATTCCCACTTAATCACCCATTAAAAGGTTAAAAGATGTGATTTGAAGTTCATTTGTGCATTTTCATTTTGAAGAAATTGAGTGATTAGAGTGACCTAGTGCAAATTTGGCAAGATGGTGATTCTGATCCAGACCCACCGATTCAAGTGCATGTGATGTCACAACCGCCCGATCGCATATGGACCTCCGGTACGTACCCCGAAAAAACTCCTCATAAATTTTGAATGTCATTTTTCTTGCATTTTTTATGTTTAAATTCTGCCTTTTCGTGTTTTAGCGCATAGGGTACCCAATGTAGCGCATCGGGTCACTATTCTAGTGCATCAGGTAGATTAGTGCATAGGGCTAGATTTTTAGTGCATAGGAGCTTTTAGCGCATTGATTGCATGAAGTAACACATTGATGGGATGATTTAGCGCATAGAGTGATATAGCACATTTAGGGCATGATTTAGCGATTTCAATCAAAAGTTTAGCGCAAATGGCTATTTGGCGCATTACTGCCACAAAGTAGCGCATTTGGTAGATGTTTTAGCGCATAAGGGGTTTTAGCGCTTCACGACCCTGTTTTGGGGCATCGATGAAGTTTTCTAGCGCATCCATATTTTTAGTGCATGGAAGCACTATTTCAGTGCATCTAGGCCATAATGATGAATTTTTTATTAGACTCCTTGATTTTGATGATTGTTGATCGCATCAGCCGATGTTTTGATGACATTGATAGATTAGATGATAATTGACCCCATGATAGGTGAGGATCAATGATAGATGCTCACAAGATGTAATCAAAATCTCATCAGAGCTGATTAGATCGATAGGCTGATTGATGTTGATTGATTGATAAGATTGTTGATTTGCGATATGTTATGATGATAGGAGCCTTTGACAGTCCTCATGTCGTGGGAGAATTTTCCAATGACCTAGGATTTGATTCCACATCTAGATCAGACCGATCTAAATGTGATTGGACGATGCAGATTGACTTCATTGCTTGACATGCCTCAACATAGGATTAACAGGGGACTTCTGATCGCTTTGGTAGAGAGGTGCCACAGTGACCAAAACACCTTCCACTTAGCGACTGGTGAGATGACAGTGACACCAAAGGGTGTATAGCTAATTTTGAAGATTCCTGTTGTTGGAGAGCTGGTTGTGTATGATTTGACTGAGTAGGGAGGGATTGATGCACTTCAGAGAGTTTTTGAGGATGACCAGATATGTGGTTATGAGATTCCATGGCAAGAGATGGTGGATGCATATGCGACACTGCCATGTGTTCTTGCTGGATTTATCGGAGGTTTCCTATGTCCCAACCACAGGTCGAAGGGACTTTCAATTGGTTGGGGTCAGATTTTGGAGAGCATGATTATGCAAGGGACCATATATGCATGGGGATCCTGCATGCTTGCACATTTGTACCATGATCTACATCATGTTGTGTACCTTAAAGCATCTAGTTTATCAGCTGGAGTTACATTACTGAAGATATGGGCATGGGAGCATATAGCTATCACTCGTCCTATTATAGATAGACAACAACCAACTGGTCGACCATACGTACACAATACACATGTCCAGTTGTCCAACATAAGATAGGAAAACTAGAGTACTGGAGGAGGGTATTGGATGACCTCGAGATAGTGACATGGTGGCCATATGTGGACTGTGAGTAGTGGCCAGAGGATGATACAAAGATTCCATATGCGTGTTCATTGAGATACTTGATCGAGAGGACCCCTTTTATTATTGAGAGATTCTTGCTCACGAGAGTACTGCAACAGTATGGCAGAGTACAGGGCATGCCCCAGGGAGTGGCTCTTTGTGCACGATGACAATAGGATGTTCTAGAGTGGGGGCCTTGCTATCATATGATGCAATGGTTGAGGAGTATCAGGGGTTGTAGGCAGTGATATGGTATTATCATTTGGAGATTATAGAGGCTATAATTTCAGAGGAGTATGCTCAGTATTTCTTTGCACATCCCTTCCTGTGGATATGTAGTCTAGATGAGCCGATACCTACACTATACGATGATGAGAGGGCACCACCACATGCATGTAGGTGGAGGAGAGATGGAGGAGATGATGAGGAGGAGGAGGGAGAGAGCAGTGATGATGGAGATGGGGATGGAGATGGTGGAGGTGGCGGAGATGGAGGGGGAGGTGGAGATGGTGGCAGAGATGGAGATGGTGGTGGTAGGCATGTGTTAGATCTCAGAGTGCCTTAGAAGAGGTGATCACTGGTGGCTACAACACAGTAGCATGTTCAGATTCGATTTCCCTCACAACAAAAGACACGAATAGTTGTGCTACAAGTCCAGGTATAGACTTTGCAGGGTCGGCTGGCATAGGTACAAGATTTGCTACAGAAATAGGCCCAAACGCAGATGTAGGCACAAGCACAAATTGCCACACTTACCACATAGAGAGATAGCCTAAGTCAGTGGTGTGAGCAGGCAGAGGGTGTGGCAAAGAGACTACAGAGAGTGGTTGAGGGCACCTCTATAGCGGATTACCTTAGAGAGGTACGATGCTTTGCTAAGGAGGCTGAGTACTACATACAACGATATCATGAGCTAGTGCCTCCAGAGCGTCGAGTCAGCTATGCTCAATCTACCAGTGCCCATACTCATTCTAGGACTACCAGCAGGGGTGTTATAGGGCCACCACCTCGCAAAAATCCAGGGGAAAGGCCATCAGGTGTAGTAGGAGGTACATGGCCATCATTGTCTAGGGGCAACAACACATAGCCCTTGTTATGATCACTTCTGATGTACTTGAGACATGATGTATACCTCGATTCCGTTGAGACATTATGGTTTCTACCATTTTTTTAATGTTATATCTCTCTACATATTTGGACATCATTGTACACTTGACATTATTATTTTGAGATTTATATGAGATGTAGTGATGGTTAGAGATCGATATGCATTTATGTGCATTTATGATGGATGCCTACGATGGATGCATTTAATTTCTATGTTATGATACTTATATGATGTTTATATGTTGCTTATATGATGATTATGTATGGATGCAATGATGATATGCTGACGTATGAATGATGATTCTATATGTTCTTATGCATGATGCTTTATGCTATGAGATGGACACAAATGAAATGTGATGCCCCTTATGTTTGTTGTATTTTCTTAGTGCAAATATATGATACTTTTATACTATATGGGATGAATTTGATTATACAAATGAGATGCAATGCACTTCTTGTTGTGTTTTCTAATGCAAATATTAGGATGTAATGCATGGATGGATGAATGACGTGATAATGCTTTCTAATGTATATATGATAGGAAAATGATTATGCAACTACATGAGAATGATATGTTTTTGTTAATGTAAAATGTACTTAATCCATTAATGATAGAAATAACATCATTTTGAAAATTGTGCCAGCCTTAGAAAATCCATAAATATAGATGCAAAACTAATATGGATGCAATCTAACTTAACAATGCGAATCTAATATGCAATGTTGTCATTATAACAGTTGATTTGTCATGCTTTTATCATCATTGAGCCTTTAAATTGTTGAAAGTGAGTACAAACATCAATGGTATAATTAGACCATGATGACCTGAGTACTACTTCCATGATTTTTGATATTGCAAGTTAACACAAGCATCTAGGTATAATTAAACCGAGATGACCTGAGCATTTCACGCATAAATAGACAAGAGTTAATCATTTTCCTATGCAAATTTTGAATGTCATCAATGATACTTTGTAGAGCACGTCTCGTGACAATTTGCACAGTAGTAATGATTAACTCACAGACAACAGACAAGGAAAAATCATTCTCCTTCCTTGCTCCTCTAGTTTATGACATCATTGAGTTTCTCTAGAGAAATGATAACAAAAATCAAAGTACAACAGTTGAACATACGTGCTAAAGTGATAAAACCATGACTCAAAAGAACATCATCCATTTAGATTTGATTTGATTGATTGATTTAGCTGTTTGATATGGATGGTTTGTTTTGCATGGTTTGTTATCGAATGCTTGTTGATGTTCAATGTTGAGATGCACTATGATCATTGTGTTTTCTGTGTTGTCTAACTGTTGTTTGTCTGTTGGTTTAAGCTCAAAGTTTATTGCCCCCAATGAGTTTAGGATTTTTCCCCTAGTCTAGGGTGAGACACGATCGCAATGCCAAGATATGTACATGAGGTTTTCCGGTGACAAGCAGAATGATGGTGAAAGTGAACGACCAAAACATGCTCAAATACATGGAAAAACCAACCTATCACAAATTGCGCTTGTTGCCAGGTTTTCACTACTTGTTTTTATTGCACTTTTTTAGATTTTATGATTTTTTTGACTTTTTTGATTTTTGACTTTTTTTGTATTTTTCTTTTTTTTTTTACATTTTTTTGGATCTTTTTTTGATTTTTTTGTTGTCACCAAGACGCTTGTTTTCTAGGTTTTCATCAAGGTAACCATTTTTCAGGATATTTTCTCATTTTTTTGTATTTTTTTAGGACTTTTAACGTGCACTGGATGAACTAGGTGTAGAACTTCTTGAGATGTAGATTGTTGATAGGTTCCTCAAACAAATCCACTTCAAGTGTGGACTACTGATAGGCTCAAGATCCATAGACTGATATGATGACAAAGGGACCTAGCCAATTTGGTTCAAACTTCCCCTTCTTTTCGCGATCCTGTTGATTTCGCAGATTCTCTTTCAGGACCAAGTCACCAACTTGAAATGTTCTTGGTTTGACCCTATGAGAAAATATCCACAACATGCTGATGATGTTTATCCAACAGTTCTAACTCCTATAGCCTAGACACCCGATAATCTTCATTTGAAATGATCCCCTTTAGTGACACGTGGAGTGATGTTTGCTCAACCTCAATAGGTAGAATGGCCTCTGATCCATATACAAGAGTGTATGGTGTGACTCCTGTTGGGGTGCGGATACTAGATCTGTAATCCCATAAAGAAGGATTTAGTTGAATATGCCAATCACGTCTAGCATCATTGACAGTTTTCTTTAATATTTTCAAAATGGTTTTGTTTGAGGCCTCTGCTTAGCCATTTCCCTGAGGTAGTACGGTGTAGAAAATCAATGCTGGATATGAATCCTTTCACAAAGTTCTTGGATGTCCTAATTCTTGAAAGGTCTACCATTGTTAGTGACAATGGACTGAGGAATGTTGTACCGACAGATGATGTAATTTAGGATAAAAGAGATAATTTTTTTTCTTGTGATTGTGGTTAGGGGAACAACTTCAATCCACTTTGTAAAATACTTTGTGGCTGTGATGATGAATTTGTGTCCATTGGATGATGACAAATGAATTTTACCTACAAGATCCAATCCCCACTGACATAAAGGCCATGTTGATGCAAACAGTTGTAGCTCCTGTGCTAGTGTGTGTATGAGGTTGTCATGAATTTGACATTTATGTAATTTCTTGATAAATTGAAAAGACTCCTCCATATTCGGCTAGTAATACCCTAAATGTAGGATTTTCTTAGTGAGAGTTAGACCACTTGAATGAGTTCCACAAATACCTTTATGAACCTTGCATAAATCAGTTTCAGCTTCGTTACTTTCAAGACATTGAAGGAGAGTACCATCAAGACCTTGTCGATAAAGTACATCGGCTATCAAGGTAGGTCAAGTTGCTTGTCGAATAAAGTTTCATTTCTGGTTTCAAGATAGATCTGGTGGTAGGGTGTTGTCTCTTAGGTAAGTATAGATCTTCCCATAGATTGAGGATTCAATGTCGACTAGATGGCATATGACTCGGGATTCGAGGTTATCATAGGCAGGGTTAAACACTTGTTCCACCATGAACTTATAGCGACTTTGTTTTTTAGGTATCTGTAGAAGAGAAGAAATGGTCGCCATAACATCAACAACTTTGTTGTCAGCTCTTGGAATTTGTTCAAATTTGATCTCCACAAAGTAATTTTTAAAGTCATCTACCATTCTTTTATATGGCATCAATTTGTCATCTTTCGTCTGGAAGTCATCATTAACCTGATTTATGATCAATTGAGAATCTCCATAGACATGCAACTCTGTAATTTTCCACTCCACATCTGTCTTGATACCAATGATCAATGCTTCATATTCAGCTGTGTTGTTAGTGCAAGGAAACATTAATTTTTAGGACTTTGGAATGGTGTATCCTTGAGGCATGACAAATAGGATTCCTACACCTAATCCATGTTGTGTGTAAGATCCATCAAAATACAACATCCAATGTTATGTTGACACTATTAGGACATTTGCATATAGAAACTTAATGTTCATGTTATGATTGTCTTGTAATGGTGCTTTAGATAGTTGATCCGCTATGGCTTGGCCCTTGATTGCTTTCCTGTCCACAAAGTGGATGTCAAACTCACTCAATATCGATTTGGATAGTCTTCCTGTCAGGGCAGCTTTGCTAAGTAGATACTTCAATGGATCAATTTTTGCTATGAGTTTATCAATTTGGCTAGTCTTCTTGTCAAGGCAGCTTTGCTAAGTAGATACTTCAATGGATCAATTTTTTCTATGAGTTTGATGGTATGGGTTAACATGTAGTGTCTTAGTTGTTGAGTAGCAAATACTACTGCCAAACAATATTTTTCAATAAATGTGTAGTTGATTTCATAGCCATTCAAGGTTCTGCTGATGTAATAAATAGGCCTTTCTTTTCCCGCAGAGTCTTCCTGTGCCAATAGAGCACCCAAAGATACCTTTGTTGTTGCTATGTAGAGTAATAATGGTTTTCCTTCTATTGGCGGTACTAGTATGAGTGGAGACATCAAATACTACTTCAATTGATTAAAAGCTACACATTTTTCATCCCATTTGAAAGAAACATTCTTGTGTAGCAAGTGATTAAAAGGATGAGTTTTATCTGCCATTTGTGCAATGAACCTCCTGATAGATTGGAATTGTCCCTGTAAAGATCTAAGTTAGTTGATATTCTTAGGAGGAGGCATCTCCATGATGGCTTTGACTTTTGTAGGATCCACCTCAATGCCTTTAGCTGATACTATATACCCCAAAAGTTTAGCTGATGTCACACCAAATACACATTTCTTGGGATTTAATCTCACATTGAATTTCTCCAACTTGGTAAATATTTTATCTAGGATTTCCAGATGTCCTTCCCTAGTGTGATTTTTCCAATAGGTCATCTACATAATCCTCCATAAAGGTCTGCATCATATCATGAAAGATAGTGGTCATCACGCGTTGATAAGTAGCCCCAACATTCTTCAACCTAAAAGGCATGGCGTTCCAACAAAAAGTACCCCATGGAAATGTGAAAGTAGTTTTCTCTTGGTCTTCTAATCCTTTTTTTATCTGATTATAACCTGAAAATCCGTCCATGAGTGATAACATTTCATGTCTAGTTGTCAAATCTACAATGATGTTAATGTTAGGCAAAGGAAAATCATCTTTCAAACAAGCCCTGTTAAGATCTCTGAAATTCGTACATATCCTAATGTTGTTATCTAGTTTTGAAATTGGTACAATGTCTGAGATCCATTCAGCATAATCAATAGGTTGGATAAATCCTGCGTCCAATAGTTTCTTCAATTCAGCTTTCACCAGTAGGGCAATATGCGGATGCATTTTCCTCAAAAAAAATTTCATTGGTTTCACTCTAGTTGGTAGTGATAAATGATGCATTATAAGCTCTGGATCTATACCTGGCATAGCATATGACCAAGCAAAGTTGATTTGTATCTCTTCAAAGAACTTAGTGAAGCTTGGATTTTCTTCCTCTGTCATGGATGTTGCTAGATGTAGAGTCTTGACTGTTTCAGGTGTACCAATGTTGATGGACTATGTGGGATCAATTAGTATTGGATATCTCTCATGATAGTGCTTGGGAATAGTATCAAGTCTCCCATCTTTCGACGCCTCAAAGAGGTTTTCACCATTAGATGCACTCTTTATTTTTACTTTTTCTTGATTTAATATTCCCATTAAATGGTTTTCACCATTAGATCAATTTTTGATATTCATTTTGTAGCTGAGAGATTTGGAACTCCCCTCGTCTGAAGCGTCATTATGAGATTCGCTGGTGGAGCACATTTCGGGATTATCAGAGCAAAGGAAGTTCACAATGGTGTCATTGCTTGAAAAGATAGGGATGTCTAGCAGCTCGTTTTGGTCCCAGTCAATTAGTTCGGGGTGTACCAATGGCAAGGAATCATCAGATTGGTTAAGGTCAAAAGGGATTAGTGTTCTGATAGCAAAATTGTCAAAGTTTTCAATAGCAATATCAAGGTCTATGATGTTACTCTCTTACAAATTGTCTATCTCGCTCGAAGTCTGATCGTCTTCACTGGAGTCATTGATATGTTGTGATCCAAATTAAATAGGTCTAGACCCTGAACTTTGTCCCTCCATACGTGTTGGTGTATACCTTTTTATCACATCAACTTGTTTGTCTTCAAAGGATACCTCAGATAGGGAATCCCATTCATATTCATTTGAATCAGTTTCAGAGCTATCTTGCAATTGGAGGATTCATTCAACAATTTGTTGCCTGGTTTCTTCTTTTGACTCTTCTCTGTATCCCATCCCTATTTTTTCTTTTGGATTGGTTATGATTGGTTGAATTGGTTCAATGATGCCTTCTTTTCTTTTGCCAACAGGACTGTTTCCTTCGTATCCCATCTTTTCTAGGATTGTTTTCCCTTTCCCATATTGATCTGTTTGCACATTAGAAGTTGATGCTTGTGATGTTTCCTCATCTTTGTACAACCAATTTAGAATGTCCTTGTCTTCTGATTCATCTACTAAAGTGCTTGCTTTTACAAATTTACCCTCAAAAAGTGTGGTAGGCTGCAAGGATTGTTGTTTTGATGTGGATGACTGTCCATATGACTTAGGAGAAGACAACAACTGTGAAAGACATAATGATTTCTCAATAGAATATTACCTGATGCCTTTGTCTTTCAATTGGACCTTTTTCTCAAATAGTTTTGACAAAGCATTTAGTTGACTTTCATTGCTTGAAGATGTGGAATCACTAATGCCCTTATCCTTTGACTGAACTTTCTTCTTAGGCTAATTTGACAAAGAGCTGATTTGATCTTCCTTGTTTGAGGAACTAGGAGTGATAGCTTCCTTGTTGTGTGGCACAAAGGTGTCTTGGACTAATTTAAGGGTATTGCAATATTGAGGATTGTTGGAATCAACTGAAATGGTGATTTCTTGTCCGTTGAAAGGAAATTTCAAATATTGGTGATATGTAGATGGCACTGCTTGCATCTCATGAATCCAAGGACGTCCCAAAAGTATATTTTATGTCAACTCTTTGTCCAACACTTGGCATATTATATCTTTTACAACTGGTCCTACTTGAATTGGTAACACAATTAGTCCTTGGGAAGATCTCTCTTCATCATCATAGGCTTTTATAGTGATTTTTTTTCTAGCATCAATTGAATTTTTTGAATATCCAAGTGCACAAATAAGTTTTGAAGTACAGATATTTAGGCCAACTCCACCATCTATTAGAACACATTTGACTTGGTGTTTGTGAATTAAACCCTCAATATGAAGAGAAACATTGTGTGGATGTGTAAGTGATAAGTCATCGTGTTTTGAAAATGATAGGCAATGAGGTGAGGTCAAGTGTCCCACCATAGCTTGGAATTGAAAAACTTCCAGATTATTTGGTACTGTGGTGGCTACTAGAGCTTGTTCTAAAATTTCTTTGTGAGCTGGTAAAATTTTCAACAGTTCCAATATGGATATTTGAGCTGGGATTTTCTGCAATTGATCAACTGTTGTATTCATTTGGCAGGGAAACAAATGTTTTAGAAGTACTTCCCTTTAAGACACACTTTGACTGAGCTCTTGTGGTTGTGTTGACTGGAATTTTGTCTTGTTTATCTCTAATTTTAATGACATTAATTTGATTATCATTTGCAACCATGTTTGTGATCAGATTTATTGGTGTGATTTCATTGATTGGATTTGATTTGATGTTGGTGCCATTAAGTTAATTTTCAGCTGTGACAATGTCTTTGTTTTGATTTCCAGCTGCAACAAGGTCTTTTTCATGCTCCATTGTGATGTCATTAATTGGATTATCAGCTGCAATAAAGTCTTGCTTGTCACGGGTTTGATCATCAACTACCTCAATATGAAGAATTGTAGAATCATAAACATAGTTCACATTTTTTCCTTTAGTGTTTGATGAAGAGGATTCCCCTTTTTCGTAGTTTGGTAAAGGATTCTTGAATGCATGATCAAAATTTGTTTGGGGTCCTTCTATTGATATTTCCTTTCTGTCAATCATATCTTGTACCAAATGTTTCAGTTGCATGTAGTCATTTGTTTTATGGCCCTTGTTTCTATGAAAGTCACAATAGTGTGCATCATTCCACCAAGAGGGTTTAACTCTTGGTTCCCAATCCCTTGCTTCCGGTAATGTTATAACTTTGGTTGCAAGAAGTTCCTTCAATGTTGATTTGAGTGACTATCCTAAAGGTGCGAATCTTCTTCGATTTGATGGTGTTTGATATGGTAGTGGTTTAAATTCAACATTGTTTTGATTGTTGTTTGAATTGGTATTCTGATTGGTGTTTTGGTTGGTGTTTGGACTATTTTAAGAGGTAGTGGTTGTCAAGTTAAAGACTGGTTTTGCATTTTGTGTTTTAGTTGCACCATCATTGTTACCAACATTTTTATTTCTTTGCCAAAATTTGGGTTTCTCATTGTTGTTATAATGATTGGAGGAGTTTGTTGAGTTGTTTCCTTCATTGTAAATTTTTAAGACTCCTCTCTTGACCAAGGCTTCTTCAATTTTGATTTCATTTTCAATCATTTTCTTAAAGGTGGGTGGAAATTGCAATTCAAGTCTATAGCTCATCTCATCATTTAGATTTTCAATAAAGATTTCCATCTTTTCCTTTTTAGGTATGGGACAAGCGTACCTTGCAAACAATCTTCTCCATCTTTGTAAAAATATAAGGAATGATTCACCCTTTTTCTATTTTGTATTGCAAAGGTCTTTCATGGTTATCTCATGTTGGATGATGAATTTATTAACCAGTTCTTCAAAGGTCTTAATACCTGGTGAAAGTTTGGAGAACCATTCCATACATTGTCCACCTAAGCTTTGTGGAAATAATCTCATCAAATAAGTCTCTTCGTGTGCAAATTCAAGGTTCATGGTTTGAAACTCCCTTACATGATCTATAGGATCAATTTTACCATTGTATTTATCATACTTTGGAAATTCACAATTCTTAGGAAAAGGAATCATGTTAACAGTTTAATCAAAAGGATATGGGAAAATGTCTTGTATCAATTAACTTTTTGTGGTTCCTCTTTGCATGTCTTGAATCTGTTGTTGGAGATTTTTCATTTGATGAGTTAATGCAACCATTGGATATGTGTTTGGTGGATTAGTTTCAATCATTTTGGGTGATCCTTTCAGTTGATTAACATCAAAGTCATGTGGAAGTTTGATACCTTGATTAGCCAACATTAAAAATTATTTTTCCCCATCTTTTCAAAGATCTTTTCCATGAATTTGTGGAACTTGGGATCTTGTTGAGCTGTTTAAATGTCTTCCTCAGTGATTTCATCAATTTCATGTTGGTGGAATCTATGGAATGGATTTTCTTCCTCTTCAGCCATGGTGTTTTGAGTTTCAATTTCCTTTTCCTTGAGTTTATACTTTTGTGATCTTGTTTGAACGGGCATACAAGTGTTATAATTTTCACTAAACTTTGATTTTTGTTTGGAGGAGTACCAAGGATAATAACTAAGTCAAATAGAATGAAAAATTCTATTGATGAGACTAAGTTTAATCTGATTATACAACATTGTTTTGTGATGAAGGATGACAGATCCTGATGATGAAACTTAGCTTAACAATTAGACATGTGATGGATGTTTAGGTACTTTAAGATGGTAGATCTTAGTTTAGTTGAAGGATTTTCACTTATAAAGACCAGTTTCACCAAGTTTAAGGCATTGTTATGATTGAGAAGTGATTTTATTTTGGAAAGATCCTGAATTCTAGTTTTAATTTTTTGACAAATGGTGAATTTTTCTCTCTAGTTTTGAATTAACTGGATGTGCTAAAACAAGGTATGGATGCACTAAAAGATGACACAAATGCACTAAAATGTGACTTGGATATGCTAGAATATTCATTGGTTGCACCAGAAAATGCCCTAGATGCACTAAATAAAGCCAGTGATGTGCTAGACTGCCCCTAAGTGTGATTTCAACTTAATTCTTTGTTGGACTATTAGGTAAATGCGCTAAATGGATGTGTAAATGCACTGTAAGATGGAACAGATGCGCTAGAAAGTGACCCAGAGGAGCTACAAGACAGACCAAATGCGCTGTAAAATGACTTAGATGCGTTAGACTGAACCCTAGATGCACTAGAAAATGCCCTATATGTGCTACAAGACAAACCAAATGCATTGTAAAATGACTCATATGCACCAGAAAAAATAGTGTATGTCCCAGAGCAGGGAATGTTTACACTAAACTGGAAATGTTTAGTGTTTTTGACAGTTTGTCTAGTTATTTTGCTTTTAATCAGTGAAATGGATGTTTCCAGGGTATAATCTTCTGAACAATGATTTTTGTTGGGTTTCCTTGTTTGTGAATTATGTGAATTAAATGTTCTTAAATGGACTATTTCTTGAAAAATGACTTCAAACACAACAACAAGTTGTAAAATAGTTGTTTCCAACCTAGGAACTAAAAATTGAGTGTATGTTCAAGAATATGGTCTGATTCCTTTGATTTCCACATGTATTAAACAAGAGAAAATAGATCAAACACTTTTCTAATGTCAAGGGTCACTTATAATATCACAACCCACATCTTAGAGCTATGTTAGCGTACACAACCCTGTCACCCCCTAGAGGGCGCCTGTGTTTTTGCCTTTCCTGGGTCTTAACCAAAGTCGAATCCTCCACTTTTGGCCAGTAATCCCTGATAGTTATATGGTGAGTATCTTGGGGGAAAATTCTTCTCTCCCCTTGCACCGTGATATTATAAGTGTTCAGAGATTGACTCGACTGGCTTCTAAACTTAAGGTTTGTAGTAAGGGTTTCCATTTTGTGTGGCAAATGATAAACTCCCTCAGGAGACCTCCCAACCTTTAGAACAAAGGGTTTGGGGATGGTTATCTTGCACACTACCGTTGAATTATGGTTTTCCCTGAATTCACTTTTGATTATAGTGGGTTGGAAAACTTGGATTTAGTTGTTCCCACTTAAGTTGTTCCCGTAGGGGGAGTACTTTTTCCCACTATGACAGGCCTTATAAAGGTGCTATCAAAACATAAAATAGCGAGTCTAGCATTCAGCTCACCCAGTGAAGGGGAGAGCATAGGCCCATCACTTTACAAGCACAGTAAACAAGGGGTTCATTAACCTTCTAATTAAACTAGGTGCCTAATTTAATCAAAAGAAAGCAATAAAACAACTCCAACCCCTGCAAACATCATTAGTAGTTTGATATAATTGTCTTTGATAGCGTTTAAAAGTACCTGCATAAATCAGTTCACAAAATTTTGAAATTCTACAAAGTAAACTAGGTGCGCTAAAACAAAATTCATATGCACTAAAAGATCACACAAATGCACTAAAATAACTATTCAATGTGCTAAAAGATAGACTAAATGCGCTAAAATATCAACCAAATGGGCTAAAATACCCCCCTGAATGCAACTAAAATATGAGTTGGATGCGTTGAAAGATGCCCTAGATGCGTCATAACAGGAACTGGATGCGCTAAAAGATGTTTTGTATGCACCAAATGAAATCACATATGCGCTACATAAGAGTTCACATCCAGATCTGTAAAACAACTTTCCAAAAAACGTCAATTAAAAGGGGCTAGGCCCCACTGTGGCCGCCAAAATGTATTGTGTGAATTGTGTAAATAATGAGTAATAAAACCACACAATCAATGAAATGTATTATATTAGAGAAATTGAATAGCAAATTGAATTGAATTGAAACAAAACCAATTCCCTAAAATCATTCCATTGTTTCCTATCTTTAGGGATTCATTAAATCATGGTGGCTCTCAAATTTGTGTATGCACTATGACTATTAGAATGACAACCTGAGGAATGGAATGCTGGAAAATGCAGTAAATCTATTCCTACATGATGATTGATAAACTATATGATTTGTTGAGTGATGCTATGATAATGATATTGTGATAAAGATATGATGCTAAATGTTGTGATACAAAATGTTGTATAAAAACTACTATGATAATGGAAATGCATCTAATAACTAAGACATGATTCTAAACTAACATGCTTCTAATTACTAATTGCTAAATGCTCTAATTGCTCTAAATGCTCAAAGTGCTCAAAGTGCTCAAATGTGATTTCTGCAGAGTAAGATTGCTCAAAGATGGGATATCAAATGCTGGAGAATGAGGCTGCATTTATAGGATTTCCAAGGCATATTGTGATGTGGCAACAACCAATGGCCAATATTTCAGTTGGAAAGATCAAGGGTGGAGAATGAAGAAGTTAGAGGGAATCATGGAGAGTGTTCCCTTTAATAGAACATAGTGCCAAGTGTGAGAGAGAATAAAATGATGGAGAGATCCAAGTGTCTTAAGTTTGTTTTAAAATTTGTTGAAGATAATTCCAATTTAGAATTAAGGATATTTAAATTCATGAGACACTTGATGAGGTGGCAAGAGGAAAAGTTGGAGACATGTGACTAAATTCAAATTAGGAATTATTCAAACTTAGTGAGAAGATATTAATTACATAAAACAAACTATTTGAATTTTTTTATTTAATTAAAATTAGAGGAATATGATTTTAGATAAGAAAAATTTAGAAAATGTGAACCATATAAATAAATTTAGAATTTATTCATAAGCAGACGAAATAAGAGGTTAATTAATTAAATAGCTTGTATTTAATTAATTGATTATCCTGACTGATTATAGGTGTATACAATAAGTGCCTGAATGGGGGTGTTGGAATTAGAGGAAAGACAATTCAAATTTCAGTGTGTAGGAGCATTAGGATTCTAGTGTAGCTGAAAATACAAACAAATGATTTAAAATTGTAATCTATTCTTCTTGTAATTGTAATCAGAAGTCAAAATTAATGAAATTGTAATTGATTTAAATTGTGCAAATTTTTATTGTTTTGTAACAATATTTTGTGAGTTTGAATTTGAAGTGGTTTGGTTGTGAGATTGGGTAGCCTGATAAGGTTCCTCTTTCTCGACTGCACCATTAAAAGAAAAAACATATTTTAAATTTGAGATATTTAATATCATAATCTTAATAATTAATAATAAATATAATATTTTCAAAATAAAAAACGCATAAAAAAAGAATATGCTTTGATCAACATTGTTACTTTTCTATCATTTTTGAATAAATATTTGAGAATATTTTTCTATAATACTTTAAGGAACTTGGCCTCACATTAAATATAAAGGAAGCAAGAAAGTCTATAAATAAAACTCAAGAGAATTTTTTTTGATAATGTAAGCAGCATTTACAGGGTGTTGTACCCTACGTAGAGATCCATAAGGGCCAAAAAGTCTAGATAAAAAAAGCATTAACCAAAACACCACACTAAAAAACACCTAACTAAATCCAAACGGAGACAGACAACACACATGGACCAACATCAAACTAGCAACATACTAGCTGGCATTCTCCCAATTCTTAGACAACAACTCAACCATATCATCATAAACCCACTCCCGAAGGTCCTCAGTCTTCTTTATCCCCATCTCATCCTTCATGGCAGCTGACAGGTTACTAGTGACATAGTGAATCATCTTGACCATGAAGCGGGTCAACCCAAGGAACTTTTTGTCCAGAATTTCCAGTCTATTTTTCAACATACCAATCTCCTCCTCACTGCCCGTAGTGTAGACAGGATCATTCTGCTCAATCTCCAACGGCTTTGACAAATGGGAGGCTGAACCCTCCTTCTAAGCTAAACCACTATCAGGAATAGAGGAGGGACCTCTAGTTTTCTCCTCATCCTCATCTGCCGACACCTCTTCCACATCGCTGCCTTTGCTATCAGACAACTCCTCTTCAGTATCCAAATCCCTAACCTGCACTTTTTTCTTGTTTTTAGCTAGCTTGCTAGAGCACCTAATGATGGCGTTGCAACCAATAACCAGGGTCTCCGCAACCACCGTATTGGAGACCACCGTATCACCCAAGGAATCCTTGCTCACAACATTCTTTCCTTTATTTGGAGGCACCTTCTCCTGCTTACCTTTTTTTTCATACTAGGCTTACCCGGGGTCTTAGCAGGGGTAGATTTCAGGTCACATAAGCTAATAGCTGCACTGGTTTGGGTAGCACCATCAGTACCCTTGTGTTTTTTTACAGTAGGTTTGGGTTTCTTAGCAGGGGCCGAGAGACTCTTTCTGACAGGGCCTTTAGATTTGGTCGGGGACAAGTTGGGCATGGTGGGGGGCTCAATTTCCTCAATACAAACAATTGATATAGGTTTTAGAGGGAACAAAGCTAGGTGGAAATGGTAGAGTCTTATGATAAGACTTTGATGGAGAGGTAGAGGAGTAGGTTCATTGGGGTTAGCAACAGCCGAATCAATACATTTTTCAACCAAATTTTCAAGGTCCATAAGCAGGTAGAAGGGAAAGCTCATAAGAACCTTATGCCTAAGATGATTTAACAAGGGAAAATAGTAGTATTAAAAAGTCTTGTACCTTCCTTCTAGTGTAATATACTTAATTAGAGCAAGGCACACCTAGTTCCACGGTTGTGGAAGTGCCTCCCATTCAAACCCAAACTGGTTGTGCACCGACGCCTCCTCCCCCACAAAAAAAATTATTCATACTTTCATTGTCCTGGGTCTTATAATGTTTAGGATGCTTCATTCTAGTGCATTGGAGACTCGTAGCCTGTGTGATAACTTCCTCATCCACTGTGAAGGAGATGCCACCAATGGTAACATGGCAATTCTTCCACGAATTAACAAACTGGGTTGACAGATTAGGGTCGTGACCCACAAGCCTCTCCATCATAGGAGCAATGCCACCTTTGACACAAATGTGCTAGACCAAAGGGTCTTTGCAAAATTCATTGTAGTTATCCAGTTCAATTCACACCCTTTCTCCTCCCATGATGTCACTTTGCACACTGTATAACCAAGAACCCTAGAAACAAAGGTTAGAGAAAATAGAAAGGTGGAAAAAACCCCTCACAATAAGGCATTTAATCCGTGAACGGTAAATTTTGGTAATCAATCCAATGGAAAAATCACACACATGAGCATAATAATTCCCTAAAACCATTTTAGCATAACCATTAATTGAGATCACATTGCATAACCAGCTAAGAACAAAGGACATGAAAGGTAGGGAAGGATTTCCTTCCACGTTGCAGAAGCACAAAATTCTAGGTAGAATAGCCGCGGGGCTATAATTAGAAATCTCCAAAACCATAGTATTTAGGGGTTGGCCACCTTTAGTTAACCTGCAGAAAGGAGCTAAAAGGCGTGAAGCCAAAATAGCAGCAAAATAAAAGCCACAAAGAAGCTTAGTCTCATAATTGCAAGTCACATCAAAATAAAAAAACTCGAATTTGAAAATTCGAGAGTTTAAGAAAATCCTCATAAGGATATTATGACAAGTACAATCCAGCTTAGTAATAATCCTCTAGTACTTGCCGCAAAAAATCATGATTTTTCTTTTCAAAACAGGCTCCTTCGTATTATTTGAAAAAGTCCACTTGTTGTCCATCCCATCGATACAACTCATCATCCATCTCATCACTTCAATAAGACCACAAAGCCCAAAGAGTAAGCAAGTGGGTCCCCTAGATAACTAGCTAAGCATGCGCAATATTGTCATCATGGGTCAAGTAAGGGATTTGTTCCTTAACTATAATACTTTGAATATTAGGCATAAGTATGCTTATGTACCGCCAACATTTGGATAGTTTCCAGTGTGTACTAAAATTGGCAAGGGCATTTGCCACTTGGTTCCACTCTCTGTAGATATGACTGACCACATTAGCTTTTAGTTTAGACACTAGGAACCTAATATAAAGAATAATATCCTTAGTGTTCCATCCTAGTAATCTACCACAATTAATAGCCTCAATAATGGACTTGGAGTCCCCTTCAATGTGCAGGTTCTCTATCCCTAGGGTAACAACTATTTGTAAGCCTTTTAACAACGTATAGGCTTCCGCTATCATAGATGAGTGGTGTCCTATCCCCCTAGCATAACCAACCACTATTTTTCCCTTGTGGTCTCTAATCACTCCTCCTATACTTGCTCTACCTCGGTTGCCCTTAGCAGCCCCATCAAAATTCAGTTTATACCAGCCCCTGTCAGGAGGTTTCCAAATAGTACCTCTTTGGGCAATAATTTTTGAGTTGTCATAAGAGTTGGGATCCAACACCTGATGCCAGGCTTTAGCCATGTTTATATCCAACTTAGTTAGACCTATGCTCGAGGTTTTCCCTTTGAAGAGAGAGATGTTTTCCTCAATGATCCGAGCACCAATACCAAACACCTCTTTCAGGTGCATCTCAGTGTTCCTAAATATCCTGTTGTTCGTCTCTTTCCATAAGCACCAACATATAATAGGAGGAACTTGGTTCCAAATTTCAACAATTAAAGGATGGGAAAAGCACCCAAACCAACTTAAAATAAAGGATGTGATTTCCTTACTCATAATCCATTGAATCCCTAATCTTTTGAGCACCAGCTCCCAAACCTCCATAGCAAAGGGGCAGTGTAACAACAGATGATCAACCGATTCTTCATTTCTTTTACATAGGAAACATCTATTGGGAATCTGGAACCCCCTCGTTCTTAGATTATCTTGTGTAAGAATCCTGTTATGAAAAACAATCCACTAGAAGAAATTGACTTTCGGTATCATGTATCGGTTCCAGACCTTTTTCCATAGAATATTAGCAATCCCTTGATCAGTCAACTATCTATAGGAAGATTTCATAGTGAGATCACCCTAGTGATCATGTATCCAGAAGAACTCATCCCCACGATGTGAAGATGGTAATCTAGTGAGGGCCAGTAACTCCTAGAGAGACTTGGCAAGGATGCATAGATTTGGGGATAAAGGACAAAAAATGCTAATATCATTCCATTTCCTAGCCCTTAAGGGTAATAACTAACATATATACCAAACACTTGTTGTGCACGACCTTTGAGAAACCTGAACTCAAAAGAATCTAGGGGAGAGTCCAGTAACTAAGTATCTTCCTAGAATTTGATTTTATTACCATTACAGATCTTCCATTTAATCCTATTCCTCAAAAGATCCTCAAGGCTGCAAATCCCCTTCCAAACCAAGGACCCCGGAGGATGGGCCTCCAAAAGGAAGTCAATCAGCGGCCGGCTTAGCAGGTATTTAGCATTCATTATCCCGCACCAATCCTCCCCATCCCACTTTGGCCATGAGAGATTTATTGGAAAGAGAAATGGTTCTTATCCCAAGACCACCATTACTTTTTGGTTGGAAAACCTTATCCCACTTCACCAAAGAAAGTTTATTTTTCTCCTCAGTACCCGACCACAGGAAAGACCTTTGAATCTTCTCAAAATTTTCAGCTATATACCTAGGCATCTTAAATAGGGATAGGAAGAAGACATGGATACCTTGAAGGACTATTGTAAGAAGTTGAAGCTTACCAACATGACTAAGTAAAGAGCCTTTCCATCCAGCAAGCTTACGTTGAATCCTCTCCAAAATAGAATTCTAGAAATCTAGAGTGACTTCTTTGATAGTTAGGGGTAATCCAAGATATACCGAAGGTAGGGAGCCACTCTGACAACCCAAAACAATAGTAACCTGTGATTGCAGGTTAGGAGTGTTGTTAAAGAAGTAGATCATGCTTTTGTTGTAGTTGATGCATTTTCCAGAACAAGCAGCGTAGTTGTTGAGACAATTTTTCCATTTCCTGGCTTCCAACACCGAGGCTTTCCCAAATAGGAATGTATCATCCACAAATTTTTGTATCACAGTTAGATCAAGGGTAGAAGTAGCCTTAATACCTTTTAAAGCTCCCTCATACAACATACTAGAGAAGTTTTTGCTTAGAACATCCACCACCATTATAAACAAATAGGGAGATAGGGGGTCTCCTTGCCTGAAACCTTTCCTAACATGAAAAAACCCAAAGGGAGATCCATTAACCAAAATAGAGTATTTAACAGCAGTGACACATTCCATAATAATATTGATCACAAATTGATTAAAACCAAACTTAGCAAGTACTTTAGGGACAAAATTTTATATCACCTTATCATAAGCCTTGGAAATGTCAAGCTTAAGGGCCATACTAGCATAGTTGCATCTGTCCATTGAGTGAATTAGTTCATGAGTTGTGATGGTAGCATCAAGAATATGCCTACTAGGCACAAACCCATTCTGAGTTGGGCTGATGATTTTATCCAGGAGAGGTTTAATGCAGTTGACCAAAATTTTGGAAAGAATTTTATAAAAAGTATTACATAGGCTGATAGGGTGAAAGTCAGACATATGTTGAGGTTAAGCAATCTTAGGAATAAGGGAAATAAAGGTGTGATTTAGTTGCTTAAGAATCTTACCCGATTTGAAGAAGTCACGAGCACCTAGAATAAGGTCCTCACTACCAATCTCCCAAAAGGTCTGAAAGAAAGTCGAAGGGAAACCATCAGGGCCAGGAGCTTTGTATGCCCCCATACTAAAAGTAACCAGCTTAACTTCTTTGGGAGTGATAGTACTGAGAATCTCCACATTGTAAATTTGAGAGATTAAATTCAGAAGCGAGTCAAGCAACAGATTGTCAAGGGTCGGGTTAGGGGCCTCAACAAGAGCCTCACAAGCCTTCAGAAAGTAGTCCGCTACCACCAAGCCAATAAGGGGAGGTGAGCTAACAACCTCACCCTAAGCATTGTGCAACTTATTTATCTGGTTCCTCTTCTTATGTTAAACGACTGAAATATGGAAAAAGGAAGTATTTCTATCTCCTTCACTTAGCCACTACACCCTGGATTTTTGTTTCCATAAAATTTCTTCTTTCTTTAGGATTTTTTCCCACTCACCTCAGATCACTTGCTCCTGGTTGCAAGCAGAGAGACTGATATCTCCTTCCTCCATTCTTTTTTGAATCATTGTCAACTTATCCCCAGTAATTTTCTTCTATTGGAAAACATCCCCAAAGACCCTTTTATTCCATCCCTTCACCATACATTTAATGTGATTTAGCTTAAAAAAGTTTCAGAACATGGGGGACCCACACATTGGGATATTCCACCATTCAACGATTTTCATTTTGAAATCAGGGTGGGAATTCCACATGATTTCAAAGAGGAAGGGGTAAGGACCAACAAAAAATTGATTGCACGAGGTTAGCAGCAAAGGATTATGATCAGAAATAGTCCTAGGTAAAGCCCTCAGAGTGGCCCTGAGTAGGCCCGACCAATTACTAGAACACATGAAGCGATCCAACTGGACTTGAATCATATCAACTCCCATACATCTATTGGACCAAGTAAAGGCTTGGCCCGACAAATCAATATCAATAAGGCCCGTTGTATTCAAAAAGTTTTCCAAATCCACCATACTGTCAGAATAGTCAATCAAACCACCACTTTTCTTAGAAGGGAATAGGGGGGAGTTGAAGTCTCCAAACACCAGCCAGTGAGACCCATTGTTTCTAATTATCTTATCAGCCAGAGCTAACCACAGAGCAACTCTAGCATTCCTTTGGTTGGGAGCATAAACATTAATAAGCGACCAAGAGACTCCAGGGAAATTAAAAGAGGCACCAATGCTTTTTTGATAGATGAAGAGTTCAGTGCCATTTAGTCTAGAAGGGTTCTAGAGCACCACGAGACCACTAGAGGCCCCATCAACATCACTATAAAAGTAGGAGGCCCTAGGCCAAATGTACTTAGCAACATTATCAAAATTAGATTTCTTCATTTTAGTTTCTTGTAGGAGGACATCTAACTTATATTCAATAACATAGTTCTTCAGAGCAAGTTTCTTATGGGAGCTATTCATCCCACACATATTCCAAGACATTATCTTCATTTTTTACTTTTTTTGGAAGACACTTCCAATGTCTTTTGTATTCCCAAGGCAATCTCATTTGTGGTTTCATGTAGACACATGGATCTCTGGGTAGGCCTACTTGGTTTGGAGTCGCCCCCCACATCAGCCTTCTTCTTTCTTCCTCTTTTCTTCAGGGCTATCCAGTTCTCCTCATCCATAGCAGGAACCTGAGACGAATCCTCTAGGTTGAAGGCAGACGCCTCACCCAAGCCCACATCATCCCATATTTCACCCTCTTCACCAACAATCTTACTAGTGCTAGCCAAAGTAACCTCTAACAATGCCTCACCAGAAAGGACCTCATCCTCAAACCCCAAGTTACAAACATGGTTCTCCACATTCAATATTTTAACACAATCCACCTTCTCAACTAAGGACATATTTTCTAGGCCCTTGGCCGGAACAATCTTGGTCACAGGCCCATGAATAGTATCACCAGGGGGAGGGGGTTCATTATTGGCCACTAGATCGATCCACTTTGGCTCAGAGTTGGGGTTATCAGCAACAACTGTCAAAGAAACAACTTCCACGTTGGGCATAACATCACTTCTAGAAGGAGGGCCAGCAGGAGCCATAAGAACTTCTTTATTAGGATCCTTATTAAAAGATGACTTGCAGTCGGTAATGAGGTGCCCAGGTTTGGAACACTTCTGAAAAAATACCACAACATTCTCGTAGCACATAGGTTGGACCCAAGACCCAAATTTTGAACAGAGCTTAACAGAGTTGGGAAAAGATTTGTTCACACAAATATTTATGTAGAAACAGGCGAACACTAACCTAGATTTTGATCTGGTAATGGAGTCTGAGGTGATGAAGTGACCAAAAGAATCTCCAATGCTCTTAAATAATGATTCATTCCAGTATTCCAATGGTAACTCAGGAAGACGAACCCAAACTGGGGCTGACTTATTGAGGTCTACATCTGGGTTAAAAATTGGCTTCCAACGACATAATGCCAAACTATGTTTACCATAAACCCAAGGTCTTGAGGATAGAACAAATATTAGATCTTTAGGCACTGTGAACTTGAAAATAAAAATTCCACCAGACATCGCGCATATCTCCACACTCCCCTTAAACCACCACTTAACAACAACCCATCTCCTAACCATATCCACTGTAGGTCTAAAGGAGAGAAACCTACCCACAATTGCATTTTCCATGGATGAGAGAATCCTATCGCTGACTAAGTCAGAAATAGCAAAGTCTGTCCTAGATATGACAACCTCATCCTCAAGAGGAGGCGGAGGGGAAGTACCCACTTTACTATTGGCTAAAATGTCTTTCCACCCAAGGGGTTTAGGAGGAATCTCAATCGCTAACACTTTGACCGCCGACATGGGATGCACTGAAAGATCCACGGTCAAAAGGCTCATCCCGCCAGGAGTGTCTCCTGAGGGACACGAGTTTGCATGAGATAGGGCAAGGCTTGGGTCAGGGGTGGCCAGGGGGGCCCGTGGGTAACCCCCAAGACAGAATCCACCATGCGCGCAGAAAGTTCAAATGCAGCCAGAGGATGGAGAGAGCAGGATTTTTTTTTTTTTTTTACTCAGAGAGAATTGTTAAAAAATCAAACATTATTATATATATTAAATGGAAAAGTAAGGGTGTGTAGTTTTTTTGGGGTGTAATGTTTTAAATAACTTTCCTTTAACAATTGTATCTATATTCCTTTTTCAAGAATATTTTTATTTTCTACATAAAAAAAATAAATGGTGCTACTTTGATTTTTTAGTGGGATTCAAATTTTGGTTAATAATAGAAGTTTTAAGACAACTTGAATCACCACATTTTTATAAAATTTTATTTTATTCTTGATTAAATAAAACTTATTAAACTCCAAAGTTCACCACAATATTCAGGATTGAAGATTAGATTCGCCTAAATTTTATAGGTTATAGTAGAAAATGAAATTGATTTGCCATAAATATTATATAATTTGTAATGCCCAAAACTTTCCAACATAAACTTAGCTAAATACATAACAAAAATACCAAATTTTTGACCACAAACACAATACAAATCCACACAAGTTTGTTTCCAAGCAAGTGCAGGGGAACCTAAGGGGCCAGACCTATTCCTCGGGGGCTCATCTTTGATGGCCTTTCCTACGTGACACATAGAGGTTTTGTAGTTCGACAACTTGGGTTCACTCCAACTCATATATAATTGACCAATAATAACACATGACATCAAGGTTTAACTGACAACTAAATTCAGGATAGTTTAATACATAGAATAGAAAGTTCTATGGACTTGAACCAACACTCACTTAGTCATCAATAAAGTATAATACCTAGGTTCAATTCTCAAAACAATTTTTGAACGACACTTCGATCATGATTTAATGAAACTAGCCTACACTAAAATAAGGGTAAAAATTTTGGATTCTTGTTGGTACACCTATAGGACCTCCCAATAATTTCATAAACAAAGGATGATACATACAACACATATAAAATCCAATATTATCCCATACAAGTACAAATGACCTATTCTTAACAGAAGATACTATACCAATGATTTCACACAAAATATCATCACTTACACACATCTATAGGTTTTTCTCAAGAAATTATCAACAAAGAAGAGATACACCAACTCTCGTAGTAATATTATTTGAGAATAATAGTATAGGTGGACACTAATTATGTAGAAAAGATAAACAATACTCTAGCACACACAACCAATATAATGCTATAACAATTTATTACTTAGTTTGTATCATATTTTCTCATTAATCTTAATTGGTGTAGTGAACCTAAGATAGAAATAAAAATTAATTATAATTTGAGCATAGCTAACAACATTCAGTTTGTTGATCGTAGTGAGATAATAAACATTTAAACAATCATAAATTTTACATCTGGTATGCAAATTTTAAAATTTAATATGTTTTGAAAAGGTGGAGGAACCAACACCAAAACCTAGAAAACATTTGACAATTTTCTAAATCAAGTGAGAGCAGGTTTTCCTACAACACAACTCACTAGCCTAACAAAAATGATAGTTAACAACATAACATAGAATTATACTTTATGGATTGGGGATCATGAAGGCATAAATATGTCATTGTATAATGAGAAGCAAGTGATAACTATGAGAGGATAAGGTCAAATATACAATGGATTCAGTATACAAAAGAAAGTTGGTATATCTTCAATTTATATTCTTTTAATCTGCCTAAGCATTTAATAACATCCTAAAAGCATAATTCTAATTTCAAAGATTAATTAAATAAAAATCTATTAGTAAAATAACTCTTATTCTTTGATAATGCATATGACGATGGTATTCCGCCATATTTCAAAGCATACAAATATTTCAGTTAAAACCAAAACCCCAAAAATATCTATGTTTTAAAATTATATTTTTCTAATTCCTTTATCAATGAAAAATGATGCAACAATATTTTTATAACAAAACCACTATTAAAATCAATGATAAAATCATAATATTTTATCAACAAAAACTTCTATCAATTCCATTGGTAAGACATAGATACTACACAATAGTTAAAATTGTCGATGTTGATAGGAATTCATAGTATTAAAACAATAATAATATTATTGATGTTAAATAGGAAATCACAGTATTATCACAACAATAATATTATCTACGAAAATAAGAAAAAATTATACATTCACATAAAAAATACCATTTTTGAAAGCCAAACTATAATAAACATATAATTAATACAAAACTTTCAAGTTAGGCATTGTCAATGCTACTACAAGGAATTGACTATACCATATAACACTTAACCACAATAATAATAAGACTTTATATATTTTGGATATATGTAGACTAAAAAAAAGTCCTACAAGTTGAATGCATAAGAAAATCTACATAATATTGAGTAGGATCACCTCTACACAATATTGCACAGAAGCACATTAATCCTAAAATGATTAAATTAAATTGTGGGGAATTATATCTACAAAAAGTTGCAGCGTGAAATGCTTTATTTGAAGATTAAATAAAATTAGATTTAGAATGAGAAAATGGAGTGTGTGAAGGAAAAGCAAGTGCATTTAGAGGCTGCGAAGGATTTCGTCAATAGCAACCCCGTGAAGTCAACATAAATCAAAGGACAAGGACATTGGGCTTGTGATGCTGAATCAGAATTCTTTGTGGAGCGGATAAAAAAACAGGCGGACAATGAACAATGGAGGAAGAAGAATGATTGGTTCATCCTAGGCCAAGGCAACAAAAACCCAAGGGGCAATGGTCAGAATGATAGGCAATGGAAAAAGCACACATCGACACAAGAAAAGGTATCATGGCTAGAGAAAATAAAAGAAAAAATAATCCAGGTTCAAAAGAAAGTTGGTGGGATGGCCACAATCCCAGGTGGCCTCAAAATCGAAGCAAAAATGGCGACAATGGCTGGAAGGGAAACCCTAATTCTTATTCCTTGTTTGGAAATCCAAATTATGGGGTCCAAAATAATGTTTGGAAGGACAAAGGCAAAGCGACAATTGCGAATACCTTCAGGACCTCAATGGTTGTAAGTTCGGTGAAGATGCATCCAGATAAAGAGTGGCTGGAGTAGCTTGGCCTCCTAATGAAGTGGTTAGGCAAGGGTCTGAATTGGGACGTATTCGTTGGTGGAAAGCAAAGTGGGGGGAAGATCTTCAATTCAAAGCCCAAGGAAATGAATTCTTTGTGGTGATCTTCCCTACACAAGAAATAAGGGAATTAATTGCTAATGGAGTTTGTATTTTAGACAGATGGGCTTTTACATCCAAAGATGGAGGTCCATATTCGATCCATTCAACCATCAAATGGATTTGACTCAAGAATGGATAAAATTTCCTAATCTTCCCGTGGAATTATGGGCCCCTAACATATTGGAAGAAATAGGCAATAGCCTGGAATCATACTTATGTGTCAAAGAGCGACTGGAATTAGCACCTATGCCAAATTATGTGTGGAAAGAAGGACAATTGACTAGTGTTGGCAAGAGATAGTGCTCTTCACCGATTAGGGAAGTTGGATGCAAAATCTTATATTTGATCCTCTCCCCAATGGCGAACTAGTTGAGATACTCGACTGGAGATTAATCAGCATGGCCACTGCACATCAAGAGAATGGTGTCCATGCTTCTGAGGCAGCTAGACCATCAAATTCGGCGTCGACACAACTTGACAATGTGGAAATGGAAGAGTAGATGCAAGAGAAAAATAACCTTGGGGTGTCAGAAGAGCAACGAGACATGGCTTCTGCCCCACAAGCCTAGAGGGGGGATCTCATTAGAAGATTTATGTAATGCCTCGTCGCACAAACCCGAAAGGACAACTAATAATGCACAATTTTTTTTAAAAAAAGTTAACATATAAGATATGTACATTAAGTTCAATGCACAACATTTAGTCAAAATGTATTCACTAGTCACCTAAGTCCTCTGGGGTACACGAGGAAGCATCACATATCCTAATCCATAACGAATCGATAATGAACAAAATTCCAAATTACATTACAAATTGTGACCAAGCATACATTAATAAAACCATACATCCATCATAATTCTAACATTAAAGCATTCAAATGTGATAACTCAAAAAAAAAGCAAGAGTAACTCAATTTTAATAACCTTGAACATGTATTATAATCATGAGAATACAAGAATCATATTTCCACAGATACAACATGTTCATATGGTGATAACCACAATAACTAATCATAAAAGGAATACAAAGGTACACTTATACATTACTTCTAATTCCAATACATTACATCGTTCAATCACATGAGTTTACATCATTAATTCCCAACACACGTGGGTGTAATACATCAATACATAAGTATGACAGAATAAAGAATATACATCTGACAATAAAGTGAACTCTGGAACATTCTGCATCTGAGTAGTGTTGCACTGCACGAACACTAACAAGGAACCCAACGGGGTGCGTGGCACATTCCACCCGACCGCGTGGACCCGAAGGCCCAACCCCCTATTCCAGGAGTAGACAAGGAAGACCCATGATCCAAGACAATCAAACGGACGACCACAAAACCAACCACAGAAAATAACTAGAACATAACAACCAAACAACATCAAACAACTACAACAAGACGACTGCTTCTAGAGACATGCAAACACAAAAGAAAGGGGTACAATGGGAGAGTGTCATTGCATGACCCTCTTATGGGTTACCTAGTTGCCTCTCTACCGGCGCCGTCCCCCATCTATGGTTATCCTGGCTGCCCCTCATTGGGCATCAACCCCATAGGATGACACGTGCGGGACCGTTAACCTCTCGTGGGGATGAGGTAATGAACTTGCCAACCACATCCTTCTTAGTCCACCATTAGTTTGTGAGAGCACTAACGACATGGACGAGGTATCCGACTCATCTTTAATTATTGTTAACCTACCCAACCCACTAGTGTGTTTTATTATGTTTTCACTTGATTAACCAACTCATTCATGGGTTATCCAGGCTGCCCCTTTGTGTGTCGGCCCCCATGACGAGCCACTCTCCCTAATAACCCAAACAAAAACACAATATGAACGGGTGTACAAAAGCATATGAAGCACTAAAACCAAAAAGGTCACAATCATGTGCAAGGCATAACCTTCTTGCTCAAACCATAATCCAAGGCAAGAAATCATAGGAACAGGTACACCCATATAAGCATGATATAGAAAATAGTCAACGATCCAAAAGGGACTAACCAGGAGAATAGTCAATGAACAATACTCTATCCCACTACCTCTGGAAGCTAACAAAACCCTCTAACAAATAAGCAACTTATACCATGTGGGTTCCCAACGAACTCAACATATGAACAACATGAAATCACCCGAACAAGCGGAGTAAAACAAAAAGAAGAGTATAAACCACATGAACCTACCACATACATCATAGAAGATTAACCACATAACTTAACTAAACATAACAAGACAAGCTAGTGGAGATCTTAAGATAAACAACCACATCGTAAGTTGCATGCCCATACAACAATTTAACCAACTCCACAACACCATCGATTTAGCATTAACAATTACTTCTAACCAAAATACCCGTAATCATTAACTTAAATTATACCTTTTGAACTAGTAGTTCAAAGATTTTTCATAGACAAAATACATTTGTTTAATGGCATTAATATTTTTAATTACTCTAGATATAAGCACATATATATCTTTACATCTGTTTTATTCAGCATCACAACATATTACACAAGTGACTTATTAAATACATATATACATATTAACATGTCTATATATAAATACATAAATAAATATTTCCTTCTTCCCACATAACAACTGTAGCCTATAATAAATATTCACAATGTAAAAACTATTTAAATAATTATTACTTTGCACTGGTTCTTAAATTATTGCAGCTGTTATAAAATGAATACAACCATATATAAAAGAAATTAATTAACATTATAAATTACAACCAAAGCTTATATATATATATATATATATAATGACAATGAATCAGCAACAGGGCATGGTGCGACCTCCCTAGGCTACGCACAGCAGCCCAAGGGCTGTTGCGCACAACAACAGGGATAAAAGATAGTCTCACATTCATAATTTTACACCATAAAAAAAAACAACGCACCTCAAGGTATCATAACCGCACATCAACTGTCTTATGAAGGGCAGAAAAGAGATTGATTTGCAGCAAGGGTATGTTAAACAAAATCAATTTATCCATCATGTTTCTATATCAAAAGACATCGAATCCCATTCACAAGGAAATCAAGCATGCTAAAAAAACAAAATCAACAGATATAAATTGCACCTTCAAGAACCAATCCCATTGCGCAAGAGGATGAAGTAAGTGAGATGAGGAAGGCCGACAACTTCCTAAGAGAGCCTAATATTTCCTGAGACTGATTTAAAAGGACGTCCAATTCATACAATTGTTGGTAGAATCGACATGCAAGGGAGTTGATTATGATCATATGCTAATTGCAAAATGAAGAGATGTTGATTATGATAACCTAAGAACTAATTGGAGTAGGAAATTGACATGCAAGGAAAAACAATTTCAATTGCAATCTGTAGCTAAAAGATAATCCCCAGTCAACAAAGAAGCTGCAAGTGAATCACTACAGAGAGCAAAGGAGGATACCAAGATAATAGTTTAGGACATTCAATAGTCAGTAGTTTACATTGAATACAAATTTTAAGGAGATAACAATGAGTAATAAAGAGGTTGGGGATGCACAGGATGAGGGTTGGATGGTAAAGAAAGACAACAAGTTTCATCGGATGTAGCAAGAGAATATATAAATGACGTTAACTAAAAAAAATTTGAATAATAGGCATTGAACTTACAATGTTCTCCTAACAACGCAATAAGCAGGTGAAACACATATACAATGAACTACCAACACTACTTTTGCAAACCGAACTCGTACAAAGGAAATTCGACTGACCTAGAATCCTGTGCTTGAAATCGGGGAGATGTACTGTAACAGATTCCTCTCATAGCCAATGATTTGTTCTCCAACACTCAACTACGTCCAGAAGGGTTATTCTCCTTCAACACCCCCAAAAAAAAAACCCAAACTATATTGTTTTTCCAGAGTTATATTTTGCAGAGTTCTATATCTTTTTTTTTTCTTTTTTCAAAGACCCCTTGAATTTTGTACCAGAATCCCCTTCTTATCTTTCAACAAGAAAAACCAAAAAAAGAGAGCAAAAATCTCAAATCACAATTAAAATCAGCTATCATTTCAGTTCGAACCAATGCATGTTATTGCATGAAAGAAAAAACTTCTTTTTTACACTTTCTTTTTTTTTTAAATTACTTTTTACGTTATTAATTTCCTTATCTTTAAATTTTCATTTTGAAATTCCAATCTAGTCATTTATTAAAATGACATTATTCAATGCAATAAAATTTAAAATAAGTTTATGAATATTAATAATAATCTTCCCTTTTTATACAAATCTAAAAATTAATATTATCACTAAATGGTATAATAATTCCATTAAACCTCATAAAAATAATCTTTATGTAAATTTATATTATCTAATCATTACTTTCCAAAATAACAATGTTGAAATTAAAATATTACTCCTTTTACAAATAATAATAAAAATTTAATATTGACAATTAAAAAATACAATCTTCATTTAAATCTACAAACATTAAAATTTACAACTAATCTAAAAACTAAATAACTAACAACGTTCGTTTACTAAATTAACCCAAATTTAATAATTTAATTTTGAAACATTAACAAAACCCACATACTACAGATGAACATTGTTAACTAAACCAAAACTAGAGTGATGATAAACTTAACACTCCAAGAACAATAACTATAACATTAAATTAAAACCACGTTAAATAAACGATTAAAAAAATGACACCATAATGGTGACAGGGTCATAGACGAACAACATTGTTCGACACAACAATGGGATGACAGACTCAAACAGGGACTTCCTTGTCAACTCTTTTTCAACTTCATACCCGTTGGGATTGTGGGACACGCTCAAACCTGACAACATAGGTGGAATCAGTGTCCAGTACCTGTATCCTACATCAAACCACGTTAAATAGATATAAATCTCTAGTTACAACCACACCGTGAAAGGTAGTCACAGTGTAGCAAGGTGCTCGCGAATGAGTGATGCTACCCCGTCCTTTCACCAAGACTCAACTAGAAAACACATCATCATGAATATCCAACAACAAGCATTAAGCTATAACCTCACAACATAGTATCACATTAAAACAATAACATAACCAAATAGAACAAACACCACATATAATAATGTCATCAATCATTATAAAGCAGCATCATGAACATCCCAACAAACTAACTGCAAATCCACACAAGTCCAACTAGTGCAACAATCACCATCCAAATCTCAAGTTCACAATAACACAAGAAAGAGTATTAGAAAAGTAACAACAACATGAGGGGTATTACAATTTTTGAGACTATTGATCTATTATGAAACAAGCCGAGGGAAGAAGACCTCAATTCCCTAATTGAAGTTATCAATGAATCAACTGAATTGGCCAAAGCGACAAAGAGCAGGGCATTCAATCTGTAAGAGAATGACCTTCTGGATGATTAGATAGAAGGTCCAACCCTAGTAGAGACTGATTTGCAGCCAAAAGAGGAAGTAGCCAGACAAAAAGAAAGCAAAAGAAAAAAGGTTACCACTTTTCCTCAAGGGGAGTTGGGAAAGCTTGGTATAAGCATGGGAGAATTCCCAACCAATAAAAGCTAAAGTGGGATGGTGAGGCCAATGGACAACTAAAAATAAATGAGATGATGAAAGTAGAGAAGGGTGAAGCCCTTCTTGAACAACAATGAAACTCATATCATGAAATGTTAGGGGCTTAAATGCCTCTAATAAAAGGTACCTAATAGGGCACTAGCTTGAATCTTTCCAAGTAGACACTTGTTTGCTTCATGAAACCAAACTAGGAGAATAGGAAAAGGTGTTCTTTGGCAAGAAAATGAAATAATGGAGAATGTGTGGGGTCAAAATGATCAGGCCCTTGGGTGGTCTTATGATTCTATGGAGGCCACAAAATGTGATAGTAGAGGAATTGACATCTAATAGACACTAGATCATGTGTAAGGTAAGAAGCTTGGCCTTCAATTTATGTCTTTTTCTCATCAATTTCTATGGTCTAGTAAGTTGTATTCAGAAAAGACAAGTCTGGGAAGAATTGACCACTATATGCAACAACTTAGGGTCTGATTTTTGCATCGTCAGTGGTGACTTCAATGCTATACTAAGATTGGAGGATAAAAAAGGTGGGGTGACATGAAAATTACAATCTCAAATTGACTTTGAAGTCTTTGTGGAAAGAAACATGCTAGTTGAACTACAAATGGGAAATGGGTGGTTCACTTGAACAAACAGGAGGGGCTTCTACAACATTGCAGAGAAATTGGACTATTTTCTAGAAAATTGGCCATGGGGCGGGCTCAGATCACTATCCTATATTACTGGAGATTGTTGGGGAAAGGGGCCTCACCAGATGCCCTTTCAAATTTAAAAATATTTGGTTCAAGGATCCAAACTTTATGGACCTAGTAGTGCAATGGTGGTTAGGCTACAACCTAGGAGGATCAAAGATATTCAATATAGTTTTAAAACTAAAAGCACTAAAACAAAATCTCAAATGCTAGAACAAGGATTGCTTCAAAAATATATTTGAAGAAAAAAGGAAAATAGAGGAGGAGCTGAAGGAATTGTCAAAGAAAGTAATCAATGACAACATGAATGAGCAGAGTTTCTTAGAAGAGAAGTTACTCCTAAGAAAATTGAACGATATCTTGGCAGGGGAGGAGGTCTTTTGGAATCAAAATTCTAGAGAGATATGGCTAAATGTTGGGGATAAAAACATGAAATATTTCCATAATTCCGCAAAGGTGCATAGAGAAATCAACAGGATCACTTGCATCAAGTTGTCGGATGGTAGAACTTTGGAAAAAGTGGAAGAGATAAAGGAGGCTATAGTGGACTACTTCCACAACCTCTTGAATGATTTGGAGGGTTCCAACCTAGAGGCTTAGAAGGACCTATCAGAGGGAATCCTAACATTGGTGATTGAAGCCCAAAATGCAATGTTAAATAGAAAATTCACTGAACATGAAGTGAAGGAGGCACTATCCAAGCTTCACTTGGATAAGGCACCTGGGCCAGATGGCTTCCCGACTGCCTTCTTCCAAAAGTGTTGGAATATAGTCAACAAAGAGGTCACTAAAGTAGTTGAGGACTCTAGGAGTTCAGGGTGGGTGCTCAAAGAAATGAACAACACATTTATCACCCCAATACCAAAAAAAGAGAGCTTTGAATCATTGGCAAAATTCAAGCCTATTGCCCTATGCAATACCATCTACAAGGTTCTTTCAAAAGTGATAGCTAATCGATTGAATTTTTTTTTTCCAGAAACTATTTCAGAGGAACAAACAGGCTTTGTCCCTAGGAGATCCATTCTAAATGGTGTAATTATAGCACAACAAGTGATCCACTCCATTCAAAAGCTAAAGAATCCAACCATGTTGATCAAATTAGACATAAAGAAGGAATATGACAAAGTAAACTAGAGATTTTTATTCAAAGTAATGGAGGCCTTTCGGTTTCAGTAAGGTTGGTTAGATTGTATTTTTGGTTGGGTGGCTAGTCCCAGGTATTCAGTGCTTGTGAACAATTCATCAGAAGGGTTCTTTAATGCCTCTCGCAGTCTTCGACAGGGGGATCCACTATCCCCATTTTTGTTCATTATTATGGTTGAAACCCTTGGAAAACCCATTAGAAAAGAATGGAGAGATGGCAAGGTGTCAGGACTACAAGTCACAAATGCCCTACCAAAAATCACACATCAACAGTTTGCAAATGATACAATGTTGTTCAGAATAGGGTAGGAAAGTGAGGCAAGGAACTTCAAGTGGATTATAGACAAGTACTCTTTGACATTGGGTTAGGAGGTGAGTGTAGCAAAATCAAAGGTTTTCTTTTTAAATACTAGGCTAATAGAGAAATTTAGATTTTAAGGAAAATCTCCAATGCTAGAATAGGGATTGCTTCAAAAATATATTTGAAGAAAAAAGGAAAATAGAGGGGGAGCTGAAGGAATTCTCAAAGAAAGTAATCAAGGATGACATGAATGAGTAGATTTTCTTAGAAGAGAAGATACTCCTAAGAAAATTGAATGATATCTTGGCCAAGGAGGTGGTCTTTTGGCATCAAAATTCTAGAGAGGTATGGCTAAATTCTAGGGATAAAAACACAAAATATTTCCATAATTCCACAAAGGTGCATAGAGAAATCAACAGGATCACTTGCATCAAGTCGTTGGATGGAAAAAAATTGGAAAAAGTGGAGGAGATAAAGGAGGCTACAATGGACTACTTCCAAAACCTCTTGAATGATTAGGAGGGCTCCAACTGAGAGGCTCAGAAGGACTTGCCGAAGGGAATCTCGACATTCGTTATTGAAGCCCAAAATGCAATGTTAAATAGAAAATTCACTGAACAGGAAGTAAAGGAGGAATTGTTCCAGCTTCACTCGGATAAGGTGCCTAGGCCAGATTGCTTCTCGGCTACCTTCTTCCAAAAGTGTTGGAATATAGTTGGCAAAGAGGTCATTGAAGCAGTTGAGGACTCCAAGAGTTCAAGGTGGGTGCTCAAAAAAATGAACAACACACTTATCACCCTAATACCAAAAAGAGAGAGCTCTAAATCATTGGAGGAATTCAGGACTATTGCCATATGCAATACCATCTACAAGGTTCTTTCAAAAGTGATAGCTAATCAATTGAAAAAGTTGTTGCCATAAATTATTTTAGAGGAAGAAACAAGCTTTTTCCTTGGGAGATCCATTCTAGATGGTGTAATTATAGCACAAGAAGCGATCCACTCCATTCAAAAGCTAAAGAAGCCAACCATGCTAATAAAATTGGACATAAAGAAGGCATATGACAAAGTAAACTGGATATTTCTATTCAAAGTAATGGAGACCTTTGGGTTTTAGAAGGGTTGGTTAGTTTAGATTTTTGGTTGGGTGCCTAGTCCTAGGTATTCAGTGCTTGTGAATGGTTCATCAGAAGGGTTCTTTAATGCCTCTCATGGTCTTTGACAAGGGGATCCACTATCCCCATTTCTATTCATTATTATGGCTAAATCCCTTGGAAGATCCATCAGCAAAGGGTGGAGAGATGGAAAGGTGTTAGGGCTACAGGTCACTAGCGCCCTACCTAAAATCACACTTCAACAGTTTGTTGATGATACAACGTTGTTTGACATATGGAAATAAAGGGTGGAAAGGAACTTCAAGTGGATTTTGGAAAAGTACTCTTTGACATCGGGTTAGGAGGTGAGTGTAGAAAAATTAGAGGTTTTCATTTTTAATACTAGGGCTGATAGAGAAATTTAGATTTTAAGGATCTTGAAATTTAAAAAGGGTGCCCTTCCATGCAAATATTTGGGACTCCCTTTGACCAAAGGACTTCAGCCTGGAAACACATGAAATACCTTACTAGAAGAAGTGAAAAACAAGTTGTCTTCTTAGAAAATCTAGTGGTTATCATGGGTGGGTAGACTCACCATGCTTAAGTCAATTGTTGCTGCCCTACTGACTTATATGACCTCCTATCTTCCTCTTTCAGTTGAAGCGACTAATTTCATTAACTAGAAAATGAGAAATTTCTTCTGGCATGGAAATTCAAACTAGCATAAGTTTCCATTGTGAGTTGGGAAAATATCTACAAAAGTAGAGAGGAAGATGGCGCTGACATGAAGATTTTAGCTCACCAAAACAAAGCTTTGGGGGAAAATTTGATTTGGGCCATTCACTCAAATCGGGAGCTCAAGTGGGTCAAGATTGGGAGGATGAAGTACTTGGACAACAACACAAATAACATCTTCACATAAAGCTCCCTCCTTGAGGGATCAAGAATTTGGAACTTTATAAGAAATTTTAGAACACTTATAATAGATTTCCTCACTTGGGAACTTGTGGATGTGAGATCTACCTCCTTTTGGAAAGATTCCTGGGAAGGCAATAAAAAATTAGAAGAAAATGTTGCACGTGTGGATGTTAAAAGAGTCACTAAAAAGGTATGGGGGGATAAGGTAAGAGATTACATGGAAGTATCAAACCAAAAAATAATTCTCAACTACAAATGGAAGAGAATTCACAACTTTGGTTTAGATGTTGGGATAGTAGAGGCCTATGAGAATTTTTTGAGTAGCTGCAATATCTATCTCAGATAGGGATGAGATAAGGTCATGTGGAACACTTTAGCTGATGGAGAATATAATGAAAAATGTGGTTTCAAAGTTTTGACCAAAGCTAGAGATGAAAGTGAAAACCTACCAACTCACTTGTGCTGGAACAAAGAGTGTCTCCTGAAGGTGGGAATTTTCACATGGGCGACCACTTAGGGCACGACATTAACTACTAACAGACTTAGAAAACTGGGGTATTAGGGACCCTCATGTTGTAGTTTATACACTAAATTTTTTTGGTATTGGTTATTCTCCAAGTTGCAATAGTAAACCATGCTTCCAAAAAAGTTATTAGAATTTCTCATTGGATGGCCAACTATTTATAAACAAGCAATGTTTGGAAATCTATGGATAGCAAGCCCATCTATAGTGTTATGGGAAGTTTGGAAAGAGTACAATTGCAAAATCTTCCAAGAAAAAGAGATGCATGTCTAATAATTAATAAACACAATCAAGACAAACATAGTGGAATTGATAAACTCAAGAACTAATCATCAAATACCAAAGAAGGTTAATTTCTAGGTTTGGGATGCCTCCATGTGAAGCACCTAGTATGGTCTTTGGGTCCCTGCATTTGGAGATGATGGGGGACTCAAAACCCAAAATGAAAGAAACAAAGTAAGGTGGTGCCCTTTGGCCAATGGCTAGATAAAACTCAATTTTGATGGGGCTGCCAGGGGGAATCCAGGAGCTTCTGGGGCTGGTTGCATCATGTGTGATTGGAATAATAAGATAGTTGGTAGATTGGCTTCGCCCCTCCCAATAGGTATAAACAATATGGAAGAATTCTAAGCATTAATCTTAGGCCTAAAACTTTGCCATGAAATAAAGGAAACAAAGGTGGAAATTGAAGGTGAATCCACATTAGTGATTAATTCCTTACCCTCAAGAAAGGTGACAAATTGGAAATTGGGATTGTGATTGGATATTGCTTTAAGCTTGGTAGATAGGTTTGAGGCTGTCATGTTTAATCACATTCTTAGGGAAGGAAATTCAAAAGAAGATTTCCTTTCCAATCAAGGTGTGAATGACATCTCAATTAGGGAAGTCCTTTCTTGATTTGAGATATTGATTGTGGGTGGAAGGGTGAGTGGCTCTCCACATTAGGATTTTTGGAGAGCTAATAATCAACAAGATTACCCATGGTCAGGTGACGATTGGGTTGATTGTGCAACACTACTGGAAAATCACTACGCAACAATACAACTGGCGATCTTCTTCATGGGAAGCCTAAGTTAGAATGTTTGTCCCTCTCACTTGACATGATGGGGTCTAGAGTTAGAAAATAGTGCCAGGGTAGCAGTGAAGTTACACAATGGCTGGGTTTGTTCACTTGATTGGTTTGAACGTGTGCTTTTTTAGTTTGGCGACATGGCATTTAATTATGATCTTGTTGTGAGTATAGCTTGGTGTCAGGGTTTTTACAAAGTACACAATTTAGCAACTTGACTTGTCCTTCCAATATTATGAAGGCTGATTATCATAGGCAAGTTGGATGGCTTGCATCATCCCTTGACTAGTATCATGCTTGACACTCATACGACACAATTATGGTGTGTTAAGGCTTTGAAACTAGGTGTGACAATCAAAAATATATTGGTGGTTGGGTTCTAGTCATTGTCATCTTAGTTTGAATTCTCACTTTGCCTCTCTTCCTATTCTGCAAAGAACGATGGGTTAGTGCTCTAAGTGGGATGAGGAAAATCTTTCTATGGGGTTATTACTGACCATCAACTCAAGTGCTTGCTAAAGAAGAAATATGATCCCCTCATTTTGGCCATGGTTAAAATGATTTTGGGGAGAGGCTTCCTGAAGAAGACAAAGCTATTCAGGTTGGATACAACCATCATATCTCACTTTTTAGTAGTTTTTCTTGACATCTGTATGGCCGAGAAAGATGTAGAGACACTAGTTAAAAAGATTTTCCTAGTGGACTACTTGGTAGGGCTTGAAGAGGTTCTCGAGGTTACCATTTCTGGCACGAGAATTCCATGTTTGAATGATATGCCATAGTTCTACATACCTAGGGAGGTAGTGAAATATTATTCGTTCATACTAGATTTGAAGGGTATGGCACTGGTGGAGCACAAGAAGATTGATGTAGTGGGAACAAACTTTCTCTTGAGGTCGTTCAATCTCAACCTGTCATTTAGAGATCGGTGGGTTCTAGACTTCAATTCATTTGCCTTGGCTAATGGCTTCCTTGTTGCAGTGAGGCCTTTTTAATTTTCTAGTTAAAGTGTCAGTTAAATGTGTTTCATTTTTTGGTTGGTTTTAGTTATCAGTATTTTATCGGTAGTTACTGTTAGTTGCATTATGTATGGTTCTAGTTGTATATATATAGTTATTGCAGCCTAATATCTTGGTTGATGGTGGTTTTGGTAATTTATGGGGTGGTCACTTGATGTTGTATATGTTTGGGTCTGTTTCATGCAACTGTATCTTGCATATTTTCTCCTGCTTGGTAGACAATGTATAAATCCTTTTGATAATCAATATACTTAAAAATATTATATATAAAAAAAATTTACAGTGTGAGTGTAAAATATTGCTCAATACAGAAAATTGCACAACATGAAAGTCTAAAACATTGATTAAGTAATCAATGTATCCTACATGATTAGGAAAGCACAAGAATAAAAAATGGCATGGCATGAAACCATGGTATAGTTATATGAAAATAATGCTTACCATGAACATCTAAAATATTGATCCACTATCCTACAAAACTAAAAAAAGTATTTTCCAAAATTGTAGGAAGAAAAATAAAACAAATAATAGGATAAAACACCATAAACAAAGAGAGAAAGATGAGAGAACTTTATTTTTAGCATAGTTTTGTATTTGACTCTTAGGGGTTAACAAATGTAAAACCTCAAGGAGATAGTCATTATTATATATTTATATAAGTGAGCATATTTATAATTAATTTCTATAATTTAAATTCAAGCACATATCATAACCTCAACGATAATTAAATCTCCAACACTTCCCAGGCCACCAAAATGTCTAATCAAGCAATTAAAAATACTAAAATTAAAGAAAACTAATTTTTTTGTGAGAATAATAGAGAGTGTGACATATATTAAAATGATTTGGGATACACAAAAAAAATGTCACATCTAGTATAGGTTTTGTCGATTGGTTGTGTAAATGGGCTGGAGCGGTTTCAAACATAGAGGCATATAAAGATGAAAGAAAGCATACCATTTTATCAATAAAAGAAACCATGCAAGAAAATAATATTTGACGCATGCAACAGTTGAATAGAATACCTCAAAGAATATGTTGTCTCAAACATATAAAATATGGAAGCATTGACAAGGTGCGTGAATTGTAAGTGTTACATACCTTTCTTAACTGATCAAAAGTAACTAACTTGAGTGGCCTAAAATTTCTTCTTCCACCTCCATTATGTTTTTTTCCCTTCAATCTTGCTATCTTCCAACTCCCTCTTTTAAAATTAGAACAATAAGATAATCAAAGATATCTAACATTACCCTTCTCTTCTTGTTTTACCAACTCCTTCTCTCCCTTCTTTCCCCAAGTTGTATGCTTGCATTGGAGAAGACTGGCTTGTTGTTTGAATCTTGACAATAATCTTGTACTCTAGTGGATGTGGCAACTTTTAACCAACAAAAATAAAATTTTGATCTATGTGAAAATGCATACTAAAAATATTACCAATTCTATGGTCTTGTTCCCAAATGATGAATGCCACCACCCCTTCAAAAAAAATTTGTCCCTTTCCATAAGAAACTTTTTTGCATGTTGTCAGGCATGACCCAACACCCTAGTGATCTCAATAATTTATCTTCATAATATCAAAACTTATCGACCCATTATTTATTCTTCGCTAGCATGCAAGTTGGATAGTATTCCAAATCCTTACATGCTCTTGTTGTAGAGTCTAAGCTATTTTTTTATAAACTTGGTGAAGGTCACTCAATTCAGAGGGTCAACCAATTGAACAGTCCACTTGACATTGCTTAAGACTACATTAAATCATCAACCAAGGTCTGTAAGCTTATGATGGTGCAACATTATATATGCCTTCATGGACTCAAACTACCTAAACTATCATTTTAAAGTTATTCTAGTTGTTGGAAATTCACAAAAACTGTAAAACAGTAAAAGTATAACTAAAACTTAGTTGCTACGAGTATATATAGTAAAGGCTATAACTGAACTATTGCTAATGAAATGATACTATATTAATTGAAAACTTGATTAAGATTACTGAATCAACTAAGTTTTCCTCTGAAGTACTACTAATAATTATTACATGCATGTTACTAAGAATTTACTCGTAATAAGCAAGAAATGAAATCTTAGTTACCTTGCACACAATTCATGTATCAACAGTAAATAATATTAACTATTGACATAAATGAATAACTGAAAGATGAAGTAAAGAACAATACCTTGAGTGTTCTTCCCAAGTAACTATTCCCACTTAACTGAACTCAATCTAACTAATAGATTTCATGCATCTCATGAATTGATCTCCATTTATTGCATAAGATGAAAGATTACAAAAAACTCTTACATAAACTAGATTTAACCATTTTGTAGATTCATGTTTTAACTAAAAATAAAAGATAGTATAAACTATGAACAACCAACTAACTAAACTACAAACTCAACCAACAGTTATATACAAACCAAGGGAGTCTTTATTGAAAGCAACAACTTAAACTAAAATCATTAATTCCACTCCCAAATATCTAGAGCGTGGATTCAAGATTTGGAATTATTCAACCTATAATTGAAAAGAAAGAGAACCATATTAAAGTAGAACTCTGTCAAAATAGATTACATTCAATCATACGTCCATCTGTCAAAGTTCCATATTAGAAAGACCTCTTCTTCAGTGTTTATTAACTATTTATGATAACATGTGTTTTATCTTCATTAAATGCCTTCGACCAATAATCACCATGTTCAACTATTTCTGCAACTTCCATTGTTTTGGTATCCAACGTTCCTTTTGCTACAGGTTCATCCCGCAACAACTATGTATCATGGTTCCTCTTTTTTCTGCAAACAAGTTAGTTTCACAAAATACGCACACAAGGATAAGCATCATAATTAAACATAACTCTCCATCAAAATTTCCATGCACATATTCATATAAACCATTTAATGCTAATATATTAAACCATAATTCCATCACCATGTTCTTGGGTCTTAGGTCTGTATAATGGATACAAAAAGGATAATATGATATGGAATATTGTTAGGAAGTGTGTTTAAAAGTATCTTAAAGTCTGCATAAAACCAATAGAAAACAAACTATTATCTAGACCTATCATTTCCCCCAACTTAAATTTTTGCTTGTCCACAAGAAAAATACTAAGGGTCTTGATTATACTACAAAATGAATTGCCTTAGGTCCATGACTATACTAGCACCCTAATCCCGATGTAGATAAAAACCTTGGTATGTTGAAAGCTACCTCGTTCTGATAGCTTCCATCACCTTTATTTCTAGTCCAATGTGGAATTGGAAAAAGGAGAATAGGTGGTTGAAATGTAAGGGGTATCCAATGAACTCCTCTATTAATACTGGTTTCCATGTATTTCTACACACTCTAGAGCATAGCAATAAAGTTGTACATAGAATGCGGCTCCTTCTTTTGCAATGCAGTGGTTAGTTCATTCCATCAATTTTGCACATACTTATAACACTGTTGTACAAACTAGCATTTTCATCCTTTCATAGTCTTCCTTCCTGAGTTTCATTATTATCTTTCCAACTCCTTTATGCCCAAGAAGTCTCATCCACTCATCAATAATTATCTCATAATCCTTAGCTTCCCTTCTCACTGGAAGTGCAATAGGTTTCTCTTTTCATCATACTCCCTCATAATTTATCCTCTAAGCTGTTCATTCTTGTAGTAAGAAGCAAGGGCTCTGACTTGAAGATCCCCCACAAACATAAAGGGGTTCTATTCTATTTCATCAGGAATCACATAATTGTGTAGATAAAATTCACATGATTGATCTTGGTCCTCAAATGTGGAAGTCTTAAATTTTTTAAGAAACTCATCTAGTTTAATCATGGCAGTTGATTGTTTACTAATCAATCTGTTAAACTAAAAACACAAGTAGCTCTCTTATAGAAACAATGCATAAGTCCTGGGTGGAGGCCTACACTTGACAATTTTTGCAACCTTATCTGCAACTTCTTCCAACTAGACTGTTGACTTTTTCAATTCCACTTCTTTCTTTTCCAATTCTTTCATATATCTCTCCTTTTCCTTCTTCCATTTTTCTTTTTCTCTTTCAAACTCATTATTTACACTCCACAATTGGTAACCTAGAGAGAAAGTTGTGTTATAACCAAGAGTTTTAAGAGGAGAGGGTTTCTCACTCGGGATAGCTAGTTCCTTATCCCTTGTCTTGGTAAGAACCAATTGTGCCAGCAAATCCAACTTAGCACTATGACCATACAACTGTAATTTTTCCTCCATCTCCTTCATTTTGACTTCCCTTTCTTTGTCCTTCTATTCATATTTTTTCACCAAATCCTCTAGGTGTTTAATTTGATCCAGTGCTTCTTGGAGTTCTTGCCTCACATTGATCTCATCAAGATAAACTTCTTCTCTTCCTTCAAACTGCTCATTCCCTCCTTCATATTCTTCGTATTTGGAGCTTCTGTTCTTGGTTTATTTGTAGTAAATAAATCTTCTGATTCAAAATAAAAATTCATTATCACATACCTTCTCTTTTTCATAGGTGAATTCATATCACCAGGAGCATTCCCTCCTAGTTCAGATCAGTCTCCACAACTGTGACATTTTCCTATTGTTGTTCCTACTGGTGTTGTTTTTCCTGGAATTGTTCGCTATTCTCCTCTTCTTCCTTAGGTTCCCCTATACCTCCCTTTGCAACATTTTATTGTCTGATCCTACTAGAACGTCTAGGTGTAGGTATCTTTGCTTCAAATTTCTTCTTCTCCTTTCTAATACTCTTTTTCTGCTTCTGAACAACCCTCTTTCCATGTGGATCCTCTTCTTCTGGTTTAGAAGGTGTGGAAGTAGTGGATACACTAGTTCTCTTGCTTTTAGAATTTTGTGGCTTTAAAGAAGAAGGTAACTCCTCATTTTTCGACGGCCCAGACTCTAGCTCTTTAGGTTCTACATGTTCGCTTTGGTTGTAGGTAGGTGAGGCCACATGCAAATTATGAGGGTTTTCCTCTTCAGGCTCAATTTGTGGTTCATCTTGAATTCCTATATTCCCAGGCATTACCAACAAACTATTGATGTCATTACACTCCTGAGCCCTAAAATTCTCCCACCTTACTTGTGGGTACTAAATTCTTAGGCTTCTTTTTAAACAATAGGGTAACCAAGCAATGGTGAGAGAGAGAAGTATTAGTTTGTCTTCTCTGATACTCTGAAGCCATTCTTTTCAATAGGTGGTATAGAAAATTAGTTACATTGATTATTCTGTTATACCTAAGATGACTTAATAACTTAAAATGGATAGTATACAATAGATTTTATCTCCCATCGCACGTAATATATCTGACAATATAAGAAGCACACCTTTCCCATAACCAATGGAGAGACATTCTTTTCATACCTTGTGATGAGGAATCCAATACCTCTCCTCTTGTGCAAAATTCCTCCCAAGCTGTGAATGCATTAGAATGAGCTAGAAACTTTGCTCCCATCCTTGGAAATTTAGTTACTTAAGCAATGGAAGTCTCTGATGCATCCATAGAAATTCCTTTTACCATGGCTTCATCGTACTGGAGAGTTTATGAAAATCTTCTCATTAAATCATCACTATACTCTGTCAATTTTAGGAAATAGTTGAGCCATCCAACCCTTGTGAATATAGGAAGGATAGCTACATCCTCCAAAATCTATTGATGAGCTGTCGACTCTCTCCTTATGTCATCTCCTCCCATCTTAGTTCTCTTTACTGCTCAATATACCAAATCAACTCAAGAGTTTAACTCATTCTCCACCTACCACCTTCAACTTCACTTATGACTTCAAAACCTTAGTTTCCAAATGTATTCTTACTACCACACTAGACTATAACTACAAATCCCTCTTGAAATTTAGCTTTGATAGAAAGCAAGCTAAGGTTCTTACAAATTCTATAAGGTTTCAAGTTTTTAGGAAATACAAAAATGACAGCGGGTGGAAATAGCAGTAAAAACATAATTCTAGGCTTTGCATGTCATGATTTCATTAATTCAATTTAGGGTGGAAAATTCAAAAAGTGTGGTGAAAAGATAGATTAAGCCTGGAAAAAAGATAGATTAAACGTACCCCCCCAACTTAATGGGTGAAGTGACCTCACTTCATGGTGATGATTTGGAGGTGGTATAAACGTGAGTTGCTGGAATTTAATAATTTAATAATTCACATGTGTGGAAATGAAATAAAAGTGCATAAAAAGTTTAAAGAAAGCTTTCATAATTATAATAGTATCCCTCAAGTACCATTGTGTGAAAATAACCGTCAGTAGCACATGAAAATTGAAAGAATATATGTGGTTATGGATTTGAGGGAACATATATCAAATGCAAGGTAATAAGTATCTTTAATGGCACATGGATACAATTAGATAGATGTAAGATGGTGATGTGACTTTTCAAAGATTGGAGATGTACGCAAGCAATAAAATAATTATTTTGTGATATGTAGGATAAATATGTGGATATAATGGAAATGAATGCTCATAACTGTGCAATAAATATGGTGCCAAATGAATAAAATATTATTTCCAACTATCAAACATTGCTACAAGCACCTGCAGTGTCAGGTCCCTATCAAAATGTAGGTAGTGTGGAACTATAGGTCCCAACGGCATCAGGTCCCTTATGAATATGGTGAACAGGTCTCGTGTGGAGATAGCCTGAGTATTATCATAACCATGTAGTGTGTGCATATGTTTTAAAGCATAGAAAATTAGGTCTGGGTGATTTTAGGGGCCGAGTTTTACAACTCAACTATTGGGTCACTAGACGTGCTTGGTATGTCCTTTAGTATTGATGTAGGACTTTGTGAATTAGATTTTTCTTTAGGCTCACTGTGAGCACCATATTGTTGTATGAGTGAAAATATGAAGTCATCATGCTGCATTGGTTTCTAATATAACTTGAGTTTGTGTCCATTAACAAGAAGGGAGAACTGAGCTGCATCAATGGTATGCAATTGTATTGCTCCATTTGGGTAAAGCTTACTAATTTCATAAGGGCCCAACCATCTAGATTGGAATTTTCCCTTGAAATCCTTATACCTTGAGTCGTACAGAAGAGCCCAATACCCTTCATTAAATTATTTTGTCTTGATAAACTGATCATGCCATTTCATTGGACTACTTCCATGTGTGGATTTAATCCAATCCATTCAAAGAGTGCAACCTTTCCTTTTGTGCCTCTATTAAATCTATGCCTAACTCCACTGGTGTCCTTATATTTTTGTATTCAAATTCTATAGGCAACACTGATGTTTTACCATAAACCAACTCATAAGGGGTAAACCCTGTTATTGTCTTCCATGTTGTTTTGTATTCCCAAACAACTTTTGGTGATATGGATACCCAATCTCTTCTATGAAGCTGCACTATTTTTGTCAATATATTTCCAATCTCCCTATTGGTAACCTCTACTTGACCATTAGCTTTAGGATGATATGGGGTAGATTTCTTGTGCTTGATTTGATTTCTTTTACCAACTTTGCAATTAAATCTGATGTGAATTATGGTCCTTGATTAGTCACTATTTATTTTGGTACACCATATCTACTGAAAATATCCTCATATAAGAATTTTACAACATTTCCATCTTTGAAAAACTACAATGCTTTTACTTCAACCCATTTGGTTAAGTTAGTGTAGACCAATATGTATTCTTTACTATTTTGAACTGGGAGAGATATGTCCAATAAAATCTATCCCCCATTTGTCAAAAGGAGCCAAGGCCAACTGGGGCTATAAAGGCATTTATTTCATCACTTCCTGTGGGTCTTCCCATCCTTTGGCAATGGTCACAACTTCTAGTATATTTAACAGAGTCCTTATGTAGGGTTGGCCAATCATATCCTGTTGTCAAAATATTGAAAGTTGTCCCTTTGGCTACAAAAATTTCCACGACATGCTTTCAATATGTCAAACACTTCATCCTCTCGAATAAACCTTCTCATAATGTTATCAGGTCCAGTGTAAAACAAAAATCCAAAAACCTATGAATAAGGGAAGCAATTATGAACCAACTACATTTTCTCTCTTGGAGAAAAGTAACTTGGAATCTATCCTAACACTAAATAGTTTGCTATATCAACATACCATGGTGTGTGTAAATTTAGATAAAATAAATGCTCATCAGCGAAATAATCAACTCCTTCTCATGATTGAGTTGGAAATCTAGACATGAAATCAACAACCACATTAACCCTGTCAGGCTTGTCTACAATTGTTATGTCAAATTCTCGCAACAACAATAACCACCTTACAAGTCTTCCACCTACCACTAGTTTATTCATCAAGTACCTAATGGCTATATGATCTATATGGATGAACACTTGATAACCAATTATATAATGTCTAAACTTGTTAATGGCATAGACAAATACAAGCATTTCTTTTTAGTTATAGTGTATTTCAACTCTGCTCCTTGGATTTTTTGCTGATATAATAGATTTCATATTCCTTATTCCCTTCTTTCTACCCTAGGACTACTCCTATTGCAAATTTGGATACATCAGTGTGGATGTGAAATGGAAATGTCTAATTTGGGCCTCTTAAAACTAGTGCATGAGTTAGATATTCCTTTAGTTTTTCAAATGAACTCTAATAGCTTTCAGTCTAATCAAATTCATAATCCTTTTTCAACTAAATAAATAAAGGTGCAACAATTTTACTGAAATCTTGGATGAATCACCTATAGTAACCTACATGTCCAAGGAAGCTTCTTACATCTTTTTGTTTTTGTGGTATTGGTAAGTTAGATATAATCTCAATCTTCTTTGGATCAACCTGTATGCCTTCACTAAATATAAAGTTCCCTAACACAATGCCTTGTGTCATCACCATGAAACACTTCTCATTGCTAAGGGATAAATTGTGTTCCTTGAATCTTTTTAACACTTTCTCAAGGTTACTAAGAGCTTCCTCATAACTTTCACCATATGTAGTGAAAATGTCCATGTATATCTTCATGCAGTTGTGTGTAAAATCAAAAAATATGTTGAGTACTACTCTTTGAAAGGTAGTTGGAGCATTGCACAATCCAAAAGGTAAAACATTATATGCATAAGTTCCCTAGAGGCAGGTAAATGTGGTCTTATTTTGATCTTCTGGTGCAATATTGATATGGTTATAACCACTAAAACTATCAAGAGATGAAAAATATTTCTTTCCAGCCAAAGAATCAAGAACTTGGTCAATAAATGGCAGTGGAAAGTGATCTTTCCTTGTGGCAGTATTTAATTCTCTATAATCAACACAAAATCTCCATTTCCCACCTTTCTTGGGAACTATAACCAATGGCGAAACCCATTCACTATCTAAAATAGGGTATATAAAACTGACATCTAAAAGCTTTTGCATCTAAATTTTCACTATATCTCTTAGAGTTAGATTCATGCATCTCTATGGCTATCTTATAGGTTTGTAGCTTTTATTAATGTAAATCATGTGCATGTAGAGATCTAGATCAATGCCCCTCTTATCATAGTAATCCCATGCATATGCAACTGATTGTGCCTACAACACTTATTACAGAGAATTCTAGTGTTCCTTAGTCAGGGCATTATTAATATTTAACATCTTCCCTGGCATAATTTCCAAATCCTTTGATAACTCTTGAACTGATGAGAGATCAAGGCTTGGTATGATTGGTAAACATTGTTGAGGGAGTAGTGAATGACACATTTTTTATATCTCTTCCGTAGAATCAATAGGTATAATACTTTGCAAGGGATCTTGTAGGCATATGATACAATCCTATTGTTGCGAGCTTCTACCATAGTCATTTTGGATTATATGAGCAATAAACTCATCTTCATCTTGGTCATCCAATAAGGGGCTACACTCAATAGTAATCAATGTCTAAAGGGAGTAGCTATATTCCTCCTCTTCACCCAAGTTGGGCCAAATGGAGTACTCCAGATCTGCATATGGTTGAGCAGGTGGATAAAGAACCAAGTTCTTTGTGATTGTCCCATTAGATATTATCATTTTTCCAAATCTGCATCCTATGAATGCAACAGCTGTTGCTAACCAAGGCCTTCCTAGGATGAGTGGGTAACCTGCAAGATTAACTTTGGGTTGCAATACTATGAATTTTGTAGGGTATTCCCATGTATCCAATGCAATAACTAGGTCTTCAATAATCCCCTTAGGCTTAATCATGGACCTATTAGCTAATTGCAAGACAATTTGTGTAGGCCTAAGGTTGATCAACTGAAGCAACTGCATTATTTATTTTGTCATGACATTGATGGTTTCCCCCAAGTATATCAAAGTATTTTTAATGAGGGTCCCATTTATCTTAACATCCACAACTAGACTACCAGGGTTAGTATACTTAGGGATTGTAATGTTCCCCAACATGATGTCTGCAAGATTCCCCAAAACATGAACTATTTGTGGATCTTTCCTTTATCTACCTGGTTTCTTAAGACATAGATCTTTTACTATATTAGTGTAGCTGGGAATGTCTTTGATATCTTGGATGGGTGGTATTTTGATGTTAACATCTTTCAACTTCCCTAAAAGGCCAGTCTTAGCCTGTGTGTGATGCTTTTGCAGAGCTAGGAATTCAGGAAAAGGTGGCTTGGGATTCAAGGTAGTTTGGTGTAATGATTTTGCTCAGGCTCCAAAGGTGGTTTATCAAAAGCCTCAACTACAGGTTCCTCATCCCCCATTTCTATAATTTGGGGGGGTGAAGGCCCAGAAATTTGTTTTCCTGATCTGAGGTGGACATCACTCACCTCTACCCCATAAGTGGGGCATTGCATAGCTTTGTTAGTATAAGCCTGCTGAACAAGCTTAGTGTTAGAGTTAGGTGCATGTTGGGTAGGTATTTGTGATGGTTTGGGTGGTTAATATTAAGGATTTGATGGAGGCATCTGAGCTTTCTATTGAGGTGGAAGAGGTGGTAGCATAAGCTGCTGGTAATTCATATTTTGCTGCCATGGATGACCTTCTACCACTAAGACTATCATTGATTTTTCTAGGTTGGACATTGTAGATTATAGTTGGAACCCTGAAAGTTTTGTTGTGTCCATGGGTTTGGTTGCTAGTTCCAATTTGACTAGGCTTTGTGGCCATTTTTGAGGGTTCTGCCATTGGTTCTAATTTATTTGCTAGGGCTAGGTGTTCCAAGCAAAAAAAGTTGATAGCTTAAAGGGAAAGATGGATTAAAACTGAGGGGGTCTGGTGGCATACTTTTTCTTTGCTTCCAAGGCCTCCTTTCAACTATGTAGAAATTTTTCTATTATATTCTTCCATTTCCTATAAATATGGTTTCTCAATCTTTTCTTGCTAGATATTGGCCACTTGTTTGCACTTACAATTGGATTTCCTCTGACAATAGTTAGGACAATACTCAATGAGCATGGATTTTACTTCCTCTTGCTTCTTCTTGATGTGGAGGGTGTCCAAATATGTTGCTAGATGACCGATTATATCCTGCTTCATGTTGGACAATAAATTGCTTATTTCAACTTTGGAAACCTCATTAGAGGACTTACTTGTGATGGATGACCTCTCCCCTCTTGGCTTCCTGGAATAATTCCTACAGACTTTACAAATGCTTTCAAATGGACCTATAGAAAATTTTCCTCCCCTAATAAGGTTGAGGGCACCCATACTTTCATCATTAACCCCCCTTAAAAATACCAATTTGAGGGATTCCTCTGACAATTTATGCTATGGGTTCTTCTTTAAAGAAAATTGAAATCTTTCCACATAGTATTCTAGTGGCTCATCCTCTTTTTGAGACATTGAGAAACTGTCATCTCTTCTTTGGTCTAATCCTCTACAATAGTCCTTGTATTTTTCCAAGAAATTTTTCTTCATGGTGTCCCAATCTGGAACAACATCCTTGCCAAGCCCCATAAACCATCTAAGGGCAACATCTTTAAGAGTAGCTGAGAAGAGCTTGAGTTGGTGGGCATCAGTAGTGTAATAATAACTTCCGCACAAGACATCAAACTCAAAGAGGAAGGTATTTGGGTCCTCAATTACCAAGCCACAAAATACTGATAATGCTAATGGTGGAATATTCTTTAGCACAGTAGCTCTGGCTTGGTTAGTAATGGGGAACTAAAAGGTACCATGCTCTAGGTCATCTACTGATGCATCTTCCATGGTTCAGAAGGTCCCTTCAGTAGCTGTGGAAGATGATAATGAAGATGGTAGGGAAATGTCTACTCTTTCAACAATATCCACAGTATACTCAACAAAACCACCAATATCTTCTCTATCTTGAGTGTCTAAAGGGATGAATCTTCCTTGGTTAGCTCTTTGCCTCCGCATATGGTAGATTTGTCTTTGTATGGAAATGTCCCTACACAATGTTAGTATAACTCCAGGTTTTTGAAAATGAAATCTATCAGTCCTAATGCAAAATAGAGAATTTTAACTATGAAAGCTATAAAAATAGGTCTATGAAGATAGCACCATCCCAAGAAATGGTGCCAAAAATGTAGATTCTAAGCTAATGTTTTGTAAACTTGGTGAAGATCACTCAATTCAAGGGATCAACCAACTAAACAGTCCACTTGACACTGCTTAAGACTACATTAAATCATCAACCAAGCTGTGTAAGCTTATGATGGTATAACATTATATATGCCTTCATGGACTCAAACTACCTAAAATATCCTTTTGAAGTTATTCTAGCTGCTAGAAATTCACAAAAACTGTAAAATAGTAAAAGTATAACTAAAACTTAGTTGCTACGGGTACCTATAGTAAAGGTTGTAACTGAACTATTGCTAATGAAATGATAATATGTTAACCGAAAACCTGATTAAGATTATTGACTCAACTAAGCTATTCTTTAGAGTACTACTAATAATTATTACATGCATGTTCCTAATCATTTACTCATAATAAGCAAGAAATCAAATCTCAGTTAACTTGCACACAATTCATGAATCAACAGTAAACTAATATTAACTATTGACATAAATGAATAACTAAAAGTTGAAGTGAAGAACAATACCTTAAGTGGCCTACTCAAGTAACTGTTCCCACTTAACTAAACTCAATCTAACTAATAGATTTTATGCATCTCATGAATTGATCTCCATTTATTGCATAAGATGAAAAATTAGAAAACACTCTTACATAAACTAGATTTAACCATTTTGTAGATTCATGTTTCAACTGAAAAATAATAGATAGTATAAACTATGAACAACCAACTAACTAAACTAAAAAATCAACCAACAATTATATACAAACTAAGGGAGTCTTTATTGAAAGCAACAGCTTCAACCCAAATCATTAATTCCACTCCCAAATATCTAGAGCGTGGATTCAAGATTTGGAATTATTCAACCTATAATTGAAAAGAAAGAGAAACCTATCAAACTAGAATCTATCAAAACATATTACATTCAATTATATGTCCATCTATCAAAGTTCCATATTAGAAAAACCTCTTCTTCATCATTTATTAGCTGTTTATGATAACATGCATTCTATCTTCATTAAATGCCTTTGACCAATAATCACCACTTTCAACTATTTTTGTAACTTCCCTTGTTTTGGTATCCAATGCTCCTTTTGCTACGGGTTCATCCCACAATAGTTGTGTATCATAGTTCCTCTTTTTTTTACAAACAAGTTAGTTTCACAAAATACATACACAAGGATAACCATCATAATTAAACATGACTCTCCATCTACATTTCCATTCACATATTCATATAAACCATTTAATGCTAATATATTAAACCATAATTCAATCACCATGTTCTTCGGTCTTAGGTCTATATAATGGATATAAAAAGGATAATATGATATGTAATATTGTTAGGAAGTTTGTTTAAAAGTATCTTAAAGTCTGCATAAAACCAATAGAAAGAAAACTATTATCTAGACCTATCACCTATTAACTGAGTGAAGTGGCGGAAGGTACAATTTTCTTCTCCATAAAGGAGGAGTTTTATTCATGTTTTAATTTCTCAAAGCTACTGGACAACTTCTAGTAGATGTTACAAATCCAAGACCCTCAAGTTTAACTATTGATGAAGAGGCAGAGACATAAAGCATGGGGGTATGCATGGTGGAGGGTTAGTTGAAAAGTGAATGTTAAAACATTTTTCTTATCGTGATTTGAAGAGTTAATTGAAAACTAACTAATTATTTAAGATAATTTCTATTTAAAATATATTTTATAACAATTTAAAATAATGTATATTAATAATGAAGTCACTCTTAGAGTCAAATAAGCTGGCCTTACATCCTCCCCCCCTTGCATAGACTTCCTCCTAGAAGTCCTCTAGGGAAGAGAATATATCAACTTGTCCTTATCAATAATAAATCTAACTACAAGATACATATTTCACCACATCATATAATGAAGCAACAAAATTTTTAGACAACCATATTGTTTCCAAATCACTTTAATACATGTTAGAACACATCTCACTTCTATTTTTACACATGTTCTTCATCCAACATTAATTCAATTCTTACTATTGTTATATAACAATTATTGATTTTATTGTTTTTACTTCATAGTTAGAAATAAATAAAATTATAGAGAAATAAAACATGAAAAGTAAATGCAAATCAAAGCATGTAAGCATATAATCATGAATTCAATTAATAGTCAAAAGAGAGGAAAACAATGCATGTTAAGTATATGAAATATAAACATGTAATAATATAATAATTTTGTCATCCAATTATATAAGCATTGAATCATATAGCAAAGTAAGTATGACCTTAGATAATATATTTTGTATTCTTTTTGGATGTGAATACCCAGTAATGGTGCTTATGTTGTGTATTGTGGTTGGTTTTATGGATAAACCAAGTTTTAAGAGAGTGTGAGCCCTACATGTTTGACTCATGTAGAAAGAAGTGACAAAACTCTTGATAAGTTAATGTGATTTGACATGTGGAAATTAAAGGATGATAATTTAATGTTCTTTTGTATTGTATGGTGTTGTATTCCCTAGCATCCATCCTCCTACCTAGGTGCAAGCATGCTAATGTAATTAGGGGTTGAGAGATGGAAAACCTCCATTAAAATATTAGGACTTTGAATGGAAGTTAGTTCCCATAAGTCTCCCCCACACTCTTGAATCACACTAGTTGATTCATTTTGCAAGCCTAATTCCTTGATGTTTACCTATGGGTTGAGGATGAACCTAAGTGTACCTTGGAGATCTATTATTAATGGTTCAGTTATTACATGAGCTCTATGCGGTTTGAGATCATTGTGGTTAGAGTCCACCAATTTTAGCATGCTATTATATTTTGTGGTTTGAGACCACTAGGGTTAGAGAACCACCATTCTACTCCCCCCCCTTTGGTGATTTATTTAAAGTCAAGTGGTGATTGTGATGTGAAATTTATGTAACTGTTCGATACATATTTTATTTATTTATTTATTATTATTATTAAGACTTTTTATTTGACTAATTAAGCTAGCATTGTTCAAATTATTAAAGTTGTTTGATTAGTTGAATTATGAAATTGTCCTTTTTGCCTCAAGGACTTATTTAATTTCATTTTTGAATTAAGATTGACATGTTGTAATGTAGCTACAATTGATTTTTTAAAATTTTTTCCCTTTTAATAGGACCTTTATTGAAATCTTTGATTTGATTTTATGTTACTCAGTTTGAGGATTCACTTGTTATTTGCAAACTACTGGCATATGTAGTAATGTGACTATGTGAAACTATCATACTCATGAGGGGTCCTTGAAAGGGTGTATGGGGGGAGTAGATGGTCTATGGAATTATTATAAAAAGGGGTTAATGAGACCGGCATGGGATGGTTATAAACCATTTCCCCTAGATCTATCTGATATTTATATGGCACTATGATACTATGCATTCTTAGAGGATAATTTTGGACACTAGTCATCTTCATCCCCTTCCCATTTTATGAGTTCATTGTCTTTAATGTAAATTTAATTTTATGTGATGTGTAAATAATGAGATATATTGTTGGGATAATGGATAAAGGGAATATGTAGTTAATATAAGTGATTTATATGTCTATCATACATTGTTTAATTGACTAAGACTCTTTTTAATTGTTGCATAGAATGTTGAAATATATATCTATGTTATTCCTAAAATTGTTAGAAAGAAACAAGTCTATGCTCTTTCCTTATGGACTTCCAAGAGGAATTCCATACAAGGGGGGGATAATGTAAGGCCATACTTACATTGCTATATGATTTAGTGCTTATATGATTGGATGACCAAATCATTATATTATTACATGCTTAGATTTCCTATACTTAACATGTATTATTTTCATCTCTTTTGACTATTATTTGAATTCATGATATATGCTTACATGCTTTGATTTGCATTTACTTTTCATGTTTCATTTCTCTATACTTTTATTTAGTTCTAACTAGGAAGTAAAAACAATAGAATCAACAAGTGTTACATAATAATAGTAATAATTTATTTAATGTTGAATGAAGAACATGTGTAAAAATAGAAGTGAGATGTGTTCTAACATGTATTAAAGTGATTTGGAAACAAACTTGTGTAGGTTTGTCTTGTGTTTGTGGTCGAAATTTTGGTATTTGTGTTATGTCCTTAGTCGAGTTTTGTGTTGGAAAGTTTTGGGCATTACATAATTATTTATTACTTTCAAACCATATTTCCAATTTCTAGTCACCACCATTAATTTTATTTGTAATATAATGGTTGAGGTTGTATTCCATGGGTTAAAATGTACCTATGAAGCTCCAATGCCAATTGAGTTTGGGTCATTGAAGATTTATAATCTAACAATTGAGTTTAAATTACATAGGCCAAAATGTACCCACAAAGCTCCAATGCCCATGGATCTCAAAATTGTATTTGGGTTGTTGAAGGTTTATATTTTAATGGTTGAGTTTAAATTTTGTGGATTAAAATGTACGTACAGATTCCAATGCCTATGAAACCCAAAATTACATTTGGGCCCCACGAGCATGGAGCTTTGGAGTACATTTTGATGTATGAAATAGAACCCAAACTATTAAATTATAAATAAAATCAATAGTTGTGAATAATAATTTAGGGTTAGATTTAAAATATTCAATGTTTGATTTAAAATATATTAAGGAATTAAGAAATTATAGACACCTTAAATAATTAATCACTCCCACTCTTAGGCCTTTACTTTTTTATTTTTATTTATTTATTTAAATGAATGATTCACCATTTATGTATTTTCATCAAGATTCACCAAGATTTTATAAAAAAAATTAGTTATTTAATAAAAAACACTAATAAAATTAATATATTTTTTCAAAAAATGGAAAGATTTGCTCAATAGAAAATAATATTTCTTCCAAAAAAAACTCATCTAAGATTTTATCTTTTTCCAAGGGGGTTTCTTGAAGTTGTTATTATCAATAAAAATAATAAATAAATAATACACTTTTAGCAATTTTTTGGATCAATAAAGCAACCGAAAAAAATGTACATTAAGGTTAATTTCACCGAAGGTGTTCCCTATATGAAGTGAGCAAATTGATTTTGAAAATCAATGGTCAAAAACTGTAGAGAAGGATGCAAGACCGTTGAAATGATCTCAATCATCATATTTTCTAAAAATATTAAAAAATATAATATATAATTAAAAAAAAATCATCTTATCCAATCATAACTTTAAATTAAGAAAAGATAGATTAAGAAATGCTTTTTTTAATTTTAAACTTTTTAAACTTAAAATAATGAAAATTCATGTATACATGAGAAAAACTGGTACCATGGATTCTTCAAATTCCTTTTGCTAGTACATTTTTTTGTGTTGTTTGTTGCCAATTTTGTATTTTCTTCACAATATTCTCTATTTTTGTTGAGATAATGGATGATGATCTACAATATAAATAGTTTGTTTGAGTTATTTGATTCAAAGGGATATCCACTACCAATTGAAAATTTGATATTTTAACATGTTATATATTTTTAACTGATATAATATGTGATTTATCCTATCGACCAAGTCAAAAAAGTAGGATTTCCAACAGTGAACAAAATCTAAGCAGAATGATACTATGCATTTATCTCATCCACCAACATTCAATTGATTTGGGTTTTATGTTGTTCACTTTTACATTTGACTAAAACCATCAACTGTTTTCTGTGAAATTTTTGTAGTTTTCTAGTGTGAGATGAGTTTCAGGTTGAAACCTCCCACTATATGTAGCCTATCAACTAATTAATTGGAGATGTATTTTACAATATTAATAAATCTTGGAGTGCAATTGTTAAAGAAATAAATAAATAAATTTGTAATAATAATAACAATAATAATAATAATAATAACAACAACAACAACAATTATAATAACAATAATAATAATAACAATAACAATAACAATAACAATAACAATAACAATAAAATAACAATAACAGAATAACAATAACAAAATGAACAATAATAACAATAATAACAATAAATAATAATAATAATAATAATAACAATAACAATAATAACAATAACAACAACAACAACAACAACAACAACAACAACAACAACAACAACAACAACAACAACAACAACAACAACAACAACAACAATAAATATAATATTTTCAAAATAAAAAGCACATAAAATATGAATATGATCTAATCAAAATTGTTCACTTTTCTATCATTTTTGAAGAAACATTTGAGAATATTTTTGTTTAATTCTTTAAGGACTCACATTAAATATAAAGGAAGAATGCAAGTCTTTAAATAAAACTCAAAAGAATTGTTGAAAAATCAAACATTATTTTGTATATATTAAATGAAAAAGCAAGGGTGTGTAGTTTTTTTTGGGTGTAATGTTTTAAATAACTTGCCTTTAGCAATTGTATCTATATTCCCTTTTAGGATTTTATTTTATTTTCTACATATAATAAAATGGGTGCTACTTTTCTTTTTTAGTGGGATTCAGATTTTGGTTAATAATACAAGTTTTAAGAACACTTGCATCACCACATTTTTACAAAATTTTATTTTAGTCTTGATTAAAAAATATTATTAAACTTTTAAACTCCAAAGTTCACCACAATATTCGGGGTTGAAGATTAGATTTTCCTAAATTTAATAAGTTATAGTAGAAAATGAAATTAATTTGCCAATAAATTATATAATTATTTATTACTTTCAAACTATATTGTCAGTTTTTAATCACCATCATTAATTTTATTTGTAATATAATGGTTGAGGTTGTTTTCCATGTGTTAAAAAGTACCTATAGAGCTCCAATTCCCATTGAGTTTGGGTCGTCGAAGATTTATAATCTAACAATTAGGGTAAATTATGCAAGCCAAAATCTACCCACAAAGCTCCAATGCCCATGGAACTTGAAATTATATTTGAGTTGTTGAAGATTTATATTCTAACGATTGAGATTAAATTTTATGCATTAAAATCTACACACAGAACTCCAATGCCCATGAGACCCAAAATTATATTTGGGCCCCATGAGCATCAAAGCTCTTGAGTACATGTTGATGTATGAAATAGAACCCAAATTATTAAATTATAAATTAAATCAACAGTTGTGAAAAAGAATTTATGGTTAGATTTAAAATATTCAATCTTTGATTTAAAATATTAAGGAATTGAGAAATTATAGACATGATCAGTAAGCCTTAAAATAGTCAATCACTCCCACTCTTAGGCCTTTACTTTTTTACTTCTTTTTTTTTTTTCAAATGAAAGATTCACCATGACAATTAATGAATTTACCTATTTTTCATCAAGATTTGCCAAGAATTTCTATAAATTTCTAGTGATTTAATAAAAACACCAATAAAATTAATATATTTTTTCAAAAAAGGGAAAGATTTGCTCAATAGAAATTAATATTTTTTACAAAAAAACACTTGTCAGGATTTTATCTTTTTTCAAGGGGGGTTTCTTAAAGTTATCATTATTATCCATAAAAAATAAATAAAAAATAAAACACTTTTAGCAATTTTTGGGATCAATAAAACAACCAAAAAAATTTGTTTATTAAGGTTAATTACACCGAAGGTGTTCCCTATATGAAGTGAATGAATTGATTTTGAAAATAAACAGTTGAAAATTGTAGAGAAGGATACATGATCATTGAAATGATCTCAACCATCCGATTTTCTAAAATATTAAAAAATATAATAATAATTAAAGAAAAAACATCTTATAGAGTCTTAACTTTAAATTAAGAAAAGATAGCATAAGAATTAGTTTTTCCTTTTAAATTTTTTAAACTTATAACTACTTTCTATTTATTGTTAACAAATTGAAGTAGCAGTTGTTGAAATTTTGAAGGTAATCAAGTGTGTTCACATTGTTGTTTTTCATGAAGCTTCTTAATAAAATTTATCTTATTGTCAGTAACAACTTATATTAAGGAATATTTTAAAATCTGTAAGAATGAAAAGATTGGAGAGATTTATCCTTCCTATCTATCAGATGGACCCAAAACAGATACATAGCTATTTGATTGGTGTGATTGCCTCTGACATGGTAGTTAAGCCAGAAGTCTACCCCTACTCTACCTCCTTAACAATTGAAAAGCCTTCATGAGTTTCATTGCTCAGTAATGTCACAGACTCACTACAATTAACAAGCCAAAAGTGCATAACCATTTTGATATGGTGATTAGCTTATTAAATGAAATAGTGTTCTAATAGTAACGATAAATGAAAGTTAAGTAGTTTATATGATTTATCCTTTCCATCTATCAGATGGACCCAAAACAGATAAATAGATGTTTGATTGGTGTGCAGAATAGCGCTTGAAAAAATTATTCAAAACTTAGGAATTCATTAGGTATGCTTTTAATTAAAGCTCAATTTTTATACTCTTCAAGCATTATTTCTCTATTATTCTCCTAGATTGTAGTTGGTAATATTGATTTTGTTCGGAGACATGGTTCGACTTAGAAAAAAGTATGAGAAGAAGATGCAATTTTCTTCTTTGAATTAAACATATTAGATTAAAATAACAAAAATTATTGTATAAAGAATGATTTTTTTTTCTTTAAGAGTATCAATGTACATGAGAAAAATGGCACCATGGATTCTTCAAATTCCTTTCACTAGTACGTTCTTTGATTTGTTTGTTGCGAGTTTTGTATTTTTCTTCACAATATTCTCTCTTTTTGTAGAAACAATGGATGGTGATCTACAGTATAAATAGTTTGTTTGAGTTATTTGATTCGAAAGTATATCCACTACCAACTAGAAATTTGATATTTTAACATGTTATATATTTTTAACTAATATGATATGTGACTTATCCTATTGACCAAGTCTACAAAGTAGGATTGCCAACAGTGAACAAAATCTAGGCAGAATGATATTGTGCATTTATCTCATCCACTAGCATTCAATTGATTTGGATTCTATGTTGTTCACTTTTACATTTGACTAAAACCATGTCAACTATTTTGTGGGAATTTTTTGTAGTTTTCTGGCATGAGACAAGATTTAGGTTGAAACTTCCCACTATATGTAGTCTATTGGCTAATTGATTGGGGAGGTATTTTACAATATCAATAAATATTGGAGTGCAATTGTTAAAGGAAAAAATATATTTTAAATTTGAGATATTTAATATTATAATATTAATATTTAATCATAAATATGATATTTTTAAAATAAAAAACGCATAAAACAAGAATATGCTCTAATCAACATTGTTCACTTTTCTATAATTTTTGAATAAATATTTGAGAATATTTTTTTATAATTCTTTAAGGAATGTGGCCTCACATTAAATATAAAAGAAGTAAGAAAGTCTATAAATAAAACTCAAGAGAATTGTTGAAAAATAAAACATTATTTTGTATATGTATATGTCTAAAAATGGTCTTGATTAAGCTTGTTAATTAATTAAATATGATTTATTTAATTAATTCCTCTAATGTCATCTACATATAAATAAATTTAATTATTTATTTATATCGTTCATCTTCTAAATTCTTCTACTATAAATTAAATAAATAATTTTATTTAATTGCTAACATTTCTACCCTCTGCTTGATTAAATTAAATAAATTTCTATAATTTATTTATATTTAATTATCATTTGGTTCTAAAGTTTAAATATTTTTAAATATTTGAATAGTGGAATATTCTCCATCCCAAATTCGAATTTAAAATATTAAATATTTTATTTAATATTTTCCACCTCACCCTAATTTCTTTTTAAACATAATTAAATATGATTTATTTAATTATGTCAGTTTCCATTTTCGTTTCACTCCAAATTAAATAAATTATTTTATTTTATTTCTAACTCACATGCTAACTCATCCTTCCAAATTGTGATCTCATCTTTCGAAATGGAAGTTTCCCTTCGAACTCAATGACTAAAATTGAAGAAAAGGGAAACCTTCCATCCTTTCTCTTCCACTTTCGAAAATCTCCGCCGTTCGTTCGAAACAAGCTTAATCCGACCGTCGATCGATTCAGCCAATCATATCCGTTCGAAAACTCTATAAATTCTGGCGCAAATCCAAGCTTTGGTTACACTTCGAATACTCATTTACGCACGCATACACTCAACCAACATTTGCATTCATGACAGTTTCGATATCACAGTAATATCTTTCATTTTAGCATAGCTTTTTGTATCCAGCTTAGTTTTGCATTTAGAATCTCATTCTTTAGCTGTCATTTTGTTGAGCCTGATCTGTTGATCTGAGAGCTATCTGGAAAACAACAAAACGCTGAAGTTAGAGGAGGATAAGACAGTTTCGAGAAGCTGTGATTATGGTTTGCATTATTCTGTTTCTTTTCAGCTTTTCGATTTAATGTCTTATTAACATGTGTTTGATATCTATTTAATTAATCCAATATTTTCAATCACACATAAAATGTATTTCACCGTGGGGCCCGAACTCCACGAATTTAACATTTTCTCAGAAGTTTGTTTTGACAACAAATTGAATCGCTTTTCTCGTAAAATTCTCGACGCTTAGGGCGATCCAAAAATTTCCGGGACAAGCACTAAAACTTTTAACTTTTTATTTTGGTAGACTGACGCCAAGATCTCGCTGTGAACTGCGAAGGCCAAGATCTCGTGAATTGTTAGGCGATCCCGTGAATCGGCGGTAGCTTACATCCTGTGAATCAATCAGAGGGCGATCCCGATCAGAAAAGTGCATCTCCTCGCGGACTGCTTAAAGCCATTATTTTGACATTTTTCTATGGCGAATACGCTAGCTTTGTTTAGGCGACATAGTAAGGTCCGCTCGACATCCACCAAGTAGGCGATATTGTCTCGCTACCGGGCGATACACCAGGTTCTCAAGATATGTTTCCCGGGCGATAATACCGCTCAGTAATATATAGATCAGGAATAAAACAATAGACACTCAGTCCGACGATTCCCGCGACATAATTCCCATTTTTCTAAAGTTTTAAAATGAAGCAATCCTAGGGTAGTCACATCTGAATTAAAATGAAGCAATCTAGGATAGTCACCAAACAATGAATCTTGTAGTTTAAAATTGAACAATCTATTTTGGTGAAGCAATATCTTCACTTAGATTAGCTCATTGTTATTTGGATTTTAAAAAGAACATCTGCTTACTTTGATTGTGGCAATGGTCTATGCTCTCCCCTTAACTAGGTGATCAGAATACCAGACTTGCCTTTTAATTTCATGCAATATTATTGTTTCAATTACATCCTTTAGAGAGCCTGTCGTAGTGGGAAAAAGTACTCACCCTACGGGAACGACTCAAGTGGGTTCAAGCCAAAGCCAGGCTATTCCACCCCACTATAAAATTTAAAGCAGATCTGGGGAAACCCTCTTTTGCCAGTAGTGTGCAAGATAACCATCCCCAAAGCCTTTGTTCTAAAGGTTGGGAGGTCACCTGAGGGAGTTTATTATTGCTGCACCGAATGCAAATCCTTACTACGAACCTAGTGTAGTAGCCAGCCGAGTCAGTTGCCAAACATTCTGATAATCACAGTGCAAGGGGAGGGAAGAATCTGCCCTCAAGATACTCACCATATAACTTCCAAGGACCGTTTGCTTAGGGGATCCGGTATCCACTTCCGTAACTCTGAGTACGCACCTGGAAAAGACAAAAACACGGGTGCCCCTTTCGGGGGTGACACGACTGTGTGAGTCGACGCAGTTTTAAGATGTGGGTTGTTGATTATTAGAGTGACCTACTTGAGTATTTAAGAGTGAGTCTGTCTGAACTACTTTTCATGTGGAAAACCTGTGAAAAAATTTGATGAAAAACATTTCTTGATCAAACACTTCAATGTTATTATAGGGCTTTAAGAACAACTGTTTTCAAAAATGTTTGTTGTGTCTTCCTTTACATTAATTCAGATAAATAAATCATCCAAAAGGAACATGAAGAACAACAACTGAAAGCCACTTAAGACATTTTCATATCATTGGTTCAAAAACAGTTCCAAATAATTTTCTCATGCTTAGAGATTGGAAGTCAACGAAATTTACCAAGAAGTCATTGTCTAAAAGGATTAGAAAACCCAAGAAACCATTAGGATACAAGAAAATACTACAAAAGAGAAAATTCTTGTACAAAAGTCGACGAGTCTTACTTCACTATCGAGGATTTCTTCACAGATATCAAGATTTTGTTAGAGGATTCACTGATGAGTATGTCGTAGATCCCTTAGATTCCCGAGCTTATTATCAGAGATTAGCTCTGTCACAACGGCATAATCATAACCAACCGCTTGAATTTGACAACATACCACAACCTTCCATAGAGTATCCTTCACACCCCAATCAAATTCTTCATTGATTTTGGAACCTTTCTTTGAAAACAAAGATCAAAATTTTAAAAGTGCATCTCTCAAACAGCTTTTTAGTTTTTGGTTCAACTTCCCCAACAGGATTCTAAAATCCTTTATCAAATTTGGAAGCCACAACCAATAAATTAGAAGTATCCTTGATCATATCATAAGATTCCTTATCGGATCAAGATATCATTACCATTGCACTTGTCAAAAACTAGGATCTAAGTTTAGAAGAATTTTCCAAAAACATATGCCTATCTCCACAAGGTCTCAACACAATAAACTGAAGGATACAATCTAGAAAGAAAGTCATATTTAGAACACTCAAGAGGAAGGAGAAAGCAATAATCCCATTTTCAGCATAAATCAAAATCCACTCTTCAACAACAACATGGACAATAGAGAAGAAAATCCTTTTCATAATTACAGAGATAAAAACCAAATGGATAGTGATGAGGAACAAGATGAATAATGTCTTAGAGAGGCTGAACAAGATCCAAAATTCCATAAATCCATTGAAAAGATCTTACAACGAGATAAGGAAAAATATTTTCGCTATCTAGCCGAACAAGGGGCTAAATTACCTCACGACTTTGACACTGAAAACTTGAAAAACAAACCTGAAGAGACACCCCTATCAGATCTTAGTGCCTTGAACCAACAAATCAAGGCACTTCAAGGACAATTTAGAGAATTGGAAGGGGGAACAACCACAAAGAAATACACTCTGGAGGACATCTATCCTTATCCTTTTGATAGAATTTTAAACATGGTTCCTTTTCCCAAGCATTGTGAAATGCCAAAGTTTGATTGCTATAATGGGAAAACAGATCCAATCGATCACGTTAGGGACTTCAGAAACCTGACATTATAATTTACTCATGAAGATACTTACTTGATGCGACTATTTCCTAGGAGTCTTGGAATACACTCTATGGAATGGTTATCCAAGATCACACCTCCTGTTAGGACATTTGAAGAATTGATCAATTTATTCATATCACAATATACCTACAACATACAACATCAGATCACCATGATAGATCTTTGTAAAGTTGCACAGAAACCTGGTGAACCTTTCATTAGGTTTCTTCAGAGATGGAGAAGAATGTTTGCCAGATACCCACGTCCTGTTCCCGAGAAAGAAAATATGGTTACTTTCATCAACAATTTAAATTCGGAAATGAGCTATCACTTGAACTTACATTGTCCTTCTTCTTTTGAGAAAATGATTGAAGATTCCTTAACCATTGAAAATGCTTTGGTTAAAAGAGGCATAATAAAACATGACAAAGAAAATCCTAGCTCATCCAACCATCATAGTAATCAGGACAAATCCAAATTCTGGACTCGCAACAAAAATGTGGTAAATGATGGTATTGTGGATGCAAATCATGCTTCAACCAAACCATTTGTCCTCACTACCCCAAATAGTCGCAACAACAATGTCAACTTGATTGCAAATCATGGAAATAATCCTCCTCCTCAGAGGAACAATACAAATCAACACTCCACTTCCTATCAAGGGACTTCAAACAATAACCAGGGTTATCAAGGAAACAATAACAATCAAAATTCTTTCAGAAACAACTCAAATTCAAATACACAAAGATTTTCATTCTTCTCGAATAGAAGAACTTTTACTCCATTGGGTCAATCCGTAGAATCCGCATTCAAAGAATTGATGGCCAAAAATCTCATTACTTTACCGCCTCAACAAAATTATGAACCCAGTGTAAAACCTCCATCATGGAATGAGGCATATTATTGTGATTATCATCGGTGTAAAGGTCATCACACAAACAACTGCCAAGCCTTGAAGAATGTAATTCAAGACTTAATCGACAATGACACTGTCACAATAGAAGGAAATCAACAAACCAACGCAGATCACCAAGCATTCCGCAATCCATTGCCTAATTATCAAAAGGGTGAATCTTCTGAAAAAAATGTGAATCATATCAATGATGATCATATAATCAACCATCTTTACGCAGATGACAAGCGGGTAAATGTCATAAAAGTCAACAAGAAGGTGGAATATAGAGAAGTCAACGCAACAACAAGAGTGCAAGCCAAAGTTGTCTTAAAGATCCATTGAACCTCCCCTTCAACATAAATATGATTTGGTTAACCAACTTCGAAAAACCCCCGCTCAAATTTCCATTTTGGAACTATTGAAGATTTCTCTAGCCCATAAAGAAATTCTAGACAAAGCCCTAGTTGAAACGAATGTATCAACTGAATTGGATGTAAATCAATTTCAAGCCATGGTAGGGCATTTGTCCTCACCTACTTGTCTTTCATTCTCTGATAAGGATGACATTTTCATAACTCATCCCCATAATGCCTCTTTATACTTAGAAGTCATGGTTCACAAGTTTCGCATCAGACGAGTTCTAATAGATGGAGGTGGTGGTTTGAACATCTATACCTTGAAATTGGTCAAAGCCTTAGGATTTTCTGAGGACTCCATTGATTTCAGAAGAAAGATTACCATAAAGGCCTATGATGATGAAGAAAGAGCATCCAAAGGTCTAATCATGCTGCCAATCAGAGTGGGCCCTATTATAAAGAATACTTTTTGTCAAGTACTGGACCATGATCTTGCATATAACATCTTGTTGGGTCGTCCTTGGATCCACGAAATGCAAGTTGTCCCATCAACATATCATCAATGTCTTAAATTTCCTTATGATGGACAGGAAATCACAATACCTACTGATAATTCCAACATTCAAACTTGTGCCAACATAAAAATTAGTCAAGATACTTTGGTCCCTAATAATCAGGAAGCTCATGCCAGTACTTCTCTAAAATTGACACAAAAATTAGTCAATTGACCAATAGTTTTGACAAAAAGCTAAAATTCAAGGATCACGTTGTTGGAGAATACTCTCTTTGCCTTGCCAATTTACCTACATCACCTCAATCACATGGACAACCATCTATCAGGGAACATCAAATATGAGCAGCATCAACTTCAAAGTGAACACCAGTAGAACCAATCACAAAATTTAAGGGGCAATTCATCAAAGAAAAATTACCCATGGAAAATCCTGAGGATATGGAAATTCTAAATTGGCTCTATAAAGATGAAGATGAAGCAGTCTCTAATATCAAATTACCCACAGCCAAATATGGAAAAGGATATTCAATCATGCAGAAAATGGGTTATGATGAAGGACCTATCAGAAAAAGGAAGGAAGGAGTAGTTGAACCCATTCACCTCTGTGGACTCACTATAAAAGAAAAAACTGGATTGGGTTATGATACTCACTCTAAAGAAAGCAAATCCAAACATAGCACTGTCTTCACATTGCAAGAAGGCTCAGGTTCACAAGAGGCATGTTTAACAACGATTCATAACTTCCTAGACAACAATTTTGACACAGACTCTGCTGTATATGAATGGGACACCATTTACAATGATGAGTTCTGGAGGGACAAAGAGGTTGATGTAATACACCAATATGCCCCAACTCTAATTGAAGGACAAGGTTTAGGGTCCCATCCACAAGAATCTGAACCACAAATCGACTATGATTCTAGTGATACTGAATCAGATCTAAATGAACAAGACTATCAGGAGGACAGTATCATCATTGATCCACCTCATACCTCAGATCCTACAGACCACTCTATTATGACCTTAACCATAGCCGATCTCACACAACCTGATGATCCTCTACCTTTAATCCATCCTGACCTCATTCATTGGGATTTTACGGAATCTATTAACATACCCATGTTTCCAAGTGATGAAGCTATTGTAAACTTCCTTTCCGCAGAAGATACAAATGATTGTTCCACCAGCGATTTTTGACATAAAGTTTTTGATCAGGAGAGTGTCAAGTCTCCCAGCTGCAAAAGTAAAAACAAAAAAGAAAGATCTAATGGTGAAAACCAGAATCTGGCAGTATTAGATCAAACAAAAGATAAAATAAAGAGCGTATCTGATGGTGAAAACCTCTTTGAGGCACCAGACGATGGGAATCTTGACACTCTTCCGGAGCACTACCATGAACGATCGCCTATTCTGATTGAGCCTACAAATGTTGTCGATCTTGAGACTTTAGACAAACCAAGAATTTTACAGTTAGCTGCATCAATGACTGAAAAAGAAATACCAGAATTCATGGAATTCCTGAAAGAAAATCAGGTCAATTTTGCATGGTCTTATGCTGACATGCCTGGTCTTGATCCTGATCTTATCATGCATCATTTGTCTATCAAACCAGGGGCCAAGTCGGTAAAACAAAAACTCAGAAAGATGCACCCTCATGTTGCATTATTAGTTAAAGAAGAACTGAGAAAACTTTTCGATGTGGGCTTCATCAGACCAATCGACTATGCAGAATGGATCTCCAACATCGTACCTATATCCAAACCAGATAAAACTGTTAGAATATGCATAGATTTCAGAGATCTCAACAAAGCATGTCCTAAGGATGACTTCCCATTACCAAATATTGACACCATAGTTGATCTGACAGCTGGCCATGCCATGTATTCATTAATGGATGGTTTTTCTAGATATAACCAAATCAAGATTGCACCTGAAGATCAAGAGAAAACAACTTTCACGTGTCCATGGGGAACTTATTGTTGGAACATCATGCCTTTCGGTCTGAAGAATGCTGGGGCTACCTACCAAAGAGCCATGACTACAATTTTTCATGACATGATGCATGTCTTCATGGAAGATTATGTGGATGACATACTGGAAAAATCATACACCAGAGAAGGACATCTTGAAGTATTGTCCAAAATATTTGCAAGATTAGAAAAATTCAAAGTTCATCTTAACCCTAAGAAATGTGTTTTTGGGGTCAAATCTGGAAGACTCTTGGGGTACATTGTTTCAGAAAAGGGAATTGAAGTAGATCCAACAAAAGTTCAAGCAATTATGGAAATTCCTCCACCAAAGAACATCAGTCAATTAAGATCACTGCAAGGACGACTTCAATCTATATGGAGGTTCATTACACAATTGGCCGACAAAAGTTTACCTTTCACACATCTACTGCATAAAAATGTTCCTTTCAAGTGGGATGACAAATGTGAATTGGCTTTTCAGAAAATCAAAGAATATCTAATGACTCCACCAGTTCTCGTATCACCAAATCTAGACAAACCACTCATCTTATACATTGCTGCAACAGAGACATCCTTGGGGGCACTACTAGCACAAGAAGACACTACAGGAAAGGAACGTGCAATCTACTACATCAGTAGAACACTAACAAGTCATGAGCTCAACTACACTTCTATTGAGAAGACTTATCTGGCAGTAGTTTTTGCTTCACAGAATTTTTAGCACTACATGCTAACCCATACGATCAATCTAGTTTCAAAAATTGATCCACTTAAGTATTTGTTAAGCAAAGCATCATTGACAGGAAGGTTAGCAAAGTGGGTAATGATTCTAAGTGAGTTTGACATACATTATGTTGATCGCAAGGCCATCAAAGGACAAGTTATAGCCGATCAATTAGCTGAAGCACCACTACAAGTAGATCATCCCTTGCACATCGAATTTCCAGATGTTGATGTCTTCACTGCAAAATCTAAACAAACATGGGCATTATATTTTGATGGTTCTTTCACTCAACATGGATCGGGGGCAGGCATACTTTTTGTCACCCCTCAAGGACATACCATTCCTCGATCATATAGGCTAATGTTTCCATGTACTAACAACATAGCTAAATATGAAGCATTGATCATTGGACTCAAAATAGCACTGGAATGGAGAATAATAGAATTACAGGTGTATGGTGACTCACAACTAGTCATCTATCAAATCAATGATGACTATCAAACTAAAGATGAGAAACTATTACCATATAAAAAGATGGTTGATGATTTCAAGAAATACTTTGTGGACATTAAATTTACACAAATTCCAAGGATTAATAACAAAGCAGCTGACGCCATGGCCACAATCGCATCATTGTTGCAACTCCCAGAAACTCAAAATCATTATGAATTTCTGGTGGAACAATCATTTACACCTGCATATGATACCCATGAAAGCCAAATCATTTGTCACTTGGTAGGATCC
>VDFB02281492.1:555180381-555298386 GCA_007258455.2 Sequoia sempervirens
GTTGCATTGGAGAAGACTGGCTTGTTGTTTGAATCTTGACAATAATCTTGTACTCTAGTGGATGTGGCAACTTTTAACCAACAAAAATAAAATTTTGATCTATGTGAAAATGCATACTAAAAATATTACCAATTCTATGGTCTTGTTCCCAAATGATGAATGCCACCACCCCTTCAAAAAAAATTTGTCCCTTTCCATAAGAAACTTTTTTGCATGTTGTCAGGCATGACCCAACACCCTAGTGATCTCAATAATTTATCTTCATAATATCAAAACTTATCGACCCATTATTTATTCTTCGCTAGCATGCAAGTTGGATAGTATTCCAAATCCTTACATGCTCTTGTTGTAGAGTCTAAGCTATTTTTTTATAAACTTGGTGAAGGTCACTCAATTCAGAGGGTCAACCAATTGAACAGTCCACTTGACATTGCTTAAGACTACATTAAATCATCAACCAAGGTCTGTAAGCTTATGATGGTGCAACATTATATATTCCTTCATGGACTCAAACTACCTAAACTATCATTTTAAAGTTATTCTAGTTGTTGGAAATTCACAAAAACTGTAAAACAGTAAAAGTATAACTAAAACTTAGTTGCTACGAGTATATATAGTAAAGGCTATAACTGAACTATTGCTAATGAAATGATACTATATTAATTGAAAACTTGATTAAGATTACTGAATCAACTAAGTTTTCCTCTGAAGTACTACTAATAATTATTACATGCATGTTACTAAGAATTTAATCGTAATAAGCAAGAAATGAAATCTTAGTTACCTTGCACACAATTCATGTATCAACAGTAAATAATATTAACTATTGACATAAATGAATAACTGAAAGATGAAGTAAAGAACAATACCTTGAGTGTTCTTCCCAAGTAACTATTCCCACTTAACTGAACTCAATCTAACTAATAGATTTCATGCATCTCATGAATTGATCTCCATTTATTGCATAAGATGAAAGATTACAAAAAACTCTTACATAAACTAGATTTAACCATTTTGTAGATTCATGTTTTAACTAAAAATAAAAGATAGTATAAACTATGAACAACCAACTAACTAAACTACAAACTCAACCAACAGTTATATACAAACCAAGGGAGTCTTTATTGAAAGCAACAACTTAAACTAAAATCATTAATTCCACTCCCAAATATCTAGAGCGTGGATTCAAGATTTGGAATTATTCAACCTATAATTGAAAAGAAAGAGAACCATATTAAAGTAGAACTCTGTCAAAATAGATTACATTCAATCATACGTCCATCTGTCAAAGTTCCATATTAGAAAGACCTCTTCTTCAGTGTTTATTAACTATTTATGATAACATGTGTTTTATCTTCATTAAATGCCTTCGACCAATAATCACCATGTTCAACTATTTCTGCAACTTCCATTGTTTTGGTATCCAACGTTCCTTTTGCTACAGGTTCATCCCGCAACAACTATGTATCATGGTTCCTCTTTTTTCTGCAAACAAGTTAGTTTCACAAAATACGCACACAAGGATAAGCATCATAATTAAACATAACTCTCCATCAAAATTTCCATGCACATATTCATATAAACCATTTAATGCTAATATATTAAACCATAATTCCATCACCATGTTCTTGGGTCTTAGGTCTGTATAATGGATACAAAAAGGATAATATGATATGGAATATTGTTAGGAAGTGTGTTTAAAAGTATCTTAAAGTCTGCATAAAACCAATAGAAAACAAACTATTATCTAGACCTATCATTTCCCCCAACTTAAATTTTTGCTTGTCCACAAGAAAAATACTAAGGGTCTTGATTATACTACAAAATGAATTGCCTTAGGTCCATGACTATACTAGCACCCTAATCCCGATGTAGATAAAAACCTTGGTATGTTGAAAGCTACCTCGTTCTGATAGCTTCCATCACCTTTATTTCTAGTCCAATGTGGAATTGGAAAAAGGAGAATAGGTGGTTGAAATGTAAGGGGTATCCAATGAACTCCTCTATTAATACTGGTTTCCATGTATTTCTACACACTCTAGAGCATAGCAATAAAGTTGTACATAGAATGCGGCTCCTTCTTTTGCAATGCAGTGGTTAGTTCATTCCATCAATTTTGCACATACTTATAACACTGTTGTACAAACTAGCATTTTCATCCTTTCATAGTCTTCCTTCCTGAGTTTCATTATTATCTTTCCAACTCCTTTATGCCCAAGAAGTCTCATCCACTCATCAATAATTATCTCATAATCCTTAGCTTCCCTTCTCACTGGAAGTGCAATAGGTTTCTCTTTTCATCATACTCCCTCATAATTTATCCTCTAAGCTGTTCATTCTTGTAGTAAGAAGCAAGGGCTCTGACTTGAAGATCCCCCACAAACATAAAGGGGTTCTATTCTATTTCATCAGGAATCACATAATTGTGTAGATAAAATTCACATGATTGATCTTGGTCCTCAAATGTGGAAGTCTTAAATTTTTTAAGAAACTCATCTAGTTTAATCATGGCAGTTGATTGTTTACTAATCAATCTGTTAAACTAAAAACACAAGTAGCTCTCTTATAGAAACAATGCATAAGTCCTGGGTGGAGGCCTACACTTGACAATTTTTGCAACCTTATCTGCAACTTCTTCCAACTAGACTGTTGACTTTTTCAATTCCACTTCTTTCTTTTCCAATTCTTTCATATATCTCTCCTTTTCCTTCTTCCATTTTTCTTTTTCTCTTTCAAACTCATTATTTACACTCCACAATTGGTAACCTAGAGAGAAAGTTGTGTTATAACCAAGAGTTTTAAGAGGAGAGGGTTTCTCACTCGGGATAGCTAGTTCCTTATCCCTTGTCTTGGTAAGAACCAATTGTGCCAGCAAATCCAACTTAGCACTATGACCATACAACTGTAATTTTTCCTCCATCTCCTTCATTTTGACTTCCCTTTCTTTGTCCTTCTATTCATATTTTTTCACCAAATCCTCTAGGTGTTTAATTTGATCCAGTGCTTCTTGGAGTTCTTGCCTCACATTGATCTCATCAAGATAAACTTCTTCTCTTCCTTCAAACTGCTCATTCCCTCCTTCATATTCTTCGTATTTGGAGCTTCTGTTCTTGGTTTATTTGTAGTAAATAAATCTTCTGATTCAAAATAAAAATTCATTATCACATACCTTCTCTTTTTCATAGGTGAATTCATATCACCAGGAGCATTCCCTCCTAGTTCAGATCAGTCTCCACAACTGTGACATTTTCCTATTGTTGTTCCTACTGGTGTTGTTTTTCCTGGAATTGTTCGCTATTCTCCTCTTCTTCCTTAGGTTCCCCTATACCTCCCTTTGCAACATTTTATTGTCTGATCCTACTAGAACGTCTAGGTGTAGGTATCTTTGCTTCAAATTTCTTCTTCTCCTTTCTAATACTCTTTTTCTGCTTCTGAACAACCCTCTTTCCATGTGGATCCTCTTCTTCTGGTTTAGAAGGTGTGGAAGTAGTGGATACACTAGTTCTCTTGCTTTTAGAATTTTGTGGCTTTAAAGAAGAAGGTAACTCCTCATTTTTCGACGGCCCAGACTCTAGCTCTTTAGGTTCTACATGTTCGCTTTGGTTGTAGGTAGGTGAGGCCACATGCAAATTATGAGGGTTTTCCTCTTCAGGCTCAATTTGTGGTTCATCTTGAATTCCTATATTCCCAGGCATTACCAACAAACTATTGATGTCATTACACTCCTGAGCCCTAAAATTCTCCCACCTTACTTGTGGGTACTAAATTCTTAGGCTTCTTTTTAAACAATAGGGTAACCAAGCAATGGTGAGAGAGAGAAGTATTAGTTTGTCTTCTCTGATACTCTGAAGCCATTCTTTTCAATAGGTGGTATAGAAAATTAGTTACATTGATTATTCTGTTATACCTAAGATGACTTAATAACTTAAAATGGATAGTATACAATAGATTTTATCTCCCATCGCACGTAATATATCTGACAATATAAGAAGCACACCTTTCCCATAACCAATGGAGAGACATTCTTTTCATACCTTGTGATGAGGAATCCAATACCTCTCCTCTTGTGCAAAATTCCTCCCAAGCTGTGAATGCATTAGAATGAGCTAGAAACTTTGCTCCCATCCTTGGAAATTTAGTTACTTAAGCAATGGAAGTCTCTGATGCATCCATAGAAATTCCTTTTACCATGGCTTCATCGTACTGGAGAGTTTATGAAAATCTTCTCATTAAATCATCACTATACTCTGTCAATTTTAGGAAATAGTTGAGCCATCCAACCCTTGTGAATATAGGAAGGATAGCTACATCCTCCAAAATCTATTGATGAGCTGTCGACTCTCTCCTTATGTCATCTCCTCCCATCTTAGTTCTCTTTACTGCTCAATATACCAAATCAACTCAAGAGTTTAACTCATTCTCCACCTACCACCTTCAACTTCACTTATGACTTCAAAACCTTAGTTTCCAAATGTATTCTTACTACCACACTAGACTATAACTACAAATCCCTCTTGAAATTTAGCTTTGATAGAAAGCAAGCTAAGGTTCTTACAAATTCTATAAGGTTTCAAGTTTTTAGGAAATACAAAAATGACAGCGGGTGGAAATAGCAGTAAAAACATAATTCTAGGCTTTGCATGTCATGATTTCATTAATTCAATTTAGGGTGGAAAATTCAAAAAGTGTGGTGAAAAGATAGATTAAGCCTGGAAAAAAGATAGATTAAACGTACCCCCCAACTTAATGGGTGAAGTGACCTCACTTCATGGTGATGATTTGGAGGTGGTATAAACGTGAGTTGCTGGAATTTAATAATTTAATAATTCACATGTGTGGAAATGAAATAAAAGTGCATAAAAAGTTTAAAGAAAGCTTTCATAATTATAATAGTATCCCTCAAGTACCATTGTGTGAAAATAACCGTCAGTAGCACATGAAAATTGAAAGAATATATGTGGTTATGGATTTGAGGGAACATATATCAAATGCAAGGTAATAAGTATCTTTAATGGCACATGGATACAATTAGATAGATGTAAGATGGTGATGTGACTTTTCAAAGATTGGAGATGTACGCAAGCAATAAAATAATTATTTTGTGATATGTAGGATAAATATGTGGATATAATGGAAATGAATGCTCATAACTGTGCAATAAATATGGTGCCAAATGAATAAAATATTATTTCCAACTATCAAACATTGCTACAAGCACCTGCAGTGTCAGGTCCCTATCAAAATGTAGGTAGTGTGGAACTATAGGTCCCAACGGCATCAGGTCCCTTATGAATATGGTGAACAGGTCTCGTGTGGAGATAGCCTGAGTATTATCATAACCATGTAGTGTGTGCATATGTTTTAAAGCATAGAAAATTAGGTCTGGGTGATTTTAGGGGCCGAGTTTTACAACTCAACTATTGGGTCACTAGACGTGCTTGGTATGTCCTTTAGTATTGATGTAGGACTTTGTGAATTAGATTTTTCTTTAGGCTCACTGTGAGCACCATATTGTTGTATGAGTGAAAATATGAAGTCATCATGCTGCATTGGTTTCTAATATAACTTGAGTTTGTGTCCATTAACAAGAAGGGAGAACTGAGCTGCATCAATGGTATGCAATTGTATTGCTCCATTTGGGTAAAGCTTACTAATTTCATAAGGGCCCAACCATCTAGATTGGAATTTTCCCTTGAAATCCTTATACCTTGAGTCGTACAGAAGAGCCCAATACCCTTCATTAAATTATTTTGTCTTGATAAACTGATCATGCCATTTCATTGGACTACTTCCATGTGTGGATTTAATCCAATCCATTCAAAGAGTGCAACCTTTCCTTTTGTGCCTCTATTAAATCTATGCCTAACTCCACTGGTGTCCTTATATTTTTGTATTCAAATTCTATAGGCAACACTGATGTTTTACCATAAACCAACTCATAAGGGGTAAACCCTGTTATTGTCTTCCATGTTGTTTTGTATTCCCAAACAACTTTTGGTGATATGGATACCCAATCTCTTCTATGAAGCTGCACTATTTTTGTCAATATATTTCCAATCTCCCTATTGGTAACCTCTACTTGACCATTAGCTTTAGGATGATATGGGGTAGATTTCTTGTGCTTGATTTGATTTCTTTTACCAACTTTGCAATTAAATCTGATGTGAATTATGGTCCTTGATTAGTCACTATTTATTTTGGTACACCATATCTACTGAAAATATCCTCATATAAGAATTTTACAACATTTCCATCTTTGAAAAACTACAATGCTTTTACTTCAACCCATTTGGTTAAGTTAGTGTAGACCAATATGTATTCTTTACTATTTTGAACTGGGAGAGATATGTCCAATAAAATCTATCCCCCATTTGTCAAAAGGAGCCAAGGCCAACTGGGGCTATAAAGGCATTTATTTCATCACTTCCTGTGGGTCTTCCCATCCTTTGGCAATGGTCACAACTTCTAGTATATTTAACAGAGTCCTTATGTAGGGTTGGCCAATCATATCCTGTTGTCAAAATATTGAAAGTTGTCCCTTTGGCTACAAAAATTTCCACGACATGCTTTCAATATGTCAAACACTTCATCCTCTCGAATAAACCTTCTCATAATGTTATCAGGTCCAGTGTAAAACAAAAATCCAAAAACCTATGAATAAGGGAAGCAATTATGAACCAACTACATTTTCTCTCTTGGAGAAAAGTAACTTGGAATCTATCCTAACACTAAATAGTTTGCTATATCAACATACCATGGTGTGTGTAAATTTAGATAAAATAAATGCTCATCAGCGAAATAATCAACTCCTTCTCATGATTGAGTTGGAAATCTAGACATGAAATCAACAACCACATTAACCCTGTCAGGCTTGTCTACAATTGTTATGTCAAATTCTCGCAACAACAATAACCACCTTACAAGTCTTCCACCTACCACTAGTTTATTCATCAAGTACCTAATGGCTATATGATCTATATGGATGAACACTTGATAACCAATTATATAATGTCTAAACTTGTTAATGGCATAGACAAATACAAGCATTTCTTTTTAGTTATAGTGTATTTCAACTCTGCTCCTTGGATTTTTTGCTGATATAATAGATTTCATATTCCTTATTCCCTTCTTTCTACCCTAGGACTACTCCTATTGCAAATTTGGATACATCAGTGTGGATGTGAAATGGAAATGTCTAATTTGGGCCTCTTAAAACTAGTGCATGAGTTAGATATTCCTTTAGTTTTTCAAATGAACTCTAATAGCTTTCAGTCTAATCAAATTCATAATCCTTTTTCAACTAAATAAATAAAGGTGCAACAATTTTACTGAAATCTTGGATGAATCACCTATAGTAACCTACATGTCCAAGGAAGCTTCTTACATCTTTTTGTTTTTGTGGTATTGGTAAGTTAGATATAATCTCAATCTTCTTTGGATCAACCTGTATGCCTTCACTAAATATAAAGTTCCCTAACACAATGCCTTGTGTCATCACCATGAAACACTTCTCATTGCTAAGGGATAAATTGTGTTCCTTGAATCTTTTTAACACTTTCTCAAGGTTACTAAGAGCTTCCTCATAACTTTCACCATATGTAGTGAAAATGTCCATGTATATCTTCATGCAGTTGTGTGTAAAATCAAAAAATATGTTGAGTACTACTCTTTGAAAGGTAGTTGGAGCATTGCACAATCCAAAAGGTAAAACATTATATGCATAAGTTCCCTAGAGGCAGGTAAATGTGGTCTTATTTTGATCTTCTGGTGCAATATTGATATGGTTATAACCACTAAAACTATCAAGAGATGAAAAATATTTCTTTCCAGCCAAAGAATCAAGAACTTGGTCAATAAATGGCAGTGGAAAGTGATCTTTCCTTGTGGCAGTATTTAATTCTCTATAATCAACACAAAATCTCCATTTCCCACCTTTCTTGGGAACTATAACCAATGGCGAAACCCATTCACTATCTAAAATAGGGTATATAAAACTGACATCTAAAAGCTTTTGCATCTAAATTTTCACTATATCTCTTAGAGTTAGATTCATGCATCTCTATGGCTATCTTATAGGTTTGTAGCTTTTATTAATGTAAATCATGTGCATGTAGAGATCTAGATCAATGCCCCTCTTATCATAGTAATCCCATGCATATGCAACTGATTGTGCCTACAACACTTATTACAGAGAATTCTAGTGTTCCTTAGTCAGGGCATTATTAATATTTAACATCTTCCCTGGCATAATTTCCAAATCCTTTGATAACTCTTGAACTGATGAGAGATCAAGGCTTGGTATGATTGGTAAACATTGTTGAGGGAGTAGTGAATGACACATTTTTTATATCTCTTCCGTAGAATCAATAGGTATAATACTTTGCAAGGGATCTTGTAGGCATATGATACAATCCTATTGTTGCGAGCTTCTACCATAGTCATTTTGGATTATATGAGCAATAAACTCATCTTCATCTTGGTCATCCAATAAGGGGCTACACTCAATAGTAATCAATGTCTAAAGGGAGTAGCTATATTCCTCCTCTTCACCCAAGTTGGGCCAAATGGAGTACTCCAGATCTGCATATGGTTGAGCAGGTGGATAAAGAACCAAGTTCTTTGTGATTGTCCCATTAGATATTATCATTTTTCCAAATCTGCATCCTATGAATGCAACAGCTGTTGCTAACCAAGGCCTTCCTAGGATGAGTGGGTAACCTGCAAGATTAACTTTGGGTTGCAATACTATGAATTTTGTAGGGTATTCCCATGTATCCAATGCAATAACTAGGTCTTCAATAATCCCCTTAGGCTTAATCATGGACCTATTAGCTAATTGCAAGACAATTTGTGTAGGCCTAAGGTTGATCAACTGAAGCAACTGCATTATTTATTTTGTCATGACATTGATGGTTTCCCCCAAGTATATCAAAGTATTTTTAATGAGGGTCCCATTTATCTTAACATCCACAACTAGACTACCAGGGTTAGTATACTTAGGGATTGTAATGTTCCCCAACATGATGTCTGCAAGATTCCCCAAAACATGAACTATTTGTGGATCTTTCCTTTATCTACCTGGTTTCTTAAGACATAGATCTTTTACTATATTAGTGTAGCTGGGAATGTCTTTGATATCTTGGATGGGTGGTATTTTGATGTTAACATCTTTCAACTTCCCTAAAAGGCCAGTCTTAGCCTGTGTGTGATGCTTTTGCAGAGCTAGGAATTCAGGAAAAGGTGGCTTGGGATTCAAGGTAGTTTGGTGTAATGATTTTGCTCAGGCTCCAAAGGTGGTTTATCAAAAGCCTCAACTACAGGTTCCTCATCCCCCATTTCTATAATTTGGGGGGGTGAAGGCCCAGAAATTTGTTTTCCTGATCTGAGGTGGACATCACTCACCTCTACCCCATAAGTGGGGCATTGCATAGCTTTGTTAGTATAAGCCTGCTGAACAAGCTTAGTGTTAGAGTTAGGTGCATGTTGGGTAGGTATTTGTGATGGTTTGGGTGGTTAATATTAAGGATTTGATGGAGGCATCTGAGCTTTCTATTGAGGTGGAAGAGGTGGTAGCATAAGCTGCTGGTAATTCATATTTTGCTGCCATGGATGACCTTCTACCACTAAGACTATCATTGATTTTTCTAGGTTGGACATTGTAGATTATAGTTGGAACCCTGAAAGTTTTGTTGTGTCCATGGGTTTGGTTGCTAGTTCCAATTTGACTAGGCTTTGTGGCCATTTTTGAGGGTTCTGCCATTGGTTCTAATTTATTTGCTAGGGCTAGGTGTTCCAAGCAAAAAAAGTTGATAGCTTAAAGGGAAAGATGGATTAAAACTGAGGGGGTCTGGTGGCATACTTTTTCTTTGCTTCCAAGGCCTCCTTTCAACTATGTAGAAATTTTTCTATTATATTCTTCCATTTCCTATAAATATGGTTTCTCAATCTTTTCTTGCTAGATATTGGCCACTTGTTTGCACTTACAATTGGATTTCCTCTGACAATAGTTAGGACAATACTCAATGAGCATGGATTTTACTTCCTCTTGCTTCTTCTTGATGTGGAGGGTGTCCAAATATGTTGCTAGATGACCGATTATATCCTGCTTCATGTTGGACAATAAATTGCTTATTTCAACTTTGGAAACCTCATTAGAGGACTTACTTGTGATGGATGACCTCTCCCCTCTTGGCTTCCTGGAATAATTCCTACAGACTTTACAAATGCTTTCAAATGGACCTATAGAAATTTTTCCTCCCCTAATAAGGTTGAGGGCACCCATACTTTCATCATTAACCCCCCTTAAAAATACCAATTTGAGGGATTCCTCTGACAATTTATGCTATGGGTTCTTCTTTAAAGAAAATTGAAATCTTTCCACATAGTATTCTAGTGGCTCATCCTCTTTTTGAGACATTGAGAAACTGTCATCTCTTCTTTGGTCTAATCCTCTACAATAGTCCTTGTATTTTTCCAAGAAATTTTTCTTCATGGTGTCCCAATCTGGAACAACATCCTTGCCAAGCCCCATAAACCATCTAAGGGCAACATCTTTAAGAGTAGCTGAGAAGAGCTTGAGTTGGTGGGCATCAGTAGTGTAATAATAACTTCCGCACAAGACATCAAACTCAAAGAGGAAGGTATTTGGGTCCTCAATTACCAAGCCACAAAATACTGATAATGCTAATGGTGGAATATTCTTTAGCACAGTAGCTCTGGCTTGGTTAGTAATGGGGAACTAAAAGGTACCATGCTCTAGGTCATCTACTGATGCATCTTCCATGGTTCAGAAGGTCCCTTCAGTAGCTGTGGAAGATGATAATGAAGATGGTAGGGAAATGTCTACTCTTTCAACAATATCCACAGTATACTCAACAAAACCACCAATATCTTCTCTATCTTGAGTGTCTAAAGGGATGAATCTTCCTTGGTTAGCTCTTTGCCTCCGCATATGGTAGATTTGTCTTTGTATGGAAATGTCCCTACACAATGTTAGTATAACTCCAGGTTTTTGAAAATGAAATCTATCAGTCCTAATGCAAAATAGAGAATTTTAACTATGAAAGCTATAAAAATAGGTCTATGAAGATAGCACCATCCCAAGAAATGGTGCCAAAAATGTAGATTCTAAGCTAATGTTTTGTAAACTTGGTGAAGATCACTCAATTCAAGGGATCAACCAACTAAACAGTCCACTTGACACTGCTTAAGACTACATTAAATCATCAACCAAGCTGTGTAAGCTTATGATGGTATAACATTATATATGCCTTCATGGACTCAAACTACCTAAAATATCCTTTTGAAGTTATTCTAGCTGCTAGAAATTCACAAAAACTGTAAAATAGTAAAAGTATAACTAAAACTTAGTTGCTACGGGTACCTATAGTAAAGGTTGTAACTGAACTATTGCTAATGAAATGATAATATGTTAACCGAAAACCTGATTAAGATTATTGACTCAACTAAGCTATTCTTTAGAGTACTACTAATAATTATTACATGCATGTTCCTAATCATTTACTCATAATAAGCAAGAAATCAAATCTCAGTTAACTTGCACACAATTCATGAATCAACAGTAAACTAATATTAACTATTGACATAAATGAATAACTAAAAGTTGAAGTGAAGAACAATACCTTAAGTGGCCTACTCAAGTAACTGTTCCCACTTAACTAAACTCAATCTAACTAATAGATTTTATGCATCTCATGAATTGATCTCCATTTATTGCATAAGATGAAAAATTAGAAAACACTCTTACATAAACTAGATTTAACCATTTTGTAGATTCATGTTTCAACTGAAAAATAATAGATAGTATAAACTATGAACAACCAACTAACTAAACTAAAAAATCAACCAACAATTATATACAAACTAAGGGAGTCTTTATTGAAAGCAACAGCTTCAACCCAAATCATTAATTCCACTCCCAAATATCTAGAGCGTGGATTCAAGATTTGGAATTATTCAACCTATAATTGAAAAGAAAGAGAAACCTATCAAACTAGAATCTATCAAAACATATTACATTCAATTATATGTCCATCTATCAAAGTTCCATATTAGAAAAACCTCTTCTTCATCATTTATTAGCTGTTTATGATAACATGCATTCTATCTTCATTAAATGCCTTTGACCAATAATCACCACTTTCAACTATTTTTGTAACTTCCCTTGTTTTGGTATCCAATGCTCCTTTTGCTACGGGTTCATCCCACAATAGTTGTGTATCATAGTTCCTCTTTTTTTTACAAACAAGTTAGTTTCACAAAATACATACACAAGGATAACCATCATAATTAAACATGACTCTCCATCTACATTTCCATTCACATATTCATATAAACCATTTAATGCTAATATATTAAACCATAATTCAATCACCATGTTCTTCGGTCTTAGGTCTATATAATGGATATAAAAAGGATAATATGATATGTAATATTGTTAGGAAGTTTGTTTAAAAGTATCTTAAAGTCTGCATAAAACCAATAGAAAGAAAACTATTATCTAGACCTATCACCTATTAACTGAGTGAAGTGGCGGAAGGTACAATTTTCTTCTCCATAAAGGAGGAGTTTTATTCATGTTTTAATTTCTCAAAGCTACTGGACAACTTCTAGTAGATGTTACAAATCCAAGACCCTCAAGTTTAACTATTGATGAAGAGGCAGAGACATAAAGCATGGGGGTATGCATGGTGGAGGGTTAGTTGAAAAGTGAATGTTAAAACATTTTTCTTATCGTGATTTGAAGAGTTAATTGAAAACTAACTAATTATTTAAGATAATTTCTATTTAAAATATATTTTATAACAATTTAAAATAATGTATATTAATAATGAAGTCACTCTTAGAGTCAAATAAGCTGGCCTTACATCCTCCCCCCCTTGCATAGACTTCCTCCTAGAAGTCCTCTAGGGAAGAGAATATATCAACTTGTCCTTATCAATAATAAATCTAACTACAAGATACATATTTCACCACATCATATAATGAAGCAACAAAATTTTTAGACAACCATATTGTTTCCAAATCACTTTAATACATGTTAGAACACATCTCACTTCTATTTTTACACATGTTCTTCATCCAACATTAATTCAATTCTTACTATTGTTATATAACAATTATTGATTTTATTGTTTTTACTTCATAGTTAGAAATAAATAAAATTATAGAGAAATAAAACATGAAAAGTAAATGCAAATCAAAGCATGTAAGCATATAATCATGAATTCAATTAATAGTCAAAAGAGAGGAAAACAATGCATGTTAAGTATATGAAATATAAACATGTAATAATATAATAATTTTGTCATCCAATTATATAAGCATTGAATCATATAGCAAAGTAAGTATGACCTTAGATAATATATTTTGTATTCTTTTTGGATGTGAATACCCAGTAATGGTGCTTATGTTGTGTATTGTGGTTGGTTTTATGGATAAACCAAGTTTTAAGAGAGTGTGAGCCCTACATGTTTGACTCATGTAGAAAGAAGTGACAAAACTCTTGATAAGTTAATGTGATTTGACATGTGGAAATTAAAGGATGATAATTTAATGTTCTTTTGTATTGTATGGTGTTGTATTCCCTAGCATCCATCCTCCTACCTAGGTGCAAGCATGCTAATGTAATTAGGGGTTGAGAGATGGAAAACCTCCATTAAAATATTAGGACTTTGAATGGAAGTTAGTTCCCATAAGTCTCCCCCACACTCTTGAATCACACTAGTTGATTCATTTTGCAAGCCTAATTCCTTGATGTTTACCTATGGGTTGAGGATGAACCTAAGTGTACCTTGGAGATCTATTATTAATGGTTCAGTTATTACATGAGCTCTATGCGGTTTGAGATCATTGTGGTTAGAGTCCACCAATTTTAGCATGCTATTATATTTTGTGGTTTGAGACCACTAGGGTTAGAGAACCACCATTCTACTCCCCCCCCTTTGGTGATTTATTTAAAGTCAAGTGGTGATTGTGATGTGAAATTTATGTAACTGTTCGATACATATTTTATTTATTTATTTATTATTATTATTAAGACTTTTTATTTGACTAATTAAGCTAGCATTGTTCAAATTATTAAAGTTGTTTGATTAGTTGAATTATGAAATTGTCCTTTTTGCCTCAAGGACTTATTTAATTTCATTTTTGAATTAAGATTGACATGTTGTAATGTAGCTACAATTGATTTTTTAAAATTTTTTCCCTTTTAATAGGACCTTTATTGAAATCTTTGATTTGATTTTATGTTACTCAGTTTGAGGATTCACTTGTTATTTGCAAACTACTGGCATATGTAGTAATGTGACTATGTGAAACTATCATACTCATGAGGGGTCCTTGAAAGGGTGTATGGGGGGAGTAGATGGTCTATGGAATTATTATAAAAAGGGGTTAATGAGACCGGCATGGGATGGTTATAAACCATTTCCCCTAGATCTATCTGATATTTATATGGCACTATGATACTATGCATTCTTAGAGGATAATTTTGGACACTAGTCATCTTCATCCCCTTCCCATTTTATGAGTTCATTGTCTTTAATGTAAATTTAATTTTATGTGATGTGTAAATAATGAGATATATTGTTGGGATAATGGATAAAGGGAATATGTAGTTAATATAAGTGATTTATATGTCTATCATACATTGTTTAATTGACTAAGACTCTTTTTAATTGTTGCATAGAATGTTGAAATATATATCTATGTTATTCCTAAAATTGTTAGAAAGAAACAAGTCTATGCTCTTTCCTTATGGACTTCCAAGAGGAATTCCATACAAGGGGGGGATAATGTAAGGCCATACTTACATTGCTATATGATTTAGTGCTTATATGATTGGATGACCAAATCATTATATTATTACATGCTTAGATTTCCTATACTTAACATGTATTATTTTCATCTCTTTTGACTATTATTTGAATTCATGATATATGCTTACATGCTTTGATTTGCATTTACTTTTCATGTTTCATTTCTCTATACTTTTATTTAGTTCTAACTAGGAAGTAAAAACAATAGAATCAACAAGTGTTACATAATAATAGTAATAATTTATTTAATGTTGAATGAAGAACATGTGTAAAAATAGAAGTGAGATGTGTTCTAACATGTATTAAAGTGATTTGGAAACAAACTTGTGTAGGTTTGTCTTGTGTTTGTGGTCGAAATTTTGGTATTTGTGTTATGTCCTTAGTCGAGTTTTGTGTTGGAAAGTTTTGGGCATTACATAATTATTTATTACTTTCAAACCATATTTCCAATTTCTAGTCACCACCATTAATTTTATTTGTAATATAATGGTTGAGGTTGTATTCCATGGGTTAAAATGTACCTATGAAGCTCCAATGCCAATTGAGTTTGGGTCATTGAAGATTTATAATCTAACAATTGAGTTTAAATTACATAGGCCAAAATGTACCCACAAAGCTCCAATGCCCATGGATCTCAAAATTGTATTTGGGTTGTTGAAGGTTTATATTTTAATGGTTGAGTTTAAATTTTGTGGATTAAAATGTACGTACAGATTCCAATGCCTATGAAACCCAAAATTACATTTGGGCCCCACGAGCATGGAGCTTTGGAGTACATTTTGATGTATGAAATAGAACCCAAACTATTAAATTATAAATAAAATCAATAGTTGTGAATAATAATTTAGGGTTAGATTTAAAATATTCAATGTTTGATTTAAAATATATTAAGGAATTAAGAAATTATAGACACCTTAAATAATTAATCACTCCCACTCTTAGGCCTTTACTTTTTTATTTTTATTTATTTATTTAAATGAATGATTCACCATTTATGTATTTTCATCAAGATTCACCAAGATTTTATAAAAAAAATTAGTTATTTAATAAAAAACACTAATAAAATTAATATATTTTTTCAAAAAATGGAAAGATTTGCTCAATAGAAAATAATATTTCTTCCAAAAAAAACTCATCTAAGATTTTATCTTTTTCCAAGGGGGTTTCTTGAAGTTGTTATTATCAATAAAAATAATAAATAAATAATACACTTTTAGCAATTTTTTGGATCAATAAAGCAACCGAAAAAAATGTACATTAAGGTTAATTTCACCGAAGGTGTTCCCTATATGAAGTGAGCAAATTGATTTTGAAAATCAATGGTCAAAAACTGTAGAGAAGGATGCAAGACCGTTGAAATGATCTCAATCATCATATTTTCTAAAAATATTAAAAAATATAATATATAATTAAAAAAAAATCATCTTATCCAATCATAACTTTAAATTAAGAAAAGATAGATTAAGAAATGCTTTTTTTAATTTTAAACTTTTTAAACTTAAAATAATGAAAATTCATGTATACATGAGAAAAACTGGTACCATGGATTCTTCAAATTCCTTTTGCTAGTACATTTTTTTGTGTTGTTTGTTGCCAATTTTGTATTTTCTTCACAATATTCTCTATTTTTGTTGAGATAATGGATGATGATCTACAATATAAATAGTTTGTTTGAGTTATTTGATTCAAAGGGATATCCACTACCAATTGAAAATTTGATATTTTAACATGTTATATATTTTTAACTGATATAATATGTGATTTATCCTATCGACCAAGTCAAAAAAGTAGGATTTCCAACAGTGAACAAAATCTAAGCAGAATGATACTATGCATTTATCTCATCCACCAACATTCAATTGATTTGGGTTTTATGTTGTTCACTTTTACATTTGACTAAAACCATCAACTGTTTTCTGTGAAATTTTTGTAGTTTTCTAGTGTGAGATGAGTTTCAGGTTGAAACCTCCCACTATATGTAGCCTATCAACTAATTAATTGGAGATGTATTTTACAATATTAATAAATCTTGGAGTGCAATTGTTAAAGAAATAAATAAATAAATTTGTAATAATAATAACAATAATAATAATAATAATAACAACAACAACAACAATTATAATAACAATAATAATAATAACAATAACAATAACAATAACAATAACAATAACAATAACAATAACAATAACAATAACAATAACAATAACAATAACAATAACAATAACAATAATAACAATAACAATAATAACAATAACAATAACAATAACAATAATAACAAGAACAATAATAACAATAATAACAATAAAAATAATAATAATAATAATAATAACAATAACAATAATAACAATAACAACAACAACAACAACAACAACAACAACAACAACAACAACAACAACAACAACAACAACAACAACAACAACAACAACAACAACAATAAATATAATATTTTCAAAATAAAAAGCACATAAAATATGAATATGATCTAATCAAAATTGTTCACTTTTCTATCATTTTTGAAGAAACATTTGAGAATATTTTTGTTTAATTCTTTAAGGACTCACATTAAATATAAAGGAAGAATGCAAGTCTTTAAATAAAACTCAAAAGAATTGTTGAAAAATCAAACATTATTTTGTATATATTAAATGAAAAAGCAAGGGTGTGTAGTTTTTTTTGGGTGTAATGTTTTAAATAACTTGCCTTTAGCAATTGTATCTATATTCCCTTTTAGGATTTTATTTTATTTTCTACATATAATAAAATGGGTGCTACTTTTCTTTTTTAGTGGGATTCAGATTTTGGTTAATAATACAAGTTTTAAGAACACTTGCATCACCACATTTTTACAAAATTTTATTTTAGTCTTGATTAAAAAATATTATTAAACTTTTAAACTCCAAAGTTCACCACAATATTCGGGGTTGAAGATTAGATTTTCCTAAATTTAATAAGTTATAGTAGAAAATGAAATTAATTTGCCAATAAATTATATAATTATTTATTACTTTCAAACTATATTGTCAGTTTTTAATCACCATCATTAATTTTATTTGTAATATAATGGTTGAGGTTGTTTTCCATGTGTTAAAAAGTACCTATAGAGCTCCAATTCCCATTGAGTTTGGGTCGTCGAAGATTTATAATCTAACAATTAGGGTAAATTATGCAAGCCAAAATCTACCCACAAAGCTCCAATGCCCATGGAACTTGAAATTATATTTGAGTTGTTGAAGATTTATATTCTAACGATTGAGATTAAATTTTATGCATTAAAATCTACACACAGAACTCCAATGCCCATGAGACCCAAAATTATATTTGGGCCCCATGAGCATCAAAGCTCTTGAGTACATGTTGATGTATGAAATAGAACCCAAATTATTAAATTATAAATTAAATCAACAGTTGTGAAAAAGAATTTATGGTTAGATTTAAAATATTCAATCTTTGATTTAAAATATTAAGGAATTGAGAAATTATAGACATGAACAGTAAGCCTTAAAATAGTCAATCACTCCCACTCTTAAGCCTTTACTTTTTTGCATTTATTTTATTTTATTTTTCAAATGAAATATTCACCATGGCAATTAATGCATTTACCTATTTTTCATCAAGATTTGCCAAGAATTTCTATAAATTTCTAGTGATTTAATAAAAACACTAATAAAATTAATATATTTTTTAAAAAAATGGAAAGATTTGCTCAATAGAAATTAATATTTTTTACAAAAAAACACTTATCAAGATTTCATCTTTTTTCAAGGGAGGTTTCTTAAAGTTATTGTTATTATTGATAAAAAATATAAATAAATAAATAAATAAAACACTTTTAGCAATTTTTGGGATCAATAAAACAACCAAAAAAAATTGTTTATTAAGGTTAATTACACCGAAGGTGTTCCCTATATGAAGTGAACGAATTGATTTTGAAAATAAACAGTTGAAAAGTGTAGAGAAGGATACACGATCATTGAAATGATCTCAACCATTAGATTTTCTAAAATATTAAAAAATATAATAATAATTAAAGAAAAAACATCTTATAGAGTCTTAACTTTAAATTAAGAAAATATAGCATAAGAATTAGTTTTTCCTTTTAAAAATTTTTAACTTTAGAACTACTTTCTATTTATTGTTAACAAATTGAAGTAGCAATTGTTAAAATTTTGAAGGTAATCAAGTGTGTTCACGTTGTTGTTTTTCATGAAGCTTCATAATAAAAATTATCTTATTGTTAGTAACAACTTATATTAAGGAATATTTTAAAATCTATAAGAATGAAAAGATTGGAGAGATTTATCCTTCCTATCTATCAGATGGACCCAAAACAGATACATAGCTATTTGATTGGTGTGATTTCCTCTGACATGGTAGTTAAGCGAGAAGTCTACCCCTACTCTTCCTCCTTAACAATTGAAAAGCCTTCATGAGTTTCATTGCTCAATAATGTCACAGACTCGCTACAATTAACAAGCCAAAGGTGCATAACCATTTTGATATGGTGATTAGCTTATTAAATGAAATATTGTTCTAACAGTAACGATAAATGAAAGTTAAGTAGTTTATATGATTTATCCTTTCTATCTATCATATGGACCCAAAACAGATAAATAGATGTTTGATTGGTGTGCACAATAGCGCTTGAAAAAAATATTCAAAACTTAGGAATTCATCAGGTATGCTTTTAATTAAAGCTTAATTTTTATACTCTTCAAGCATTATTTCTCTATTCTTTCCCTAGATTGTAGCTAGTAATATTGATTTTGTTCGGAGACATGGTTCGACTTAGAAAAAAGTATGAGAAGAAGATGAGGTTTTCTTCTTTGGATTAAACATATTAGATTAAAATAACAAAAAATATTGTATAAAGAATGAATTTTTTTTCTTTAAGAGTGTCAATGTACATGAGAAAAATGGTACCATGGATTCTTTAAATTCCTTTCACTAGTACGTTCTTTGATTTGTTTGTTGCAAGTTTTATATTTTTCTTCACAATATTCTCTCTTTTTGTAGAGACAATGGACGGTGATCTATAGTATAAATAGTTCGTTTGAGTTATTTGATTCAAAGGGATATCCACTACCAACTAGAAATTTGATATTTTAACATGTTATATATTTTTAACTGATATGATATGTGACTTATCCTATTGACCAAGTCTACAAAGTAGGATTGCCAATAGTGAACAAAATCTAGACAGAATGATACTGTGCATTTATCTTATCCACCAACATTCAATTGATTTGGATTCTATGTTGTTCACTTTTACATTTGACTAAAACCATGTCAACTATTTTGTGGGAAATTTTTGTAGTTTTCTGGCATGAGACAAGATTTAGGTTGAAAATTCCCACTATATCGAGCCTATTGGCTAATTAATTGGGGAGGTATTTTACAATATCAATAAATATTGGAGTACAATTGTTAAAGGAAAAAAAAAAATTTAAATTTGAGATATTTAATATTATAATATTAATATTTAATCATAAATATGGTATTTTTAAAATAAAAAACACATAAAACAAGAATATGCTCTAATCAACATTGTTCACTTTTCTATAATTTTTGAATAAATAGTTGAGAATATTTTTTTATAATTCTTTAAGGAGCGTGGCCTCACATTAAATATAAAGGAAGTAAGAAATTCTATAAATAAAACTCGAGAGAAATGTTGAAAAATCAAACATTATTTTGTATATATTAAATGGAAAAGCAAGGGTGTGTAGTTTTTTTGGGTGTAATGTTTTAAATAATTCGTCCTTAGCAATTGTATCTTTATTAATTTTTGAGGAATTTTTTGATTTTCTACATATAATAAAATGGGCACTACTTTGATTTTTTAGTGGTATTCAAATTTTGGTTAATAATACAAGTTTTAAGAAAACTTGAATCACTGCATTTTTATAAAATTTTATTTTAGTCTTGATTAAAAAAACCTATTAAATTTTTAAACTCTAAAGTTCACCACAATATTCGGGACTAAAGATTAGATTCGCCTAAATTTTATAAGTTATAGAAGAAAATGTAATTAATTTGTCAATAATATTATATAATTATTTATTACTTTCAGACCATATTGCCAATTTTTAATCACCACCATTAATTTTATTTGTAATATAATGGTTGAGGTTATATTCCATGGGTTAGAATGTACATACGGAGCTCCAATGCCCAATGAGTTTGGGTCATTGATGATTTATAACCTAAAAATTGGAGTTAAATTATGCAGGTCAAAATGTACCCACAAAACTCCAATGCCCATGGACCTCGAAATTGTATTTGGGTTGTTGAAGATTTATATTCTAACAGTTGAGTTTAAATTTTGTGGATTAAAATGTACCAACAAAACTCCAATGTCTATGAGACCAAAATTACATTTGGGTTGCTTGAGCATTGTAGCTCTCGAGTACATTTTGATGTACAACATAGAACCCAAATTATTAAATTATAAGTAAAATCAATAGTTGTGAAAAGGAATTTAGGGTTAGATTTAAAATATTCAATGTTTGATTTAAAATATTAAGGAATTAAGAAATATAGACATGAATAGTACACCTTAAAATAGTCAATCACTCCCACTCTTAGGCCTTTACTTTTTGTTTTTTAAATGAATGATTTTCCATGGAAACTAATGCATTTACCTAATTTTCATCAAGATTTACCAAGATTTTCTACAAATTTCTAGTGATTTAATAAAAACACGAATAAAATTAATACAATTTTTCAAAAAAAGGGAAAGATTTTCTCAATAGAAATTAATATTTTTTCCAAAAAAAATCGTAGGATTTTTTTTTTCCAAGGGGGTTTCTTAAAGTTATCATTATTATCGATAAAAAATAAAAATAAAAATTATATAAAATACTTTTAGCAATTTTTTGGATTAAAAAAGTAACCAAAAAAATGTATATTAAGGTTAATTACACCGAATGTGTTCTCTATATGAAGTGAATGAATTGATTTTGAAAATCAATGGTTGAAAACTATACAAAAGGATGCAAGAACATGGAAATGATTTTAACCGTTAGATTTTTTAAAATATTAAAAAATATAATATATAATTAAAGTAATAACATCTTAAATCCAGTCTTAACTTTAAATTAAGAAAATATAGAATAAGAATTATTTTTTCCTTTTAAACTTTTTAAACTTAAAATAAAAAAATTCCTATATAAAGAATGAAATGATTTTTCTTAAGAGTATTAGTATACATGAGAAAAAATGGTACCTTGAATTCTTCAAATACCTTTCATTGGTACATTCTTTGAGTTGTTTGTTGTATTGATGCCTAAAATTGCTAGGCAAACAATCTTATGGGAAACTTAGTTAATGGGTGACCAATTGCGCTAAACTGAGTGACCTCTAGGTTTTAAAGAAGCTAACTCTTCCTGTATTTGGGGGTTGGAAAGGGAAAAGGAAGCAGATATATAAAATAAAGTTTAATCTAAGGTGATGCGCCAAGATGTAAGTAAGTAGGCATAGGAAATCTTCCCTTCGGATGAGATTTAACGACCTATTCAACAATATACATGTCCAAAAATAACATAAAGAATAGATGAAAAACCTAAGAAGTTCATCAAATAACATAACATAACTTCCATACGCATTCACTGAACAAGAAGAGTTCAAGACATACTCTGAATCAACAAATTTATATTGAAACTATAGAAGTCTTGCAGATAAACTACTCAGTACAATAAACAACACAATATAATGTTTTATCAATTTAACTAAGAAACAGAGAGGCCGAACAAATTGGCATAGTCTGTGAGTCTTAATACAATAATTAAAAATAATGTAAATGTCTACACTATTTTTCACTTTTTCTATGATTTTTGAACCCTTTTTTAGATAGTTGAAGTAGTATATATAGATTCTTCCACTGCTTGAAAGCCAATATCCGAAAAGATTCTCCAAGCACGAGCCATGCTTCCTGTCACAATGATTCTCAAAGATCGTTGCAACATAAAGATTATGAAACATGGTATTTATTCACCTGAAACAAAATGCGCCCTCCTATAATGATGAATACGGTTTGAAAGCAAAAGGATAAAAAATCTCCAAATGACATGCATCACCCACCCATAGAGTTAGTTAGGACACGTGGCATAGCAATGGGGCTTCACATTCATTCATCCTTCCCTTGCAATCAAAATCCCTATAGAGAAGACACATGGTGCAACGAATGCATTAAGCTTTGACTAAGAGGCTCGCCCAAAAAGATGTTTGTGGTAGGATGCAATGTGGCACATGGGCGAAGCTCAAAGGAGAAACAAAGGAGAGAGGATCCCCAAAGGCACGCGCCGCATACACATGGTGCAAGGGCGAAGCTCGAAGGAGAAGCAAGGGAAGAAAACTTTCAAAGGTATGTGTGGCTGACACATGGTGCAAGCAAACGAAGGCACTACCATAATGAAGCTCGAAAATATGAAAATATGTGAAGCGCAGGTTGAGACCATACAAAACCAACAACACTAACCCGAAGGGAGTTGTAAGGATTTTAAATCCACAACTTTTGGCGACTATCATGGGCATTTCGCTCACGGAATGGGAACCCAAAATTTTTGGTTCAAAGACCATAGCCTTATCCATTGGGCAACAATCAGAGCTTTGAAAGTGTGATCTTCAAAGGTAGCTAGTCAACCTTGGATGGCATTGATAAGGCGCACAAATTCTCTTACGCCTCATGTAGATCAATAATTTCTATGAACATTAGCTCCATAGAGATCCCTATCTCAGGCTTAAGCTAAAAAATAAGTCGTACTATCTAATGGGTGGCACTTCTAATGTCTTTTGTTGTGGGAGGCTGACTGAATGATTGGAAAGTAGATAGATCTCACTACTTTTCCTCGATCTTTACTACGATGTGCTTTGTCATGGCCACTGAATTGTCTGAGAGAAAGGGGAGGGAAAATCCATTTGAGTCAATTTGGAGAATTGCATCCACATATTATTCATAGTCCAACTCAGTATTACTAAGCAATTGCTAGCCTAGAGGATGGATGCATGACAACAGATGAATTCCTTCACCTTTTTGGTTGTCGACCTTCGGTCATCAATCCTTTCCTTTACCAAGTCTGCATTTTCCATAGTGTATAATCTATCCAGCAACTTCTCATCCTCAGGCACCCTTTCAGCAATGAAATGTGGAACCTGCTCAATCATTCCATGCACCTCTCTGCTTAAATTTTTCGCATCTGCCATGAATTGGAGTGCTAGTTGTAGGGTCAAACAAAAAGACTTGACTTTCTCCTAGTATGAGGCATATAACTACTAAGCCACCAAAAGGAGATCCGATTGAGGAATAGGGAGCTAGGAAGGAATTTTCAAAAAGCCTATCTCCACCTCCTTCAAATAGATTTCTTTCATCAACTCATCATTTTTCTTGTTAGCTACAAAGAGTCGCTCCTATAGAGTTTCCAACTCTGTATTTTTTCTTTTCAATAGGTCCTCAGGTTGACCTTAGGTTACAGATTCCTTTTCCAAAGAGAGCTTTACTTCTTGGATCTCCCTTTCGAATTGAGCCTGTCGGTCTTGGAGATCCTTGTCCTTTTGCTATATTTCCCACTCCAATTGATCTCATTGAACCCTAAGGTCTTCATTCTTTTGATGTAGACTAGCAACCAAGTTGGGATCCTAGGATTAGAATCTTGAATTTTTTCCTTTTTAGCTTGCGCTTGTTGAGACACGCATGCAATTTCAACATCCTTAGCCTTTTCCCTTTTTTGTAGGATCTACACTCTTTCTTTAACATTCTTGAGCTCCTCCTCCCTCTTTTTTGGTTGGCGACTATGCTTCAAAAGTCTATAGTCACCACCCACTGAATCTCCTCCATTAGCTCAACTTTGTCTTGTGGTTGGGCCATGTGTAGATTGATCCCTACAACATGGATTGTATAATCCTCAGGTTGCATCCGCCCTTGTAGTTTGGTTATGTTAGGAGTCATGGTTGCAAATGTTAATGACTCCTGAACCTCATTAAATAGGGTTTGCACACATGGCTCAGTAGGCTTCACTGCATCTTTTTCTTTTCTCTTCTGGGCTCTTACGAACTGGGTTGCCTTAGTCCTGATATTTTTCCCAATAAATTCTATTGGTGACCTAATCAACTTGCCGATGAAGGGTGCACCAGGAGGGACAACAAAAGGGAATGAAATCATTGCAGTCTCAAATGATGTTTTCTTTGGAAAAGTGACTGTCAATGGGGAGAAAGGGGGAATGTTATGCCAGGGTCCATTTGGGGAAGCGACAAAAGGACTCATAGGGAGGGGTGGCACTAGTGGGGATGCAAAGATTACCATCTTTTGAGCAAGTTGAGTTGGAGCCGACGCAATAGAAGCAAAGGGGTTAACAATGGTAGGTCTGGATTGGGCCTTGACAAAATATGGAACAAACCACGAGGGAGTAAAAGTTGCCTGTTTGGTTAGAGAGAAGGGAGATTGAGGGAAACCTCCCACGGGCGTAAAAGCGGAAAATGAAAGTCCAACACTCGAATTAATTGGAGATGTAGATGCAACAGGGCCAACCAAAGACTGAGAAGCGAGAAGGGAGGGAGAGAAAGATAACTAAGTTGCTATAGGCTCGAATGATTGGCTCATTGTAGGTGCTTGCAAGCTTTCTCCAAGAGTTGCATTAGTGCACAACCTCTTCTTGGGTGAAAAATTTTCCACCTCTATGACCTCCAAAGATTGTTGGGCTGCCCTGGGTCTCTTCATAGCCCATGTATGTGGTAGCGTAGCCACTTAATAGGATTCAATCACTTGCATGCTCAGTGGAGCTCCACCGAGTTGCTCCATTGCTTTCCCACCTCCCTGTATCAGGGCCTTCTTTGCTTCTTTTCTTTTCATTATTATAGTTGCCTCCTCTAGTTCTACATCCTCATTTCCGATTGAATCAGTATCATCATGCTCCCTATTCCAGAGAACATCAAATCTATCATCCATATCTGGTTCCTGGAACGGGGCATCAAGACACTTGGTCTCTTGACAATAAATCTAGAATTGGGCAATTTTATCGTCACTCCATTGGTAGTTCTTAGCCAATTGATTATAAAGGGTGGCTCCAATTTTACACTTGTCACTGGTCCCATCGAAAGGAAAATAAAAAGATAGACATGGCAGCCTATTATCATCAGTGGGAACATAGGCCAAGTCTACAAAGAGATTTAGGTCCCTTGACTTTGGACTCCACTAACCTTCCTAGTAGGGTCGGGAGATGTGAGTCACCTTAACATTCAAACTTGCTAAGTCATTATCAGGATTATAATCCCATTTGTCACAAATCAATACTATCCCTAGATGAGAAAGCTTTGCAGGTAGTAGACCATGCATCTGCTTCTTTTCCATTATTACCATACCAAAGCTTAAAGGACAATTGAAAAAACCTTTCTTATTCTTTCCTCCGCAAAACTTGACATCTATAATCACTAGTTGCCGAAATACCTCAAGGACCAACACCCTATTTGTGACACATACCGGGAGCCAGAATGGTTCTTTGGTAAAACCATGCAACCTAACAAATGAAAAATACCCCCAAAGGAACCAGTCGCAAGGATGAACAAAGTCTTGCATTCACCTTACTTGCTCGGTGGAGAACTGATAACAACCATCCTCACCCTCCTTATTAAAATCTTGCAAAATTGGAGTTAGGAAAAACTCATAAAATGCATAGTAATCATGAGTTACAGAAAGGAGAGGATTCCACACAAAAATTGACTTCCTTGCTCCACTTTCATCAAAGATAGACAAACCCATATGGTTTCTAAAGAAATCTGAGTTTTGGTACAAAAACATGTGAGCAAGGAAAGAAGAAAACTTGAACCTATACTATGTGTGATATTCCTTGAATTGGTTCAACATCTCCCAAACAATTATGTCCACGAAGTCATACCAGAATAAACAATGATGTCTTCTTAACCGAAACTCCAAACCCATTTGAAACTCCTGAACATCCTTGTCATCGTCCATGTCGTAAATAAAGGCCACCATAGAAAATACATCCTGCAGGTATGTGTTGAAAACATTGTGCCCAATTGGAAACTATGGTGGGCGATTATCATCCTTGGCTCTTTGTTTCTTGATTTTAAAAAATTAGAGTATGTTTTCTAGTTCTCCAAAGAGTTTCCGACCCGCTTTCAGTGAATCTCTCTAGTGCACTTGTCCCTCTTCTTGTAGGGATGCATAGCATATCCCTAATAGCTTCAACGCTAATTACCACCCTTAGGTTCTGGCCTTCTATGGCTCCCGTATCTAGATTGAAATTTTGGGCACATTCATGAACCAGTTCTGGGCAGTGGTGTACAAAGGAAACCATATACTATGGAAGATTGTAGAACCATAGCTTGTACACCAAAGACTCTTGGTTATTATCCTTTTTCATTCTCTCGCAAGTCACTTCCCTAAGACTCTTAGGGTTGATTTTGAGTTTAGGATCATGAATACTGTCCCAATCTTCCACTATTTGGGCTTTGCTCCTATGGTTTTTCTTTTGCACAACCTGCATGTAAGGCCACTTTGGATTTTTTGGCATCCCAGGTGAAGCATAAGAGATTTTATTGAAATCATTGGCCATTGGTGCCACCAAGATGGCATCAGACAAGCTCCCAACTGCTTCTCCTTGTGCTTCCATCTCAGGATTTTGGGCCATTTCAATATTTTGTAGACCCTTGTGAACACTCAACCCCTTTGAAATTCTCACTTGGGATCTTTCACAACAGATTGTGCACTTAAAACTCTTCACAATGTTACTATTTTGCATGCAACTTTAGCCTTTCCTTATCTAGGAGTTGGAAACAATAGTTGTTTCTAGCAATAAATTCAGCATGTACCGTTGGCTCTTTTGTGCATGCAAAATGAATTCCCACTCTTTTGAAAAGAAAACAATTCATAATGAAAATTAGCCATCATGTATTACGACACCACCTCTTGGGAAATTGAGCCACAAATTGAAGGCATACGAGACTTTTTGCATGCTTTTTCAATTAATAACTTTAGAATAATGATTAAGCAAGATTACAAAAAAAATATTTAAGTTCATCCTAGGAGACTGAAAAGTGTCGACAATGTGGCACTTAACACCTCACTATGCGGATTATCACTTGGGCCTACCATAATTTTTAGCTTATTAATTACCTCTTCTTAATTTGCAGACAACAATTCGTACACAACAAACACAACCTGGTGGGATTTTTGAGTTTTCTCTTCAATCAACATCATGCTTATCACACACATTGTACCCCGACTAGTCTATAAATAGACCTAAGGGTAACAACAAAAATTATACTTGGTAATTGGGCTTTTTGGTAAGCAATGAATACTCCCATTAGGCTAACAAGAAATAGGTCTCAGGTAGCTTTTCTAGGCGATATTTCGAGGAGGCATTTAAAGCGTATGACAAATAATAAGAATTCTTTGGCCATAATTCCAACGAAATGGGTGCTAGGGAGGGATTGTATAGAGTATGAGGACAAGTATTGTGTAAACACTAATATTTGTTCTCATTTTGTTGCATATTTTCTTGATATTCAAGTGCTGAAAAAGATGATACTAAGGCTTACCATGGAAATCTTTCCAAAGTGCTACCTCAAAGGCCTTAGTGAAGTTGTGAAGAATTTAGTCTATGGCCTTGGTATTCCAACAACAAGTGATCTTCGTTGACATATTGAAAAGGATGTAGTGGTGCCTTGGGTACAATTTCTTAGTGGATTTTGGATTATGACTATTAGAGAAAACTGCTAAAGGGTTTTACGTGCCTACCACTTCTTATTGAGATGCTAAAACATAGTGATTTTCTACGACGTGGAGTGGTATACTGACTTAAGAAACCTGGTGTTTCCTCCTCCACTTGTTGTTTTTGTTGTTGTCGGAGTTCCTGCCACCCTTGCCGTTGTTCCTATTGTTGCTCCTGTTGAACCTACTTCTCTTGTTGAATGAATGAAAACTTTTCTCCTCCATTTTTTTATATATATCAAAAAGTTTCTAATATATATACTCAACAAGCTTGGCCTAGGTGCCATTTTGAATTGTAATATCTCAAAGTATATATTACCATATAATGAATATACAACTCTTTTGTCAAATTTCCATCTCTTTTGCTTTTCTCTACTTCTTGCATCATAGGTTCCATTTAATAAAGACCAAGCCAAACAAAACACCCAAAAAAAATATTTACATAATTACATATTTACACTGGTAAAATGATTAACAAAGCTAATTACACAATTTCAGGTGAATTCCATTGAAAGGAATCCCCAATGATTTTTTCTCCATGTTCTCTAATTCAAATATATTATGCTGCTTGCATTGAATAATTCAAAAAGGACATTCCCACAGACTTTCAAATTTGTTGTGTTGGCCAGGATTTGCAGCTCTCTCATTGAATTTGAGCACTAAATCCCCAAATTTAAGACCTTGGTCAGAGTTTTTCTTGTCAACCACCTCTTAACCACTTATTGATGGTTAGACATGGTTGTTAGGGATTTTTCTCTTTTCTCTTGTACCTCCAATAATTCAGCCAACTGGACCTCCATGACACTATTTTGTTCAACCTCTAGAGATTTGAGCAACTATAGTGCGGGAATTTCCATAGATATAGGTAATAACACTTCATTCTTGTATACTAGCTCATATGTGTGAAGTCTTTAAGACTTGCTTGGGGGTTATTCGGTCCGCCTAGAGCACTGCTTTGAGGTTCTTATGCCACTCTCTCTGGTGTTCTAACCCGATTATTTTGATGAGTCATACTAAATTATTATTAGTCGACTCATCCAAACCATTTCCCTACGGGTAATAGCTCAAAGATGTCGTTAGGAATATGACATGCTTAAGTGTGAATTGACATACCTTCGAGCCTAGGAAGGATTTCACATTGTCAGAGATGATGGTCTTTGGTAGACAAAACCTTGTTACTAGTTCCTTGAGGAAATTCACAATCTCTCCCTTAGTCGCGTTATTCAAGAGAATGGCCTCAGTCCATCTAGTAAGTAATCCAAGGCCTTGAGGATCCACTTATGTTCAACACTAGAGGTGGGATTAATCATCCCGATGAAATCCAATCCCCACTGCACAAAGGGTTCTTCAACCACTATCGAATTTAGAGGCATTGTTGAGTTCTTCCTCCTTCCTATGAAGAATTAGCATTATTTGCAAGATTTAACCAGAGAGTGTGATTCATTGAACAACATAGGCCAAAAGTACCCAACACACATAATTCTAATGACAGTGGTCTTTGCAGAGTAATGTTCACTCGCAGAACTATTATGAAATATGTTTAGAATTTTATGTGCTTGCTCTTGGGTGACACACCACAAAAGAACACCATTCAAGTTCCTTTTGAAAATGACCCCTTCAATGAGCACATATCCATTGTTATGCAATCTATAAAATATTTCCCTCTAAGAAGGGAGGCTTGATGAATATTTTCCTGTTTGCATGAATCTCATTCTATCTTCCAACCAATAGTCTTCAGACTCAGATTCATTCAGTAGAACTAGCTCAGTTTGTTCTTCCTCAGCTTCCACTTCTTTGTTACGTGCCAAATATTCGCACAATCCTCTTCCCCAAATGATCTTTGTGGGCCTAAGCTCAATTTAATATTCACGGATCTTAGGAATCTAGTTGGCCCTTTTTTTTGTGATTTCTCCCTCCATAGTGTACTCGCTCATACTAGAATGCTAACATATACAATCACCTTGTTGCAAGATATAAGGTGTCAAAACCTTTTAACCCCTTTAATGATGGTGAACGCTTTCCTTTCAATGAATTTATAGTTTGTCTCATAGTCCTTTAAGGTCCAAGAGTGGAAGGCTATTGGATGTTCTCCCTTTCCTTCATTATCCTTTTGGGTTAAAATAGTAGCGATGCTAGATTTGCTACTGAACACATATATTATGAAGTCCTATGATAGGTTTGAGTTTACCAGAATAGGAGTTGAGGAAATAGCATCCTTAACCTTCTCAAAGGATTCTCTCACTTCCTTTGTCCATTTGAACAACCGATCCTTGTTGAGCATCAAGGAGATAAGTCCAATTAAACATGCAAAATCATAAATGAATTTGCTTACAAAATTTACCTTTCCCAAGAAGGACTGAACTCCCTTTTTGTTGACTGGTAAGGGGAAGTTCCCTGATTTCCTTCATCTGCTTTTGATCGATTGCAATTCCATCTTTAGACACTACATGTCCCAATAGTTTTCCTTGTGGAACTTTGAAAACACATTTTTTTGGGTTTAGGGATATCCTAAACTCCTGGAATTTTTTAAAAACCATTTCAAGATGATCAAAATGATAATATTTTGACTTAGAGAATATCGTTAGATCATCCAAGTAGATCAAAATTATCTTATTGATCAATTCTATGAAGGAAATATCCATTGCTCGCTGGAAGGTAACTCCCGCATTTGAGAGGTTGAAGGGAATTTTCACATAAGAAAACATTCCCCACTTAGTAGTGAGCATTGTTTTGTGTCAATCCTATTATTTGACCCAAATCTAGTTATAACTAGAGAAACCGTACAACAAAGAAAACATTTTTGAGCCAACCACCATTTGTAAGATTGACTGCATGGAAGGAAAGGGGTAGTGGTCCTTCAGGGATGTCCTATTTAGATCCTAGAAATCAACACACAGGAAAATTAATCCATTCTTCTTTCGAACATGAACCAGGTTGGACACCCATGTGTTGTGCTTGATTGAGAAGACAATCTGGGAGTGAATTAACTTTTTCAACTCTTGCACCATTAATGCCTCAATCTTTGGATTTATTTTCCTTTTCTTTTGGCAAACAATTTTTTCCCCTTTCGTCAATTTTATGGTATGTTGGATGACTTCAAGATCATATCCCTTGAGGTCATCATATGACCAAGCTACTACTCCATATTTTTCACAAAAATTTATGATCCTTTCTTTATCATGCTATGGGACATCTTTCCTGACCTTAAGTTTCCTTTCATCTCCAACTTGAAGATTTGCATAAACACCCTTGTCCACTACAAACTTCCTCTTTTCATTCCTTGCATCATCACAATCGAATAGATTTTTGAGAGTGACCAGTCCTTTTGGAAGCTTGTTGGACCTTAGTTAAATAATTTTCCCTTCATAAGCTTATGCAATTTCTTTAGTTGGAGATGATTGAAAAACTCTCCAGAGTCCTAAATGAATGAGGTGATATGTTCATCACTTTCGAACACTTTCCAGCTTTGGTCATTATCTAGAATTGTAGGTTGGACAATCACTCGCACAAAGTGCATGTTATCAATTAGGTCAAAAATAGGGTCAAATTGAGATTCTATCGTCACCATGCAATCCACAACTGCATTTTACTCTCTAGGGACTGTTTGGATATTGAAGGCTTCAAAGATTTCAATCAGGTCCCAAACTCTATGTCTATAAGATCTCGTGTGGACATTCTTCGTTGCGGAGACTCCTCAGAGTTGATTGACTATTAGCTTGGAATCTCTTAACACCATTATTTGTTTAATGCCCATCCACTCCACAAGACTTAGACCTTACACAGGGCTTTCAGATTCAGCTTTGTTGTTCAAACAAGCAAACTAAAAGTGAAAAGATCTAAGTGTCTTTTCATTAGATGGGGATGTCAAACATACCCCGAATCCTGCACCAACTTTACATTTTGCTCCATCAAAATGCAACATCCATAGCTCTGAGGTGTGATCACCCTCAGGCTCCTTCATCGCCTTTGGAATCACTTGATCTTCATCATAGATGACATAAGTTCCCAATCTAGTGGCATGATAATTACTGAAAGGATCATTGTCTATAAATTCACTCAAGAGGACCTCTTATTCGTTCATTCGGTCTCTAGTCACCTTCTCATCCTCTAGTAACTCAATATAATACATTTCATCCTTGGTGATAGAGGTATGAATAGCCTCAAAGTTGATCATGGCTTCATCTGCTACATGAACTATGAATGCAAAGGTTTAGAAACTATCTTCATTTTAGCTCCATTCTTGGTCCTAAGAATCAAGTGTGACCAATCTAAGGAAATATATCCACCTATCTTGGAAGTGAACTCCTGTGATAAGCAAAGAATGAACATGGGAGGAATGCCAATGATCACGATATCTTGTGGAACAGTGATACTAGGGTAGGAGAATAGAGTCAAGGAGAGGTTCTTGATGACACCTTCAGTTTCAACCTTATTCATGTTGAGCTGCATAACCCCTCTATTTAAAGGTTCGTAGCTAAGTCCTAAGGCTTCATCTATTTGCTTGGGCATGATTGTGGTGCTGGCACTAGAGTCAATCATAGAATTGTGCAACAATTTCTTACCCATTATGAGAGTCAAGAAGAAGGGTTTTAGTTTAGGCTTACTTTTACTTTCGGTAGAGGCTTCCTCTCCATTTTTTGTGAGGACTTTGGCTTGAGATGGTGAATCGATGACCTTTCCCTTGGATGGTTGCTCTATTGGCTATGTGCTTGCATCTTCTAGTAGGGCCTTCTGCATCAACGACTTCTACTCTGGAATAGATAAGACATCCCAAAGAGATACATTAGTAGAGGCTTTCTTCAATTGTTCAACCAAATTGAATGCAGTGGATTCAAATATTTGTGTTCCTTAGACCTTGTTATAACAATCTCCTTGTGTGGCTGAGATTGATGTGTAGTTGTGGAGGTACTAGGAGCTTGGTCAGGAACACTCTTGGGTTGTTGAGTGATTGTTATAATCCGATTGCACTTACAAGGCCTTTGATGTGGATGCATCATTTGAAAACACGGCCTCTTCTTCCATCCATGAGAAGAGCACGTGATTGAGAGCTATATTTGTTTCTTGCTCCAATGACATTCCTTGCATTTACGCAGTGAGTATTGTGTTTTCCATTTGTGGAGAGGCATATACATAACCTCTTGAATCTGACTCAATGCCTTAACTATATTGTTCTACCACTCTTTGTTGTAAATTTCCACGCAGGCAATTTCAGGGCATATGGGCTTCATTGTAGGGGAAGCACCAAGGATTGATGTCATCAGTGAGATTATTTTGCCTTGATACTAGTTCTCTATTTGAACCTGGGTGAACATTTTGTAATAGAGTAGGCACCAACACTATTTGATTATTTGTTTGAGTTTGCAAATTCATGCATGCACCTCCTTGGAACTGGTTTTGTTGGTAGGAAGATCTTCCACCTTGATAATTTTGATAAGTTGTCTTTAGAGGCATGGATTGTTACCGCTTGATGCTAGTTATTTGATTTGAGAAGTTCTACAACAACTCCTTGGCATCGCTCATCTCATCTTTTGAGGAGTTATATGTAGAAGCAACGTTCTATGGCGCACTCAAATATGTGTACATAGATTAGGGAGTAGATGCACTGGTAGAAGCTATCTCCTAGGCGTGAATTGATGACTCTGCAAATATAGGCATAGTGGGCCAACGTGGTAATTTTTTGGCATTGGTCAGATTATTCTCCACCTTGATCGCAATGTTGTATGCATCCAACAAGGTGTGCCCACTGAGGGACTTAATCATCACCGAAATGTCAGCGTTGAGAGACTTTAGATAGAACATGAATGCCAAATCAATAGGCTAGATCCTTTGCCAAGTTGTGTGAAACCAGGCATTGAAGTCGGTCATGGCTTCTTGAGGATCCTGCTTTATGGTCACCAGCTGCTGAAATAGTGAAGAGCAATCTCCATTATTTGAAAATATTTTGTAAAAAGGCTCTCCAAGCTGATCTTAGGTACCGATAGTATTGGATTCCAAATTATGGTACCAATATAATGCCTTTCCTTTGAAAGAGGCTACTAGAAATCTCAGTGCTACATTTTGATTAAAGTTATACCATGCACCAAACACATGTTTGCCACATCTTGTAGATGATCGGATGGTTTTTTTGAGCCTTTACAGGTAAATTTTGGTAAATTTTGGTAAACACGGAGGGTAAATGGCCTATGCTATTGGTGCTATGAGAGGAATTTTGGCGTCCCATGCTACAAAATTTTTGTTAGCCATTGGTAATGGGACCGGAGGAGGGGTCAAAACATTTTCTAGACGGGTTCTTGTTTGTACTGTTACTAGCGGTGACACTAGTAGGATAGGGTTGTTCACTGTCTAGGATCTAGTAACAGGTATATGGATCATACACCCACTTTAAATTTAGATACATTCAAATGTGATCCCACCTAGCATGCCAGAAAAAGAATTGTTGATTTCTAAAATTGCTAAGCAAATAGCCTTATGGGAAACTCAGTTAATGGTGGACCAATTGTGCTAAATTGAGTGACCTCCATGTTTTAAAGAAGATGGATCTTCTTGTATTTGGGGGTTGGAAAGGGAAAAGGAAGCAGATATATAAAATAAATTCTAATCTATGGTGATGCACTAAGATTTAAGCAAGTAGGCACATGAAATCTTCCCTTTGGATGAGATTTAAGGGCCTGTTCAATAATCTGCATGTCTGAAAATAATAAAAATAATAGATGAAAAACCTAAGAAGTTCATGAAATAACATAACATAACTTCCATATGCATTCACTGAACAAGAAGAGTTCAAGACATGATCTAAATCAACAAATTTATATTGAAACTGTAGAAGTCTTGCAGATAAACTACTCAGTACAATAAACACAATATAATGTTTTATCAATTGAAATAAGAAATAGAGAGGCCAAACAAATTGGCATAGTCTATAAGTCTTAATACAATAATTAAAAACAATGTAAAGGCCTAGAGTCTTTTTCACATTTTTTTTGTGATTTTCAAACCCTTTTTTAGAGAGTTGAAGTAGTATATATAGATTTCTCCACCGCTTGAAATCCAATAAATGAAAAGATTCCCTAGGCACGGACCATGCTACCCATCACAATGATTCTCAAAGACCGTTGCAACAAAAATATTTTGAAACATGGTATTTAGTCACCTCGAACAAAATGCGCCCTCCTGCAATGATGAATGTAGTTTGAAAGTGAAAGCAACAAAAATATCCAGATGACACATGTCACCCGCCCACAAAGTTAGTTAGGAAACATGGCGTAGTGGTGGGGCTTCACATTCATTCATCCTTCCCTTGCGATCAAAATCCTCATGAAGAAGACACGTGGTGCAATGAATGCATTAAGCTTTGACTGCGGGGCCCACCCAAAAAGGTGCATGTGGCAGGATGCAACATGGCACACAAGAAGAGCTTAGAGGAGAAACAAAGGAGAGAGGATCCCCAAAGGCACACACTATAGACATGTAGTGCAAGGGTGGAGCTCGAAGGAGAAGCAAGGGAAAAAAAGCTTTCAAAGGCATGCACGCCTGACATGTGGTGCAAGCAGATGAAGGTGCTACCATAATGAAGCACCAAAATATGCAAATATGTGAAGCGCAAGCTAGGACCATACAAAACCAACAACACCAACCTAAAGGGAGCTTTAAGGATTTTAAATCCACATGTTGCAAGTTTTGTATTTTTCTTCATAGTATTCTCTCTTTTTGTAGAGACAATGGCTAATGATCTACAATATAAATAGTTCTTTTGAATTATTTGATTTGAAGGGATATCCACTACCAACTGAAAATTTGATATTTTAATATGTTATATTTTTAACTGATATGACATGTGACTTATCCTATTGACCAAGTATACAAAGTAGGATTGCCACCAATGAACAAAATCTAGACAGAATGATACTATGTATTTATCTCATCCACCAACATTCAATTGATTTGGGTTTTATGTTCACTTTTACATTTGACTAAAACCATCAACTGTTTTATGGGAATTTTTTATGGTTTTTTGAAGTAGAGGGTCCTCCCCTCTGCAACCAATTACTAACAACATGAAACCAAATTGACATGAAATATTTTGCAACACTCAAATAAGAAACAAATGCAAGCAAACTTTGGTTTTATTAATTCAATTACAATTTGTAATCAGTTGGCCTCTCATGGCCTCAATCTTCCCAAGATAACCAAATTTCCCCTACTCTGCTCAGGATCAACAACCTCCACTCTAGTTTTTCCTTCACACTGAGACTCTCCAATTTAACCACACAATGCAAGAAACATAGTCATGCTACTTTGTATGTCATGGTCTAAAGCTACCTACAACCTCCCTCTAAATTGCATACATTTTAATTCTTCAAATGAATCCAATATTTATGGGTTCCATATTATATTCAATGTAGCTTCATTAACATATTGTGTTCACTTTCACTTCCTCTTGGCCTTCGATGCAAACCTCAGCTTTGTTTACTTTCCAACACCCCTCCTTCCTGTTAACCCCACACCTATTCTTTCTTTCCCACATAGGTGATACATTGTCTCTTCCCACTACTTGCGCCCTTTCTCCCTTTCTATAAACGTTGCATAAATCTTTATTCCTCTAGCTATGGCATGGTCTTTCAATTGTCTTTTTCTACAATTTTTATTAGTTTCCCTTTGCCACATATTGTACCCTTTTCTCCTAAGCAACCTCACCTTTCTTGATTAATCTCTTCGCCCATTACTTTTTGTCTTTCCAAAATGGTGTTGTCACTTCCATGCTCATCCATGCAACATACATGGGAATGCTTCTCTCTCACCCTTTTCTATTACTCCACGTGCAACCCCACTCTCTTTTTTCTGTATTTTTAATTTTACATGAAGACTTTGTGTTGTTTCATCTACAATTGTGTGCCTGTTTATGTTCAATTTATGCCATTAATTTAATTCAATTTTTAGACTTTAAAATCTCTATCCGCTTTTCATAGTTTTCATCGGCCCTTTTCACTAAATCTATTAGCCTCTTCCTCCCTTTCTAAAGATGAAAAGACACATAAAATGTTTAGTTCAAGTTCTTCGCTTCCCTTTGTCTTCTCTTCTCATGTGGTCTACAAACAAAATAGTCCCTTCATATTCTATCAACCTACTCATTTGGTGCCCCCTTTCTTTTTCATTTAAATCTGCATTTTAAAAGAAAGAAAACAAGGAATCTTCAATCTTTTGAATTCCATCTTCCAAAAGTTGATTCTCTTTCCATTTTCTATTGTTCTGTTTTCTCAAATGTCACATTGGAATTAGAAGCTAAAAGGAACAAATGAATTGAATTTTATAGATTTAATGAAAGTCCAAGAACCCCCAATGTGTTGGTTTATGAATTCACATTTGCAAATAAGTAGACACAAAAGTTGCAAATACAACATAATACAAATGATGTTCTTTATGTTAAGGGTCTAAGGCATAACCTCTTGAGTGTTAGAAAAATTTGTAGCAAAGGCTATCATCTTATCTTTCAAGTTAATGGATGTAAGATCAAAAAAGTCTATGAAACTATGGTTGTTGTTGGAAAAAAAGACAAATGGAAATGTTTATCAACTTAAAGGTGTAAATGTTCATTTCTTTATGAATCAAATTAATTAAATTTGTATATAGCATAGAAGGATGTGTCACATAAATTTTGATAGCCTAGTGAGAATCAGTTCAGTTCAAGCTGTGAGAGATCTACCAAAGATTAAAAAGGCCATCAATGTTGTCTCAAGGAATGTCATATTGGAAAGCAAGCAAGAAGAGGTTTCAAATTCAAAGAACAATCTACTACCATATTGTTGGATCTGCTGCATATAGAGCTTTGTGGCTACTAGAGTAATAAGTCTTCAAGGCGATAGGTATTTCATGCTATTGATTGATGATTATTCTAGAATGATATGGGTTACTTTTATCAAAGAAAAATTAGATACTCTAGATAATTCTAAAGCATTCAAATTTATGTTTGAGAATGAAATGAATATAAAAATCAAGTGTTTGAGGTCTGATGGAGGTGGAGATTTCACCTCTAATGAGTTTAACATTTTTTGTCAATATCATAAAATAAAAAGGCATTTGTCTACCCCTAGGAGTCAACAAAATGGAGTGATTGAAAGAAAGAATAGGACTACTTAGGAAGATGCAAGAATAATGATGAAAGAAGAAAACCTATCAGAAGTCTATTGGAGAGAAGAAATTCATATTTTTGTCTACATTCTTAACAAAGTTTAAGCAAGAGTAAACAATGCAAAGACTCCCTATGAGTTGTGGTATGGAAGGATTCCTACCATCAAATATTTTAGAGTTTTTGGAAGCAAATGCTATATCAGAAGAAATGAAGAAAACTTAAGAAAGTTTGATACAAGATCTAATGAAGGTATCTTCTTTGGATATTCTACAAGAAGAAAAGCTTACTAGTGCTACAACAAGAGGCTGAAGAAGATTGTTGAGAGTGCAAGTGTTAAAATAGATGGAGAAAAACATAAGAACTCAATGGTGATAGATCAATATGAATCATATGAGTCCTCTTGCAGAGAAAATGACAAAGATGAAGGTAAGGAGTGTAGTGTCAAAAAATGTACTCTACATTTTCACACTATGTTTGGGTTCCTTAGTTAATTGAGCCTAATTAAGCCTCTAATTGCCTAAATTTTGTATTTAAAAGCCTAATTAATTACAATTTTTGAAAGGTGAGTTATGATTTAATTAATATATTTATCATTATTAACACCAAGAAATGAATAGGTCCTGATTATTTGGTTAAGACCCATTCACCCTTGGGTGAATGAGCCCCCCTTAAGATCACAATTTCAAATTTTAAACATTTTTTTGATAGAATCTTAAGGTCCTAAATTCAAGATTTAAATGTCGACTTGTAATTTTTTAAGTTTTGGGAAATTAGAAAATTGTTTATAAAAGCAAGGTATTTTATCAATTCAAATCCTACATTTTGTATGCAAGCATTCCTATGGAAAAGATTATTGTAAAAGGTTTTCAAGAGTAGATTTCTCAAGCATTTATTGTAGCATTTAAGATCTCAAGCATCATTTCAAAGTTATCAAGCATCATGCATTTTTTTGGAGCTAGCATTGTGATATAGGTTTCAAGCATTCAAGTAGAGTTTCAAGCATCAAGACGCATCATCAACCAAACCATTCATGCAAGATCTAGACCTTGGAGAGCTCTAATACATTGTAGTCCTTCAAGGGTTTCAAATCAAGGGTTTGGTGAGTTGAAACATAAAATTTGTTCATTAATCATGCTTTTCATGTTTCATTGTTTTTGTTAGAATTGGCTATGGCAGCCAAGATCTTGAGACCAAATGGAAAGCACAAAAGAGAGATGAATATGACAAGAATAAACTATATTCTCATCAATATGATTCAATAATATGATGTGATTGTGATACAATGAGAGATACCCCTTGGTTATATAGTCAAGGTGAGATGAAAGATGTCATAGGATTATGACAAGTGTCTTAATCATATGACATGAGACAACTAATCACACTAGCGTAGGTTCACATGTAGTAGTTGTCAAAAGAAAAGATAAAAACTAATGAAAACTAGCACCTTCTAGATAGATTCCTTCATAGAACCGAAGTAAACTTAACATGTGTAAATAAGTCCCCTAGTAATGAATTAACTAGGTACAAGACTTTATTTACACCAACACCCCCCCTTAAGTGCAACTTAGGGAGTAGAAAATTATTATGCAAATGACACAAAGATTCAAGAATGGGTCCCAACTACGAGGTCATGTTAGGTACCCATGTACATATCCAATGCAATCTCTCACAAATGGAGAAAAGGAGAAAACCCAATGGGAAAAAACTCCTCCCCAAAAGAGAGATAAAAGATACAAAATAGAAATTCTCTTGATGATGCATGAGAAGGAAAAAACCCCATGTGAGGAAAAAGACCCCCCATAAGAGAGAAGTAGAAGAGAGAAAAGGAAACCCCCCCTCAATGTTGAGTCTCCTATAATGATGGTAGAAGCTCAACATTGAATGTTGAAGATGATCCAATCTTGTTGAACAACGTTCCTCCCCTTAGGAAGAAACAAAACCATGGATGTATGTAGGATGTCAAGAAGATGGATGATGTATGATGTCTTTGAATGATGCTCATGTGCCTCTATGTCGATGTCAAAAACTGGCACACTCCAAACAAGCATTCAAGGCCACACTGCTAAAGAGGAAAATCCAACATCTAGTAGAGATGAATGTAGAACATGATCCAAATACAATGATATCCCCTCTAAAGATAAAGAAGCCTCCTCCAAATGATGTCTAAAAGTATCCATAGTCATGTCAATCTGTGAAAAATGATCATGTAGAGACTAAACAAGAGGGTCAAAGTTTTCCTTCACAACAACTAAAGAAGGATCTTCTCCATCACAGAGAAGATGAATGTTATAAATGATGTCCCCAAAATTTGCAAGATGAGACTCCACAAACAAGTTTGAAACACTTGTCAAGAAGCCATCCAAAGTATCCAAATATGAAAGACAATGTATTTCCTGATGCACTAAATCACAAGGAACCCAAACTCTAGAATCAGAAGCATCATTAGGTACAACAGTAGATGGAGGAGATGAAATGCATGACTCAAGAACTGGATTTGATGTGAGAACTCCCAAGTTCAAGAAGCCAAATGTCTCCTCTAAATCATGGTTCATATGATCAACAACCAAAGGAACAATGTCATCATCAAAAGAAAAATTTACAAAGGTATACAACTGAGATGAATGATCAAACACCCCAATAGCAATGATCTCTCTAGTCTCCAATTCTTGAATGATAACTGAATCAGGTGTGAACTCCACAGTTCTCCCATCTCCACCATGTGTACTATGATATATGGAAAGAAGATTGTTTTTCAAATGAGGAACACACAAGACATCCTAAAAAGTGTTGTCCCTAAACTAATAGATCCCTTCCCAATTACACTCATGTATGTATTGTTTCCCATCAAGATAGGAGCCATAGTACAAGGATGAAATGAATAGAAGATTGAATGTGAAGATGCCATATGATGAGATGCTCCTGAATCTAGAATCCATCTCCCTAATCTTGGACCTAAAAAATCACAAAGAGCTTGACCTTTATTTCTTGATGTAGATGCTTGACCTTTGTCCTTTTTAGAATGTTTTGAAGTAGAAGGATAAGAAGGTGATTCAAACATTCTAGAAGGTAAATCAATGCGATTATTTTTGAGAATATTTTTAAACTCATCAATATCCTTCTTATAAGAACAATGTTCTTCATGTCTATCCTTCGTGCAATATGCACAAAAAGGCCTCTCCTTAGATGATTCCCCTTTGGAAGAGTATTTTTTCTTTGCTTGATCTGAATGTGGATTATTCTTTGCTTTCTTTTGTTTCTTATCTCATTTTGATTCTTTCACCTGACTAACAAACAATGCCTGAGATTCAGAAGTCTTAATGAGACCCATTGAGATAAGCTTTTGTTGCTCATGTATCAACATCTTGGAAAATGATGCAAATGATGGTGTAGTATATGCAGAACCCATGGTCAATCTATGAGTATGAAAGCTAGAAACAAAAGAAGCATAATCAAGACCAATTTTATTCATTGTATTGTAGACCAACTGGATGTCCTTCTCATCAATTCCACATGCTTTGCATTGCTTTCTTAGATCATTAACCTTAGTGATGTAGTCATGGATGTTGTCAAAGTTCTTACAATCAAGGGTCATTAGCTCATTATCAATTTGATAGCCTCTTACTTCATTTTTAGTACCATATAATGTTTTCAATTTGTCCCAAAATTCATGAGAATTTTTACATGATTCATTTTAGAACAAAAAATCTTGAGAAACTAGTCTACAAAGACACCCAATAGCTTTGGTATATTTAATCATCCATTTTAACATTTTATTTGCATCTATAGGTTTAGGTACCTTATCTTCAACATATAGAGTGTGACCTTCAGTCATTAGAATACTCCATGAATTTTGATTCCATGTTGAATAATTATATGATGTGAGCAAAGGAACCTTAGAATGATCCATGGAAACGAGAGAGAAAAAGAAAATAAATCAAAATAATGCACCGAGAGACCCCCCAAATCACTCAATCAAGAAACCCCCAAGAAATATCTAATTTGGCACTTTATATTCAGTGCCTTTACAGTTGCTAGATGCTAAAAACAAGTTAAACTTGATCTTAGTGCTTACATATGCCAAAATAGGCCACAAAATTAAGTACAATTTTTGGTATAAAATGAGATCAATCTGATCATACCAATGAAAAGTACACAAAAAATTATGCACTTTCAAAAAAAATGCACCCAAAAATGTTACTATAGGAGCAAGATATGAGCTCCCGAAGTTCTCAAAATGAGGATGAAGAAGCAACACTGTGAGAATCTGCAAATTCTGGAAAAACCAGCCACCAAAACTAAAAATTGATTGCACCACTGCGAAGAGTGCAAAAAATTAGCCCAAATAAAAAAAATGCTTGAAAAAGGAGTCAAAATGAGCAGGATATGATCCTTCAAAGTTGGACTGCCAAAATGAAAATGCAATCCGTGAGGGGGGACTTTTTTTTTAAAAAAGTGATGACATGCCAATGACGTCAGCAGGTTATGAGCCTAAATTCGACGTCCCCTAGCCCATCAAAAGAGCATATGCCTTCCAATCAAAATATTCTTCTTGAAAGAATATTCTGCAATATTGTCGAAATATACCTCTTTGCCAGAATCTCTGACTAGAATATTCCATTGGAATATTCAACAGAATCTTCTCAAAACTGTCACCCCTAGAATCTTTTTTTGGTCGCTTGATTTTTGTTAACTGTCAAACCGCTTGAAGCAGGTTATAGAACCCGCCGGAATTTTATAAATGTCACCTGAAATATGTGTGGGGCTGGCGGTTATGAGTGCCCACCACGTGGCTTTCAATGGGACCCGTAGCCTATGACTGCAAGTTGTAGCACCTGCAAATTACAGGTAAATTGCAATTTTGTAGAAAAAAGTTCCTCCACCCCCTTTTTTAATTTTTTAATTTTTTGATAAAAAAATTCAAATGAATAAAATTGGTACAATATTTTTTAAAAATAATTTTCAAAAAATATTTAAAAACTAAATAATAATTTATTTTTTTCCAAAATCGTACTGAAATTAATGCTAGCAACCTAGGGGGTCGTACGACTCCTTGGGAATTTTTTTTCTGCACTAGACAAGTGCTCCAAAATGGACGAATTAACAATCAATCTTAGGGTTTTTGGCCCTTCAGGATGCGGTGGTAGGGTTGGATTTGACCCAAAATGCTCCAAAATTGCAACTACCTTATGGATCTTGCAACCACTCTTTAGCTTCAAACCCTCATAGATTTGGCCTTGTATGTCCGATTTGGACAAAACAAAAGGAAAAATCGACTTTCTCGAACTCACTGGAAAGCTTAGAGTTGCACCAACAAACTCCAATATGAACCTACAATAAAGAGCCAAAAATGGAACACCCCAAATCTGGTATCTCTCTTCAGAAAAAGACTCTCCAATGGCACCCAACCCGCTCTGATACCATGTTATAATTGGTTATGGCTGCCAAGATCTTGAGAACAAGTGGAAAGCACAAAAGAGAGATGAATATGACAAGAATAAATTGTATTCTCATCAATATGATTCAATAATATGATGTGATTGTGATACATGAGAGATACCCCTTGGTTATATAGCCAAGGTGAGATGCAAGATGTCATAGGATTATGACAAGTGTCTTAATCATATGACATGAGACAACTAATCACACTTACCTAGGTTCACATGTAGTAGTTGTCAAAAGATAAGATAACAACTAATGACAACTAACACCTGCTAGATAGATTCCTTCCTAGGACCTAAGTAAACTTAACATGTGTAAATAAGTCCCCTAGTAATGAATTAACTAGGTACAAGACTTTATTTACAACAACAGTTTCAATTTAAGGTTTAATCACCAAAACAGGGTTTGACCAAGGCATACCCCCATTCACCAAAAACAAAAAAAAAATCCCTCTTATGTTCATGTTGCAAATCTATCAAATAGAAAAATTGGGAAAGTTGTGAAAGTTGAAGAAGGATTGAAGATCTATCAAAGAGAAAAACTAGGAAATTTTTCAGAGTTGCAAAAGTTGTCAAAGTTATTATCAAGCCACGGAAACTCACCTACAAGATTTATTTTTGAACTTTCAACTGTGAAATCTAGAGTATTCGGGAGTGCATACATAGGACCAAAGGACCCAAAAATTGATTTCAGAAAGCCTTACAAAGACCCATTCACCCTTGGGAAAATGAGTCCCAGAGGACACTTAACAACAACATTTTGATGATAGGTGCAAAAATACTTAACCTTCTAAGTTATTTTTGAAAGTTGTAGGTTCTAATAGATTAAGGTTTAATCTTCTGATTTCATGTTTCACATTGCATTGTTGGGTTTATTTTCTATTTTTAGTCTTTCTTCTAAAAGTGTTGTTTCAGTAGATCTGCCTCATCCTAGATCATAAGGAAAACAACAAGATCTCCTTTAAAGTTGAATCACCTAAGGGCTAAAAATTAACCTTGGCTTAAGGGATCTCTTTTTAGTAATGAAATAGAGGAAAATAGGTGCATTACACCCCATTTTACCATTTCTATTTATAGTAAAATTGGTGAACCCCCATTCCAAAATAATGAACCCATTTTTCTTCATTTTATTTTGGTGAACCTAACATTCTTGCGCTATAAAATTTCTAAATTTGGAGTCCATTCAAACCCTAGATCTAGGATTTTCATTATTTTTCATTGCATCGCATTGATTTTTATCTCATTTAGGGTTGTTAACTTGCATTAGTTTGCATCTCATTTAGAGTTTTAGGTTTTCATTTTGCATGCTTTAAAATATAGAAAAATTAAAAAAATTGCATTAATTTTGCATAGTGTTTGCATGTTAGTGTATGTTCAATCATTCATATTCAAAAATTGAGTCAAAACTGTATTTCAAAAAGCATCATATTTTACATCATTTGTATTCAAAACACTTGCATTTGGACATCAAATTCTAGAAAAATCAGTCACTAAAAGTATAGTACCTAAAATAGGAAACCCTAGATCTGAACTTCAAACTCAAATTTAAATTTTTGTAACCCCTGTGCTAGGACCCATTTACCTAGCAAGAATTTGTCCTTGTACAGTTCCTATTTCAGAATTTTGGACACTGATTTGTCTCTTTTTGCATTCCTCTAATTTGTTGTTAAATCTAGGTTTTGGTTTTAGAAATTAGAAAAAACAGTCATTGTTTGCATTAGCTTTAATTGCTCTATTTGAGTGCATTGTTTCAAAATAAAAATTGGAATTACAAGACATCATTTTTAAGGTTTTTGCATAGTATTAGCAAAGAATTATCTTTCTTAAAATCTGAAAATTTCTATTTATTGTACATACTTGCATTGCACTTCATATTCTAGGGTTTTTTATTGTATTTATCTAGAGCTTATTATCCATTTTGGGTCCACCTAGGTTTGGTGAAACTTGTATGAGATTCACAACCTGGTGTCCTATTACCAATATTGTAGTGAGAAGTAGTTCAAGACACATGCCATCCCACACTTCTAAACATGTCATGGATCTTGATTTTTCTAACTCTTTCACCCATAGTGTTGATACTAGTCAACCCACTATGGACCATAGCTTTGATACCTCATTTCTCATGACCACCCTACCCACAACCAATGTGACTAATGTTGACACAATGGTTGTTAATTTCCCCTAAGAATAACTAAGACAACTAGATGAAGAATTAAATAAATTGCAAAACATTGTGAGTTTTGAATACATTGTCGGTACTATAATTCCTATCATAGATAACATGAGGAAAATGCTTCATACTAAAAAAGGAATAGAAATTTTGTGTAGCCTCACTTACATCATTAATCATCACATGAAAAAGTATAAGAATGATTCTACATATACTATGGTCAACTTCATTGATGTACAACCTCGTAAGGGCCAAACCAAAATGCTCCTTGGCATTGCTTTCTCACAAAATGACATAATTAGACATATGTACACCTAATGGTCCTCTTTACATAGCTAGAAGAATCAATGAAAAGCCTACTAATGAGATATTAATTGATTATGTGTGTGTAGAGAATGTGATCACCGTGGAATTCTTATTTGTGCATGAACTTTATCAAAATTCTTATGAACAACCAAAAGCATGGATCAAAATGCATAATGGTCTTTCTTGTCCTACAATAGGTTCGATCACTCTTCATTTACAAGTTGGACTGAAAAAAATGAATGTCTCATTCTCCATCATCTCATCATCAGACCAATTTCATGTGAAGCTTGGTTACCCATGGCTACGCTCTAGGGATGTTATTCTATCAGTAGTGCGTAAATATTTAAAGTTTCCATTTCACAATGAGATTTCTACTATGCACCATAGTGGCTTTAATCTTGTGTCTTCCCATGGGAATTTCTCATTGGATTTATTTTGGCCTGTACCTATGGAACCTATTAAGCCTCATGAAGAATTATTTTCCAAATCGTATCAAAATTTTAAGGAAAAGTGCATAGCAAAATTATCCCTTAGCAACATTCCTCAACCCATGTTTGAGCCTCCTATCATTGATGAAACCATGATTGAACCAATAGCTCTTCCAAGTAACCAAGATCGACCCATGACAAATCCTTCACCTATTTCCTAAAAACAACCAAGATATAACAACACGAGTCCCTCCTAAAATAAAAAAAAGTTTAGAAAGCTAAAGAGAAAGTGGTTGAACAACCTCCCATGGTTCCTTTCATTCCTCCCTTCTGCAAAGAAAATAAACCCACTCCTACACTATCACAACATGAAAACATAGACAATCAAGATCAAACTCAAGTTGAAACAAAGCATGATGATCCTCCACCTTTTCCACAACAACCAAAATAACAAGAAACTTCAATGGACAATGTCATTAGGCATCCTGTTATGATTAACTTGGATGAAGATGATGAGATTTCTAAAATTGATGAGGAAGTTCACAATGAATTGTATTTATTTTTTTCCTCTTCCATGAGCTTAGATGATAACAACCGTGATGGTCCTCCTAACAAGAGTGACTCACCACATATTGAACCCAGTGATGCTCATAGTACAACACTTTCCTTTGTCCCTTTGGCTAGTTTTTTTCCTTCTACATACGATGAACAAGATTGGGATGCAGATGACCTACTATAGGTTGACTTGCATGTGGCATACAAGTATTGTCTTATTTTCATGTTCTTTGATATTGCATGTGTGTAATTTGATCCCCCCATACAGTGTTGCTTGACATGTATTTAATTGTTTTTGATCCTACTTTGGATGACCCTTGTCACTCTGTTGGTGCAAGGATACAAAGGACACAAATCCATTGTGGAATTCTTATATTTGTATCTACATTCTTCCATTTTTTGTAACTTTTTTCTTGTGTTTTCCTTTTGGGGATGACACAAGGCATCAAGAAATTTAGGTCTCTTCCATGTTGACCCAAAAGATTCCCTTTGTTCTCTCTCTCTATGTGTCATTATTCCTTTATGCTCGTTGTTCCATGAGTTATTTGAGAAATGATGATGGTTACAAGCTTGATTATATCACTACAACAACAAAAAGCGCTGACCCAAAATCCATGGATCCCTTATGTGTTATCTTAGGATTTATTGGCATTTATTGTGTTCTACTTTAAAGTGATTTCTCACAACATGGTGTTTAGCAATTTCTTTAAAGTGGGGGCATACACATCCCCGCTCATTGACTCCTTCAAAGTGTGGTCTTCTTACTTTGTGTGATGTGTCTTCTTGGTGGTGTCATTGGGTTTGATGTCCTTTAAGAGCATGACCTTTCTTGGCATATGGCATTCCTCTTAGTGGTGATGTTACAAATTGCATTCCCTAAGTTGTGAATCTTTTATCTTCGACTAGTCCTCTCTTAGAGACATTCGGCATGATGTTCCCTAAGAGGAGACCTTTCATGAACTAAGCAAAACCCCTTTGAATATCCTATTACATGTATCAACGCCACCAAGCATAACACAACTTTCTTGCCAATGGAGCCTTTATTTTGTTCAAGGCCAACAAGCATAACACAACTTTCTTACCAGTGGAGCCTTTTGCTATCCTTGCGACCATTTTTGTGTGGTTCCTTATTAAATATATCAAGAGTTATAAATCTGGTATGGTTAGTACAATGGGATACTAAATAGAGGCATGACTTCCCATTAGCCACTTTTTGGGGGCTCAGCTAGTGGATAGTGGATATTTCACTAGCCCGTGTGAGTGCATTTGGTTTCCAATTGTAAATGGTTTTTGGACAATGGCCAAGGCTTGATCCACCCCTCTCTCTTATTTAATTTTGGCATTATATGTTTGTGTATCTTGTCTTGCTACTATTTATTTAACATAAGCATGTGTCTCTTTGTGCCTTTATTGGTTTTCCATGAGATCTTAGATCTTGGGGGCTTGATCATCCTCCTTGACCTTTGTTGTCTTATCTTTCCAACAATTGTACAATTAGACCTCTCTTGACACTTGTTTGAATACTTTAGTGTGAGTTTGAGCGTCGAGCTCATCCTCTCACTAAAGTGGGGGCTAAAAGAAGTGTTGGAAAATGTACTCCTTTACATTTTCACACTATGTTTGGGTCCCTTAATTAATTGAGCCTAATTAAGCCTCTAATTTCCTAAATTTTGGATTTACAAGTCTAATTAATTAAAATTTACGAAAGGGGATTTATGATTTAATTAATGCAGTTATCATTGTTAACACCAAGAAATGAATAGGTCAGGACCCATTCACCCTTGCGAAAATAGATCTCCTTTAAGATCACAATTTCAAATTTTAAACATGTTTTTGGTGGCATCTTAAGGTCCTAAATTCAAGATTTAAATGTCTTGTAATATTTAATTTTTGGGAAATTAGAAAGTTTTTTATAAAAGCAAGGTCTTTTATCAGTTCAAATCCTAGATTTTGTATGCAATCATTCCTATAGAGAAGATTATTGTCAAAGGTGTTCAAGAGAATATTTCTCAAGATTTTTTTACAACATTCAAGATCTCAAGCATCATGTAAAAGTTACCAATAATCATTCCTATTTTTGGAGATAACATTGTGATGTAGGTTTCAATCATTCAAGTCAAATTTCAAGCTTCAAGATCATATCATCAATCAAGCCATTCATGCAAGTTCTAGATCTTGGAGAGCTCTACTAAGTTGCAAACCTTCAAGGGTTTGGTGAGTTGCAACATAGTATTTGTTCATTCATCATCCCTTTCATGTTTCATTATTTCAATTAAAGGTTTAATTACCAAAATGGGGTTTGACCAAGGAAAACCCCATTCACCAAAAACAAATAGTTTTTCCATATTATATTTGTGTTATAGATCTTAGGTTGAAGAAGGATTGAAGATCTATCAAGAGAAAAATTGGGAAAGTTGTCAAAGTTTTCGTCAAGCCACAAAAACACACCTACAAGATTTATTTTTGAACTTCTGACTGTGAAATCTGGAGAATTTGGGGGTGTAGACGTAGGACTAGAGGACCTAGAAATTGATTTTAGAAATCCCTACAATGACCCATTCGCCCTTGGGTGAATGAGTCCCAGAGGAAACTTAACAACAATTTGATGACATCTGCAAAATTACTTAACCTTCTCAAATCTAAATTAATGTTGAGACTTTTGGATTGCAACTGTGTGTGATTTTTTTGCATCAATGTTTCAGATCATACTCCATGATCCATCATCAGGCTAAGCATCCTAATGATGGATCATGGAGTATGATCCAAAAAGTTGATGCAAAAAAATCACACACAATTGCAATCCAAAAGTCTCAACATTAATTTTGATCATGGACTATAGAAACTTCATGATATCTTCTCAAATATTTTAAAAAGTTGTAGGTTATGATAGATTAAAATCTTTTGATTTCATGTTTCACATTGCATTTTGGGTTTATTTGCTATTTTTAGTATTTCTCCCAAAAGTGTTGTTTCAGTAGATTTGCCTCGTCTTAGAGCAAAGTTGACATTTGCTTCAATGGAAAGAATGGAAGCTATCAAGATTTTTTTGGCTTTTGCAAAACATAAGGATTTCAAGGTTTATCAAATGGATGTGAAGTCTGCTTTTTTGAATGGTGAGTTGGAAGAAGTATACATTGAACAACCAAAAGGATTTCAGTTATTATACAAACTGTATATTATTTGTAGATTGAAGAAAGCATTATATGGATTGAAGCAAGCTCCCAATTCTTGGTATGCAAGGTTGGATAGGTACTTGATAAACAAGGATTCAATAAAGGTATCACATATATTAATCTTTATTTCAAAGTTGAAAAAGATCAAATATTGATTGTGGTTGTATATGTTGATGATATAATTTTTGGAGGAAATGAAACTATGTAAGAAATTTGTAGAAGAGATGCAAAAAGAGTTTGAGATGTCTATGTTTAGAGAGATGAATTTCTTCCTTAGACTGCAAATCAATCACACAGAAAAAGGTATATTTATTTCACAATCAAATTATGTCAATGAAATGTTGAAGAAATTTGGAATGGAAGATTCTAAAATGGTATGTACCCCTATGGTTATTGGTTGCAAGTTGAGTAAGAACGATGAATCTCCTAAGGTTGATCAAAGCAAGTATAAATCAATGATTGGAGGACTGCTATACCTAATTGCTACTAGACTGGACATCATGCATTTAGTTTATCTTGTGGCTATATTTCAAGAAGATCCTAAAGAGTCGCATATTACAATAGTAAAAATAATATTCATATACTTGAAAGGCACTCTGAAACATGGTTTGTGTATCCAAAGGATACTGATTTTTCTTTGAGTGCTTATATAAATGCAAATTGGGCAGGTTATGTGGATGACAGGAAAAATACAAATGGTGGTGCATTCTTTCTTGGATACAGATTGGTGTCTTGGCTAAGCAAGAAGCAAAATTCAGTGTCTTTATCTACCGTAGAGGTAGAATATATTGCCGCAACATCTTGTTGGACACAAGTTTTATGGATGAGGAAAACCTTGAAGGATATCAGAGTTGTATATGATGAGTCAATTTCTATATTTTTGACAATAAAAGTGCTAATAACATTTCAAAGAATATAGTGATGCACTCAAGGACAAAACATATCTCAATATGGTATCACTTTTTAAGAGAGAAGGTTGTAGAAATTGAGGTGAATCTTGAGTATGTGCCTACAAAAGAATAGATTGCTGAAATATTCACTAAGCCTCTTTCTAAGGATACTTTAGAGTATCTCTAGGAGAATTTAGGGGTTATTACCCGTCCTTCTTTGAACTAGATGCATAAGGATATGCATCAATCCACTAGTTTTCAAGATTCATTCTTTGTTCTGGAATGATGTTGGAGGCTACCTCTTAGGGGGAGTAGGTAGTAGCTTTTTTGGTTGTTGCAGTCAGGGGGAGTTAGTGTTGGTGTAGGTTGGTGTTGTCATTTATCAACTATGTCAAAGGATCTATGTAGTGGTTGTTGGTTGGTATAGTTTGTTGTGTGCTCCTAAGGGGGAGTATGCAATTGCAGAGCAGTTGTTGTCCCTTATAGGTATTTCCTTTGGGGAAAAAGAGAAAGTATGTATGTTTGATGTCAAAGGGGGAGAGAAAGTAATGTGAAAAAGGATCAGTTGAGAATGGGAGAGAGAGTATGATGTAAGGGGGAGAAAGAGAAAGAATTGATATAGAGTACTGTGATCAGAGCTATTATGTTTGTTGTTGGTGGTTTTTCACATCATGTGTTGTCATAAATGACAAAGGTGGAGATTGTTGCAAATTTGAGTAGTTGGTGTTTTCATTGATATCATCATGTTTATTGTGTTGTCATTGAATTCAACTAGTGATGATTGAGAAATTGTGATGATGCTTTGAGTAGTTTCATTATGTTTTCATTAGTAAGTGTTACTAGTCTCAACCTCTAGTGTTGCTTTGATAAGATTCTATTTATGGATGTAGTTTCAATGTGTTTCTATATTGCAGTTGGTTTGGTGATAGTGAGGAAGTGGTGAAGATGATGAGAATGTGTTTCTAGTGCTTGGTTTCTAAGTGATTTTGAGAAAATTTCAATAAAGAGGAAACTGTGTGTTGCAGAGGTGTTTTGGCATAAATAGTGGTGTTCTAGTTTTTCTTTACATTTCTTTTGTGTTGAAGATCTACTTGTGTTGTTTAAATATGTTGATCAAAGGTGTTCATGGATGTTATATCCAAAATTTATTGGTTTGGATCATTGTAATTTGTGTTCACTAGTTTGTGAATCATGTTGCAATGTTGTCTAGGAGAAATGGTTTTTCTCTACATTCTTTTGTAGTTTGGTTTCTAGTCTTGTGGTTCTAGAAGTGTGCTAATAAGATTTGTATCTACCTTCAGATGAATTTCTTCATGGTTTTATGGTCTACAAGTTGGTTTCTTAAGTTACAATGGATGGAATTTTATCTGGGTGTATAAGATGAGTTTGTTCTTCAAGTGAAAGTTGTTGCGAAGGAATTTGTTGGATTTCAGGGTGTTTGTGGAATATTCAAGATTGTGTTCAAGTGTTGTGTATGGTCTACGAGTCATATTTAGATCTTAGGAAGCATGTACTTAAATGTTAATGGTGTTTACACAGATTCAACTGACCTTGGGTGTTTACACTAATTATGGATTTACTTTAGTGATTATGGAAGCATGGCATGGTGTATATGTATGATTTGGGTCTAAGTTAAGATGTGGTGTGGTTCGCCTTCATTCGTTTCCACTACAGGAATATTTTATTTCCGAGCTAATTTGAATTTGCATGGTTGAGGTGCATAGCCGACCTTAGAGAATATTTTCAAGGTTGAAGAAAGTATAAATAAGTTTTGTGCTTTGATTGAGGATTATGTGTAAGGTGAGTGATGTGAATTGCAAAGTTGTGAAGTGTGAATTTTTGAAGATTAGTGTGGCATTCAATGATTTAGACTACTAAAAGCAGTGAGAAAAAGGTGTCTACAATCTTTAGAAAGGTTGTGGTGGACTTTTCTATTGCATTGAGATAGATTTCTCATTGTAACATTCTAATTTTCTTCTTTCTATAATCTGGAAGTGAGCCCTTCTTTCTTTTGGGCAGTGAGCCCTCCGACAGTGAGCCCTCCATAACCGATGTTGCAATTGCTTTATATTGTGAGCTAATCCTCATTGTGGTTTTTCCCATCTTGGATTTTCCACATAAGTTCAGTGTTCCATTATGCATGGTGTTGATGTGTTTCATTTTCTATTATTTGATTCCATGCTAAGTCATTCTAATAGATTAAGGGTTAATTAAGTTGTTGTGGATCTGAATTTTTATGTGGGTTTTGAAGTTTTAATGTACAACTGATTCACCCCCCTCTCAGTTGTCTTATGCATTCAACACAATCTTCACAATAATAAGAGTTCTCTTGAATTCTTGAACTAATCTTGAGCATCTAAGAACATCTATTTTTTGAATCACCTCCATCAAGCTTTTGCAATCATGGATTATACATAATTTGAGCAATCCACATCATAAATTTTCATCAATCCACAATGGGATTGAAGGTTTGCATTGTCTATTTGGTTTGATTTCTTTGAATTTGTATTTCATTTCTTTAGATTAAATATTTTAAGCTTTAGAAAACTAATTTCATTGAGTATGGGTTTGTATGGTCTTAATCTTGTAAGTTATTAGACTCTAATTGCTTCAATTATGTTTTTATTTGATCACTCATATTTCCCTTACGACACTTAGATTGAATTGTACAATTTCCCATCTCTCACAATGCCATATTCTTTATTTCAACCACTCTATATTTTTGAGTGGTGTAGGGAATTGTAAGTTGATGTTAAATACCATAATTCATGTAAAAATCTATAAATTCATGTATCACATATTTCCCCCCATTATTCGTGTAGATTCTTGTAATAGAAAGAGTACATTATTTCTCAACAAATTGTTTTAAGGAATTGAAATTGGTTAATACCTCACTTTTGTACTTAAGAAAGTACACTCATGCGTGTCATGTTAAATTATCAATAAAATTGAGCACATATTTAACCCCTAAAAATGATGGAGTCTAAAGGATATTAAATCACTACAGATCAAATAATGTAATATATTAGTACAAGTGTCCCGACCCTTAGGAAATGGTTCAATATGGTATGTATCAAGAAGAAACCTTGACAAACCACCTTAGTACAAGAAACCTTTGGAAGACCATCTACCATGTTCTATATGCTCAACTGCTAAAGAAACCTATAGTTCAAGTAACCAAACCATTCATGTTAAATTATACTCAATAAATCAACATGGACTATGTATGATGATCTTGAGGAAGACTCAAATCCATCAAACTTATATAAATAAAACCCATGATCAACTCTCCCCAAAGAAACAATTTTCTTAGGATAGATTGTAGCTCTTGAATAACCATAGTATGGGGAGAAAATTAAATTATTTTTGCATCCCTAAAATGATGAATTTTGTACACAAAAAAGCTTGGTAAAAATATCAAGAAAAAAGCACACCCATAATGCAACCATCTCCCAACTGAATAGTACATGATCCTAAAACTGGACTCTATGTATCTCGTTACCTAGTGTAGTATGAGAACTAGTTTTACCAAAAAGAGACTCAAGGAGATCATGTGAATTGGTCATATGACGAGAAGCCTCTAAATCAACTATCTGTCTATCAATGAATTGAAACCCCTTTCTAATAGTCCTTGACCTTTACCAAAATAAGGAGTGGAGATATAAATTGTGTTCCTTTGCATGACTTCTTGTAATTCCTCTTTTCACATAGAAAATAATACTTGGCATGCCCTATTTTGCTACAAAAATTGTAAGGATCCTTTGATTTATTCTTTAACATAGAGGGAACTCGCTTGACTTGGAAGATGATGTGGATTTTTTATCTAATTTATACTTGGGTTTGGAGTGATTCCCATGACCTAAAGTTGAATCTATCTTAGATGCTTTATTCTTTTCACCTTTTTTACCCTTGGATGATTGATCCATTAATGCCTAACTTTTATAATTATGAATTGTATCATTTGAATTAGTTTTGATTGTTTCATAGTTTGATGATAATGAAATAGCTCAAAATATGGCATTTTGAAATTAGTTCCAATTGCATCCATTGTAGAATAAAAATTAAAAGAAAAAACCTAAAATGGGCTTTTCAACTTTGACAAAACCAAGAATATGCATTCCTTATTAGATTTATTTTTTCCATGAACTTTTAATTGAGATAGCATGGACTTGAAATTTACAAGACAAGGGATACACATTCAGATATACAGATATTAATTCAACTTCTAATTGCAAGGCATACAATCTATTGATGGCACCAAAGAGTTCATTGATATCCCATATTTGTTTATGAGTTGGAAATCAATAATATGAAACAAAAAAAATTCAAAACACATGTAAACTAATTAAACCCATAGCTTCATCTAGTTTTTTTATATACAATTTTTTCATATTACTGATTGAATTGTAGAGGATTATTACTTAACTTTTTCCAAAAATCCCTTCGATTAAAGTAGTTGTAATAAAATCATGCCTTGCAACCCCAAATTTGATTAATATGCAAGTAAAGCCCCCTCGATAAAATATAAGGCACTTGTACAAAATTTTACCAAAAAAGGGCCAAATAAGCCATTTATAATACATAGTGATTTTATTTTTATTTTTAAAGGAGGTGTTCTTAAATGAATTTTTGATAGTACAAGTGAATTCCTTATGCTTTTTTGATAATTTATTTTATTAAATTCCTTTATTTTGATAACTTTAGAAAAAGTTAAGTCTAACAAAAAAAAATCAAATGGGAGCTTCAAATTAAAATAACAAACATAAATAACAAAACCCCCAACAAATTTAAGACCACTATGAAGGGATTGGAAAGAGCTTTCAACACCTTTAAAAACTCTAGAAAACAATACATGGGAAAAATTTATGGGTGTTTAGAAAAAACACCTATGTGGGTGTTTAAAAAAAATACTTATTTTAGAGCCTTTAATAACCAACCCCAACATTTTTGGGGTGACTAGGGGGTTGTGGAGACTAAGAACCATTGTTGAACCATAGCCCTCTTTGGTTGGGGAAACTAAGGGCTAACCCCTAGGTTGTGAGAATATTATAGTTTCACAATTACTCATCATTTAATTTTTATCAATTTTGGGTGGTGTCCAAAAGTGATATGCAATAGACTTATACGGTCTCATGGTGGTAGTTTCTTCTCAACTAACTCTACCCTATCCTACAAATTTACTATAAATGAAATCAAATCTAGTCTATTATTGCTTGAAAGAGAAAAATACTTATTTTGTGTGAGAGGTGAAATTAAATAGAAAATGAAAAGGAGAATAAAACAATAGAATTTAGTCTCCCAGTGAAATCACAAATCTCACCTTTCGATTGAGCTCAATGACAATTTGAATCAAAACAAAATAAACCAATCATGAACAAAAAACTTGAGAAAATTTTCATTATTGATGGAGTGGATGTACTCAAATTATTTTTGATGTTTGTTGCTCAATTTTGCAGTAGCTATTGTTCTATTCGAGATGGTCAAAATGGAGGAGTAAGCTCCAATATATAGAAATTTTGAAAGGGAATTGAATAATGGATATTTATTCTCAGATAGTGAGTTGGATCCATGATTAGTGAATGTGATGGAGAGAGGTGGAAACCAATTTACAAAATGGGTGGAGATGACTAGGTAGTTGTAATGGAGTGAATTTGAAACCCTTGCAAATTCCCCATTTACACCCCTTACCTTAGAAAAATTAAACCCAATGATGCTATTCCACCTCATCCATTTGCTTTCCACCCACTTGGTAGCTGTCTGTAGTGTCAGTGGGGGAATTTTTATCGAGGATGCTAGTGCGGCACATTATTGTCTTGAAAGGATTCCAACCTATGTAATCTACAAAGGCATTACACTTCTCCATTGGCGATTCAACCTAATTCCCTTGCGCCCTTGACCGACCTCGAATGAATATTTTGGGCTTCTATTCATCTTGAAAACATGTTCTTCATTCATTCAATCTTCTTCAATCTCACTTCACGTTTCTACATACACCTTGAGAATTTCACAACACTTTCTCCATTTTTTGGAAGCTCCAAGTCTACACTCTACTAGTTTTCACTCTCATTGTTGTGGCAATTGTGGCACTCACAAGCTTGCGAGCTCGCATCTCCCTTCACGTGCTTGAGGGAATCTTGTTTGGCAGGTGTTATCCATTTTACTTCGCATCGTTATTCGGTTCACATAGAATATTGTTGTTAGCATTGCTTGGTATTCTTCCATTTCAATGCGTTATTTATCATACCTTTCTCTTTTGTGGCTGTCTTCGCTATCCGTTGAGGTGGGAACACCGAAATGAGGGTTTGACTACGATAATCCCTAAAACAACCCTAAAAATTTTCCCCATTTTTTTGTGTGTAGGTACTTTTGATCGTGTGGAGCTTGTGGGAGGTTGGACCAACTGTGAGTTTTATTTTCTACCACCTTTGCTCTTGTCAACTTCTTCCCTCTTAAGTTAAAGTATTGTTCTTGTCATTTTAATAGTCTATATATTTTATGTTTTATGGCATTGCTTAAACTCATATTTATCAAGTAGTTAGCACATTCCTTATTGGTATTAGTTGTACTTTGTACTCTTTATTTGCATGGATACCACCGCACTGCATTGTCATCTATCTTCTACATTGGAGTCCTTTGGCTGAGAGTTGCTTAGATTACAGTCTAGACTAAAGAATTTTCTCACCTAGTTTCCTAAAATCTTAGGTTGGAAAAAGGATGATGAAAAACTAGTTGTCCTTCCTTTTCACCCTCCTGAAACATAAAACTTACCTTAAACAATCTTTAGCGTGAGGTAGATTAGGGAAGTTGATTGTTCTAGACCCTCCCGTGACCTAGGGTCTTAAGCAGTCAGTTCCCCTCCTCTACATTTTGGTGAACCTAGAATGAACTATTATGGTTCCATTTGGTAGTGTTGAAAGACTCTTCCCTCATGTTTTAGGAGTGTCATGGGTGTGTGCATTGCAAGGCGCCTAGCCTTGCAACCCAGCCTACAACCCCTATTAGTGTAGCTAGAAGGATCCCTAATCATTGTGAAATGAAACCTTGAGTAGGTCATTGTCTAATTGTGAAACCCTTGGGGGATTTTTCAAAAGTTCTTTCTAGTGTACGTAAATATGGCTTCCTTTATGCAACTACCCATCCCATATGTGCATCTTGGGAGTGGGTCTCCTAATATAACATTTACCTCGTAGGATTTTCTGATGAACGCTAATAGAGAACCATCCCGTTTGTACATTCCCCCACGTATCAATGGGAATACCATAACTGGCATTCTCATTGACCCTACGTGTCAGGTCAATGTTATCACTGAGGAGATCACGTTAATAAAAATTTTACATAAGGAGGGATATGATGAGTTGAAAAGCACTATACATACACATGATGGGCTTTCCATCCCTCCCATCGACTCTATCACCTTGTCACTCTTGGTTGGGCCTAGGACTGTGAATGTACTCTTTGATATTATCCTGGGGTTTGAGTTGCTCAAAGTGAAACTAGGCATTCCCTGGATAGTTTCTATGAATGTAGTTCCCTCGATGATCCATAAGTATTTTAAGTTATTCCATGTGGTTTTGTGCATGTATTCCATGACACCAATTACAAACTAATGGTGACGCATGAGGCTAGACTCACTTGATCACTTCTGGCCTACCCTTGTTGGTACACTCCCTCCCAGGATGGACCTGTTGTATTGAACTTATGTGAAATAAAAGAATGGGTGCATAACGCTAAAAGTGACTTACCCTCCTTTTCCCTATGCCATTTTAGTTAAATCTTCCATGATAGCGCAACATAAGGCTACCTCTATTGCTCCAAAAATGGAGAAGTTTGCTCAGGCTTCTTCTTCTTCCTCTATAGTTCCACCTACCTCAGCCTCTCGCCCTATTGTGGCACCTTTGACTTTCTCCCATATGCGTCTCTTGGGGAGTTTGATGGTGCCTACTAGGAGGAAGGCCAATCGCCAGGTATTTGACCTTCCTATCTTACCCACGGTACCTCAACCCATCTTGTATGGTAAGGGGAAGGGTCCCCATAGAGCTACCTCAATGTTGCGGCCTCCACAACCTCCTACTACTCATACCTCTAAGGTAGTGAATAGGAAGAGGCCCACTACCAAGGAACTCAAGTCTAATCCCCCATCTATTATTGCATCTGCTCCTCCATCCCTTTCTCATATTCCTATCGAGGTGTCACTCCCTCCATTGGAAATGGTTGTGATGGATACTCTGATGGCTAAACAAGATCCTTCTGCTCCTTCTCATGCTACAACCTTTATCTTTGAAATCTGTAGAAACCACCTTATACATGAGTGCAAGTGTCAGAGGAAGGCTTTGGCTACTGAGTAGGCCACCTTACAGAAGACAAGGATCCAATAGCTCCTGCTTTGACATCTTTTCTTGTGTCCTCCTCTTTCACCCTTTATATTTTAGTTCCCTCTACCTCAATCTTTCTTTTGGCTCCCCCTGCAACCGTGAATGATCCTCACCCTAAAAGGGTGCAGGTATTCATTGATCCTTTGGTTGAGCCTCCTCTTTTGGTGTCCCTTCTAGACATCCCACATTTTTCAAAACCTGTGGACATGCCAAAAAAATTAGTGGTGTCTACTGCATTTTTCTCCTCTTCCTCCTTTCCTCTAAATTTGTGGGGATCTCGCATCCTCTGATGAAGTGAAGTTTGGAGGATGAACCTACCTCTAATGGGGGTTGGAAGAATGGTTTTCCTTCTTTAGAGGTTGGTTTTGTGTTGGCTTGTGTCATCCTAGTGATGGAGGCAGCCTCAACGTCCTTGAAGTTAATCACTACCCCAAGTCCTTCGGTGAGGTTGGTAGTGGATCTCAGGCACCTCCTCCATCGTCTACTAAGTTGACACATGGCACTCTTGTAAAGTGCATGTTCAACTCTGTAGACGATGTCCTGGCTCTATAGGCAATTTTTACAAGATCGTTGATGTTCACCTCACATGAACTAAGTGGAGAATACCTTGAGGGGACTTCTTCCTTGGCTCTTATCGTAGGAGAGTCAGAGGGTACCCCATTTTTTATCCTATCCTCATAGGCTCATCCGCCCTTTGCTTACAATGATCTAGATTGGGAGAATGATGGCCTCTTGGTTGATGATGACTAGGGGGAACCTCTTCTTTATCTATAGATTAGATTGTGTGTGTTTTGTTCCTAGAGGAGCCTTGTCACCCTCGTAGGCACTTGGATACATGAGTGTTTTTTTTGTGTTGTAAAACTTCTTCTATTTGTTGTGCTTTAATTTTTGACAATTGGGGACGATGCAAAGTATTGGGGGCATTTAGGCCACCCTTTGATATTGACACAATTTTTTATTTTTACTTTGTTTTTGCGTGCCCTTCTTCACATGGTCTAATATAGTAAGGGGTTGATGATAGTTCATTTATATACTATTATATCTATCTATCTATATTTATGAGCAGCTCTGACCTCTAAATATCAAATCCCCTTGTCTCTTATTTGTTATGTCATGGTTTTTCCTTTCCTTTTATCTTTCTCTCTTCCTTTTTTGTTTGTGGTGCTTATGTTTTGTCCCTCACGTGTGCAAAAAAATTACCACAGTTACATATCATCATGTTCCATGGGCCACAACATCGCTTTCATTCTTGCTTTTCTCTCCTTAGGATGTCACATGCCTCTAAGTTTAGCACACACCATCTTTAGGGGGGGCTATCATACCGCTTCAATTTTCAAAAGGTCCATTCAATGGCCAATGAATCCCTTCTTGTAAATCTCTAATTTTTTCAAATATTGCATTCTTCAACATGGATCCCTAGACAAATATTTCTTTCATCACAAATTCGTAAGATAGAATCTGGACTTTCCCTTGTGAGGGAGCATTCTTTCTTTCAAATTCCTTGATGAAATGAATCTTTTAGAAGGATTCCTTGATGCTAGAATCATTGACAAAAAATGTTATTTCTTTTTGGAAATGTTATTGCTTTCAAACAAAGTCCCTTGAGTGGACCTCTTTTTCTTTTGAAGGGTTCCCAAGGGACCCTTTGAAAGATTTTGGTTCGATTGTTGACTGTCTATGTGACTATCTATTTGCTTTCCTTCCTGGCTTTTTCTAATATGTTTTATATATGGATTCACATGTTGCTTTGCAGGTGCACCTATGAAGTTGATTTTCAATTGACCTTGCAAGACCGAGTACCTGTAAGGCCCCATCAAACTCTATAGAGCCTCTCACATTTGGCTTCATTTAGGACTAAGCACCTAGGGATGCCTCCTTTGCAAGCCTGAGGACCTGTGAAGCACTTACATCCTACAAGATCTCTTTGTTCAACTCTATAGGACCGAGCACCTGTAGAGCCTCTTTGTTCACTCTTTTGTAGGTTTGTGGATTTGTGGTACATTTTTTTCAACTCTCCTCAAGCCCAAGGACATTTGGAGTCATCTCCTCTTCTTGCACTTTTGGGTGGGTCAGATTGTGGTCTACTTCCTTGATAGTTTAGGTATACTTTCTTTGAAAATTTTTGATCTACTTTACCTTGCATCTGGTAGCATATATGCTTGCTAAAGTAGGGGAAAAATTTAATGGAGTGAATTTACACCCCTTACCTTAGAAAATTAAACCTAATGATGCTATTCCACCTCATCCATTTGCTTTCCACCCACATGGCAGTTGTATATAGTGTTGGTGGGGGAATTTTTGTTAGGGATGCTAGTGCAATGTGTGGACATTTGTGCGGTGTGTTTCCATCCTGACAAGATTCCCACCTATTGAATCTGCAGAGGCATTACACTTCTCCATTGGCGATGAAGCGTAACGCCCTTGTGCCCTTCATTGACCTCAAATGACTCTTTTTGGCTTCTATTCATCCTAAAAACATGTTCTTCTTCGTTCATTTGATCTTCTTCAATCTCACTTCACATTTCTACATACTTCTTAAGCATTTCACAACACTTTAGATCCTTTTTTTGGAAGTTCCAAGTCTACACTCTGCTGGTTTTCACTCTCGTTGTTGGGGAAATGGTGGCACTCACAAGCTTACAAGCTCACATCTCCCTTCACATGCTTGATGGCATCTTGTTTGGGAGGTGATATCCATTTTACTTAGCATCATTATTTGGTTTACGTAGTGTATTTTTGTTAGCATTGCTTGGTATTCTTCCATTTCAATACATTCTTTGTCACATCTTTCTCTTTTGTGGTTATCTCAGTTTTTTGTGGAGGTGGGAACACTAAAATAGGGGTTTGACTGCGGCAAGCCCCGAAATAGCCTCAACTTTTTTCCCCGTTCTACTATTTGTAGGTACTCTTGATCGTGTGGAGCTTACACGAGGCTAGACCAACTGTGAGTTCAATTTTCTACCACCTTTGCTCTTGTCAACTTCCGCCCTTCTTAAGTTAAAGTATTCTTCCTATCATTTCAGTAGTTTAGCTCTTTTATGTTTTTTTGTCATTGCTTAAACTCGTATTTATCAAGTAGTTAGTGCATTTCCTGTTGGTCATAACTATACTTCATATTATTTGTCTATACAGACGCTAGCACCCAATTAGGATGATAGTGTGCCGCATTGTCATCCATCTTTTGCGTTGGAGTCCTTTGGTCGAGAGTTGCCTAGGTTACAATCTAGACTCGGGAATTTTCTCACCTAGTTTCCTAAACTCTCAATTTTACAAGAGGACAATGACAGACCAGTTGTCCTTCCTTTTCACCCTCCTGAAACATCAAACTTACCTTAAACAATCATTTCCGTGAGGTAGATCAAGGCACCTAATTGTTCTAGACCCTCCCATGACCTGGGGTCCTGAGCATTCGGTCCCCCTCTTCTATATTAGTCAACTCATTTGATTAGTGAGTTGATAATTACTTAGTTTTTTAATTAGAGTGTGATCTTGAGTTAGCCAAATTTATCAACTTGTCAATGGATTTGATTAGTGTGTTAACTAAATTGATTATTTTGTTCACTATTTTGATTAGATGGTTAACTCATGAGGTGAGATTTAGGATTTAAATTATTTTATTTATGGATAATTTAAATTTAAATTTGAATTAATTAAATAAATAATAAATATTATTTAATGAATTTAATTATGATAAAGTAATAAACTTAGGATAATATTAATTATTTTAATATATTAGGAGGTGGTAAGTGCATTAAATGTTAATATGAGATGCTATTATTAAAATTAGCATATACTTGATTATAGTGTACATTTTTCCCTCTTTGAAATGATGTTGTGACTTAAAGAAGCAATTTAATTTCAAAGAAGTACATGTGGACATAGGGTGCATTGATATTGATAGAGAGATAATGCCCCAAGGATCAAAGGTTAAGGTTTAATTAGTTGGATTGATTGGATCAATAAGATTGATTGATTTATTGGATGATTAGATTCAAAGGATGTTTGGATACTTGCATAGATTTTGGGTTTAAAATATCAATTTGATTCTTCGAATTGAATCAAATGATGAAATGATGATGCCCCCTAATAGGTTGAAAGAAAATGGGTGTACTCTCATATAGAATATTAGAAAAGATGGGAGGGATTAATGAAGGTTAATATACATGATGGAGTGATGGAATAAATGATTGAGTAGGATGGGGAATATATTATAAAGGTTGGAATAATATTGCAACATTGTAAATTTTAGACACTGACAATTTCATTGTATGTTTGGCTCCCCCTTAAGTGTTTGGACCTAATTATGCTTATTATTTTCCTAGCTTATTATCTCTTTCAAAAAATCAAAATAAATTATGAATTAAAATTAATTATTTATTTAACTTAAATTCCAAAATAGGTCTAGTCTAGGGTGCCCCCACCCTTGACCACCATATTTTGGCCCAATTCTTAATATTTTATTGTCGACATTTTTATGTTAGTAAATTATTTATATTCATTTATCTATTTTTCAAAATAATTATTACGTAAATTGTAAAGGAATGCATATAAATATGTCTTTTTCAGCATTTGAACATCTAATTTATCTAGAAATTAATTTGAATATCAATTGAGTATACGAAAAAGTAGTTAAGGAAATTCAAGAGTATAATAAGCATTATTTTACAATATTTTCATCAATCAAGATTCATGTTAGCAATGCATCATATAAGATTGTTTCATGTTTTGTGTTCATTTGTTTTGTGAGTACTAACACTTGTAGGAATTTCAATCAAGCATCCAATTCTCCTTGCATGAGATGAGTGACATGACTTCATTCCATCAAGGAAAGAAAATTTGAGTGGTAAGTTACAATATTTATCATTTATCATTTGTTTTATCCATTTGCCTCTACTCGATGAGGGTAAGCACTCTTTATCCAACATCATCATAGTTTTTTTGGAGGTGAAAACACCAAAACATGGTTTTAATTAGGCAAGCCCCTATATGACACAACCCTTCCTCTCCTCTCTTTCTTGTAAGTGGTAGATAAAGTGGATTTGAGATAAGATTGAAAACTCAATATCAAGATCAAGCATTTAAGCATATCCATTCTTCAAATTAGAGAAAAAGCAATTATTCATCAATAATCAAAGTTCTAAAGTTGAGTCCAACAGGGAAACACCTAAAGACTACAACCTATTGATACCTATTTTGAGATTCTAGAAAGCACCATTTCTAGTCTAGGGCACCCACACCCCTAACCAGATAGTTTCAGCTCAATTTTGAATGTCAAATTCCTCTATCTATGCCTTTTTCTTTTCTTTCATCAATTTTAGTATCTTTGTTTTTTGTTTTCTATATTTCCATTAGTTTTTTATAGACACATAGTTAACCTAGTTCACATTCACAAGATCACACACATTACATCAAACAAAAAAATATTTTCCAAAAGGGGACCAAAAATATGATCAACCATTTTGACCCTTCCTTTGAGAATAGTAGCCAAGTGATCTTTCATGATCATTTTTGTGTCCCTTACTATCTAGTAGGATAAAAGTGTGATTTAGACCCTAGATCCCTTTTTCCTACCAAATATTTTGGTGAACCCAACACTTTTTACATTTTCAAAACTTTTGAATTACATTCATTTCATTTTGAATTTTGAGTGCAATCTTAGGTTGTTTTCATTTCATCAAAGTACACACATTTTGTTAAAAACACTCAAAGAAGTAAAGATTTACATATTATTTTTCATTTCAAAAAATTCAAAAGTGTTATATTTTAGCATTTTAGATAAATTTAGGTATCTATAGCATTATAAATTCTAGAAATTATCATTTATGAAAAAATTGGAACTGATTACATTCATGTTATTACTTTGAAATTCATGCATGCATATAGAAAAATTAGGTTTTCATACATTTCAAGAGATCTATTTGCTTTCAAACCTGAACCTATACAACTTCAGATCCTCAAATACTATAAATTGATTTCTAGATCTTTAAATTGTTAAAATTTACATCTATAGTCTATGGTTCCCATGCTCTTGTCCAATAATTTTTTGTCTAAATTTTAATCACAGTTCTGTCTATGTGATCTCCATGCAGACCTGTTTACTGTTTCTAAAAATTATTTCAATTTCTAGCACATTCATTTGTTTTTCTCTTCATTATATGAGCACTCAAGTTTCTTAAATCTTGTAACTAATTTTTGAGCTTCATAACCCAATGTCCCATATCCAATACCCACGTGAGATGCATTTATAGAATTATGGATTCTTGAGATGCAATTAAATCCAATGTGGAGCCTAAGTTTCATAACTCTTTCAATCGAGGAGTTACATATATTCAATCTATCTTTGATTCTCTTCCTACTCCTACTTTTCTTGTCTTCTTTGTCATTAAAAATTCATGTGGACTTGGAAGATGTTGTCCACATCCTTGAAGATAAGATTAAATAATTGGAAAAAGACCTAGAATACCTTCAACTATACTTAAGCATTGAATTCTTAGTTAGAAATGGTTCCCTTGGTGGATAACCTTAGAAATATAATCAATGATTCACAAGGGATAAAATTTATGTGTAGCCTAACTCATATAACAAATAGTTACGTTCAAATTTTCACTAATGCTTAAAACCAAATGGGAAGACAAGTTTCCTCTCTAATGACCATGCCTTCTATTCCTACTTTCATCCCTCCAATCATAGCATCCACCACACAATATAGTAATGGTCTTAACTCTAGTTTAGGGTTTTCTTGCAAAAATCCTTATAGATTTGTCCCTTCATCCACCATACCTCCATTCACCTCACTTCTAATGCCCGCCACGACAACCCTAGAGAATGTTACACACATAATGGAAGCGAACATTTTTTTATAAAAAAAGTGTAATTAAACAAGTAAAGTGAACTACACTTATACAAACATTCTCTAAGGTACAAGACGATGCTTACTTACAAACCCCCTTACTAACAAAAGTTACTAAACATAACTTATAATTAAAACTAAAGAATTAAAGATCATACATCCAAAGCATTAAAATACATCACTTAAGATATAAAGTCCAATAAGGATTTCGTTCATACATTGCATCCATTAAGTATTACAATTACATTGCTCATTTCCAAATGAGATAGTTTATACAAAAGTGTTACAATTACATAGTACAAAGATTCTCCTCGAATACAATTGAGGAGTGATACAATTACAAATTACAAGGTATCCAACAGATATAAGGGAAAACATGATAGAATTACAAATTCACTAGTACACACGAGCTTTCCAATCATGAAGTATTCATCATCACAAACAAGAACTGGGGACCCAACGGTGTAAGGTGCACGTTCCACCCAACCATGTGGTACCCGAAGGACCAACCCCCATGCTAGGAGATAGTAAAAGAGCTTCCTAGGAAAACCCTACAACCTCTAGACATAGGCAAAAACAATATTAAACTACACAAGTACAAAACTTATAAAATGGTTACAATGCTTCCAGATAACAATGATCAACTGCACAATACAACAAACTGACTCACGGTTGTCATAGTAGGAGTGTCATCACAAAGTTGCATGGGTTACCCTAGCGTATCTTCCTAGGCTTTAGCCTCCATCTTGGGTTACCCTGGTGACCTCTTACGATACTCGGCCCCAACATGCAATCCAATGTGGAATCGACTATCTTTCCCAAAAAACAAGATATCAATCATTCCATTCTAGGCCTTCTCGTCTCATCCCAAGTCTTTACTAGCCCTTGAATCCATGAGCGAGGCAATAAATAAGTTAAGTGATTAAACTACCCTTTTTTTTCCTAACATATTTAATTAAGTTATCACTTATTAAACCCTAAGTGAGTTACCCTAGCGCCCCTTTGGGTGTTGGACCCCCACAAAGAGCCACTTTCCTACTGACAACACATGGTTCAAATCCACAATACCATGGGTAGACTAGAAGCACAAAACTGATAACAAATATCAACCTTAAGACATAAGGTCACACAACCCGTTCGTAGTAACTGGGTATCCATACCATATCACATTTCTCGTTCGTAATAACTGGAAGTTCAACTGACTATAACCACGTGCACTACCCAAGTAAACTCAAAAGCCAAACCAACACAAGTTGCAACCCCACCACAAAGGAGACACATTTGGAAGTCTTACATAAACAAACAACTCAATTTGCCCAACAACTAGAACGGGAGAAAACACAACTTAAAAGAACAATTTCGGGTAACATATTAATCTAACTTTAGGATATTCTAAATCCAAATAAGGCAATTACATATTGCATGCGAACAATCAAAATAATACCTTGCTCAATTATCTCTAATTCGTGACAATTTCATTCATAGGATAAGAACAAATCATAACTAATTGTTTAACTCTATAATTCCTCAATTACACATTACTTGAAATTAACTAATCTTATTATAAATTTGTTTGCAACCAATAAGAAAAATAAATAAATAAAAATCGCTTTCTTAAAAATTTCATTCCATTTGAAGTAAATAACCATTTCCCTTAAAAACATTTTCTTATTAAATAACTACTTGTGCATTTGACAAGCAATAATAAATTTAAATCTAAAGGTTTATTTTGGTTTCCCAATAATATTTAAATATGAAAATCTCATTTCCCCATTGAAATCATTTCATTATAAAATAGCTACTTGGACATAGACATGCATCTCTATTAATTAATATTCATTTAAATAAAAATGTATTTCTATTTACATTTAATATTCATTTCTCATATTTAAATATTCATTTATTTAACCATATGCACATTATCCATTTTCCTTAATTACACAAAATAATCAAAATCAATTTTTTTAAAATAAAATCATTTTATTATAAAATCAATATTGCATCTAATAAAATAATCTTAAAATCATTATATTTAACCATAAATATATATATTAAACATATATATATAATTATATACTCAATGTATATACAACTATATATATACATATTTAAATATATATTTATAAAAATAATTTAAATTCTAAATCATTTAAATATAACCCAATACTTTCCGATTAATTATGCAAATAAAATATAAATATACATATATTTTATTAAAATTATAAAAATCATATATATATAATTATATATATATAATTTATATTATATAAAATAAAAATAAACAAACCAAAAAAAGGGCCACGTAGCCCCCAAAGCAGGGACGCAGGGCCCAACCCTGCTAGCTGCTACGCAGCCTCCCCTGTGGGGGCGGCTGTGGTGGGCAGCCTCCCCATGGGCGGTTGTGGGGGCAAGCCCCCAACCAATTAATATTTAATTTTATTATTTTTTAAATCCAAACCTAGAAATTTATATGTTTTCCTTTTGTTTCCTCTTCTAATTTTTTTACTGTTAAATTTTTTTTCCCTACGAGAATCTAAATTTTTCCATAATTTTCAACAAAGGTTTTCAAAAATTCAAAGCAAACATTAAAACCTCCTTTCAACAAAACTCAAAGCTTCTAAAAAACAAATAAAGCAATTAAAGAACCTGTGTTCTAAGTCTGAAGAAAATCAATTTGATGTTGTGCTTCCTTGCCAAATCCAAAACTCTATATCTTCTTTCAAAATATTCACTTCCAAATCCAAGAATGTATCCCCAAAATACAAGAAAACCTTCCTCCATTTTAGCAACCAAAAAATTTCAAGATATTTTCTTCTTTTCCAAAAATAAATATCTTTCAACACTATAGATATTTTCCAACACTTAGTCAAAATTTACAAAATATCTCCCTTCCAACCACCATAGATATTTGTCATGCATTTACAAGATATTTTGCATTTTAATAATTTAAAACACAATTTAATTTTCAAAATAGATTTAAAACGAAATTCCATTTCAATTAAATTTAAATCTTTTAATTTATGCATTCTTCAAAACAAATTTAACTATTTAATTTATTTAATCAATAACTATAATTTAATTAATTAATTTATCTATTTACTAAGATTTAATTATTTAATTTATTTAATCAACAACATAAGTTGAATTAATTAATTTATTTACTCAACCACTAAATTTATTTAATTAAATTGTTTACTTAATAAATAAATTTAATCACAAAGATTAAATTACTTTACCAAATACATTAAATTTAATTAATTAAGTTAAATTAAAATCTTTTAACTTTACTCTAAAATAAATAAATAACATTTAAAACATACAATAATTAATCTTCACATATACTTCCCACCGATAATAAATTATCAAAACATTAAGAACGACATGGCCCAACAACAAACCAGACACAAACTGACGACACACTATGACAAGGTTGTCATTTGACAAGGGAACCTCGTCACTATCTCCCAATCCACAATACCGTTGGGATATGGACACGCTCAGACCTGTGAGGCCAGTGGAAACGATGTCCTGTACCTGCAATCTTGTAATCAAGACGAATGTCGAACATGCATAAAACTTAGTAGACACACCGTGAAGAGAAACCGTGGAATCATAGAGCGCTCGCATGCGAGTGATGTAATCTCGTCCCCTTCACCCATACAATCACATCAAGACTTACGAAATTAAAGCATCATTAATCAACAGATAAACATATATCAACATTAACAACTATGCTAATCAAAATCATAACATGAAACATAACATCCATATAGTGGATCATCTCGTCATGAATAACATCCACATTTCTCTAAAGCCACCGATCAAAAACTGTAACAAATATCAAGGTCTATCATAGTAAAGGTACCAACTAATAGCCCAAAAAAATCAGAAATACATAATAGCAACTGGAGGGGCACTACATCACTTCTCATTAACTTACAAAACAATAATGCTCCAACCATTAACAATAGCCCTACACATTCCACAAATTCTCAAAACATGTCACCAAATTATCTTGTAATAAATCAACTTTTACAAGACATGTCATCCTTACAAAAACATATTTCAAACATGAACCAAGCTCAATCCAATACTAATCCTCCAACATAGGTGATCCCACAATAGTGGTTTACAATTTTTGGCCCAACTGGACACTGAAATTATTATTTTTAACTAAATCTTCACATTCGAGCACCTATAGCGGCTAAACTGTAAAGAATTTGAAGATGATGCAAACTAGAGTCTCATCACATTTTGTCTGTAGATTTTTAAAATATTTTTTTCAAAAAAATTGGAATCAGATTGCACTTCTTTTTCCATTTTCCACGAAAACTTTTTTTTTTTCAAAAAACAACATTTTTAAAAAGTGACGCACACCGTATAACACATAACTTTTTTTCCATGAAGGATAAAATTCTAATTCTTTTGAATTTAGATTTATAATTCTGATATCTAGTGCTTCCACTTGGTTAGACAATTTTTTATTGAATATTTTTTCTTTAATCAAGTTTCAAAATCAAACCAATTACAATTCAGACATAGCGTGACCGTATAACACAACTTTTTTTGTATATATCGAAATTCTTTTCTTTTTTTTTGTTAGATCAAGGACTTCAATATCTGGTGCACTCATATTTTTCAAAAAAAAATTGATAATCTGCTATTTTTCCACATGTGCAAAACAGAGACCTTCATTTTCGATGAAAAACCTATGTTTAATAAAACTAAAAAAACAAATACATATTAAAATTATATTCATTGGATGACTCATTCCGAGGACTACCTGATTCTAGTTGGGTTTGTGAAGATTCATCCATTTTCATCCTCAACCCGAGCTCTGAAGTGCCAAAATTCAGGGTTTTTTTGTGTCTCAAGGGGGGATGAGAAATAAGGGGGGTTCGCTCAAACCAGGGTTCATTCGAACCCCCCTTTTATAAGGGGTTTTGTTGGATTTTTTGGCGGGAAAGCATTAAAAGGGTTCGCTCGAACCCAAGTTCTAGTGAACCCCTGATGGGTTCGGTCGAACCAATAGGTTCGTGTGAACCCCTAAAATCAAGTTTTTTTCCATGCATTCATTTTTTGTGAGTTTTCCTTTCTCACTTAAATTGTAAACCACTATTGTGGCTTCACCCACATATCTCACATGTAGTTTGTTATTATTTGATATCTTAAAAACACCCATTCTACAAAATATTGAGATATCTCACTTTGAGAAGTATGTTGGCAAAGGAGATCCCAATAATCATGTATCAACCTTTATCGCCTTATTTAGTGATTTCCTTTCTAAAGATGTTCTCATAGAGCTAAACTCTTTCCTAGATCATTGAAAGACATGGACTTGGAATGGTTTTGTTCATTGCCTAATAACTCACTCACATCATTCAAACAACTTTGTAATGAATTCCTCAAATTTTTCAAAAAAACATTGGACCTCAAGTCACATTAACTGATTTAGTCCATTGAAAACAAAGACTTAAGGAAAAAATAAAAAAGAGGAGAAACTCAAATTTAGATTGAAGAGGATGTCAAAATCTTCCAAAATTGGGAAGTCGTCCCTCAAGTTAATAAATTGGTTAAGGAATATAGTGAGCAAAAGGAAAAAATGATAGCATGGGTGAAGAGTTTAAGGGAGAATACAACAATCACAATATTGGAACATGCCATAAAGACCACCAAGGAAAATTTGGATAGGGTAATTGATGTTAGCAATGTAACGTTAAGAATAGTGCAATGAGGATTAAGATCCTCACCAACAAGTTGAAAAGATCTATTGAAGATTTTGAGACTCCTATTTGGTTAGTAAAGGTACTAAGACTAGCCTAAACTCCAAAAACCAAAGTAGCAAAAAGAACTATGAAGAAGAAAAGAGAAAATTACAATTTTTTTGACCTACATGAAAGCTTTTATCAAGAGTTGGGATCTACAAAATGTTGAACAAGCTATAGGGCTATGTTTTTTTATTTTTCTCTAATTTTTTGTGTAACTTTGTTGCACTTTCATTGTTGTTTTGTTGATGTGTTGCTAGTTATAAAATGGTTTTAGGGTCCATTGAAAAACTATTTTCCCCTTTTTGATAAAAAAATATAATATCAAATAGACATTGATAACTCCAATTGAGATGCTTGAATCACCTAAGGTTGATTGTATGTAATTTAATTTGCATTACATCTTAAAAAATCTCTTTTTTAAAAAAATATTCTTTACATTTATATCAATTTACAAGCTCATTGAACCCTTTTTTTTTGGGTCAAGGACCACTATGATGAATAGAGGGTAAACATTAATAAAGGTTTTCAACTAATAACTTAAACCATAATGAATGCATTTAGACCATTCCAAAGAACAATTTAATGTTTTAGATTATAAATTTGTAAACTACACCTCATATGTTCCCAAAAAAATTAAAAGATTTTATTTTTTATAGGGGGGAGGAGAGAGGGTTTTATATTAAACATACATAATTGTTTAATTACTCAATATAAGATCATGAGCCTTAGGTTGAAACCTATTTGACTAAGAGTCAACAAATAAGGGGTATACATTTTGTCGAACTCACCCGACCTCATCCTTTATAGTGACAAGGTCTTACATTCATCAAGATTTGGTCCCTAGTGGACTCATTCAAAACAATTTAACTTCACCAATACACCAAATACCCATATTGACTAAATATTATTTTAATTACTTTCAACAAATTTTAATTTTTAAATTCAACTACTTTGTTGTCAAAAACTCAATGTATATTTATTTATTTATAGGTATAATTATAGACTTCTTTTTCTTCTCAAAGCAAAGATTCTTCTAAAAAATATTATATCCTAGATACATGAACCTAGTGTCTCTTTAGTCTGGATAATTGTAATTGTGCAGAAAGAAACACAATGAGTAGAAGTTACAATGCTAAGAGCCATACCTACTTATTATGTGCTAGGATGTAAAATATGAATGTGTCATAATGTGATCATGGTCTTTGGTGCTAGGTTCCTAGATGATGAATGATCAATCTTTTTTTTATTGTTCCAAAATAATTTAAGGACTATCCTTTTATAAAACATCCTAACATATAATTTGTATGATTTACATTTAAGTTAACAAGTAATATTTAATAAAAAGGCATCAACTAGAATCCGTAATCAAATCTGAATTTGAAAACTAAAAGATCAAATCTACCTAAAGGAATGCTATAAATTAATTCAGACCCTTAAATTATATGAAGTAAGTTGATATTATTTTACCAGCTTTTATAGAAACATGTCACTTACACTAATTATTAAAAAAAAAAAACCAACCAAAATTCATTAAAAAATAAAAATATAATTTTTTCAGCCTTACACTAACCTTTTTTAATTTCTATTTAAAGCCACCACCGATAAATTAAGCCTCATCCTCATAATTTAAATGTATGATATGAAACTGCATAGTTTTAACGCATACCTACTACTTTTATCAAGGCTTAAATTTGATGGCCGTATGGCCATATTTAGTCATTTTGGCTGTAAAATACAATTAAAATTTTAAGGAGACTGTATCACTTGAAAGGCAAAATTTTAGTTAAACTGTCAAAATTTCTATGTAATTATTCCTATATATGTTTTTTCAATCTACATATATTTTTCTTAAAATAGATGACCTTTAATATTTGAAAGACAACTTCAAATAAATGATCGTCACAAAAAAAATTGCTTGACAGACAGGGTCGACCGTCAAATTTAAGCCCTGACTTCCATAATTTAAAACAAAACCAAACCAAAAAAAAAGGACAAGTGAACCATTGCTTGACCTGCTACTATGCAGGGTCCGTCCGTGGAAAAGCTAAAAAACTCACTAAGTTATCCAGGCGGAGCGCAACGTCAAAGCTGAACTTTCCCCAGCGTATACTCCACACCAGGGGCGCCATGGTCATGGTCGCGGCCCCTCTTTCTAACCACAAACTCCAAAATGTAATATAAAACAAATCAGTCACAATGTCAGTATTTGAAACAAATTGGTAACCTTGACTTGACTGGTCAGTTGTCAGTACTCACCGGCAGGTTGGAAAACGCGAAGAAATAGTCGGGGCGTATGCACCACGGTCCGCGCTTCCCCTCCACACGTCGCACAACCAGAGCAGGATTTTGGTTTCAGAGAAACTTCACATTTGTGTTTTTATAACCAAAGGCGATGCCATCCCTCATATATTCCAGCGCTCCCCTCACCATGACAGATAAGTCCATACTGATTAAGATTTTTTTTTATTCATTCAAAATTATTCAATTTCTTGTGTAAATTGATAATTTATTGATTAAAGATTTTTAATAGATTCATTCAAAATCATTCAATTTCATAATAAATTAAAGATTTTTTAATAGATTCATTCAAAATCATTCAATTTCATCTATAAATTGATAATTTATTGTGTAAGAAGCGCAGAAAATACACAAACACAAAAAAATATTAAAAAACAAATGCTACAGCATTCATAGATTAATTGATTGAATATACAGAACATTACAAGGTGCCTCTATATAGAGGACTCTAAAAGGAGTGTCCAGAATGCAATAACACCAGAACGGTTACACAGAACACACGCAGACTGCAGAACAGAACATGCAAAAATAAATGCTAGCAGAATTCAGCCTATGTAACAGACAAACAAAAAGTGGAGAAATTATTAGATTCCTCCAATATATTGATTAAAGATTTTATAATAGATTTATTCAAAATCATTCAATTTCATCTGTAAATTGACAATTTATTTATTAAAGATTTTTTAATAGATTTATTCAAAATCAGTCAATTTCATCTGTAAATTGATAATTCATTTGATTAAAGATTTTTTAATCTTTTAACAATTTTTTATTTAGACATATTTATAGGCTCCTTTTCTTCTCAAAACAAAGATTCTTCTATTTATATTCTAGATACATGAACCTAGTGTCTCTGTGCAAATTTGATCTGCAGCCTGGATAATTGCAATTGCGCGGAGGAAACGCAGTGAGCAGAAGCTACAACGCTAAGAGCCATACCAGGTATTTTGAAAACTCACAAGAACTGTGTTTTATTCAAATTGCATTTAATTTCTTTCTTACGAACAAAAATTTCAGAATAATATGATTCCTCGAAAGGGGCGAGAAATGGCTCAAATAATTTGTTTGGAGAGCGGTGGAGACTCATTTTAAACAGTCTGGAATAAATCTAAATAGTTGCTACACTAATTACTTGACCGTACCCCTCGCCGTCCCCTGTTTCCGCAGAGGATTTGCAGACTATGGTCGGAAACTTGAAGATAAGCTCCATTGACTGTGTGATCTTCAATTGGACGGCGCAGGATCCTTTTGCCCCTAGAAATTTTTCTCCCAATTTCTTTGTTGGGGATAATTTGTCCTCACATTTTGCTAGCATACGCTTGTGACGTGCATGATAATTCGTTGGTTAAATATATATTTTTTATCTTTCTTATGAACTCACTAAAATAGCAGAAAAGCCTGCTCAATAGATATCCTTGTTAATGAAATCTGACAGTGGAGCTCACCGACAATGCAGATTCTTTTTCTTTATGTAAATCTGCAGAAGCTTTAGATCAATACACAACTGTGCTATACTGTTATTTTGAACTGGTCTTCAGATTTTTTTTTCAATATTTAAGATTACATTTCTCGATCTGTCATAGGATAGAAGCAAATAGCCTAAGAGACTTTAGGTCTTAAAAATGGAGACTCAAACTCGTACACAGAAAACAAGATTCAACACAAACTTCCAAAGAAAATTGAAAAGAAATGAATGAAGATTGAAAGCTAAAATAAGTAAATCTTATACGATAATACATCATTTATGAATATTCATTTTTAGTTCTGATTTAAGTAATTCAATTCAATCTATTATTACTATCGTATATTTGTTTCTTTCATAAAATATAATTATTCTTTCATTTTGGGTTTCTTTTATGATTTTATTAATTTATTAAAATTTTGAATAGCTATTTCCATAGTCAAATTGAATTGTATTTTATTTGTTTGTATTTTTTTCTTTCATTTTTTAATAAATATGTGCTTCGTTAATCTTAAAATTAAATTTGTGAATTGACTTATGTATTTTTTATTTCTAATGATTAGATAGAGCATTCATGTTATTTTCTTATCCCCTAACTTCATCATTTAGATCTATTCCGCCTCATCATCTTTCTTTCCTAATCAATTTATCTTAAAATTTAATTTATGAAGTGTTGACTTGTGTATTTTTTATCACTAACAATCAGATAGAACATTCATATTATTTGTTTATCCCCTAACTTCATCATTTAGATCTATTTCACCTCATCATCTTTATTTTCTAACTGATTTGCCTTAAAATTAAATTTGTGAAATGTTGACTTGTGTATTTTTTTATCTCTAATGATTACATAGAGAATCCATGTTATTTGCTAATCCCCTAACTTCATCATTTAAATCTTTTCCACCTCATCATCTTTATTTCCTAACTGATTTACCCTAAAATTTAATTTGTGAAGTGGTGATTTGTGTATTTTTTATCTCTAACAATTAGATAGAGCATCCATGTTATTTTCTTATCCCCTAACTTCATTGTTTACATCCATTCCACCTCATCATCTTTATTTCTTATTCGATTTTTGCATTCCTTTACACTATAAAATTGAATTTGTGACATTTTGGGTTGTGTGTTCCAAACATCTCACAATCAAACAAAGGATCCAAGTTCTTTCTAGATTCAATAACTTCATTGTTTAGATGTTCCACCTCATCTTTTTAGTTTTCTACAAGATCATTAGGAACTTTTATTGAATTATCTTCATTAGCAACATTTTCATCTATAATTTTTTTTAGATCTTTCTTGAGTCCATTAGCATTTGTCAAAGTTGAATTTTCATTGAAGTTTCTTTTTTTGTTAAATTGAGACATCATAACACAATCCTTATTTATTTCTTTAATTTTATTGTTCTTACCTCTTTCACCTTAGTATTTCCTTCCCTAAGTTCTCTCTAGATCCACTAACTTTAACTTTTAGATATTCTACTTCATCTTTCTAGTTTCCTATAGGATCATTAGGAGCTTTTGTTGATCTATTTTTATTAGAAACATTTTCAACTATAAATATTTTTAGATATTTCTTGAGGTTCATCAACATCTATCATAGTTGATTTTTTGTCATAATTACCTTTTTGTTTAATGGAGGTTTCATAACATAATCCTTATCTAGTATCTTCATTGTTCTTACCTCTTTCAATCTAGTATTTCATTCCCTAAGTTCTTTGTAGATCCTCTAGTTTCATTTTTTAGATGTTCTACCTCATTTTTCTAGTTTCCTACATGATCATTAGAAATTTTTATTGAATTATCTGCATTAGCAACATTTTCAACTATGAGGAATTTTAGATCTTTCTTGACTTCATTAGTATCCATCGTGGTTGAATTTTCATCATAGTTGCATTTTTTGTTTTATTGAGGTTCCATAACACAATCCTTATCTTTTTGTTCTTTACTCAACACATTTCTTTTTATTTTTTGGATTTTATTTCATTCAACAAAAAAATATTCTCTCACCAAGTGACAAAGTGTACATACTCAACAATCTTTGTGTTTAAATGGAATATACCCAATGTTCAATTATTTTGTCAAATTTAAATGCCTTGGATTTAAGAGAATATTATTTGTGGTGTCTTAGATTTAGCTCCACACAAATCCAACCATAGTTCATTATCCTTGTTCCATTTTTAAGATATATATGTCTTCTCTTATTCAATTCTAAATATTATCATTAATGTACCATGACCAAGTTTCATGATGAATCTTGTATATGTAGACACTGAAAAATGTCCTAAGCCTACAAACGTTTTCCACATTAATTCCCCTTCTTCCTTGAATAATTGAATATTTTAATTATTTGATTATTTCCTAAAGTCATATTTCTTCTATTAATTAAAATTAATTTTAATTATTTAATTAATTCATTTTCCCTTTTATTCTTCCTTGATTAATTAAATTTAATTATGTCACTAATTAATCTTTTCACTCAATAATTAAATAAATTATCATTTATTTAATTATTTACTAATTTTTCATTTTCCTCTACTTTTAATTAAATAATTATTTTAATTAAAAGTCAACTTTTCCCTCTTCTTCTACAATTAAATAATTTCTTTAAGTATTTAATTATTCACTTTCCCTCCTAAATTAAATAATTTTATAATTAATTAATTTACTCCAACAACCTCAAGCTCTTTTTCTGTATCAATCTTCTCTTTTTATTCTCAGCTAATTTCCACCCTTGATAAGGTTTTACTACCTTTTAATCTCCACCGTCCATCCTTAACTAAACCCTATTTTTTCCCTAACCCTATTTCCTTACTTCTCAAAGCAATCTCGTCCATTGATCTTCATCATTTAATCTTGGCCCTTCATTCAAATTTGGTCTTCTATAAAAGAGACCTATCACTTTCATTCGAATTCACAACAACTATTTTTGATATTTTGTTGTCACTATCACTAGGCTTATTCTTGAATATTACAAATCTGAGGGCAAGCTAGCATATAAAGCAAAATGGAGAAGAGCGATGAAGGTGATTCAACCATGGCATAGGAATTGTGGTAATATTGCTTTGTTATTTTATGTTTCTATGTTCATTTGTGCTTCATTGTTGGATTAGGGTCTTTAGGGCTTGAGTTTATGTATTTGGTGGTTGATACTATTGATTCATGCCTTTTCCCTTGATTTTACCCTATTCTACAATATATATTATACTAAATTGTTTTTATTTTATTTTAGAAGAAAAAACCTATAATTAGGCTTATTCTTGCATACTACAAATCTAAGGGCAAGCTAGCATATAAAGCAAAATGGAGAAGAGCAATGAAGGTGATTCAACCATGGCATAGGAATTGTGGTAATATTGCTTTGTTATTTTATGTTTCTATGTTCATTTGTGCTTCATTGTTGGATTAGGGTGTTTAAGGCTTGAGTTTATGTATTTGGTGGTTGATACTATTGATTCATGCTTTTTTCCTTGATTTTACCCTATTCTACAATATATTATATTAATATTGTTTTTATTTTATTTTAGAAAAAAAACCTATAATTTGATGTTCATGTGTCACACTCCTCTATTTCATTTGGGAGAAAATTTTGAACCACCTAATTTATTTTTTTATTTTCTTGGGGTCTTCTTCATTTTCTATTAACAAAATTTTGAAGTCAAACCACTTTTATATTATGCATTTAAACATAACATGTTTTATGAATACATATAATCATCTTAAGAATGTCTACATCCTCTTTATTAATCCATATTCAATTTAGTTTCTTCATAAAAAAAATAATCAATTTAATCACTTTAATTATGTGAAAATCAAAGACAAAAGCTTTAACTAATTAGATCTCTTCACTTATAACTTTAAAATCTTCTCGTTATTAACTAATTCCCCATCCTTATAATAACATAAATTTTTTTTCCATTTTCTTGATTTTTCACAATACCATGTTTTAAAAGTTTCCTCTTTTTCTTTTCCTTAGATTCTTCATTTTCTTCATTCACAACTTCATCTTAAAGATAATCTCTCAAGGTTTAAATGATCCCTCTCTTTCAAACTCTATATAAGTTTTATCATTTAGAAAGAATTAGAATAACTCTTTAATGGAATCAACTAATTTCTCTGTCTTTCTGGCTTCTACATCTTTTGACTCCCTTTATCTTCACATCTAATTTCGGTATTCAAATGATTTTGCATCAGGTTGCTGTCATCAGCTATAACAATGGCTTCCCAGAAATCCAGCAGTCAAGAATCTCGTAGTGAAGCCCTCAGGAGAAAAGGAAATGACTTATATCGACAAGTGTCCAATGGCAGTTATGGACCTTGCCTTCTCAGATACAAACTAAGTAGAGCTCATCAGTTGTATGAAGAAGCACTCGACGCTGTAGGACCCACCGACAGCAATGAGAAAGCTTCGTGCTATAAAAATTTGGGTTCAGTGAATTGGCTATGGGGAAAGACAGAATGGAACATATACATGAAAGAAGAGGGAGGCAATGAAGCTTTAACAGCTATCTGGGCTGCCAAACAGCATATATCAAAGGCTGTAGAGTTCCATATACTGGCTCTTGAGTTTGGCGAGCATGGAAAGAAACCTTCAATATGGCTGAAGCAAGAAGAAGATAGTCTAACCAATATTTTTGAGTGGGTAAAGGAGCAGCTCTCCCAATACAATATATGCTTCGAGCCCATACTGGTTGAGCTTTGTCAAGCGATGGAAAATGTGGGTTCCACAAGCAGCCAAAGGAGAACGCAAATAGCAGCTATCCTTTTCTGTCTTCGCCTGGAATTCATCTTCAAGCAGAGCATCAAATGCATTGCGAAGGACACAGAAGGGATAAGAATGGAAGACACTGTTTACAACAGATGTTTGAGTAAAATAACAGATTGTTACCCGCCCTTAGTGAAGGCAGAGGCGATTGTCTATTCTACAAAAGACAAGAATCTGATAGAAGAATTTGAGAGCCTGAAAGAGCAGGTTTCGCTTTATCAATGTATTTGTGAATCAGTGCAAGCACGTTGTCAAGGAGACGATTTGCTTCAGAGAGCTTTGCTGGACTCTGAAGAAATGGGCGTGGATCTTGTGTGGGACGCCATTGACTGGTACAGGCATTCTATTTCTCTTAGTAAATACAAAGATCTGGAGAGTGAAGCCATCTCACTTAGCCGCATTGGCAAAGTCTATTCATCTGTCTTGAAATTGGACAAGCAGGCCCATCGTTACCATTATGAAAGTGTCAAAATTGCCTTGACTATCATGAGTCCACATATAGGAGAGTCCGAGTGGTACAAATACTCATTACACAAGGTCGATGAACACCAGAGGAGGAAAGTGGAGGAAGAGAGAAAAGAATATAAAAGAAAACACGAAGAAGATGCAAAAGGGCTTCAAGAACCAATTAATGTGATTAAGCGTGAAGGGGAAAAGAGTGCAGAGTCTTTTTTGCAGTTCATTTACAGAGAGCACATTCATCCAGAGCCTAGAAAGCGAGAGATGGGTAGCATTGGTACTAAGGACGATGTTAAAGCGGCTCTTAGAAAAGCCATAGTAGCATACCATCCTGATCATAACGTCCAGTATGACGGGGACTGGAAGGTTCTGTGTGAAGAGATATCAAAGATTTTGAATCTCAAATATGAAAACTTCAAGTGAGAAACAGAGATTCTTCTCACTTAGAATTGTAGAAGACCAGGTTTTTTTTGGGTTATTTTGGATTTAATGAGAACATCGGTTTCTATATGTGTTTTGGAAATTTTGAAGTGAATCTATCCATGAAAGATTCCACTTGTTGGGCTGGATGGCTTTGCCTTAGGCAATGACAACAATCTAAAGAGTAGGATTTGTTTTGATAGACAACTTTTCTTTTATTGCTGAGATCTGCCCAGATGAATTCTGAAGATAAAAGAAAAATGCATTTGAGTTTGGAACTGCCTGGATTTGTCTTCTAACTGCTAGTAGAGCTTGGAATTTCAGAGAGTTGCTTTTAATGCTTTATACCTTCTCTGTTTGATGCTGTCAACTTCTGCCATATTTTGATGTCAATCTGTTACTCATGATTTCATTGTCAATTTGTACACATTTAAATCATATTATGTGAGAATAAAGAATGGCATGATGGCATATTTGGAATTCCCACCTGGCTTGGGTTATGTAGATTGTATACAAGTTTGATGATTTAGTCCTTGTGTGCCCTTTGAAGGTGTAAATGCATCCGTGGAACATCTTTGATATTAGGCAGACTTATTTCCGATCTGACCGTACAGAGTTGAGATATGGAGTATACCACAGGGCTTTTCTGTGCATTTTCAAGAAATGTTTTTTTAGAAGAATTTGTTACTGCAATTTTTAATGATGTTTAAATTGTAGATGTTAATTCAAAGTAAACAATTTTAACAGGATTTCATACCCGTTTTATCTCATTTCTAGCTGTGAATTGGAATGCAACGAGTTTGCAGAGGAAAATAACCTTTCCCTTATGTTAATAAAGGCTAATTGAACAATGCACAAAAATAAGTATAAGTAATTTAGATTAATTAATTAGAATATTTGGCAAAACAATATTATATTAGCAAAATAAATCTAATGGATTAGGGTATTTAGTTTTAGGAATAACATTAAAAAATGATTTTGATGGGCTGTAGTGTTGTGACATTGAAGTAGAGAAAATAGGTGACTCAAATATGTAAATTATATGGAACTTAGTGTTGAATTGTAGCTTGATGCAGGTTGATCCCATGGGTCTAGGTCAATTTTGCATGGTGCAAATTTTCTCTATTGCTCATAGATGTGAGCTAGCTTAATACACATGTCTACTGCTTGATTTAATGTGAAGCCTACTCTTTGCTGACTAGTAAGACCTATTAGAGGATCATTGAATTGCAAGGGTAAGGATCATGTTCTCCTAGATTGTTCCCCTTGATTAGAGTAGCTTTAACACTCATCAAAGTGATTGAAGAAAACACTCTTTAGTCATGCAAATGTCCTAGAATGATTAGATCAAGAATTAGATTCCTTTTAGTGTTGCAAAGTGAAGTGTTACTAGAATGATTGAATGCAAAATTAAATTATTTTTAAAGATCCAAAGTGAAGTGTTCCTAGACTATTGCTTCTTGTAAAATGTAGGATTTTTAATGAATAACCAATGATGAATGAATGCACATTGAATTCCTTTAAATACAAATGCATAGCAATTAATCAAGCAAGCATGCACCTAGGTGGTTTATAATGGATGGTGGGATGGGTAAGAGTTAGAAAATACTTAAAATTTTATTTTTAAAATTTTGGTTCAATTTTTTGTGGTGTGAGATATCCTACGGTCAGATGTTAGCTAACAGTATGTAGTTGATGCACGATTTTTTTGATAATTTTTTAATGAATATTTGATTTTTTACTAATTTTTGAAGTAGACATTTCTTGAAAAATAGAATTTTGGCCGTGCTACCCCTACAAATTTTGGAAACTAATTGATTTTTTTTTAAAAAAATATTGTAGAATGGAGTCTAGTTTCTAAAAATGTAATTTATTTGAAATTTCGATGAACGGTTAATTTATAACGAAAAAAACACCAAACACTGTTTTTTGCCAAAAAAGAGACACACAAACAAAAGAAATTATGGATGAAAGGATTAACATAGTTAGAAAGTGAAAAAAAATACATCATTGGATAGCTAAGAGAGAACTTAACATTACCCAGATGTTCGATTTGTTTGATATTGAACCACGTACAATCCTAATGGTGAGTATGAACTCGATTATGTGAAATATTGTAGAATTTGCAAAAACACGTCTCTGGTAGTTGGGAATTCCCTCCAAGCCTTTGGGTTGATATTCCAAGGAAAATACCAATCCCAAGGCTTGGGGATTCCCAAAGCAGGATATAATGTGCGCACATTATAACACGCTCGCATTATATCTCAGTTTTGACATGGTTTTTTGCATTTGTGGGGAACATGTCTACCAAGACATAACACGAGTGTGGTATAACACACTCGCGTTATGTTTTGCTTTATGTTAAATGCTACTCTATTGAATGTATGTTTATATATTTATATGTTTGTATGTACATGTATGCTTGTATGTCATGTGTGTATGTTTTTATGTATGTATGTATGTATGTATGCATGTATGTATCAATGCATGTATATTGTATGTATGCCTATATGTATGTAAGATTGTATCTACACATGTACATGTGTGCTTGTATGTATGTAGGATTGTATGTACATATATGTATTATGCTTGTATATATGTATGTATGTATTTATGTATGTCTTTAGAGGGAGGGAGAATTTTAAGAGAGAGAGAGAGATCTAGAGTTGTCTAGGTAGCGTGGGAGGGGGAGTGGGAGAGAGAGAGAGAGAGAGAGAGAGTCTGGAGAGAGGGAGAGGGGGTGAAAGTGAGAGTTTAAGAGAGGGGGAGTGGTAGAGAGAGAGAGGGACTTAGCTAGGTAGAGTGGGAGGGAGAGAGGGAGGCAGGGAGAGAGACAGATAGAGAGGTGGGGTGGGAGAGAGAGATAGAGAGGTGGGGTGGGAGAGGGGGGTAGAGAGACTGAGACTGAGAGAAAGAGAGAGTTATGTAGGTAGGGTGCCAAAGGGAGAGACTTGCGAGTGTGAGCGGGGGTGAGAGGGAGAGACTTGAGAGATAGGTAGTGAGAGGGAGTGCGAGAGAGAGAGAAGGAGTGGGAGAGAGAGGGAGAGGGTGTGGGAGGGATTGAACTGAGAGAGGGAGAGAAAGAGGGGGTGGAGTGAGAGGGACTTATCTAGGTAGGGTGGGAGGGATAGATAGAGAGAAGGGAGAGAGAAAGAGAGAGTTACCTAGGTAGGTTGCCAGAGGGAGAGACCTGAGAGAGAGGGGGTGGGAGGGAGATACTTGAGAAAGAGGGATAGAAAGGGAGTGGGAGAGAGTGGGAGGGAGATAGAGATAGATAGAGGGAGCGAGAGAGGGTGGTAGGGATTGATTGAACGAGAGGTACGTAGAAAGAGAGAGAGGGTAGATAGAGACAATTAGAGAGGGTACGAGAGAGGGAGGGGTGAGATGTATAGATAGAGAGAGCGATAGGGGTTGAGGGTATAGGGTTGAGGGATTAGGGTGGAGGACCTATATGGTTGATGGTTTCTAAGGTATTAGGGTTTAAGGGTTGAGGGATTAGGGTTGATGGTAGAGGGTATTGGGTTGAGGGTATAGGGTAGAAGATTAAAGGGTTTAGGGTTCATGGTTTAGGGTTGAGGGTAGAGGGTTTAGGGTATAGGTTTGAGGGTATATGGTTGAAGGATTAGGTTGAGGGTCCAATGTAAAGGGTAGAGGGTATAGGGGTTGAGGGTTTAGGCTTTAAGGATTGAGGGTTGAGGGATTAAGGGTTAAGGGTATAGGGTTGAGGGATTAGGGTGGAGGACCTATATGGTTGATGGTTTCTAAGGTATTAGGGTTTAAGGGTTGAGGGATTAGGGTTGATGGTAGAGGGTATTGGGTTGAGGGTATAGGGTAGAAGATTAAAGGGTTTAGGGTTCATGGTTTAGGGTTGAGGGTAGAGGGTTTAGGGTATAGGTTTGAGGGTATATGGTTGAAGGATTAGGTTGAGGGTCCAATGTAAAGGGTAGAGGGTATAGGGGTTGAGGGTTTAGGCTTTAAGGATTGAGGGTTGAGGGATTAAGGGTTAAGGGTTGAGAGTTGAGGGTTGGGTTTAATGTATAGGGTAGGGTTTAGAGGTTTAGGGTTTAAGGTTGAGAGTTGAGGGTTGAGGTTTAAGGTTGAGGTATAAGGTATAGGTCAAGGATTACGTTCGAGGTCAATGTATAGGGTTGAGGTATAGGGTTGAAGTTGAGGGTTTTAAGGGTTGAGGTTGAGGTTGAGGGTTTAAAGGTTGAGGGTTTAGGGATTAGGGTAGAGTTTTCTTGGATTTAAGGTTTAAGGGTTGAGGGATTAGGGTTTAGGGTAGAGGGTATTTCAAGGTTGAGGGAGGGTTTAAGGTTTGAGGGTTTAAGGGTTGATGGTTAAGGGTTTTAGGGTTTGGGTTGAGTGTTTAAGGGTTTAAGGGTTGAAGGTTTAGGGTTGAGGGATTAGGGTAGAGAGGGAGGGATGGATGGATAGAGAGATGGAGGGAGAAGTGAGATAGAGAGGAGAGAAGAGGAGGGAGGGACATAGATATATGAGGGTTGAAGGATCCAATGTATAGGGTAGAGGGTTGATAATAGAGGGTATAGGGTTGTCGACCTGTAGGGTTGAGGGATTAGGGTATTGGGTTGAGGGTATAGGGTTGAGGGTACATATGGTTGAAGGATTGGGGTTGAGAGTCCAATGTATAGGGTAAAGGGTATCAAGGTTTAGGGTTTAGGGTTTGAGGGTTGAGGATTGATGGATTAAGTGTTGAGGGTTGAGAATTGAGGGTTGAGGGTTTAATCTATAGGGTAGAGGGTAGAGGGTTTAAGGGTTGAGGGCTTAAGGTTGAGGGTAGAGGACTAAGGGTATAGGGTTGGGGGATTAGGGTTGTGGGTATAGGGGTTGAGGGATTAGGGTTTAAGGGTTGATGGATTAAGGGTCAAGAGGATTGAGGGATTAGGGTAGAGAGTTTACTAAGTGGGTTTAAGGGTTGAGGGATTAGGGTAGAGGGTAGAGGGTTTAAGGATTGAGGGTTTAGAGTTTAGGGTTTAGGGTTTAGGGTTGAGTGTTTAAGGGTTTATAGGGTAGAGGGTAGAGAGTTAAGGGTTGAGGTTTAAGGTAGATGGTAGAGGATTGAGGGTATAGGGTTGGGGGATTAGGGTTGAGGGTCCAATGTATAGGGTAGAGGGTATAGGGGTTAAGGGATTAGGGTTTAAGGGTTGAGGGATTACGGGTCAAGAGGGTTGAGGGATTAGGGTAGAGATTTTACTAAGTGGGTTTAAGGGTTTAAGGGTTGATAGATTAGGGTTGAGGGTAGAGGATTGAGGGTAGAGGGTAGATGGTTTAAGGGTTGAGGGTTTAAGGTTGAGGGTAAAGGATTGAGGGTATAGGGTTGTGGATTGGGGTTGAGGGTCCAATGTATAGGGCAGATGGTATAGGGGTTGAGGGATTAGGGGTTAAGGGTTGAGGGTTGAGGGATTAAGGGTCAAGAGGGTTGAGGAATTAGGGTAGATATTTTACTAAGTGGGTTTAAGGGTTGAGGGATTAGGGTTGAGGATAGAGGGTATTGGGTTGAGGGTAGATGGTTTAAGGGTTGAGGGTTGGGGGTTTTAAGGTTGAGGGTATAGGGTTGGGGGATTAGGGTTGAGGGTCTAATGTATCAGGTAGAGGGTATAAGGGTTGAGGGATTAGGGTTTAAGGGTTGAGAGATTAGGGTAGATAGTTTACTAAGTGGGTTGAAGGGTTGAGGGATTAGGGTTGCGAGTTGAGGGTAGACGGTAGATGGTTTAAGGGTTTAAGGGTTGAGGGTTTAGGGTTGAGTGTTTAAGGGTTGAGGGTTGAGGGATTAGGGTTGAGGTATCAGGGTTTAAGGTTTGAGGGTATAGGGTAGAAGGTTTAAGGGTTTAGGGTTAAAGGATTTAGGGTTGAGGGTAGAGGGTTTAGGGTATAGGTTTGAGGGTATATGGTTGAAGGATTAGGTAGAGGGTACAGGGTTTAAGGGTATAGCGATTAAGGGTTATGGGTTGAGCGTAGAGGGTTTAGGGTTTAAGGGTTTAGGGTTGAGGTTTTAGGAGTTTTAAGAATTTTATTGTCAAATTATTGATTGCGGGTTTGTACAACGAACCATAAGGGTTTGAAGACTAAAAATGAATAAATGAATCATTCCACCTATTTTTTCTCTTTGTGGCTCAATGGAATGAGTCCAAAATGGTAGGATTAAATGTAGGAATGAGATTTAGGAGTAGGGAAAATTTTTAGGAGTGTTTTTGGTTGTTGTCCTAGAGGAAATTGGGTGAATTTTGACTTTAAAATGGAGTTTCAATGTTGGGTTTTGGTGAAATTGTCTTAGGCAAGATTGGGAGATGATTGATTTCACATGACCAAGCATATATTGAAGTGTTTGAAGCTTTGGAAGGGCAGGGAAGGCGAGTTGAGTGCCTGGGCATGATGCCCTAATTGTCAAACTATGTTTTTTAAGTGAAATTTGATGGTTAGAGAAGGGAAGTTGTAGAAAATCTTGGGGGCAGCAGATTTTGATGAACCTTCAAGCATGTGTAGACATAACTAAAGGTGTTTGAGGCCTTGGTTGGCTGTCTAGAATCCTGGAACAATGTCTTTCAATAAACCCCTTTGGAATGGCATAAAGTGAGGGTTTCATGTTTTGGTGTTGTAGGAAGTGATTATTTGATCAAAAGTTGTGGATTTGGAGGTTTTGTAGATTGGTAAGTTACTTTCCATGAAGATTTAGGGTTGGAAAGGCGTTTGAGTGGGTGATGCTTTGTAAAAAGTGACCTAATTAAGGTCTAGGACAACATAGTTACATGATTTTGGAGAAGTTGGTCCAAAGTGACCTATGTTGCTTTTGAGATATGATTTGTAAGATGTTAAAGGGTGTCTACAAATATAATTGGCTAGTGGGTTTGAGATTGGATCTGAGAGTTTTGGTCCAAAAACTAGGTCTACAGACCTACAAAGGAATTTGAGTGAATTTGTGAAGAGTTGGAGAGATAGGTTTAAAAGGGTTGCAAAGTTGTTTCTAAAGACTTGAATTGTGATTTTAGGTTGATTTCCTCCCTTATCTACATCAAAATTTATTTCTTCCCTAAAACATTTGTAATTCGAGCAATGTAATCCCTTAATAGTCCAAATTGCAAAAGGGCAACACTCTTTGATGACCTGTTACCTAGATAACGTGTTGGTTACAGGAATTTTGTTTGAGGCATTGGGATCACGTAGGGCACCTTTACAATAACCTCTCTTAGTTTTTGTTATCTCAGAGTCATTTTCCTGTCGTGTCTAATTTTGACTTGATCGAAAAAGTGTCAATTACAAGCAATATAAAGTTGCAAAGTGGTGCAACTTTCATTCTGCAACTCGTGTAACCAAACAAACTATTCCAATGTGTTTGAATAGGAATTTTTATGATATTCATGGTCCTCTTTCACACTCAAACATGCAAAATCACTCTGAGCTATGTTCAATCAGATTGATCCCTGAAGAGTTTAAACTACAAAATGGCTGCAAACTTTAGCGTGTTGTTACTCAAATATTGTGACGCTTAGAAACTTCTAATATAATCCTATGGGATTGGATTGGGCCCCTCCACAATAACCTCTCTTGGTTTTCGCTATCTCAAAGGCATTTTCTCATGGTGGCAAATTTTCACTTAAGATAAAAGTTGTCAAATGCAAGTAGTTGAAAGTTGCAAAGTGGTGCAATTTTTGTTCTACAACTCGTGTGACCAAACAAATTGTTCCAACACATCTAAATAGGTATGTTTACGCTAGGCATGGTCTTCTTTTGCACCCAAACGCGTGGAATCGCTCCGAGCTACGTTCAACCGTAGCGATCCCTTAAGAGTCCAAAGTGCAAAATAAATGCAAACTTCATGATGTTTTTACTAGGATACTGTGATGCTTAGAAACTTCTCGTCTGACCCTATGGGATCATGTTGGGCCCCTCTACAATAACCTCTCTTTTTTTTCTCTATCTCGAAGGCATTTTCCCGTGGTGGCAATTTTTTATTTGGGGAAAAAGTTGTCAAATGCAATTAGTTGAAAGTTGCAAAGTGGTGCAACTTTCATTCTACAACTCATGCGACCAAACGGACTATTCCAACGTGTCCAAATAGGTATTTTTACACTAATAATGGTCCTATTTCTCACCCAAATACACAGAATCGCTCCTAGCTATGTTCAACTAGATTGATCCCTTAAGAGTCCAAAGTGCAAAATGGTTGCAAACTTCAACATGTTGTTACTCGGATACCGTGATGCTTAGAAACTTTTTGTTTGATCCTATGGGATCACTTTGGACCCCTCTACAATAACCTCTCTCGGTTTTCGCTATCTTGGAGGCATTTTCCCGTGGTGGCAAATTTTCAGTTGGAGAAAAAGTTGTCAAATGCAAGTAGTTGAAAGTTGCAAAGTGGTGCAACTTTTGTTCTGCAATTCATGTGACCAAACGGATTGTTCCAATACGTCTGAATAGGTATGTTTACACTAGGCATGCTCCTCTTTTTCACCCAAACACGCAGAATCACTTTGAGCTACGTTTAACCGGATCGATCCCTTAAGAGTCCAAAGTGCAAAATGGCTGCAAATTTCAGCATGTTTTTAGTCGGATACCGTGATGCTTAGAAACTTGTCATCTGATCCTATGGGATCATGTTGGGCCCCTCTACAATAACCTCTCCTGGTTTTTGCTATTTTAGAGGCATTTTCCCATGGTGGAAAATTTTCACTTGGGAAAAAAGTTGTCAAATGCAAGTAGTTGAAAGTTGCAAAGTGGTGCAACTTTCGTTTTGCAACTCATTTGATCAAACAAACTATTACCACGTATCTAAATAGGTATGTTTACACTAGGCATAGTCCTCTTTCGCACCCAAACATGCAGAATCGCTCTGAGCTACGTTCAACTAGATCGATCCCTTAAAAGTCCAAAGTGCAAAATGGCTGCAAACTTCAGCATGTTGTTACTCGGATACTGTGACACTTAGAAATTTCTCATCTAATCTTCTGGGATCGCATTGTGCCCCTCTACAATAACCTCTCTCAGTTTTCTCTATCACAAAGGCATTTTCCCGTGGTGGCGAATTTTCACTTGGAGAAAAAGTTGTGAAATGTAAGTAATAAAAAGTTGCAAAGTGGTGCAACTTTTGTTCTGCAACTCGTGTGACCAAACAAACTATTCCAAAACATCCTGATGGGTAAATTTATGCTAGAAATGGTCTTCTTTCACACCCAAACACACGGAATCGCTTTGAGCTACGTTCAACCGGCTCGATCCCTTAAGGGTCCAAAGTGCAAAAGGGAAGCAATCTTTGACGGGCTATTACTTGAAAACCGTGACACTTACAAACTCTTCGTCTGAGCCTATGGGATCGCGTTGGGCCCCTATACAATAACCTCTCTCGATTTTTGTTATCTCAGAGTCATTTTCCCGTGGTTTCCAGTTTTTACTTTATGGAAAAAAGTGTCAAATGCAAGTAGTGTAAAGTTGCAAAGTGGTGCAACTTTCATTTTGTAATTCGTGTGACCAAACAAACTACTCCAACATGTCCCGATAGGTACGTTTACGCTAGGCATGGTCTTCTTTCACACCGAAACACTACTTCATCTACTATGAATATTATGTTTTGCAAGTGTTGTGAAGATTATGTATCATTTGCTTAATTGAGTTATTCCAATCAAAGGATTAAATATATTGGAATCTTTTTATGAATCATTTTATGGAATACCAATTGAAAACATGTTTTTTGCTTTTAGATAAAGCATTTCATGGAACTCTTTGGATTAAACTAAATTGAGATATGTAAGAACAAGGGAGCATTAGGAAATACATTGCTCAAGGATCTTAAATAAGCCTTCTTAGTGCAGGCGCACCAAATGCATTTTGTGTTAATGTTGTCAAATGAGGTCTTTTGATAGTTTTAGGTGTTTGAGTTTTTGTCAATTCAATAAGGTCCTAATAGACCATCTAATAATTAATTAGTAGTCATTGATTTTATATTGGACATCACATTTTTGTAAAATTGTCAAAAGTGCAATATTGAAAAGTTGTAAAAGTGTAAAAAAAAATGTAAAATTGAGGAAGCCCAACAGTCATGGGCATTCAAAGGGTGGTTAGAATAGTTGGAATAGGTTGGTTAAGGTTTAAAATATGTTGGAAACTTGATGGATGAAGGTTGTTGGAGGTTTTCTGATAGATTGAATAATAAAACTCTTGTTTTCATTGAAATTTTGTATTTTTTCTATTGAATATTATTGTTGAAGAGTAGTTGCACGGCCTGTACGGCCTAATGGTGACTCCAATTTGATTTGAATTGTTGTTTCAGTGTCCTATCTATCATTTTGATAAAGTTTGAGGCATTCCCATTGGGGTTGTAGAATCTTATTAAGTTTTCCCTGTAGGTAGGTCAGAAACTTCAATTTTAAGGTTTTGAAGACATAAAAATGTGATTATGGCCCATTCCACTAATTGTAACTCTTGTAGCTGAGTGGATTGGGCCCAATATGGTAGGATCTAGTTGATTGAATGGTTTTGGGAGCAGGAGAGGTCATTTGGGGGTTTGGGCATGATGCCCTAGTTGTCAAATTTGAATATTTTGAGTGAAATTTGATGGTTAAAGGTGGGTAGGTGAGGAAAACTCTTGGGGAAAGCAATTTTGGTGACAGATTAAGCATGAATAGGCCACTTGAAGCATGTTTGATGCATTGGTGAAGTGTAAAGAATTTGGGAAGTGGAATTTTCAGTAAACCCCTTTGTAACTTGCTAAAAATGAGGGTTTTGTATAAAGATGACTTAGTGAGTGGTTCACTGGCTAGAATTTGTAGATTTAGTGGTTTTATAAACTAGTAAATGACTTTCCATAAGTATTTGGGGTTGGAAGATTATTTAGAGAGTTGCTTTGTAAATTAGGCATATTTGGCTTAAGGGGACAACGTAGAAGCATCAGTTTGAGGGATTTGTTCCAAAAGAGTTATATGAAATTTTGAGATATGTTTTGGTATGCCTTAAAGGGTGTCTAAAAATATAATTGGTTAATGGGTTTGAGAGTGGAGTTGTGAGATAGGTCCAAGAAACTAGCTCTGCAGACCTATAAGGCAAATAGTGAAGTTGTGAAAGGAATCACCCTAGTTAGGATTTTGGAGATTGAAGACTTGTTGAAATAAGTTGAATTTGTGATTGGTAATTGAAGGCCTCCATACTCTGCATCACTTCTCTTTCGTTGCAATTTTGGGTGGATTATTACTTTCAAAGTATTGAGAATACTTTGTTTATTTTCTAGTTGGCAGTTGCCATTCTAGAAGCCTTATCTCTTGATATATTTTATACTCATTCTTAATCAATTATCAAATTAATAATCAGTGCATTTATTTACAGTTAATCTTTTCTTTACAATTTGTGCAATTTTGGAATTTGTAACTCTACTAGTATTCCTATAAATATTGAAGTTGTTTATTAACAATCAATTAATATTCAAGACAAACCATGAAGAAAAACAATGATCAATGCTAGGGCTAACCAATTAATAAGTATACATGTGAATAAGGCAAGCACAAGTACTAAAAAACACGTAAGCCTTGAAGTATACACACGAATACATAGTATACGTACTTTAATACAAAGTATATGCATGAATACAAGGTATATGCATAAAAACACGTAAGTCGCAAAGTATACATTGGAATACACGTAAGTTGTAAAGTATACACTTGAATACACATAACTCATATCTATTGAACCAAGGATTTATAATGTAAATATGGACACCATCAATAAAAAAGAGTTGTACTAACCAAATATCCATGTAGGCATACATCAATATATGTCAATATAAGTATAAAATATAGGTACAAAATAGCCATATAGGTTTACGAGAATGCCATATAGGCATACAATGTCAAATATATCCAATACAAAATATGTACAAAAATGCCATATAAGCATACAACAAAGGGCTCTGAAATCAAAAGTCATTGCTCTCCATGCTCTCGAAATAAACTCTTACTCTTTGCTTGTCGATCGGATGGCAATACATCTATCACTTGTTTATGTTGTGGTCGAGCAATGATCCTAGTGCTCCTCCTAGTGTTTAGTTATTGGTGAAGTCTTATCTGTTACAATAAGAAGTAAAGACATTAATATATAGAAATTAAATTTTTTTAAATGATATATTTAACAAAATAATCACTTACCGCCATCTGATGATCACTCTCCATGAGGGAAATATTCAAATGTCCATGTTCAAGTGTGTTGAAGCCCTATATAAACCATCCAAATAGAAATTAAACTACGAATCAATAATGGTTTGATTTTTCACTAACATCTATAACAACGAATGTAAATTGAAATTTAGTAATTTGCCTCATAACTCCCCTGTCAAAGCTATTGAGGATTCTATAGCAGATGAAACAACGATGTCCATTACCATACGAAACTACAATAGTGATCCATGTCATGACTTATAATGTATGAAATAATGAATAAAATTTTGAGTACTTATTAAACTATATATTTCTGACTATCATGCTTACTATTTTCCCTATCCATATCTTGTTTGAAAGCATGTGTTTTTAGGCTTTTACCCATAGCAGCAAGTTGGTGAACCGTTTGATAAAATGCTTTCATAGACATGTACGATAATTGTGGTGGCATAGAGAAGGAAGTGAACTATTTGAAAAAATGCCTCAAAGAAATGGGGTCTCATGGTGATGGAATGCCATTACAAACAAATGCATGTCATGGCATTCCATCAACATAAGACTGTATTTCTTTCAGGCATTTTTTCAAATAGTTCATTTCCTTCTATATGGTATTATTGCTTACTATTATGCTTTGATATAAATTTTTCCAAGCATCCATAGTTTGTTGGAAAGCACCTATTTTAGGCTTTTAGCCATAGCAGCAAGGAAGTGAGTAGTTTGATAAAATGCTTTCGTACACATGTATGGAAAATGTGGTATCATAGAAAAGGTGGTGAGTTGTTTGAAGAAATGTAGTCTCATGGTGATGGAATGGCATTTCATCACCATGAGACCACATTTCTTTGAGGCATTTTTTCAAACTACTAACTGCCTTGTCTATGCTATTGCTTACTATTATGTTTTGACAATTTTTTCCAAGCATCCATAGTTTGTTGGAAAGCACCTTTTTTAAGCTTTTAGCCATAGCAGTGAGGAATTGAAATGTTTGATCTAAATGCATTGGTAGGCATGTATGGAAAATGTGGTAGCATAGAAAAGGCGGTGAGTTGTTTGAAAAAGTGTCTCAAAGAAATTGAGTCTCATGGTGATCATCACCATGAGACCGCATTTCTTCGAGGAATTTTTTTCAAACAACTCATTGCCTTGTTTATGCAATTGCTTACTATTATTCTTTCATATATTCCTTCCAAGCATCCATAGCATAGAAAAGGCAGTGAACTATTTGAAAATATGTCTAAGTAAAAAGTGGTCTCATGGAATGCTATGACAAGCATATGCAATTGGGAGCTACTCCTACTTATTACTTATGCTATGTGAAGTAATTGCATCACTGGTTATGTTGAATTTCTAAACAACTATATTGTAGTTAAAATTTTGTCATCTATCAACATCTAGTTATTAGTTATGGAATGTGAAGTAATGTTTTGAGTTTGAAAGATGTGCAATGCAAAGTAATCAAAGATATGAATATAAACTACACAAATCTATTAAATACAATTCATTAGTTAAACTCTTTATTCTTTTACCTGTGTGTAGGTTTGACTAAATCCATTGGCACTGGGAGGTGTTCCCTCGAAACCTCCAATATTAGCCTACTCAACATCCAAAATCACATATTAAAATACCATTCATAAAACAATGTTATTAACATGTAATAAATTTATAATTGTTTACTAGTTGCATACCTCAGCGGTAGGTGCAGTGGAGAAATAAGCAAGTGTAGGGCCGGTGTATCCAGTATCAACATTGTGGCTCTGCAATTTTATTAAAATCATAAAACTAAATTAGTTAATCTTGCATTTCAAAATCAAAATTTAATAAATTAAATTCAATGAACATACTAAATTTTACCTAAGTATCAATGCCATAGGCCTCATGCAAAATGCCAGCTACCCTTGTCATCTCCATAGTTGTAGATGGATCCTATGTAGAAGCCTCCTGAGTGTCGGTGGGGTCATATGAACAAGTCGCTCCGCAAGATTGACACAAATGGGATTGAAGCCCACCACTCAAAGACTCCCCTGGATGGTGTTGTAGAATAGGGTTGGCATGTTGGATGACACTCTGGGTCAAAGAACCAATGGCTTGCAAAGTCTCTACGTCAACACTCTCCTTCACGACAGAAGGGATAACGATGTGCTCATGAGGCGGCCTAGCAAGAGGTCATCTCTCTTGTCGTGTAGGATCTTGTTGTGCACCAGGTCTATTTTGAGCCGACCCCCCACCTCTCCCCTAGAAGTTCCTTATATCAAAATAATTTGGGATTTTGTTCAAGATGAACTCACAGTATAGTTTCATAAGGAAATATTGCAGGAATTCACAATTGTTGCATTATGGGTAATCAAAAACCATGTACCACCTATCCCAAAAAAAATTCCTAATTTGTTGGTGGTGGCACCAATGAATAAGAAACCTCTTCGTATTGAGGGTAAGATTTGCATTTGACCGTGGGTCAATGAATAATGAGCACAAATCACCTTTTGTAATTTTTAAATCTTTTACATCTTTATATGATAATTTATCTTGGTAATAATCCCTAACCGCCTGCCTCCTATCCTACCAACTAGTTAATTGTTTGTTGATTGAATCTACATATTTTAACATTTCTTTCAGTGAAGTTTCCAGGGTCATTCTTTCCACGGTTGAACCATTTGGAACGTTCAACCTCCTGATTGAATCCTCAATTTGTTTTTTATTGTTCTAAATTTCACTCATTAAGTTTTGTTGAGTGTCAGGAGGATGTTGAGGGATTAGTGGAGGGGATTGAGGTTGTGGTTGATTAACTTGAGGATTTTGTTGTTGTTGTTGTTGTTGTTGTGCTTGTTAAATATTTTTTTCCTCTTGTTGTTGTGCTTGTTGAGTATTTTGAGGAGGGTTTGCAGGTTGATTAACATCTCCTACAAATTCAAAAAATAAATATAAAAAACAACCTAAAACTAACAAAAAATAAACAATCCTTACCTCTCAAGCCTCCTCATTTACGTGGTGGCATCCTAGTGATGAAACAACAACTGTAGATGAATAATTTTGTAAAATAGCACTTCCCAAAACGTGACCATGGAAAATTGGGTTTTGGCCGCAAGCAAGAAAAAAACACAGTGACAAGTTAAAATGAATTCAATTTCCTTTTTTTTTGCTTTTAATAGCCATAACGTGAGCACGTTATAACACACTCGCGTTATGGGCTCATTGTGGTCAAGCCTTAGGATTGGTACATCAAGCCATAACACAAGCATGTTATAACGCGCTCACATTATGAGCTTTCAAAACTTTTAAAAAAAGTTGGCCACAAATTGGCTACCCATCTTTTTGCACCCGCCCTGTTATTTTTTGTGTTGTTAACATTTCTGAGTTTTTGAGAGAGCTAGTAAGAATATTTGTGAGAGGGTTGGCAAGAGCATTTTAGAGAGAAATAGTGATAGTAGATAAATTTGCAAGTTGATTGTGGAAGGGGGCTATGCTAGGAACCCAATTTATCCAGTTGGAGCTTTGCGCAAAAAGGCATGCTAGTCTTTATACCTTTGTCTTTTATATCAGAAAGGTTAAATAGATTTGAATACTATGTTGGAAAGGAATGGTATGGATAAGTTGTGATGCTTGGATATTACTTGATTTGATGGAACCTATCTATTAGGTTAATGCTCAAGTATATACCCTATATGGGATTTTATATGATGTGTTTCTATTTAGACTTTACGTAGTTAGTCTATACTATACGTGTGTGGAAAGAAATATGAAATATGGATTACACCAATATCTTGGGGGGGAATAACTTGAATTTGTTAGCTTATAATGCTAGGAAAACCTTTGGAATAATATGGCTAACAGCACAACAATAGTAATGGTATGAAAGACGTGTCATCGTTGATAGGATGTGGCATCATGCAAACCATATTGTTAATCTATACTAGAATGATCACTTGATCATTGCTTTACTTGAATATTGATTGAAACCCTAGGTTGAGAATAACCTACTTGGTTGGGTTGTTTATTTGATCTTTGTTTAAAGCACATAGGTTGAGATTAACCTACATGATCAGTTTGATCATTAATTGTTAAATTTATCCTGGGATTAGGGTAAACTAAGGATGAGATTAACCTATGTGATTAAGTTGATCACTTGAATTTGTGAATTACTATTTGATTAGAGCCATAGGTGGGATTACCCTACCAAGTTGGTTGTTTTATACTCTTGACATGAAGTCATTTTTATTGACGTGAATCTACTTTTTGAATAGCCTTTTATTGATGAGATTGTACTCTTGAATAAGAGTCCTTTATTGTTGAGACTATATTTCTGAATGAGTCATTTATTGATATGATTATTCTTTTGATTTAGGTCATTTATTGTTAAGGGAATACCTTTGAACTAAGGTCATTTATTGACAAGAATATACTTTTGATGAGAATCATTTATTGTTGTGATATATTCCTAAATGGAGTCATATATTGATGAGTATTTTATGGTGAATCTTATGTAGCTAGATACTTTAGTTTATGAAGTTATTTGTTACAAAGATAATTGTAAATTAGAGCCATGAAGAGTTTGTAGGTTATTCTTGGGGTTAAGATAACCTAGTGAAGGGGATAGCTTATGGATATAAATTACTTAGTAGAAATTTCAAGGTAAATAAAAAAGGAGAATAGGCTATTCCTCGGGTTAGTACAACCCAATGAAGGGGATAGCCTATGCATAGAATATAATGGTCAAATTGCAAATCGAGCTAGGAAGGTGTGTGAATAGGATGACTCTCACTCGAAGTAACTGAGTGTTGAATTCTTTGGCCAAAGTAGTGTAATTTGCCACTATTTACACTGTCAACTCATTGTGATCCAGTTATGCATTCTAGTCCAGGATTGTCATACACGTAGGTTATAGCCACTGTATGGTAAAGTTCTAGTTTGTAAGACACAACACCAAGCTCAAGATTCACTAGTATTTTGAGGTTTTCAGACCAAACTCTTCGTTGAAGGGTAGGGTCATCTTACCATATGTGGTAGATGTGTAGGGGACTGTAATAAGTTTGTGGATGGTGGAAAAGCGCTTGAGTGATGCTTCTCCTCTTCAGTCAGCGAGCCAAGATTTGATGGGGGGTTTCTTGGACCATTGTATTTCTAGTGCCAATGGAGCTTAGATGAGCTATGTATGAATCTTGTATCTATCTCTATGAAAGATAGAAAATTACATCAACATAAATTCTATCTTGTTTATGAAATCATTAATTTGGAGAGATTGTAGCATTTCATGGAATGAAATGAGAAATTTGAAACATTTTTATAACTAATGTGCATATTATCTTAGGATGGAAAGAAAAAATTTATCACTTTGTGATTGGCATCTTAGTTTGTTTAATTGAGTTTAAAACTATGAAAATTTGTTTGTGACTTGAACAACATGGGCATGTTACAAATGCAATAAAATAAATCAACAACTCAAATAAATAAGGAACAAAAGAATTAAATGCATAACATAGTGCTTACGTGGAGAAATCCTTTCGATAAAAACTCTGCCAAGAAGAAAGGCCCAAATCTCTATTATCTCAAAATAGAGATTACATACGATCCTTCAACACCTAAAAATACAATTTTTTCACTCTTGACAATGGCATACACATATTACCACTTTAAGGCTTGCTTATATAGAACTTTCACCCTCTAAATGGGCCAAAAAAATTTGTTATCATATCATAATGCCTCTCTTGGATAAATACAATCATTTAATGTATATGATAGTGTACATTGCAACCATTTTACTCACCTACCTAATTTGGACACCTGGTTGTTAGTTTCTAACCAACTTGGTGGTTGTTGTTTATAACTACAAGTTATTTTATATTTAATAATAGCCACACAAGATGACAAAACAACCTCATAACAAATTTGTAGAAAGTTGAATTCCCAAAAAAAACTTATTCTCCAAGATTCGTTCTTTGTAAGTAGTAAATTATACCAGTAAAAATTAGTTACCAACTTTGAATAAAATTTTTAATTATTGTACTAGTAAAACTTAAAATCGTCATAACAATAAAATCCCAATGGTAGAAAATAATTAGTGTTTATGGTGAATCTATCATCCCTTATGAATGTTTTACAAATATTATTAGTAGTTGTGTGCATGCAAAATGGATATAGTAAAAATATGCATAAAAATAGCTTAAATCAAACCAAATACATGCAAACCTCAAAAGATTGAATGTAGTATGTTGAGTTGTTGAATATTTGGATGTGGTTGTTCATGAATCAATGTAAATTCTAGCAACATAACATTAGCACAGAATATGTTTATCAAATGGGATGGGAGGCCTCTCCTTTATAGAAATTCTATAAAAGGAATCAAGGGCCAAGATTGAATGGTTGATGGAGGTTGAGATTTAATGAGAAGATAGGGTTTGGATTGAAGTTGTAGTTATGTGACAAGTGTCACATGAGGGAAAAGGGCTAGGTTTAGGGAAACATCCTTATATGGATGGCTAGGATTAAGAGGTAGGATAATAAATGAAAGGATGAGATAAAAAGTTAGTTTGACCATTGGGATAAAGGTTAGACATGTGAAGGGGACACTTGTCATTTGGTGACAAGTTTAGATTGTGATCCATGTGAATGGAATCAATGGATAGGATTAAATGGATAAGGATAGGGGATAAAGTAGAATTAAATAATGGAAGAAAAGGGTAATAGGCATAAATTAGCCTAAATTAATTAATTTAGCTAGAGGATTTGAGGATAAGGCTAGAATTAAAATTTATTTAATTAAAGGTGGGGAATAAGGATAATAGATAAATTAATTAAATAAATAATCAATATTTAATTAATTAAATATTAGGATAAGGGAAAAGGTTTAATTAATTAATTAATAAATATATATTAATTGGCTAGGAAAAAGTGGGATAAAGGTGATGGGTAAATTAATTAATTAAATAAATGTTATGTAATTAAATACATAGGATTTACAAGGTTGATGGCACCTTAATCCTAACAATTTGGACTTCCAAGCCTCATAACTTGGACATATAAATTTCAGCCTCATTTTTTGAAAGTGGATATTTTTCCAAGCATTACACCATAGTACTATCTATTTATTTGTATGTTGTTAATTGATTATACTCTCAACTTTCTAGTGCACATTGGACATTGTAAAACTTAAAATAATAGATTCCTATTTGTAATTTGTACAAATATTTAAAGTGCTAATCAGTGTAACAAGATAAGGGTTTCTCAATTGAGCTATTTAAGGGGATATTAATACAAATCCAAATGACTTCTAAAGTTTCACCATATCATGTACTTGTCTTTTAGGGCTTATATATGGGCATTTTGTAATCATAAACAACAAAATAGTTCTATCTTGGGGGTCTTCAGACATAGTCTTCTACTATTTCTACACAATAGAAAATAATGAGGGATGCGAGTGTTGTCAAATGAAATACACTATAACCCCACCTCCATATTGGTATAAACTCAATTTGAGCAGCATCAAGATCCTAGATACTTCTCTCTTTCCCACATCTTTCTTTATGGCTTGACACATCTTGATTGACATTAGTTCACATTTTAGATTGAGAGCCTATGGTAGATTATTTTAAATCTTGCACTGGATTCAAGTTGGATCAAATATCAAATTGAGATTCATTCATTATGGTTAATATTCTTGAATCTTCATGGTGCTTGATCCTATGGATCAATTTTAGTCATAAGTCACCATTGGAATTGAGGTACATAAACAATTTCTAGATTTATTCATCATCCTCTCCTTGAGATAGATTTTTTTCTTATGAATTTTATCTTTCTCTTATTTTGTGATTTCTACTCTCCCTTATTTTGGGAAATTTTATCACTGAACATATTAGGTACTTGACGAAGCCTAGCTATTGAGACCAATTTCTCTCTTCCCTAAGTTGCACTTGTGGGGAGTGTTGGTGTAATATATTTCTTCACCTAGGATATGTCTCTATCATAAGTGTGATATTGGAATTATTTAACAAGTTTACTTAGTATATTAGGAATATTTAATTGTTCTCATTTAAGAAGCTAATAAAGATCCCTATAACTTGACTTGAGGTACATAAGTGTCACCACTACCTCACCAATCCTTGATTGGTGTTAGTTAGGTTCCATCTTTTTTTATTCAAAGCTACCTTTGTCTTAGTTAGGTTTAATGAACTGATCCATTAATTTCTAGTTGAACGGTTCACCTTATAGTTATACTAAGCTAATTAATGCCTTGATTATTAATTAAACTAATGACCATTGAAAATATCATCTCCTTAAGTAACACGTCTAGGTGACCTTTTTATATTTACTTCATCCATTTATTTAATGGTTGATTTGACTTTATTATCATTTTCTTCTATTTTGGAATAACTTGTGTTGTTGCTTATTGCATTCTTTATTTTATGCTTGAAACTATTGTAACTTTCTTCATGCACCTAGATCTAGGCATATGTAAATGGATTGCCGCTAAATCTTACGTCAAATGAATGTTAAATAAAACTACTTAAAATGTAAATAGATATATTTCAAAACATATTATATAAATATATTATAACTATAATTAAACATATAAATACTAGATAATAGTTATTAGTACATACTTATAATATATAATTGATTAAGGATGTTAACAACATTTGGCATAAAAGTTTATAAAAATAGAAAAAAAAACTAGTAATAAATGTTCTAATACTTGTCATGCTTTGTAAATATAAGATTACATGTAATAATTACTAGTATAATAGTTTTAATATATAATTAATGAAGGACGTTGACTTGATATTTGAAATAAATTTTATAAATAATAATAAAAAACATTTTAAACACTTGTCAAACCTTGTAACTAAAATTTTATAAAGGTCATATATGTTATAAATGTTGTTGTCCATGTAGCTTCATATAGTCATGTTTAAAGTTATTATAAAGGTCATTGTTTAAAAGTAAAATAAAAGATAAGCAGTAAATTCATTAAAAATACGAACTTAAACCATTTCATTGTAATTGACACAAATCAATTAATTGTACAATGAATAATAACCAAATAAGAATAAAATTAAATAGTGATAACTATAGATACCTACCATAGTACAGATTAATAATGATGTAATATTTTCTTTTAAAATAATAAATCCCTACAACTAAATAAACAAAATTCAACTTAATTCTATTGGTTTGGATTGGCTAATAGAGATGAAACTTTGTTAGGGTGAACTAAGTTCAACTCATAATAAATTAAGCAGCATTAATCTTAAAACATTGCATGTTGATAATTCCAAATATCTCTTTCAAGTTGAATACTCCTAAGTTTACACCTTAGCAAGTCAAGAGCTTAAAAATATCTACCAAATTCAAGAGGTCGTTATTCACTTAAAGTTAGTTTAAAAAGAGCCCACTAGCTATAGTTTTTGTTGAATATAAAGATTGCTTACTTATACTAGGTCTTAATGAAGTTAGGTTGAGAAACAAAATTTGTAGAATAAAAAATATTATAAGAGTGAAAAGTGTGTATCTTGTACTTTATCTTTTATTTTATAGCTCACTTTTTTATCTAGAGTACATGGTCTTAGCACATGATTCTAACCAAATTGGTATTCCCCTTATCCTAATTTCTATTCAACTCTAAGAAACAAAATTTAACCCTTAGATTTTTTTTTAGTTCTTAAATTAATAGTTTTTATTTCCAAGTTAAATTATAAGTGTGAAATTGATGTAGGTTTGTTCTATATTCATACCTCATGTCTAAAAATTGTATGTGTTAAATTCTATACCAAAAAATTCAAAAATTGTGCCTAGATCTTGTGGAAAAGGACATCATCCCAAGGTCGTTACCCATCTCTCACTTATCATCAATTATCACTCAATACTATTTGTGATCACTCACTCCTAACATTGTACCTCTTAGAATTAGTCTTGTCCCTATCATAACACTCTTCATTAGCTATTTTGATTGCATCACCTCTTTGAAAATAAATTCTAAAAAACTTAGTTCTTGCACTAGGTCATTACATCACTCTTTTTACACATTGTTCAAGTATCAAGTTCAATACTAGATACCATACATCACTATCATTTGCATTGTTGCTTGTTATTTTCGAACTTCATAAAAAAATATTAAATCAAATGTAGGGGCTTGACCATGGAGAAGATCATTGCATAACAAGCTCCAAACAATGTTCATTAACACCACTCGATTTTTCTATTGCAAGTATGTATATCAAGTGACTTTGTTTTGTAGCTATAAAACGTTTGCAAACTTGAAGGATGAATCGACATATTAAGGTCAAATCCATAATTGTGGTAATTAATTTTGCACTTGTAGAATTGAACCAAGTTCTTGCACCATAATCCATAAAGCTCAATTGACTTAATTCACCATCTCAAACCTATTTTTTAATTTTGAAAAACAATTATCTATCAAAACTATCTCAAACCAATTTTTTAATTTTGAATAAAAATTATCTATCAAAGCCATCTCAAACCTATTTTTCAATTTTGAATAAAAATTATCTATCAAAATATTTTTCTTATTATTTTATTCTTGTGTGAAATTCACTCAAATATAAGAAATGTTGTAACACACATTCTTTAACATCTAGGTGAAGCAACTTAATATCCATTATCTACCATTCAAAAGTTAAAAAAAAAAAAGACATTGTTTTTTAGATTGCAAGAATCGGGTAGCCCCCCTATAAATTACAATGCACCTGAAAAACTTTTTTTCCCGTGACCGATGACGCTGGCGCAACACACCCTCCAATACCATGGGGACGGAGGGGAGACTAGACCTCATGACCTATTGCTTGCAACAAAATACTTTAGCCAATCGAACTAGGCCCTCCACCCAAAAAAAAAGAAAAAAACATTTTTAAACTTCAAAGAAGAATGACATATGTTTTTTAGTATTTGCCCTTGACAATATTCTTAGTATTTGATTTTGACAATACTATTGCAACCCATATTGTTTAATTGATAGATTAATGTTTGTCTTTTCTAATAAATGAATTGTGAGAATTTTTTAAACTCAAATAAAAATTTAATTTTTCGATATGTAAACTTTTAAAAAAATAATAATAATAATTTTTTTTTTAAGTTTTACCCATTTTTACGCCGAAGGCGTATCCTATATGAGCTTTTGAAGCTCATTTTGTCCATCAACGGTTTAGAAGCCTGGAGAGACCCTATAAGGGGGTTAAATTAATCTCAGCCGTGCATCATTTTTTATCATTTTTCTGACTGTTTTTCGCCCTTTTTTTTTGTTGCTCTCCTCCAAACCCCAACGAAGAGTCTAATGCTAATGATATGATGAAATATAACACCCAATACTTTTTGTCCACGTCTCAAACATACACAATATTTACGTGTAGGGTTTCTTGACAAGATAATCGAACAACTATCATTTGTTATGTTATTCGTCGCATATTTTGCACGTTGGCTTTTAAAATCCGTGAATTATCTCAATTATTTTTTATTTATATTTTTCAAATCTAACAGAAGAGAGATCGATTTGGATGAGTTTCGGGAACTGTTTCTACGTATTTTGAGGTAATTTTTTATTTTTGCTTTTCTGTTAAAGCTACCGATTTTCAAGCGTTTTGGTGGCCTTGGAGTAAAGATATTTGCTTTCTTTTCACTATATTTTTCCTTGACTTAATGGAATGGCTTTACAATCTTTAATGTTTTTTTATTTTTATTTGTTGTCAACGATGCTGCCATAAACCCCCGTAAATAGCGAGTGGAAATAATGTGTTTGTTAGGATGTGACTAAAATATAAAAGTTAACAGGAAACCCGTTCCTCCATCAATTATTAGCTTTATCTAAAATTATAGTGGATACAAAATAGTGATGAAACAGGAGCTACTAAAAGTAAAACTAAGTGTGGTTATTAGTACCTATCAAAAAAGTCGGCCAATTTGTGGGCATCACATTATCAACTACAAATCTAAATTTAGAAAGAGGAGGCAACGTGCATTAAGTCTATTGATGTCAATATATATATGTTTATTGTAGGATAAAAAATAATGTAAAGAAATTATTTAATGTTTTTTTAATGAATTAGTGTTTTATATATTATTGTGTATAAAATTTAGTATTATATTAAAAATGAAAATTATAATGAGCACATTTAAGTTTTAACATGACGACATCATTTTCCTTAGGTTTTAATAAGATATATATAGAGAGAGAGAGAATAGTTTTAATAATAAATAATTTAGTAATAATATAATAGTTAATATATAATAAATAAATAAAATATAATAATAAATACATTAAATAATGACATAAATAATAAACATTAATATAATTATATAATAATTAATACATTATTTTATAATAAAAATAATAATAATATTAAAATCATTTTCTAAATGATTTATCAATTCATCTCATTTACTACACACAAATTAGTGCAAAAAAAAAAACCAATTTCTTCCTAATTGACCTTCCACACCTCTTCCACGTACCCATTGCACAAGGTGTCATAGCTAATGATAATTTTTGCAGCCTTCACGTCATGTGAGGGACACATTTATCCCATGTCATACACACGCAGACCCGAGCAACAAGCGCATGCAACGTACGCAATTTCAGCCATTTATAACGAGGGATACCGAACCTTGTATCAGGTGCTCGGGTAGATCACGTTTTCCCGCGTGCAAAGGCCGACATGTCATTCTTTCGGGTTTTTTATTTATTCCCTCTTTTTTCTCTTCTTTCTTCACGACATCTCTATTTTAGTTTGAAGGCCGTGGCAAAGTGGCAGATTGCTGGGTGATTCCTGAGGTCGGCCCAGGTCTCCAGTTGGGGGCTGCAAACCCATTCTGAGAGATTCAGAAATTTTCTGCCAAAGACAGGGTCAGTCTAACCAAGCAAAACCATGGCAGCCCAATCATTACCAATGGGAGGGAGCAGGTCTATTAAAAAACCCACCCTTCATGGCAATGTGAGGCTGCAACCAGGTCAAAAACCTGTGAGTATTTCCTTAATTCCACATACAAATTATGTGATTAATGCCAGATTGGCTACGGAAGAGATGACGCCTAAGCCAAGGAAGCCCAATAAAAAATCTGTGAATCTGTCACTGGTTTCACAAACAAATGATCTAGAGGAGAATGGGATATTGGGTTCTGCTTCGATCTTTGCAGATGGCGTAGGTAGTGACGAGCAAACTACTGTTGCTGTTACTGCAGACAAGCTTCATCAATGGATGACAGAGTCTGTTATGGAGGTATCCATGCTTGTACCCTATTTAGCCTTATTTTATACCGCCATTCAGAATAAGTCATGAGTATTCTGAAACCTGTGTTGTAAATATTACCTATTTTCAAAGTTCTCTGGATTGATTGTGTATGAGATTATCTGTTTGTGCAATGTTTTGGGTGCTTTATTTTCCATGACTATTATCTGGAAATGGTTGCGTTTCCTTATGGTGGATGGTGAATAAACTCAGGATCTTTGGGGTCCTAAATCCTTTTGGCTTCTGATCAAGAAACTGTTGCACTTGTGACAATAGCCATGACATGAAGAATTTCAGGACCTTTAGGGGAAATTTTGCATTTTCTGATAAATGGTCTCTAAGAGTAGCGCCCTAAAGGTCATTATCCATTCTCAGATAATTTTTGTTTCCTATGGCCTTGAGGAATTTGTGTACTTTTGGTCCTTAATCAACCCTTACACTTCACCATGAAGACAACCTTCGAAGATTATTTTCTGATATTAGGTCATAAAGAGTCTAGCTCCCAAAAGGTCCTAAAAGAATCTTCAGGGCCATTTGTCAGGAAATGTAACCACTTCCTGATGACGGACCATGAAGATTGCAGGACCCAACACACTAATCGGATAACCACACATACTATCAATGCAAAAACTTTGAAATTTAAAGCAAACTGCTGAACTGTGAAATATCTATTTGATCTATATTATGCATTTATTTTATTTTATATTCAATTTTAATTTTTTTCTTTTCTTTGGTGACCAGATAGTGACACACATTCGTGAAGCCCCTTTTCTGTTCTATATATTTGAGAGAAATGTCCCTTCAACAACACCAAAGAGGCAGAGAGTACCTCAAGATGTGCTGAAAGAGGCAGAGGACTGGCCAAATCTTCGAAAGTTGCTAAGAAATGTTTTGCCTGACGGAGTAATTCTGGTTAAAAGGTTGGATGAGTATTCTAATGCAGACGAATACTTAACTGCTTCTGAAAGTGGAACTGGCCATGAAATGCAGGGTTTTGATAAGGCAGGTTGCACAAACATGTGGGGTTTACTAATTCAGGGCAGAGGTGTTGGAGTGAATGCATGTTACATTCTAAAGACTACAGAAATCATGTCTGCAAATGGGTATTGTACACAATTCTGCCTTAAAAAAGCAAAATGCTTTGGGGCATCTCCACATAACCAACTCACTCAATCATGGCTACTATAGTCTGAAGCTTGCCGTTGCTCAGTACCCATCAACAATTCTTTCAGAACATGTATATACAAACATTTTTTTTCTCATGATGAATTTCATTCTTGTCATATTATTTTGGCATTACTTATACTGGGAATTTACATCTGTTACTGAGAGTTCCCATAAGAAAATTTCTTCCATTTATTATAGTGACTAGATGGTTCTAGTATAGTAATGCTTAACGAAAATCGTTCATTACGATATAAGCAAAAGCATCTAGATTGATTAGTACTGTTTACTCGTTCTGGAATGCCACGCCTTAGTATGGCTTCAACTATTAAATTACACATTAACTGCTTGCTGATAAATTGTATTTTGTGAGGAAATTCAGGTCTCTGCACCATCATTTTGATCTAAAAGTTTGAGAAATGGAAGGTTAAGCCATAATATTGAAGTTTGCACTCTAATGACATCTGTGGTCATGGGACCAACCATTCATCATAGTATGTTAAGTAGTTGATAAATAAAATGTAATGTGAAAATCATTAAAATGTGAAGGATTTATATAATTTTTGATGTAAACTGATTAACATTTAGTTCAAAGAATGTGATTGTCTAAGTAAATCAAAAGAAAAAGGAGGTGGTGGTTTTGATGGACTAGAACTGCAACAGGAGTCTATTAATATTGAGTCAGTTAAATGGATCACTGTTCAAATTTTACATAGTCGAGGGAATATAAAAAATGCAGGGTATGTTGTAAGAGGGATATCATCATTAGTTAAAATTTTATCATTGAATGCAAGAGGATATTAGGAACTAACATCTTCGAGAGATATATTATGGATAAGTACATGGGAATGTCCACTATGGGTTATGAGAATGTATACTAAAGGATAGAAATATGTGAAGCATCAAACAAACATGTGATAGACCATCTAATGAATCTATGTACATTAACATATTTAAAATAATAATTCAAGGAAAAATAAACATGACAAACATATCATACAATTTTATAATTAGATATCTAATGAATTAATTTTTGAGTTAGCATCATATACATGCAAGTAAAATGAATCTACCAAAACACATGCTTATGTAATCATTGGTAATCTAATCATAGTTAGGGTTTTGTGACATGTATGCATCATAGAAAGTACATGACTAAAAGGAAGGAAATAAAGCCTTCAAGAAGAAAATCATCATAGAAACATAATTGATATCAACCATTGATCCCTCTCTTCAAGGAGATCTTCCATTTTCAACTTCCACTTCTTGTAGTTGGTTCTATTAAAATTTTCAGTATCCAACTAAGATGAGGATGTATCTATGTCTTCTACATAAATTTGCAAAACAAATTTAACCAGAAATCCTACTATAGTTTTAAAACCTCGACATTTCCACCCAAGAAATAAAACTCGCTAGGATCTAATACCAAATGAACTAAAAATGAAGGTGAAAATTATCTAATGGAAATATGATTTTAAATAAAAATTAGATTTTATCTAATGCATAATCAAATAGAGAATGTAATAAAATAAATCAACAATTCAAATAAATATGGAACAAAAGAATTAAATGCATAACATAGTGCTTACGTGGAGAAATCCTTTTGATAAAAACTCTGCCAAGAAGAAAGGCCCAAATCTCTATTATCTTAAAATAGAGATTACATACAATCCTTCAACACCTGCAAATAGAGTTTTTTCACTCTTAACAATTACATACGCATACTGCCATTTTAAGGCTTGCTTATATAGAACTTTCGCCCTCTAAATGGGGCAACAATGTTTGTTATCATATCACAATGCCTCCCTTGGATAAATACAAGCATTTAATGTATATGATAGTGTAGATTGCAACCATTTTACTCATCTACCTAATTTGGACACCTAGTTGTTGTTAGTTTCTAACCAACTTGGTGGTTGTTGTTTATAACCACAAGTTATTTTATATTTAATAATAGCCACACAAGATGACAAAACAACCTCATAACAAACCTGTAGAAATTTGAATTCCCAAAAAATCCTTATTCTCCAAGATTTGTTCTTGGTAAGTAGTAATTTACTACTAGTAAAAATTAGTTACCAACTTTGAATAATTTTTTTAATTAAATTGTACTAGTAAAACTTAATTACCATAACAATAAAACCCCAATGGTAAAAAATGATTAGTGTTTATGGTGAGTCTATAATCCCTTATGAATGTTTTACAAATATTATTAGTAGTAATTAAATACATAGTATTTACAAGGTTGATGGCATCTTAATCCTAACAATTTGGACTTTCAAACCTTATAACCCAGACATGTAAATTTGAGCCTCATTTTTTGAAAGTGTATATTTTTCCAAGCACTACACCATAGTGCTATCTATTTATTTGTATGTTGTTAATTGATTATACTTTCAACTTTCTAGTGCACATTGGGCATTGTAAATCTTTAAAAAGTAGATTCCTATTTGTAATTTGTACAAATATTTAAAGTGCTAATCAGTGTAACATGATAAGGGTTTCTCAATTGAGCTATTTAAGGGGATATTAATACAAATCTAATTGACTTATAAAGTTTCAGCATATCATGTACTTGTCTTTTAGGGCTTATATATGGGCATTTCACAATCATAAACTACAATATAGTTCTATCTTGGGGGGCTTCATACATAATCTTCTACTATTTCTACACAATAGAAAATAATGAGGAAAGAGAGTGTTGTCAAATGAAATGCACTATAATCCCACCTCCATATTGGTACAAACTCAATTTGAGTAGCATCAAGATCCTCTAGTTCTCTCTTTCCCTCATCTTGCTTTATGGCTTGACAAATCTTGATTCACATTAGTTCACATTTTAGATTGACAGCCTATGGTAGATTGTTTTAAATTTTGCATTGGATTCTTGAGTTGGATCAAATATCAAATTGAGATCCATTCATTATGGTTAATGTTCCTGAATCTTCATGGTGCTTGATCCTATGGATCAATTTTAGTCACAAGTCACCATTGGCATTGAGGTGCATAAAAAACTTCTAGATTTATTCATCATCCTCTCCTAAGATAGATTTTTTTCCTATGAATTATATCTTTCTCTTATTTTATGGTTTCTACTCGCCCTTATTTTGGGGATTTTTATCACTGAACATAGGTACTTGTCGAAGCCTAGCTATTGAGACCAATTTCTCATTTTCCCTAAGTTGCACTTATGGGGGGTGTTGGCGTGATATATTTCTTCACCTTGGATATGTCTCTATCATAAGTGTGATATTGGAATTATTTAATAAGTTTACTTAGTATATTAGGAATATTTAATTGTTCTCATCTAAGAAGCTAATAAAGATGTATATAACTTGACTTGAGGTACATAAGTTTCACCACTACCTCATCAGTCCTTGATTGGTGTTAGTTAGGTTCCATCTTTTATTATTCAAAGCTACATTTGTCTTAGTTAGGTTTAATGAACCGATCCATTAATTTCTAGTTGAACGGTTGACCTCATAGTTATACTAAGTTAATTAATCCATTGATTATTAATTAAACTCGTGACCATTGAAAATATCATTTCCTTAAGTAACATGCCTAGGTGACCTTTTTTATATTTACTTCATCCATTTATTTAATGGTTGATGTTATTTTATTATCAATTTCTTCTATTCTGGAATAGCTCGTGTTGTTGCTTATTGCATTCTTTGTTTTATGCTTGAAACTATTGTAACTTTCAACTAGATCTAGGCTTATGTAAATGGATTTCAACTAAATCTTACAACAAATAAATGTTATAAAACTACGTAATTTATGTAAATAGATATATTTCAAAACATATTATATATAAATATATTATAACTATAATTAAACATATAAATACTAGATAATAGTCATTAGTACATAATTATAATATATAATTGATTAAGGATGTTAACAATATTTGGCATAATTTTTTTGTAAAAATAGAAAAAACTAGTAATAAATGTTCTAATACTTGTCACGCTTTATAAATATAAGATTACATGTAATAATTACTAGTGAAATATTTTTAATATATAATTAATGAAGGACGTTGACAAATTAATTAAGTGTGCAATGAATAATAACCAAATAAGAGTAAAATTAAATATTGATAACTATAGCTACCTACCATAGTAGGGATTAATAGTGATATAATATTTTCTTTTAAAATAATAAATCCCTACCATTAAATAAACAAAGTTCAACTTAATTCTATTGGTTTGGGTTGACTAATCAAGATGAAAATTTGTTAGGGTGAACTAAGTTCAACTCGTAATAAATTAAGCATCACCAATCTTAAAACATTACATGTTGATAGTTCCAAATATCTCTTTAAGTTGAATGCTCCTAAGTTTAGACCTTAACAAGTCAAGAGCTTACAAATATCTACTAAAGTCAAGTGGTCATTATTCAATTAAATTAGCTTAAAAAGAGCCCACTAGATTTTTATTTTTTTGTTGAATATGAAGATTGCTTACTTATACTAGGACTTAATGAAGTTAGGTTGAGATAAACAAATTTCGTAGAATAAATATCATTATAGGGATGAAAAGTGTGTACCTTGTACTTTTATCCTTTATTTTATAGCTCATTTTATTACCTAGAGTACATGGTCTTAGCACACGATTTTAACCAAATTGGTACTCCCCTTGATCATAATTTCTTTTCAAATCTAAGAAACAAAATTTAAGGTCAGATATGTTTTTTAGTTCTTAGATTAAAAGTTTTAATTTCCAAGTCAAATTATGAGCGTGAAATTGATGTAGGTTTGTTTTATAGTGCATACCTCATGTCTAAAAATTGTATGTATTGACTTCTATACCAAAATTTTCAAATAGTGTGTCTAGATCTTGTGTAAAAGGACATCATCCCAAGGTTGTTACCCATCTCTCACTTATCATCACTTATTGCTCAATACTATTTGTGATCATTCACTCCTAACATTGTACCTCTTAGAATTATTCTTGTCCATATCATAACACTATTCATTAGCTATTTTGATTACATCACCTCCTTGAAAATAAATTTTAAAAAACTTAGTTCTTGCACTAGGTCATTACATCACTATTTTTACACATTGTTCAAGTATCAAGTTCATATACTATGTACCATAATCACATCACTACCATTTGCATTACTACTTGCTATTTTCTAACTTTATAAAAAAAATATTGAATCAGATGTAGGGGCTTGACCAAGGAGAAGATCCTTGTATAACAAGCTCCAAATGATTCTCATCAACACCACTCGATTTTCCTATTGCAAGTACGTATATCAAGTGACTTTGTATTGTATCTATAAAGGGTTTACAAACTTGAAGGATGAATCCACATATTAGGGTCAAATCCATAATTGTGGTAATAAATTTTGCACCTTGTTGGCTAAAAGATTGGGCACCTTGAGATAATATAATCCTTATATCAGGGAAAGGTGCCAGAAAACCAATAGCTATTAATATTTTGTTCTTAAACAAGAACAAATATTCTCTGAATTTTATCGAGGTATAGCTCCCTCACTAGATTTTCAATGAATTTAAATGCTAAAATCAAATATCGTGTATGCTTTTAACCAGAAAGTAGTAAAGGCAAACCCAATATCAGGAAAATTTCAAAATATTAGATGCGAGATTCAGCAAATAGGGAATCAGTTCAAAGACCAATTCGTTTAAATCACTACTTAAAGAAATAAACTATGTATTCAATACCTTTTGAGGAATGAAATTTATCATGAAGAAAACTACATAATCCACACATAGATGAAGTATGACATTAAGATATCCTTAAACACCAAGATTCAAGAGCTCCAAATTATCTTCATAAACTGTATGCACCAAGACAAATAGTCATTTCATTCACAGCAAAAATGTAAATTAAGAGTTTTCAAAGAGTGTCTAGAGAGAGTTAACATATGAAAATAGATACAATTAAATAGGCGAATGAGTAACCGCCTCTTTCTGCTATCTAAAACCAATCAAATCGAAAAGACAAACAAAGAAATGTAAAGAAATTGAGTAGTCACAAAGGTGTGGCTTCACTTCCAGCTTTTGAGGTCGCCACAATTTTCTTTCGCAGGCTTGGAAATTTTTAAGGATATGTAATAGTTCTTTATGATAAGGAATAGCCACATTTGTCATTTGCACCTTCCACATCAGATGATTGTCCTTAGTTGCCTCAAGATGATGTTCATAGACTTTCATGAGATTGATCGCTTGGGATGTGACCAAATGTAATTCGCTAAGCTTCTTCAGATGCTCAACATTGAGTGAAGGTGAATCAAGTGTTTCTTTAACCATTCCCTGGAAAATATCTATCAAACTCTTGATGTTTATGTTGTTTCCAATCTCACCTTTATTCTGTAGTAACCCGAGAGCCACCAAACTACCTAGAGCTTCTTCTAAAACAACAGTACACTCATCAATGATTTCTCTAAGCTTCTACAAAATCTCTTTAGTAATTTTCAACTTCCACTCCACTCCCTTGTTCCATACCAAGCAATGGGTGTCTGAAGCACTAGGTATAATTTGTTCTGCAACTAGCTTCTCCATATCCTCACTTAACATTAATTTTAATTCAATTTGATAACTGTTCCATAACTTTTCCTCTTTTTCAATCGCAACAATCTCCTTCTCCAAAGTAGTCTTCAAAGCATTTGTCTCCTAGAAACACTTCATAGATTCAACAATAACAAAGCCTCCCTTTTGATAACCCTTGCTCTAATGGGGTACAGGATCAGGAGATTGCCACTTTGGAAGTGGTGAAGGATACTCATGAGACCCAAAGCATGAATTTGAAAACACCTAATGTCAATACTTTAGAAGCCAAGAATGGTCTAATGGATACCCTTCCTTGGGAACAGAGGTTGTTCTCTGAGAAGGATGGGGAATCAGGCAGAGAGCTGGAAAGCCAAGATGAAACTGAGTGGGAGGAGGTTATATCACATTCAAAGTCAAAAAAAGAAAAAAAGAAGAAGGAAACTTCAAGTGGTATGGTCACCAGAACTAGAGCCAAGGCGGATTGTGGAAGTACCAAGCCTTGCCTGGGAAGGAAATTAGAAAAATGGCAAAGGGAGCAAGGCAGCCTTCAGGATATTGCGGATGGGATCCAAATGACCATCCCGGAGATACTTCAATCACCAGGTAAGAAATGAAAATTATGTCTTGGAATATAAGAGGGCTGAATAGTCGACAGAAAAATGATGTTTTGCAAAATTTTGTTAGGGACCACAAACCTGATATTCTTCTTGTTCAAGAAACTAAAATGCCTAAAGATAAAGTAGAAAGTCTTAAAAAATTTCAGAACTGTGGGGTTCATGGAAATAGTTCTGCAGGTGCTTCGGGGGGAATTGTTACTTTTTGGAACAAGATGTTTATTAAAGGGGAGCCCTTAATGGAGAATGGTAATGTTGTGGCCACTAGATTCACCCATATAAGAGACAATTTTTGTTGGATTCAATCCAATATATATGCCCTGAATTGTAAGAACGCTAGAAATTCCTTTTGGTCTGAGTTATCTGGTTTCCGAAGATGTTTTGTTAATGAACATTGGATGGTCATGGGAGACTTCAATACTCCTCTCCTGAATGATGAGAAATTTGGGGGTTCTCAAATCAACTGGGATAGTAAATCTGGCCTATCCGACTTCATAAACAGTAATGCCTTGATTGACTTAGACCTACAAGGGGCTTCTTATACCTGGACTAATAGGAGATTAGGGCCTGACTTGATCCAAGTGAGACTTGATAGGGCCCTTGTTTCTGGTCAATGGTTTATAGACTATTTTTGTGCTTTGAGAGCATTGTCAAGGGTGGGATCTGATCATTTTCCCATTTGTCTTTTGGCGGATCCTACTAAGGTGAAAAAGAACTTCCCTTTCAGATTTGAAAAATTCTGGCTCTCTCATCCTCGAATTTTTGAGGAAATTCGTAGATGGTGGAATATAGATATTAATGGCACAGCGATGTTCAGGATTGCTAAAAAATTAAAGGAAGTAAAAACTAATGTGAGAAGGTGGAAAAAGGATGCCTTTGGGAATATTTTTGGTACTAAGACGGAAATTCAGGGCAAAATTCAGGAGATTCAAGCTAAAATCCAGAAATGGTGGTACATTGACAATTATAGAGAAAAGGAAAATGAACTTCTCATTCAACTGCATGACATCATTGCTAAAGAGGAAGTTTTTTGGCGGCAAAAATCTAGGGTGTCTTGGTTGACTGAGGGAGATAGGAATACCAGATTCTTTCATTTGTCTGCTTTGAAACATAGGGCTGCTAATAGAATCACTCATATTGATTCTAATGGGACGAGATTTGAGGAGGAAGATGATATCAGGGAACAAGCTGTCCTTTTCTTTAGCAACCTTCTTTCTAGTAATGGAGAGATTGTTACTGAAGCTCAAGATTCCTTGATTGAGGCTATACCTCAAGTGATTGGTCATAATGAAAATTCTTTAATCACTGCTATTCCTTCCAAAGCTGAAATAAGGAGAGTTGTTTTCTCTTTTGATGGCAACAAAGCTCCTGGACCAGATGGCTTTCCTTTATTCTTCTTCCAAGTTTTCTGGGATATTGTTGAGCTGGATGTGGTGAACGTTGTTAAGGAATTATTTGGATCAAGACGTCTGTTGAAAGAATTGAATGCTACTTTTGTGGTCCTTATTCCCAAAAAACCTGGGGCTTCGGAGTTTCAAGCTTTTCGGCCAATCAGCCTGTGTAATTCCATTTACAAAATTATTTCGAAGGTGTTAACAACAAGAATGCTTTATGTGCTTCCTCAAATTATTGCTCCGCAGCAGAATGGTTTTGTGCCAGGTAGGTACATTCTGGACTCTGTTGTTACTGTTCATGAGAACTTACATTCGTTAATGGTTTCGAAAACTGAAGGGTTTATTCTTAAACTGGACATTTCCAAAGCCTATGATCGGGTTGATTGGGATTTCTTGTTTAAAATCCTGGACAGGTTTGGTTTTAATAACAGAGTCATTTAGTTGGTGAACCAGCTTGTCTCGACAGTTACCTCCTCTGTCATTGTGAATGGATCACCTTCAAGGTTTTTTCTGACCTCCAGAGGCCTCAGACAGGGAGATCCTATTTCTCCTATTCTGTTTACAATCTTAGCTGAGAGTCTGGGGAGAAATATTAAAAAGCTTATTGATCAAAGATCCCTTGATGGCTTAAGACCTTCTTCTTCTCTTCTAACCTGTTCCCACCAGCAATTTGTTGATGACACCATGACACCATTCTCATGGGAAGATCTACTGTGACTGAAGCTAAGACTTTCAAAAAAATTCTGAATCTTTATGAATCTGCTTCTGGGAAAGTTGTCAACAAGGCTAGAGTTCAATTTTTTTCATCAATACTCTGGAGTATAGACAAGTCAAACTTGCTTGGATTCTTGGATGCCGAGTTGAGCCTCTTCCGTCAACCTATCTTG
>VDFB02281492.1:555298486-555325172 GCA_007258455.2 Sequoia sempervirens
TGTGATCACGAAAGAGTTTTTAGTATTACACAATCTTTATCAAGATGATTATAATAAACCAACTGCATGGATTAAAACACATACTAGTTTTGCAGGCCCTACGATTAGATCAATCATACTCCCATTACAGATCAGACCCAAAACTTTGGATGTAATTGTTAATGTGTTTTTTATGCACCTCTCAACACAGGCAGTACGTAGGTGCACTACCTCTCTTGAAAGACAATATTCCACAATCAAATTGTAGAACACTATCCCAAGGTCTCTAATGTCAGGTCTTGACAGTGCTTGGAATATCTTAGTTGTTTGATGTGATTTGTTGGAATCACAAGGCAGACTTATAGATGAGTTACAAAATGGGAGAGTTGGATTTTCAAATGCAGTTTCAAAGTGCTGGAAGTGAATAAACAGTGGCTATCCACTCAAAATAGCAAGTTGAAACTCATCAAATTCATCTGATTTAGCTTCATGGTGATGCTTTGGATCCTACTCTAACCAAGGACTAAAATAAATAGCAAAAGGAGAAGGGTTAATAAAGCTATTCTAATCCTAAGCTATGAATGAACAGTAACAATGGTGGCTACTAAAGTAGACAAACTCCCTAAACTGGGTTTTGCTTGGCCAAGAGAAACCTACAGTTGCACAAAACCATTGCAATCTTCTAAGGACTGAATATTTTCAGATTATAAGCACACATCATGCACATAGAATTGAACTAAGTTGCAACAATGAAGTAATGAGCTCAGACTAGCTTTGCAAAGTGACTCATCATCAATGAACCACAAAAAGCATGAGTTGGAAATCCATCAAATACTGAAACAACAATCACCATCACCACTTCCATTCAAAAAAACTAACACCTAAACTAATAGGGAAGTTGAACCATGCATGCAAGATGAGAAAAATCAAAGAGAACATCCATAAAATCATGCAATGTTGTCTTCTATTGCTGCAAATGCTTTTTACAACAGCTCTCCAACCCTTACAAATGAGGGGCAAGCCCCTATTTATAGTTTTCCAAATCCCAAATGAATGGCTAGGATTGAATTACATCGAATGGCTTAGATTCAATTACAATAGGGTTTCACCTACCCCCCATTATTCAACAATTAAAAATACATTCCCTGTCTTTTCTTTGTTTTGTCATCTAGTGCAGTCATCGTAGCAATTTCATCATTTAGTTGATTGCCATTTTCCTATAGCTAAAACTTCCCAAAGGTTGTCATTTTCTTCATGCGTTTGCAGTGTGCTTCCTTGGATCAAACGAGCTCATCGACGATTGGAATCAATAGATTGGTTACCCCTGATTCAGGCGGACAACTCCCTTTTTCCTTCTTTAAGGCCACCTCTTGCATTTTTGTCCTTGACTTCCTTGGCACATGCCTTCTTCTAACGCCAACCCCATTGGTGGGTGCTAGCAGGAGAGGCAATCATGAAATGAATGGTGAGAGAAGCTATGCATATTCCTTGTTAAGCTTTCTTGATGGGTCTCCTGACAGACCTATAGTAGGCTCCTTGAATCCTGCGTACATGAAGTGGCGTAAGTGCTTTCATACACAAATCAAGGAAAACGTTAGTCAAATCATGCAAATTCCTTGTTAGATCCATCCATGCATCATCAAAAGATTATAATATTCATATTTGGAGCTCATTTGGACCATAAACATTAATCCAGGCTGTTGGGGCCCCATGGATGTTCCAAAATAGCTAAAGGGGGACGAAGCTCCAGAACCACCGAAACTTAATTGAACATTGACAAAACCTTGGCAGGTCATTTAAGCACATCAAACACATCCCAGATCCAAAAAAGGTTGCCCCAAAAGTAGAAAATGTGGAAACGGGAGTGACGGGGGTCCACGGATGTTTCCAAACAACCAAGGAGGAAGGGAATTCCAGAGGGAAAGTTTTGAAACCATCGAAACTTAACGGAACATTGATGAAACCTTGGCAGTTCATTTATGCATGTCAAACACATCCCAGATCCAAAAAAAGGTTACCCCCAAAGTCAGAAAATGTGGAAATGGGAGTGACAGGGGTCCATAGATGTTTCCAAAATAGCTAAAGAGGGATGAAGCTCCAGAACCACTGAAACTTAACAGAACGTTGATGAAACTTTGGCAGTTCACTTAAGCACCACAAACACATCCTAGATCCAAAAAGGGTTGGCCCCAAAGTCAAAAATGTGGAAACTGGACTGACGATGGTCCACGAGTGTTCAAAACAGCCAAAGAGGGACAGAGTCTCGGAAATGGCCATGGAGGGGCTTGGCTCAGGAGGTCCGGGTCACACAGGGCCCGACGGTGTTCAAAATAACTAGCCCGCGGAGAGGAATTAAATAGCCATAGAAAGGAATCGAAACTCTGGAGAATTTGACTGGCCGAGGCAACGAATGTTCAACGACCACGGAGAGTAGAGTCAATAGCAGCCTGAAGGGCGGAAACTCAGAACTAGCGGTGGGGAGCTCCGCGGATGTTCAAAACAACAAAGGGGCTGGCTACGGAACCACGAGAAACAGCGAATGTTGATGAAACAGCAGCGGTTCATTTCGCTTACATCAAAACATCAGGGTCCAAAAAGGTTGGCTTTAAGTCAAAATAATGAAGCCGAACAATGGGGTGCTGGATGTTTTAAGCAATAAGAGGTGAAATTCTGGGAGAAGGTTCTAGGCTCCATTAAGAAGCACAACGAAGCGTTAGCGGGCTCTGCAGTTCATTTAGGGACCCCAAACACATCCCACAAGTCCAAAAGGTTGGCCCCAAAGTCAAAAATGTGGAAACGGGAGCGACGGGGGTCCGTGGATGTTTCCAAACAGCAAGAACAAGACAAAGGTAGAAAAGGGGATGGTGGACATCATTTTTCCACAGATTTGAATACCCCAAGTAGGTGAATTTGGGTAGGGGATTTGATTGTTTGAAGGCACATGACCAATTTGGGCTTGGAAAATGGGGCACACAAAATAAGACAGGAGCAAAGCAACCTATCAGGAGTGAAAAAAAAGGGGGTCCCTGCCTACGGCGGGGCGTGTGTGCAAAACATGCACAACAAATGGTGACTTGCTAGAGAAATGCTCTAGAGCATTTTGATGACAAACTGGAATCATGAACCTAGAATCTTTGGTTCTGACCTTCATGCTAGGGCAAACAAACTAGACGCCCAACCAAAGGATCAAAACCATTAGCCAACCCAACCTTTAGTATGCTGAAAATCCAAATGTGTACAATTGTGTTAATTCCTATCCTTTAGTTGCTACAGAAACCCAAGCTCCATGAAGTTAAGCTACATGTTTATTCTAACTCCAAAAGCATCCGAGACATTGCCTCATTGCCAGTCAAGCATCCATAGCCCTGACAAAGTTGTCGTTGTGATTCTTCTGAACATTGCTCTACTGCCAGTTGGACGTTCGTAGCCCTGGTAGAGTTGTTTGGATACCCCCCAAAAGTTGAATTTTCTCTTTCTTTTAATTTTCATTATTTTCTTTATTTCTTTCTTTTCTCTTTCTGCTGACTCTTTTATTTCAACTTGCAAACATTGAAGCTCATGCTCAGGGCTGAGAATCATAGTGGTGCTGGAGTAGAATTTTAGATTTTTCACTTAACTAGACTTCACAAAAGGCCCTATAGTGACTGTCGAATTCTTAAGATGTGTAAGAGCTATAATATTTTAAAATATGTCAAAGTTAGACTAAACCAACAACTTATCCTCTTTGAATTAAACAACCAAATCGCTTGACACTAACAGAAGACCTTCACCATCCACTCTGAAGACTTGATTACAGTTTGACAAAGAAATACATAGAACAACCCCAGGCAATAAGTATGGTTGTTGTACACACAAATGTGCCTAGCTAAAAGCAAAGGGACCCCAAGCAAAGCAACAACAAAGCAAAAGAAAACAAAAAAACAACCTACAAAGCGAGCAACCTACACACACCAACTAACCTAAGGAAAGAAGGAAAGTGGAGTATTTACAGGAAACCTATGCTACTCAAAATGGGCTATGTACAAAGAGATTTACAAAACACTATGTTCAGGCAGGGCGAGCTAATATTAATGGTCACTGGATTTCGTAGTGCATGCACAAGAAAATGGGTGATTGTTGTCGTTCTTAACCAGCACAAATTTATCTTTATATTACGAAAAAATAAATTCAATGTTAACGGCCTCAAGTTCAATCATGTCATCATGAAAAATCAGCAATTAAGGAGGCTCATTGAACCCATGGTTAATCCACAAACATGTTCATTTTCCCTTATTCCCATAATCAAAATAATAAGTGTAGTTATGAGAAATGATAGGGGCAAGGAAGGATAAAACTTGGATGTCATCACACGGAGGTGGCAGCGTTGGACAATCGAGAGCAAGCATAACATCCTTGATTGTTGCATTGGCAGCCTTCGGTGGGCACGGTGGAGGGTGCAACACTTCGGACATTAAGCTTTCATAAGGCTGGGAGGATGGGGCAGCAAACAACTCTTTTAATCTACCAATGGGATCCACAACCTCCACTGGTTGTTCCTCGAGGAAGTACACCTCATCTGCCTAGGTTTCCGTTGCCCAAACCTCTTCTTAATTGTTGTCTTCAAGGGGTAGCATGCTGTCCCATCTCCTTTCCCAGGTGTTAGCCTTATTTTCATGATGTTCAGTGTCATGAGACGATGACATATGCGAATCTATCCTATTGGAGCCATTTGAATATGAAGGAGGATCAACAACGATCATGGCGGAAGGACTCCAAGTTGCATCTTGTAGTCGGTCAAGTGCTTCATCTCTGTTAGCAACTATCTTAGCACCTCTGCCTTTGTCTTCTTTTTGATGTTCATGCATCTCATCATGACGTTCACTCGTTTCCTCGTGCTCACTATCGCTGTAAATGGAGAAGGAGCTCCTCTCCCAATCTGGAAACTCTAGTGCATCACCGTTCGGGGGCTCAAGGAGTATGTATTCATCACTACCGTTTTCTGGGATGTGCTCTTCCTCGGCATAAGCATACCTCCGTAGTGCAGCTCCCAATGGAAAGAAGTCATCAATTGATGGAACCTCATCAAGGGGACCAAAGTCTACTGCACAATTTCCCTCTAAAGACTCACCAAAAATCCCATCGTCCATGGTACACAACTGCTCTTCAAGAGGAAGAACTTCTTGGTGACTGGTGGACAGCATTCTCGCTTGATCTACTTCATCGCTCAGAAGTCCGAGACTGTATTGTTGTCCTTCTATTGCGGCCCAAACATCCTCTTGAGGTCCACCTTCAACTGAGCCATCACTTGACTCAGGCTCTTGGTCTTCTACTTCGATCTGAGCAGCAAGTAGAGGAGGTCGGGCACTTGGCTGCCTTGCTTGTTCTTTGACTTGTTTGATGGCTTCTTGGCCTAGTTCACATGTGAACTCCGAATGTGATGAATCATGAAGTCTGCACCAATTTGGTAATAGTAGCACCTCCAAATCCACTTGGTATTTTAGCTCTAACCAATCCCTTGCTAATCTGGAGACAAGTTGGTCATATCTTTCTGCTATTGGGTCCTCATCATAATTCAAAAAAGAAGCTTGATGGTAGACAACCATGGCGAGTGGTTGTTCCCACTCCCCCAAATCTACATTTTCAGATTCTCGATCACTGTTGTTTATGAAGGAGAGGTCTTCCGACCTGATTTCGCTTATGCTTTGATCATCTCCTTCTGCTGCCCCAAGGCTTTTAGCCTCCTCTTCTTGATTTTCAACATTTGTGTTGGCTGTCCTAGCATATGCTACTGCAAATTCTGTTAATTCATCTTCAATTGCCGTTCGTTCCTCTTCTTGAGTGGAGGACTGCTCTTCTTCAATGGAGGGAAAACCTACTAAACTAGTTACAATCAGATTTTCATCAATGCACCTTGCTGTCCAAGACTTTCAGCTCCTCCCTCTTGGTTTTCATTTTCTATGTCTGCTATCCCAACACCAACTAGTGTCAAATTTCTTGGTTCATCTTTATTTTGCTGTCCTCTAGATGTTGACAACTCTTCTGCCTCATTGGATAACTTCTCCTCATTGAGAGTTGGCTGCTCCAACTTGTCCAAACAACCCTTGGCTTGAGAAATGATGTCACATGATGGACACATAAATTCTGAATGTGGTGCATTGTGAAATCTACACCAACTTGCCATTAGTACTTCCTCCAATCTTGGTCCATCCTTGCTGCTCAAATGTTCCTGGATCAGCTCCTTAAATGCGTTGGCTGCCATGGTTTGCAATTCTTCCTGTGGGTCTTTGGGAGCCAAGGGCAGATAGATTTCCCAGAAGGGGATTTCTCCTAGCAAGACCTTTTCAATTCTGTTCAAAAAAGTCAGACAACCCAACTCGTTGTGCCTGCGAGTGCAATGGACCCAACATCTATCCGCCAATGCAAACTGCTGCAATGGCTTCTTCAGTCTCTTATTCAAATCTGCATGTAGTTGAGTGATGTCAATTTGTGCATACTGCTCCATTTTGACTCAACTTCTACTTGCCTTCAATTTTTTTTGATTTTTAGCATTGAAAGAGATCTCCCTATCTCAGATTTCTTCTTTGAAAGTGCTCTTTTCGATTTCCAACTTTCAACTTTGTAGCCTTAACATGTCATGCCCTCCTTCTAAGCCTTGATTACATTTATTAATGTTTTATGCACTTCTCAACCGCAGGCGATCGCGTGAGTGCACTACCTCTCTTGAAGGCAATCTTCACAATGGATTCGAGAACACTATCCCAAGGTCTCTAATGTCGAGGTCTTGACGATTGCTTGGAATATCTCGGTTGTTTGATGTGATTTCTTTGGAATCACAAAGCGGTCTTCTGGATGAGTTACAAAGCATGGGAAGTTGGGTTTGCAAATGTAGTTTCAAAGTCTTTGGAAGTGAATGAGCGATTGGTATCCACTCAAAACAACAAGCTAAAACTCATCAAGTTCATCTGATTTGGCTTCATGGTGATGCTTTGGATCCTACTCTAACCAAGGATTAAAAGAAATAGCAAAAAGAGAAGGGTTAAGAAAGCTATTCTAATCCTAAGCTACAAATGAACAATAACAACGGTGGCTGCTAAAGTAGACAGGCTTCCTAAACTGAGTTTTTGCTTGACCAAAAGAAACCTACAGCTACACAAAACCAGTGCAATCTCCTAAGGTCTGCTGATTTTCAAATTGCACATGCACATCATGAACATGCAATCGAACTAAGTTGCAGCAATGGAATAAAGAAGCCCAGGCTAACTTTGCACAACAACTTGTCATCAATAAGTGCTAAAAGTATGGGCTGGAAGCTCATCAAATACTATAACAACACCATCATAACAGCCATACAAGAAACTAATACTAATACTAACATGGAAGTAGAACCATGCATGCAAGATACGACAAAATCAAAGAGAACATTCATAAACTCATGCAATGCTATCTTCTATTGCTGCAAAATACTTTTTACAACAGCTCTCCAACCCTTACAAATGAGGGGCAAGCCCCTATTTATAGTTTTCCAAAGCTCAAATGAATGGCTAGGATCAATTTGTATTGAGTGGCTCAGATTCATTACAAGTTAGGGCTTCACCTACCCCCAATATCCAACAATTTAAAATACATTCTTTGTCTTTTCTCTATTTTGTCATCTAGTGCCAGTCACTGTAGCAATTTCGTCATTTAGCTGATTTCCCTTTTCACTGTAGCTGAAACTGCTTGAAAATTGTCTTTTGCTTGATGTGCTTGCAGTGTTCTTCCTTTGATCAAATGGGCCCGTCAACGATTGGCATCAATGGATTGGTGGCCCCTGATTCGGGCAGAAAGCTCCTTAGAAATCATCATCATCTGGAAAAAGGTAGGACAACTCCCTCAATGGGCCTCTCTGATAGACCTACGGAAGGCTTCTTGACTCCTGCAAACACGAAGTGTCGTAAGTGCATTTATACATGAGTTAAGGAAAATGTTAGTCAAACCTACAAATTCCTTGTTAGATCTATCCATGCATCATCAAAATATCTTGATATTCATATTTGGAGCTCATTTGGGCCATAAACATTAATGCGTGCTTCAAAGGTGTGAGCGCCAGAGGGCGAAAAGACGACAGAAGAAAGCCAGAAGGCAGACAACAGACAGAAGCCAAAACAGCTGGGAAGAAGGCGGGCTCCCGGATGTTCAAAACAGCCAGGAAGGAGGCGGGCTCCCGGATGTTCAAAACAGCCGGGAAGGAGGAGAACTCCGGATGTTCAAAAATAGCCAAGAGGATGGACTCAGGAAAGCATTACGAAGGGCAGGTTGGCGAAAGATAGCGTAGAATGTTCCACTGACCCGCAGGCGAGTCGAGCTTGGTAGCGGAATGGCCGGATGTTCAAAACGACCGCCGGTAGTCGGAAGCGACCCCGCAGGCTCACGGTAGGAAGAGGTGGCGCCCGAATGTTCCAAAACAACAAAATGGAGACGAAGCTCCGAAACCACCGAAACTTAACCAAACTTTGACGAAACCTTGGCAGTTCATTTAAGCACATCAAACACATCCCATATCCAAAAAAGGGTGACCCCAAAGTCAAAAATGCGGAAACGGGAGCGACGAGGGTCCACAGATGTTTCCAAACAGCCAAGGAGGAAGGAAATTCCAGAGGGCAAGTTCGAAAACCATTGAAACTTAACGGAACGTTGACGAAACCTTGGCAGTTCATTTACGCACTTCAAACACATCCCAAACGCAAAAAAGGTTGCTCCCAAAGTAAAAAATGTGGAAACGGGAGCGACGGGGGTCCACGAATGTTTCCAAACAGCTAAGGAGGAAGGGAATTCCGGAGGGAAAGTTCCAAAACCATTGAAACTTAACGAAACGTTGACGAAACCTTGGCAGTTCATTTACGCACTTCAAACACATCCCAGATCCAAAAAAGATTGCTCCCAAAGTCAAAAATGTGGAAATGGGAGCGACGGGGGTCCACAGATGTTTCTGAAACAGCCAAAGCAAGACAAAAGGCAAAAAGGGGATGGGGGACTTTATTTCTCCGTGGATTTGAATACCTCAAGTAGGTGAATTTGGGTAGGGGAATTTAATCGTTTGATGGCACATGACCAATTTGGGCTTGGATATGGGGCACGCAAAACAAGACAAGAGCAAAACAACCTGTCGGGAGCAAACAAAAAAGGGGGTCCCTGCCTACGGTGGGGCGTGTGTGCAAAACATGCACAACAATGAGCATCATTTGGAGCTTGGTATACAAGGATCTTCTCCTTGGTCAAGCCCCTACATCTAATTCAATTTTTTTTTATAAAGTTAGAAAATAGCAAGCAGTAATGCAAATGGTAGTGATGTTATTATGGTACATAGTATATGAACTTGATACTTGAAAAATGTGTAAAAATAGTGATGTAATGACTTGGTGCAAGAACTAAGTTTTTTAAAATTTATTTTCAAAGAGGTGATGTAATCAAAATAGCTAATGAATAGTGTTATGATATGGACAAGAATGATTCTAAGAGGTACAATTTTAGAAGTGAATGATCACAAATAGTATTGAGCGATAAGTGATGATAAGTGAGAGATGGGTAACAACCTTGGGATGATGTCCTTTTACACAAGATCTATACACACTATTTGAAAATTTTGGTATAGAAGTCAATACATACAATTTTTAGACATGAGGTATGCACTATAAAACAAACCTACATCAATTTCACGCTCATAATTTGACTTGGAAATGAAAACTATTAATCTAAGAACTAAGAAATATCTAAGGACCTTAAATTTTGTTTCTTAGAGTTGAAAAAAAATTATGATCAAGGGGAGTACCAATTTGGTTAAAATTGTGTGCTAAGACCATGTACTCTAGGTAATAAAATGAGCTATAAAATAAAGGATAAAAGTACAAGGTACACACTTTTCACCCCTATAATGTATTTATTCTACAAAATTTGTTTATCTCGACCTAACTTCATTAAGTCCTAGTATAAGTAAGCAATCTTCATATTCAAAAAAAAAAAATATCTAGTGGGCTCTTTTTAAGCTAATTTAAGTGAATAATGACCACTTGACTTTAGTAGATATTTGTAAGCTCTTGACTTGCTAAGGTCTAAACTTAGGAGCATTCAGCTTAAAGAGATATGTGGAACTATCAACATGCAATGTTTTAAGATTGGTGATGCTTAATTTATTACGAGTTGAACTTAGTTCACCCTAATAAATTTTCGTCTTGATTAGTCAACCCAAACCAATAGAATTAAGTTGAACTTTGTTTATTTAATGGTAGGGATTTATTATTATAAAAGAAAATATTATATCACTATTAATCCCTACTATGGTAGGTAGCTATAATTATCAATATTTAATTTTATTCTTATTTGGTTATTATTCATTGTACACTTAATTGATTTGTGTTAATTACAATTAAATGGTTTAAGTTTGTATTTTTAATGAATTTACTACTTATCTTTTATTTTACTTTTAAACAATGACCTTTATAATAACTAACATGACTATATGAAGCTTCGTGGACAACAACATTTATAACATATATGACCTTTATAAATTTTTAGTTACAAGGTTTGACAAGTGTTTAAAATATTTGTTATTATTTTTTATAAAATTTATTTCAAATGTTGTCAACGTCCTTCATTAATTATATATTAAAAATATTACACTAGTAGTTATTACATGTAATCTTATATTTATAAAGCATGACAAGTATTAGAACATTTATAACTAGTTTTTTTCTATTTTTACAAACTTTTATGCCAAATGTTGTTAACATCCTTAATCAATTACATATTATAATTATGTACTAATGACTATTATCTAGTATTTATATTTTTAATTATAGTTATAATATATTTATATATAATATGTTTTGAAATATATCTATTTACATTTTAAGTAGTTTTATAACATTTATTTGTTGTAAGATTTAGTTGAAATCCATTTACATAAGCCTAGATCTAGGTGAAAGTTACAATAGTTTCAAGCATAAAACAAAGAATGCAATAAGCAACAACACAAGCTATTCCAAAATAGAAGAAATTGATGATAAAATAACATCAACCATTAAATAAATGGATGAAGTGAATATAAAAAAGGTCACTTAGGTGTGTTACTTAAGGAAATGATATTTTCAATTGTCACAAGTTTAATTAATAATCAATGGATTAATTAACTCAGTATAACTATGAGGTCAACCGTTCAACTAGAAGTTAATGGATCGGTTCATTAAACCTAACTAAGACAAATGTAGCTTTGAATAATAAAAGATGGAACCTAACTAACACCAATCAAGGATTGATGAGGTAGTGGTGAAACTTATGTACCTCAAGTCAAGTTATATACATCTTTATTAGCTTCTTAGATGAGAACAATTAAATATTCCTAATATACTAAGTAAACTTGTTAAATAATTCCAATATCACACTTATGATAGAGACATATCCAAGGTGAAGAAATATATCACACCAACACCCCCCATAAGTGCAACTTAGGGAAAATGAGAAATTGGTCTCAATAGCTAGGTTTCGACAAGTACCTATGTTTAGTGACAAAAATCCCCAAAATAAGGGAGAGTAGAAACCATAAAATAAGAGAAAGATAAAATTCATAGGAAAAAAATCTTAGGAGAGGATGATGAATAAATCTAGAAGTTGTTTATGTACCTCAATGCCAATGGTGACTTGTGACTAAAATTGATCCATAGGATCAAGCACCATGAAGATTCAGGAACATTAACCATAATGAATGGATCTCAATTTGATATTTGATCCAACTCAAGAATCCAATGCAAGATTTAAAACAATCTACCATAGGCTCTCAATCTAAAATGTGAACTAATGTGAATCAAGATTTGTCAAGCCATAAAACAAGATGAGGGACAAAGAGAACTAGAGGATCTTGATGCTGCTCAAATTGAGTTTGTACTAATATGGAGGTGGGATTATAGTGCATTTCATTTGACAACACTCTCGTCCCTCATTATTTTCTATTGTGTAGAAATAGTAGAAGATTATGTATGAAGCCCCCCAAGATAGAACTATATTGTAGTTTATGATTGCGAAATGCCCATATATAAGCCCTAAAAGACAAGTACATGATATGCTGAAACTTTATAAGTCAATTAGATTTGTATTAATATCCCCTTAAATAGCTCAATTGAGAAACCCTTATCATGTTACACTAATTAGCACTTTAAATATTTGTACAAATTACAAATAGGAATCTACTTTTTTAAGTTTTACAATGTCCAATGTGCAGTAGAAAGTTGAAAGTATAATCAATTAACAACATACAAATAAATAGATAGCACTATGGTGTAGTGCTTGGAAAAATATACATTTTAAAAAATGAGGCTCAAATTTACATGTCTGGGTTATAAGATTTGGAAGTCCAAATTTTTAGGATTAAGGTGCCATCAACCTTGTAAATCCTATGTATATAATTACTACTAATAATATTTGTAAAACATTCATAAGGGATGATAGACTCACCGTAAACACTAATCATTTTTTACCATTGGGGTTTTATTGTTATGGTAATTAAGTTTTACTAGTACAATTTAATTAAATTTTTTATTCAAAGTTGGTAACTAATTCTTACTAGTAGTAGTTTACTACTTACCGAGAAAAAATCTTGGAGAATAAGGATTTTTTGGGAATTCAAATTTCTACAGGTTTGTTATGAGGTTGTTTTGTCATCTTGTGTGGCTATTATTAAATATAAAATAACTTGTGGTTATAAACAACAACCACCAAGTTGGTTAGAAACTAACAACAACTAGGTGTCCAAATTAGGTAGGTGAGTAAAATGGTTGCAATCTACACTATCATATACATTAAATGCTTGCATTTATCCAAGGGAGGCATTGTGATATGATAACAAACATTGTTGCCCCATTTAGAGGGCGAAAGTTCTATATAAGGAAGCCTTAAAGTGGTAGTATGCGTATGTAATTGTTAAGAGTGAAAAAACTCTATTTGCAGGTGTTTAAGATAATAGAGATTTGGGCATTTCTTCTTGGCAAAGTTTGTCTCGAAAGGATTTCTCCACGTAAACACTATGTTATGCATTTAATTCTTTTGTTCCATATTTATTTGAGTTGTTGATTTATTTTATTGCATTCTCTATTTGATTATGCATTAGATAAAATCTATTTTTTAGTTAAAATCATATTTCCATTAGATAATTTTCACCTTCATTTTTAGTTCATTTGGTATTAGATCCTAGCCAGTTTTATTTCTTGGGCGGAAATGTCAAGGTTTTAAAACTATAGTAGGATTTCTAGTTAAATTTGTTTTGCAAATTTATGTAGAAGACATAGATACATCCTCATCTTAGTTGGATACTGAAAATTTTAATGGAACCAACTACAAGTTGTGGAAGTTGAAAATGGAAGATCTCCTTGAAGAGAGGGATCAATGGTTGGTATCAATTATGTTTCTATGATGATTTTCTTCTTGAAGACTTTATTTCCTTCCTTTTAGTCATGTACTTTCTATGATGCATACATGTCACAAAACCCTAACTAAGATTAGATTACCAATGATTACATAAGCATGTGTTTTGGTAGATTCAATTTACTTGCATGTATATGATGCTAACTCAAAAATTAATTCATTAGATATTTAATTATAAAATTGTATGATATGTTTGTCATGTTTATTTTTCCTTACATCATTATTTTAAATATGTTAATGTGCATAGATTCATTAGATGGTCTATCACATGTTTGTTTGATGCTTCACATATTTCTATCCTTTAGCATACATTCTCATAACCCAAAGTGGACATTCCCATGTACTTATCCATAATATATCTCTCGAAGATGTTAGTTCCTAGTATCCTCTTGCATTCAATGATAAAATTTTAACTAATGATGATATCCCTCTTACAACATACCCTGCATTTTTTATATTCCCTCGACTATGTAAAATTTGAACAGTGATCCATTTAACTGACTCAATATTAATAGACTCCTGTTGCAGTTCTAGTCCATCAAAACCACCACCTCCTTTTTCTTTTGATTTACTTAGACAATCACATTCTTTGAACTAAATGTTAATCAGTTTACATCAAAAATTATATAAATCCTTCACATTTTAATGATTTTCACATTGCATTTTATTTATCAACTACTTAACATACTATGATGAATGGTTGGTCCCATGACCACAGATGTCATTAGAGTGCAAACTTCAATACTATGGCTTAACCTTCCATTTCTCAATAGATCAAAATGATGGTGCAGAGACCTGAATTTCCTCACAAAATACAATTTATCAGCAAGCAGTTAATGTGTACTTTAATAGTTGAAGCCATATTAAGGCGTGGCATTCCAGAACGAGTAAACAGTACTAATCAATCTAGATGCTTTTCCTTATATCGTAATGAACGATTTTCGTTAAGCATTACTATACCAGAACCATCTAGTCACTATAATAAATGGAAGAAATTTTCTTATGGGAACTCTCAGTAACAGATGTAAATTCCCAGCATAAGTAATGCCAAAATAATATGACAAGAATGAAATTCATCATGAGAAAAAAATGTTTGTATATACATGTTCTGAAAGAATTGTTGATGGGTACTGAGCAACGGCAAGCTTCAGACTATAGTAGCCATGATTGAGTGAGTTGGTTATGTGGAGATGCCCCAAAGCATTTTGCTTTTTTAAGGCAGAATTGTGTACAATACCCATTTGCAGACATGACTTCTGTAGTCTTTAGAATGTAACATGCATTCACTCCAACACCTCTGCCCTGAATTAGTAAACCCCAAATGTTTGTGCAACCTGCCTTATCAAAACCCTGCATTTCATGGCCAGTTCCACTTTCAGAAGCAGTTAAGTATTCGTCTGCATTAGAATACTCATCCAACCTTTTAACCAGAATTACTCCGTCAGGCAAAACATTTCTTAGCAACTTTCGAAGATTTGGCCAGTCCTCTGCCTCTTTCAGCACATCTTGAGGTACTCTCTGCCTCTTTGGTGTTGTTGAAGGGACATTTCTCTCAAATATATAGAACAGAAAAGGGGCTTCACGAATGTGTGTCACTATCTGGTCACCAAAGAAAAGAAAAAAATTAAAATTGAATATAAAATAAAATAAATGCATAATATAGATCAAATAGATATTTCACAGTTCAGCAGTTTGCTTTAAATTTCAAAGTTTTTGCATTGATAGTATGTGTGGTTATCCGATTAGTGTGTTGGGTCCTGCAATCTTCATGGTCCGTCATCAGGAAGTGGTTACATTTCCTGACAAATGGCCCTGAAGATTCTTTTAGGACCTTTTGGGAGCTAGACTCTTTATGACCCAATATCAGAAAATAATCTTCGAAGGTTGTCTTCATGGTGAAGTGTAAGGGTTGATTAAGGACCAAAAGTACACAAATTCCTCAAGGCCATAGGAAACAAAAATTATCTGAGGATGGATAATGACCTTTAGGGCGCTACTCTTAGAGACCATTTATCAGAAAATGCAAAATTTCCCCTAAAGGTCCTGAAATTCTTCATGTCATGGCTATTGTCACAAGTGCAACAGTTTCTTGATCAGAAACCAAAAGGATTTAGGACCCCAAAGATCCTGAGTTTCTTCACCATCCACCATAAGGAAACGCAACCATTTCCAGATAATAGGTCATGGAAAATAAAGCACCCAAAACATTGCACAAACAGATAATCTCATACACAATCACTCCAGAGAACTTTGAAAATAGGTAATACTTACAACACAGGTTTCAGAATACTCATGACTTATTCTGAATGGCGGTATAAAATAAGGCTAAATAGGGTACAAGCATGGATACCTCCATAACAGACTCTGTCATCCATTGATGAAGCTTGTCTGCAGTAACAGCAACAGTAGTTTGCTCGTCACTACCTACGCCATCTGCAAAGATCGAAGCAGAACCCAATATCCCATTCTCCTCTAGATCATTTGTTTGTGAAACCAGTGACAGATTCACAGATTTTTTATTGGGCTTCCTTGGCTTAGGCGTCATCTCTTCCGTAGCCAATCTGGCATTAATCACATAATTTGTATGTGGAATTAAGGAAATACTCACAGGTTTTTGACCTGGTTGCAGCCTCACATTGCCATGAAGGGTGGGTTTTTTAATAGACCTGCTCCCTCCCATTGGTAATGATTGGGCTGCCATGGTTTTGCTTGGTTAGACTGACCCTGTCTTTGGCAGAAAATTTCTGAATCTCTCAGAATGGGTTTGCAGCCCCCAACTGGAGACCTGGGCCGACCTCAGGAATCACCCAGCAATCTGCCACTTTGCCACGGCCTTCAAACTAAAATAGAGATGTCGTGAAGAAAGAAGAGAAAAAAGAGGGAATAAATAAAAAACCCGAAAGAATGACATGTCGGCCTTTGCACGCGGGAAAACGTGATCTACCCGAGCACCTGATACAAGGTTCGGTATCCCTCGTTATAAATGGCTGAAATTGCGTACGTTGCATGCGCTTGTTGCTCGGGTCTGCGTGTGTATGACATGGGATAAATGTGTCCCTCACATGACGTGAAGGCTGCAAAAATTATCATTAGCTATGACACCTTGTGCAATGGGTACGTGGAAGAGGTGTGGAAGGTCAATTAGGAAGAAATTGGTTTTTTTTTTTGCACTAATTTGTGTGTAGTAAATGAGATGAATTGATAAATCATTTAGAAAATGATTTTAATATTATTATTATTTTTATTATAAAATAATGTATTAATTATTATATAATTATATTAATGTTTATTATTTATGTCATTATTTAATGTATTTATTATTATATTTTATTTATTTATTATATATTAACTATTATATTATTACTAAATTATTTATTATTAAAACTATTCTCTCTCTCTCTATATATATCTTATTAAAACCTAAGGAAAATGATGTCGTCATGTTAAAACTTAAATGTGCTCATTATAATTTTCATTTTTAATATAATACTAAATTTTATACACAATAATATATAAAACACTAATTCATTAAAAAAACATTAAATAATTTCTTTACATTATTTTTTATCCTACAATAAACATATATATATTGACATCAATAGACTTAATGCACGTTGCCTCCTCTTTCTAAATTTAGATTTGTAGTTGATAATGTGATGCCCACAAATTGGCCGACTTTTTTGATAGGTACTAATAACCACACTTAGTTTTACTTTTAGTAGCTCCTGTTTCATCACTATTTTGTATCCACTATAATTTTAGATAAAGCTAATAATTGATGGAGGAACGGGTTTCCTGTTAACTTTTATATTTTAGTCACATCCTAACAAACACATTATTTCCACTCGCTATTTACGGGGGTTTATGGCAGCATCGTTGACAACAAATAAAAATAAAAAAACATTAAAGATTGTAAAGCCATTCCATTAAGTCAAGGAAAAATATAGTGAAAAGAAAGCAAATATCTTTACTCCAAGGCCACCAAAACGCTTGAAAATCGGTAGCTTTAACAGAAAAGCAAAAATAAAAAATTACCTCAAAATACGTAGAAACAGTTCCCGAAACTCATCCAAATCGATCTCTCTTCTGTTAGATTTGAAAAATATAAATAAAAAATAATTGAGATAATTCACGGATTTTAAAAGCCAACGTGCAAAATATGCGACGAATAACATAACAAATGATAGTTGTTCGATTATCTTGTCAAGAAACCCTACACGTAAATATTGTGTATGTTTGAGACGTGGACAAAAAGTATTGGGTGTTATATTTCATCATATCATTAGCATTAGACTCTTCGTTGGGGTTTGGAGGAGAGCAACAAAAAAAAAGGGCGAAAAACAGTCAGAAAAATGATAAAAAATGATGCACGGCTGAGATTAATTTAACCCCCTTATAGGGTCTCTCCAGGCTTCTAAACCGTTGATGGACAAAATGAGCTTCAAAAGCTCATATAGGATACGCCTTCGGCGTAAAAATGGGTAAAACTTAAAAAAAAAATTATTATTATTATTTTTTTAAAAGTTTACATATCGAAAAATTAAATTTTTATTTGAGTTTAAAAAATTCTCACAATTCATTTATTAGAAAAGACAAACATTAATCTATCAATTAAACAATATGGGTTGCAATAGTATTGTCAAAATCAAATACTAAGAATATTGTCAAGGGCAAATACTAAAAAACATATGTCATTCTTCTTTGAAGTTTAAAAATGTTTTTTTCTTTTTTTTTGGGTGGAGGGCCTAGTTCGATTGGCTAAAGTATTTTGTTGCAAGCAATAGGTCATGAGGTCTAGTCTCCCCTCCGTCCCCATGGTATTGGAGGGTGTGTTGCGCCAGCGTCATCGGTCACGGGAAAAAAAGTTTTTCAGGTGCATTGTAATTTATAGGGGGGCTACCCGATTCTTGCAATCTAAAAAACAATGTCTTTTTTTTTTTTAACTTTTGAATGGTAGATAATGGATATTAAGTTGCTTCACCTAGATGTTAAAGAATGTGTGTTACAACATTTCTTATATTTGAGTGAATTTCACACAAGAATAAAATAATAAGAAAAATATTTTGATAGATAATTTTTATTCAAAATTGAAAAATAGGTTTGAGATGGCTTTGATAGATAATTTTTATTCAAAATTAAAAAATTGGTTTGAGATAGTTTTGATAGATAATTGTTTTTCAAAATTAAAAAATAGGTTTGAGATGGTGAATTAAGTCAATTGAGCTTTATGGATTATGGTGCAAGAACTTGGTTCAATTCTACAAGTGCAAAATTAATTACCACAATTATGGATTTGACCTTAATATGTCGATTCATCCTTCAAGTTTGCAAACGTTTTATAGCTACAAAACAAAGTCACTTGATATACATACTTGCAATAGAAAAATCGAGTGGTGTTAATGAACATTGTTTGGAGCTTGTTATGCAATGATCTTCTCCATGGTCAAGCCCCTACATTTGATTTAATATTTTTTTATGAAGTTCGAAAATAACAAGCAACAATGCAAATGATAGTGATGTATGGTATCTAGTATTGAACTTGATACTTGAACAATGTGTAAAAAGAGTGATGTAATGACCTAGTGCAAGAACTAAGTTTTTTAGAATTTATTTTCAAAGAGGTGATGCAATCAAAATAGCTAATGAAGAGTGTTATGATAGGGACAAGACTAATTCTAAGAGGTACAATGTTAGGAGTGAGTGATCACAAATAGTATTGAGTGATAATTGATGATAAGTGAGAGATGGGTAACGACCTTGGGATGATGTCCTTTTCCACAAGATCTAGGCACAATTTTTGAATTTTTTGGTATAGAATTTAACACATACAATTTTTAGACATGAGGTATGAATATAGAACAAACCTACATCAATTTCACACTTATAATTTAACTTGGAAATAAAAACTATTAATTTAAGAACTAAAAAAAAATCTAAGGGTTAAATTTTGTTTCTTAGAGTTGAATAGAAATTAGGATAAGGGGAATACCAATTTGGTTAGAATCATGTGCTAAGACCATGTACTCTAGATAAAAAAGTGAGCTATAAAATAAAAGATAAAGTACAAGATACACACTTTTCACTCTTATAATATTTTTTATTCTACAAATTTTGTTTCTCAACCTAACTTCATTAAGACCTAGTATAAGTAAGCAATCTTTATATTCAACAAAAACTATAGCTAGTGGGCTCTTTTTAAACTAACTTTAAGTGAATAACGACCTCTTGAATTTGGTAGATATTTTTAAGCTCTTGACTTGCTAAGGTGTAAACTTAGGAGTATTCAACTTGAAAGAGATATTTGGAATTATCAACATGCAATGTTTTAAGATTAATGCTGCTTAATTTATTATGAGTTGAACTTAGTTCACCCTAACAAAGTTTCATCTCTATTAGCCAATCCAAACCAATAGAATTAAGTTGAATTTTGTTTATTTAGTTGTAGGGATTTATTATTTTAAAAGAAAATATTACATCATTATTAATCTGTACTATGGTAGGTATCTATAGTTATCACTATTTAATTTTATTCTTATTTGGTTATTATTCATTGTACAATTAATTGATTTGTGTCAATTACAATGAAATGGTTTAAGTTCGTATTTTTAATGAATTTACTGCTTATCTTTTATTTTACTTTTAAACAATGACCTTTATAATAACTTTAAACATGACTATATGAAGCTACATGGACAACAACATTTATAACATATATGACCTTTATAAAATTTTAGTTACAAGGTTTGACAAGTGTTTAAAATGTTTTTTATTATTATTTATAAAATTTATTTCAAATATCAAGTCAACGTCCTTCATTAATTATATATTAAAACTATTATACTAGTAATTATTACATGTAATCTTATATTTACAAAGCATGACAAGTATTAGAACATTTATTACTAGTTTTTTTTTCTATTTTTATAAACTTTTATGCCAAATGTTGTTAACATCCTTAATCAATTATATATTATAAGTATGTACTAATAACTATTATCTAGTATTTATATGTTTAATTATAGTTATAATATATTTATATAATATGTTTTGAAATATATCTATTTACATTTTAAGTAGTTTTATTTAACATTCATTTGACGTAAGATTTAGCGGCAATCCATTTACATATGCCTAGATCTAGGTGCATGAAGAAAGTTACAATAGTTTCAAGCATAAAATAAAGAATGCAATAAGCAACAACACAAGTTATTCCAAAATAGAAGAAAATGATAATAAAGTCAAATCAACCATTAAATAAATGGATGAAGTAAATATAAAAAGGTCACCTAGACGTGTTACTTAAGGAGATGATATTTTCAATGGTCATTAGTTTAATTAATAATCAAGGCATTAATTAGCTTAGTATAACTATAAGGTGAACCGTTCAACTAGAAATTAATGGATCAGTTCATTAAACCTAACTAAGACAAAGGTAGCTTTGAATAAAAAAAGATGGAACCTAACTAACACCAATCAAGGATTGGTGAGGTAGTGGTGACACTTATGTACCTCAAGTCAAGTTATAGGGATCTTTATTAGCTTCTTAAATGAGAACAATTAAATATTCCTAATATACTAAGTAAACTTGTTAAATAATTCCAATATCACACTTATGATAGAGACATATCCTAGGTGAAGAAATATATTACACCAACACTCCCCACAAGTGCAACTTAGGGAAGAGAGAAATTGGTCTCAATAGCTAGGCTTCGTCAAGTACCTAATATGTTCAGTGATAAAATTTCCCAAAATAAGGGAGAGTAGAAATCACAAAATAAGAGAAAGATAAAATTCATAAGAAAAAAATCTATCTCAAGGAGAGGATGATGAATAAATCTAGAAATTGTTTATGTACCTCAATTCCAATGGTGACTTATGACTAAAATTGATCCATAGGATCAAGCACCATGAAGATTCAAGAATATTAACCATAATGAATGAATCTCAATTTGATATTTGATCCAACTTGAATCCAGTGCAAGATTTAAAATAATCTACCATAGGCTCTCAATCTAAAATGTGAACTAATGTCAATCAAGATGTGTCAAGCCATAAAGAAAGATGTGGGAAAGAGAGAAGTATCTAGGATCTTGATGCTGCTCAAATTGAGTTTATACCAATATGGAGGTGGGGTTATAGTGTATTTCATTTGACAACACTCGCATCCCTCATTATTTTCTATTGTGTAGAAATAGTAGAAGACTATGTCTGAAGACCCCCAAGATAGAACTATTTTGTTGTTTATGATTACAAAATGCCCATATATAAGCCCTAAAAGACAAGTACATGATATGGTGAAACTTTAGAAGTCATTTGGATTTGTATTAATATCCCCTTAAATAGCTCAATTGAGAAACCCTTATCTTGTTACACTGATTAGCACTTTAAATATTTGTACAAATTACAAATAGGAATCTATTATTTTAAGTTTTACAATGTCCAATGTGCACTAGAAAGTTGAGAGTATAATCAATTAACAACATACAAATAAATAGATAGTACTATGGTGTAATGCTTGGAAAAATATCCACTTTCAAAAAATGAGGCTGAAATTTATATGTCCAAGTTATGAGGCTTGGAAGTCCAAATTGTTAGGATTAAGGTGCCATCAACCTTGTAAATCCTATGTATTTAATTACATAACATTTATTTAATTAATTAATTTACCCATCACCTTTATCCCACTTTTTCCTAGCCAATTAATATATATTTATTAATTAATTAATTAAACCTTTTCCCTTATCCTAATATTTAATTAATTAAATATTGATTATTTATTTAATTAATTTATCTATTATCCTTATTCCCCACCTTTAATTAAATAAATTTTAATTCTAGCCTTATCCTCAAATCCTCTAGCTAAATTAATTAATTTAGGCTAATTTATGCCTATTACCCTTTTCTTCCATTATTTAATTCTACTTTATCCCCTATCCTTATCCATTTAATCCTATCCATTGATTCCATTCACATGGATCACAATCTAAACTTGTCACCAAATGACAAGTGTCCCCTTCACATGTCTAACCTTTATCCCAATGGTCAAACTAACTTTTTATCTCATCCTTTCATTTATTATCCTACCTCTTAATCCTAGCCATCCATATAAGGATGTTTCCCTAAACCTAGCCCTTTTCCCTCATGTGACACTTGTCACATAACTACAACTTCAATCCAAACCCTATCTTCTCATTAAATCTCAACCTCCATCAACCATTCAATCTTGGCCCTTGATTCCTTTTATAGAATTTCTATAAAGGAGAGGCCTCCCATCCCATTTGATAAACATATTCTGTGCTAATGTTATGTTGCTAGAATTTACATTGATTCATGAACAACCACATCCAAATATTCAACAACTCAACATACTACATTCAATCTTTTGAGGTTTGCATGTATTTGGTTTGATTTAAGCTATTTTTATGCATATTTTTACTATATCCATTTTGCATGCACACAACTACTAATAATATTTGTAAAACATTCATAAGGGATGATAGATTCACCATAAACACTAATTATTTTCTACCATTGGGATTTTATTGTTATGACGATTTTAAGTTTTACTAGTACAATAATTAAAAATTTTATTCAAAGTTGGTAACTAATTTTTACTGGTATAATTTACTACTTACAAAGAACGAATCTTGGAGAATAAGTTTTTTTTGGGAATTCAACTTTCTACAAATTTGTTATGAGGTTGTTTTGTCATCTTGTGTGGCTATTATTAAATATAAAATAACTTGTAGTTATAAACAACAACCACCAAGTTGGTTAGAAACTAACAACCAGGTGTCCAAATTAGGTAGGTGAGTAAAATGGTTGCAATGTACACTATCATATACATTAAATGATTGTATTTATCCAAGAGAGGCATTATGATATGATAACAAATTTTTTTGGCCCATTTAGAGGGTGAAAGTTCTATATAAGCAAGCCTTAAAGTGGTAATATGTGTATGCCATTGTCAAGAGTGAAAAAATTGTATTTTTAGGTGTTGAAGGATCGTATGTAATCTCTATTTTGAGATAATAGAGATTTGGGCCTTTCTTCTTGGCAGAGTTTTTATCGAAAGGATTTCTCCACGTAAGCACTATGTTATGCATTTAATTCTTTTGTTCCTTATTTATTTGAGTTGTTGATTTATTTTATTGCATTTGTAACATGCCCATGTTGTTCAAGTCACAAACAAATTTTCATAGTTTTAAACTCAATTAAACAAACTAAGATGCCAATCACAAAGTGATAAATTTTTTCTTTCCATCCTAAGATAATATGCACATTAGTTATAAAAATGTTTCAAATTTCTCATTTCATTCCATGAAATGCTACAATCTCTCCAAATTAATGATTTCATAAACAAGATAGAATTTATGTTGATGTAATTTTCTATCTTTCATAGAGATAGATACAAGATTCATACATAGCTCATCTAAGCTCCATTGGCACTAGAAATACAATGGTCCAAGAAACCCCCCATCAAATCTTGGCTCGCTGACTGAAGAGGAGAAGCATCACTCAAGCGCTTTTCCACCATCCACAAACTTATTACAGTCCCCTACACATCTACCACATATGGTAAGATGACCCTACCCTTCAACGAAGAGTTTGGTCTGAAAACCTCAAAATACTAGTGAATCTTGAGCTTGGTGTTGTGTCTTACAAACTAGAACTTTACCATACAGTGGCTATAACCTACGTGTATGACAATCCTGGACTAGAATGCATAACTGGATCACAATGAGTTGACAGTGTAAATAGTGGCAAATTACACTACTTTGGCCAAAGAATTCAACACTCAGTTACTTCGAGTGAGAGTCATCCTATTCACACACCTTCCTAGCTCGATTTGCAATTTGACCATTATATTCTATGCATAGGCTATCCCCTTCATTGGGTTGTACTAACCCGAGGAATAGCCTATTCTCCTTTTTTATTTACCTTGAAATTTCTACTAAGTAATTTATATCCATAAGCTATCCCCTTCACTAGGTTATCTTAACCCCAAGAATAACCTACAAACTCTTCATGGCTCTAATTTACAATTATCTTTGTAACAAATAACTTCATAAACTAAAGTATCTAGCTACATAAGATTCACCATAAAATACTCATCAATATATGACTCCATTTAGGAATATATCACAACAATAAATGATTCTCATCAAAAGTATATTCTTGTCAATAAATGACCTTAGTTCAAAGGTATTCCCTTAACAATAAATGACCTAAATCAAAAGAATAATCATATCAATAAATGACTCATTCAGAAATATAGTCTCAACAATAAAGGACTCTTATTCAAGAGTACAATCTCATCAATAAAAGGCTATTCAAAAAGTAGATTCACGTCAATAAAAATGACTTCATGTCAAGAGTATAAAACAACCAACTTGGTAGGGTAATCCCACCTATGGCTCTAATCAAATAGTAATTCACAAATTCAAGTGATCAACTTAATCACATAGGTTAATCTCATCCTTAGTTTACCCTAATCCCAGGATAAATTTAACAATTAATGATCAAACTGATCATGTAGGTTAATCTCAACCTATGTGCTTTAAACAAAGATCAAATAAACAACCCAACCAAGTAGGTTATTCTCAACCTAGGGTTTCAATCAATATTCAAGTAAAGCAATGATCAAGTGATCATTCTAGTATAGATTAACAATATGGTTTGCATGATGCCACATCCTATCAACGATGACACGTCTTTCATACCATTACTATTGTTGTGCTGTTAGCCATATTATTCCAAAGGTTTTCCTAGCATTATAAGCTAACAAATTCAAGTTATTCCCCCCCAAGATATTGGTGTAATCCATATTTCATATTTCTTTCCACACACGTATAGTATAGACTAACTACGTAAAGTCTAAATAGAAACACATCATATAAAATCCCATATAGGGTATATACTTGAGCATTAACCTAATAGATAGGTTCCATCAAATCAAGTAATATCCAAGCATCACAACTTATCCATACCATTCCTTTCCAACATAGTATTCAAATCTATTTAACCTTTCTGATATAAAAGACAAAGGTATAAAGACTAGCATGCCTTTTTGCGCAAAGCTCCAACTGGATAAATTGGGTTCCTAGCATAGCCCCCTTCCACAATCAACTTGCAAATTTATCTACTATCACTATTTCTCTCTAAAATGCTCTTGCCAACCCTCTCACAAATATTCTTACTAGCTCTCTCAAAAACTCAGAAATGTTAACAACACAAAAAATAACAGGGCGGGTGCAAAAAGATGGGTAGCCAATTTGTGGCCAACTTTTTTTAAAAGTTTTGAAAGCTCATAATGTGAGCGCGTTATAACATGCTTGTGTTATGGCTTGATGTACCAATCCTAAGGCTTGACCACAATGAGCCCATAACGCGAGTGTGTTATAACGTGCTCACGTTATGGCTATTAAAAGCAAAAAAAAAGGAAATTGAATTCATTTTAACTTGTCACTGTGTTTTTTTCTTGCTTGCGGCCAAAACCCAATTTTCCATGGTCACGTTTTGGGAAGTGCTATTTTACAAAATTATTCATCTACAGTTGTTGTTTCATCACTAGGATGCCACCACGTAAATGAGGAGGCTTGAGAGGTAAGGATTGTTTATTTTTTGTTAGTTTTAGGTTGTTTTTTATATTTATTTTTTGAATTTGTAGGAGATGTTAATCAACCTGCAAACCCTCCTCAAAATACTCAACAAGCACAACAACAAGAGGAAAAAAATATTTAACAAGCACAACAACAACAACAACAACAACAAAATCCTCAAGTTAATCAACCACAACCTCAATCCCCTCCACTAATCCCTCAACATCCTCCTGACACTCAACAAAACTTAATGAGTGAAATTTAGAACAATAAAAAACAAATTGAGGATTCAATCAGGAGGTTGAACGTTCCAAATGGTTCAACCGTGGAAAGAATGACCCTGGAAACTTCACTGAAAGAAATGTTAAAATATGTAGATTCAATCAACAAACAATTAACTAGTTGGTAGGATAGGAGGCAGGCGGTTAGGGATTATTACCAAGATAAATTATCATATAAAGATGTAAAAGATTTAAAAATTACAAAAGGTGATTTGTGCTCATTATTCATTGACCCACGGTCAAATGCAAATCTTACCCTCAATACGAAGGGAACAACTATTCATTGCATTTGCCACCACACCAGCAGAGGATTAGGAACTTTTTGGGATGGAGTACATGGTTTGATTACCCAGCAATGCAACCGTTGTGAGAATCTTGCAATATTTCCTTATGAAA
>VDFB02281492.1:555334780-555416818 GCA_007258455.2 Sequoia sempervirens
TAATCCCTCAACCCTCAATCCTTAAAGCCTAAACCCTCAACCCCTATACCCTCTACCCTTTACATTGGACCCTCAACCTAATCCTTCAACCATATACCCTCAAACCTATACCCTAAACCCTCTACCCTCAACCCTAAACCATGAACCCTAAACCCTTTAATCTTCTACCCTATACCCTCAACCCAATACCCTCTACCATCAACCCTAATCCCTCAACCCTTAAACCCTAATACCTTAGAAACCATCAACCATATAGGTCCTCCACCCTAATCCCTCAACCCTATACCCTCAACCCCTATCGCTCTCTCTATCTATACATCTCACCCCTCCCTCTCTCGTACCCTCTCTAATTGTCTCTATCTACCCTCTCTCTCTTTCTACGTACCTCTCGTTCAATCAATCCCTACCACCCTCTCTCGCTCCCTCTATCTATCTCTATCTCCCTCCCACTCTCTCCCACTCCCTTTCTATCCCTCTTTCTCAAGTATCTCCCTCCCACCCCCTCTCTCTCAGGTCTCTCCCTCTGGCAACCTACCTAGGTAACTCTCTCTTTCTCTCTCCCTTCTCTCTATCTATCCCTCCCACCCTACCTAGATAAGTCCCTCTCACTCCACCCCCTCTTTCTCTCCCTCTCTCAGTTCAATCCCTCCCACACCCTCTCCCTCTCTCTCCCACTCCTTCTCTCTCTCTCGCACTCCCTCTCACTACCTATCTCTCAAGTCTCTCCCTCTCACCCCCGCTCACACTCGCAAGTCTCTCCCTTTGGCACCCTACCTACATAACTCTCTCTTTCTCTCAGTCTCAGTCTCTCTACCCCCCTCTCCCACCCCACCTCTCTATCTCTCTCTCCCACCCCACCTCTCTATCTGTCTCTCTCCCTGCCTCCCTCTCTCCCTCCCACTCTACCTAGCTAAGTCCCTCTCTCTCTCTACCACTCCCCCTCTCTTAAACTCTCACTTTCACCCCCTCTCCCTCTCTCCAGACTCTCTCTCTCTCTCTCTCTCTCTCCCACTCCCCCTCCCACGCTACCTAGACAACTCTAGATCTCTCTCTCTCTCTTAAAATTCTCCCTCCCTCTAAAGACATACATAAATACATACATACATATATACAAGCATAATACATATATGTACATACAATCCTACATACATACAAGCACACATGTACATGTGTAGATACAATCTTACATACATATAGGCATACATACAATATACATGCATTGATACATACATGCATACATACATACATACATACATAAAAACATACACACATGACATACAAGCATACATGTACATACAAACATATAAATATATAAACATACATTCAATAGAGTAGCATTTAACATAAAGCAAAACATAACGCGAGTGTGTTATACCACACTCGTGTTATGTCTTGTAGACATGTTCCCCACAAATGCAAAAAACCATGTCAAAACTGAGATATAATGCGAGCGTGTTATAATGTGCGCACATTATATCCTGCTTTGGGAATCCCCAAGCCTTGGGATTGGTATTTTCCTTGGAATACCAACCCAAAGGCTTGGAGGGAATTCCCAACTACCAGAGACGTGTTTTTGCAAATTCTACAATATTTCACATAATCGAGTTCATACTCACCATTAGGATTGTACGTGGTTCAATATCAAACAAATCGAACATCTGGGTAATGTTAAGTTCTCTCTTAGCTATCCAATGATGTATTTTTTTTCACTTTCTAACTATGTTAATCCTTTCATCCATAATTTCTTTTGTTTGTGTGTCTCTTTTTTGGCAAAAAACAGTGTTTGGTGTTTTTTTCGTTATAAATTAACCGTTCATCGAAATTTCAAATAAATTACATTTTTAGAAACTAGACTCCATTCTACAATATTTTTTTTAAAAAAAATCAATTAGTTTCCAAAATTTGTAGGGGTAGCACGGCCAAAATTCTATTTTCAAGAAATGTCTACTTCAAAAATTAGTAAAAAATCAAATATTCATTAAAAAATTATCAAAAAAATCGTGCATCAACTACATACTGTTAGCTAACATCTGACCGTAGGATATCTCACACCACAAAAAATTGAACCAAAATTTTAAAAATAAAATTTTAAGTATTTTCTAACTCTTACCCATCCCACCATCCATTATAAACCGTAGGATGAGTATTTTCTAACTCTTACCCATCCCACCATCCATTATAAACCACCTAGGTGCATGTTTGCTTGATTAATTGCTATGCATTTGTATTTAAAGGAATTCAATGTGCATTCATTCATCATTGGTTATTCATTAAAAATCCTACATTTTACAAGAAGCAATAGTCTAGGAACACTTCACTTTGGATCTTTAAAAATAATTTAATTTTGCATTCAATCATTCTAGTAACACTTCACTTTGCAACACTAAAAGGAATCTAATTCTTGATCTAATCATTCTAGGACATTTGCATGACTAAAGAGTGTTTTCTTCAATCACTTTGATGAGTGTTAAAGCTACTCTAATCAAGGGGAACAATCTAGGAGAACATGATCCTTACCCTTGCAATTCAATGATCCTCTAATAGGTCTTACTAGTCAGCAAAGAGTAGGCTTCACATTAAATCAAGCAGTAGACATGTGTATTAAGCTAGCTCACATCTATGAGCAATAGAGAAAATTTGCACCATGCAAAATTGACCTAGACCCATGGGATCAACCTGCATCAAGCTACAATTCAACACTAAGTTCCATATAATTTACATATTTGAGTCACCTATTTTCTCTACTTCAATGTCACAACACTACAGCCCATCAAAATCATTTTTTAATGTTATTCCTAAAACTAAATACCCTAATCCATTAGATTTATTTTGCTAATATAATATTGTTTTGCCAAATATTCTAATTAATTAATCTAAATTACTTATACTTATTTTTGTGCATTGTTCAATTAGCCTTTATTAACATAAGGGAAAGGTTATTTTCCTCTGCAAACTCGTTGCATTCCAATTCACAGCTAGAAATGAGATAAAACGGGTATGAAATCCTGTTAAAATTGTTTACTTTGAATTAACATCTACAATTTAAACATCATTAAAAATTGCAGTAACAAATTCTTCTAAAAAAACATTTCTTGAAAATGCACAGAAAAGCCCTGTGGTATACTCCATATCTCAACTCTGTACGGTCAGATCGGAAATAAGTCTGCCTAATATCAAAGATGTTCCACGGATGCATTTACACCTTCAAAGGGCACACAAGGACTAAATCATCAAACTTGTATACAATCTACATAACCCAAGCCAGGTGGGAATTCCAAATATGCCATCATGCCATTCTTTATTCTCACATAATATGATTTAAATGTGTACAAATTGACAATGAAATCATGAGTAACAGATTGACATCAAAATATGGCAGAAGTTGACAGCATCAAACAGAGAAGGTATAAAGCATTAAAAGCAACTCTCTGAAATTCCAAGCTCTACTAGCAGTTAGAAGACAAATCCAGGCAGTTCCAAACTCAAATGCATTTTTCTTTTATCTTCAGAATTCATCTGGGCAGATCTCAGCAATAAAAGAAAAGTTGTCTATCAAAACAAATCCTACTCTTTAGATTGTTGTCATTGCCTAAGGCAAAGCCATCCAGCCCAACAAGTGGAATCTTTCATGGATAGATTCACTTCAAAATTTCCAAAACACATATAGAAACCGATGTTCTCATTAAATCCAAAATAACCCAAAAAAAACCTGGTCTTCTACAATTCTAAGTGAGAAGAATCTCTGTTTCTCACTTGAAGTTTTCATATTTGAGATTCAAAATCTTTGATATCTCTTCACACAGAACCTTCCAGTCCCCGTCATACTGGACGTTATGATCAGGATGGTATGCTACTATGGCTTTTCTAAGAGCCGCTTTAACATCGTCCTTAGTACCAATGCTACCCATCTCTCGCTTTCTAGGCTCTGGATGAATGTGCTCTCTGTAAATGAACTGCAAAAAAGACTCTGCACTCTTTTCCCCTTCACGCTTAATCACATTAATTGGTTCTTGAAGCCCTTTTGCATCTTCTTCGTGTTTTCTTTTATATTCTTTTCTCTCTTCCTCCACTTTCCTCCTCTGGTGTTCATCGACCTTGTGTAATGAGTATTTGTACCACTCGGACTCTCCTATATGTGGACTCATGATAGTCAAGGCAATTTTGACACTTTCATAATGGTAACGATGGGCCTGCTTGTCCAATTTCAAGACAGATGAATAGACTTTGCCAATGCGGCTAAGTGAGATGGCTTCACTCTCCAGATCTTTGTATTTACTAAGAGAAATAGAATGCCTGTACCAGTCAATGGCGTCCCACACAAGATCCACGCCCATTTCTTCAGAGTCCAGCAAAGCTCTCTGAAGCAAATCGTCTCCTTGACAACGTGCTTGCACTGATTCACAAATACATTGATAAAGCGAAACCTGCTCTTTCAGGCTCTCAAATTCTTCTATCAGATTCTTGTCTTTTGTAGAATAGACAATCGCCTCTGCCTTCACTAAGGGCGGGTAACAATCTGTTATTTTACTCAAACATCTGTTGTAAACAGTGTCTTCCATTCTTATCCCTTCTGTGTCCTTCGCAATGTATTTGATGCTCTGCTTGAAGATGAATTCCAGGCGAAGACAGAAAAGGATAGCTGCTATTTGCTTTTTCCTTTGGCTGCTTGTGGAACCCACATTTTCCATCGCTTGACAAAGCTCAACCAGTATGGGCTCGAAGCATATATTGTATTGGGAGAGCTGCTCCTTTACCCACTCAAAAATATTGGTTAGACTATCTTCTTCTTGCTTCAGCCATATTGAAGGTTTCTTTCCATGCTCGCCAAACTCAAGAGCCAGTATATGGAACTCTACAGCCTTTGATATATGCTGTTTGGCAGCCCAGATAGCTGTTAAAGCTTCATTGCCTCCCTCTTCTTTCATGTATATGTTCCATTCTGTCTTTCCCCATAGCCAATTCACTGAACCCAAATTTTTATAGCACGAAGCTTTCTCATTGCTGTCGGTGGGTCCTACAGCGTCGAGTGCTTCTTCATACAACTGATGAGCTCTACTTAGTTTGTATCTGAGAAGGCAAGGTCCATAACTGCCATTGGACACTTGTCGATATAAGTCATTTCCTTTTCTCCTGAGGGCTTCACTACGAGATTCTTGACTGCTGGATTTCTGGGAAGCCATTGTTATAGCTGATGACAGCAACCTGATGCAAAATCATTTGAATACCGAAATTAGATGTGAAGATAAAGGGAGTCAAAAGATGTAGAAGCCAGAAAGACAGAGAAATTAGTTGATTCCATTAAAGAGTTATTCTAATTCTTTCTAAATGATAAAACTTATATAGAGTTTGAAAGAGAGGGATCATTTAAACCTTGAGAGATTATCTTTAAGATGAAGTTGTGAATGAAGAAAATGAAGAATCTAAGGAAAAGAAAAAGAGGAAACTTTTAAAACATGGTATTGTGAAAAATCAAGAAAATGGAAAAAAAGATTTATGTTATTATAAGGATGGGGAATTAGTTAATAACGAGAAGATTTTAAAGTTATAAGTGAAGAGATCTAATTAGTTAAAGCTTTTGTCTTTGATTTTCACATAATTAAAGTGATTAAATTGATTATTTTTTTTATGAAGAAACTAAATTGAATATGGATTAATAAAGAGGATGTAGACATTCTTAAGATGATTATATGTATTCATAAAACATGTTATGTTTAAATGCATAATATAAAAGTGGTTTGACTTCAAAATTTTGTTAATAGAAAATGAAGAAGACCCCAAGAAAATAAAAAAATAAATTAGGTGGTTCAAAATTTTCTCCCAAATGAAATAGAGGAGTGTGACACATGAACATCAAATTATAGGTTTTTTTTCTAAAATAAAATAAAAACAATATTAATATAATATATTGTAGAATAGGGTAAAATCAAGGAAAAAAGCATGAATCAATAGTATCAACCACCAAATACATAAACTCAAGCCTTAAACACCCTAATCCAACAATGAAGCACAAATGAACATAGAAACATAAAATAACAAAGCAATATTACCACAATTCCTATGCCATGGTTGAATCACCTTCATTGCTCTTCTCCATTTTGCTTTATATGCTAGCTTGCCCTTAGATTTGTAGTATGCAAGAATAAGCCTAATTATAGGTTTTTTCTTCTAAAATAAAATAAAAACAATTTAGTATAATATATATTGTAGAATAGGGTAAAATCAAGGGAAAAGGCATGAATCAATAGTATCAACCACCAAATACATAAACTCAAGCCCTAAAGACCCTAATCCAACAATGAAGCACAAATGAACATAGAAACATAAAATAACAAAGCAATATTACCACAATTCCTATGCCATGGTTGAATCACCTTCATCGCTCTTCTCCATTTTGCTTTATATGCTAGCTTGCCCTCAGATTTGTAATATTCAAGAATAAGCCTAGTGATAGTGACAACAAAATATCAAAAATAGTTGTTGTGAATTCGAATGAAAGTGATAGGTCTCTTTTATAAAAGACCAAATTTGAATGAAGGGCCAAGATTAAATGATGAAGATCAATGGACAAGATTGCTTTGAGAAGTAAGGAAATAGGGTTAGGGAAAAAATAGGGTTTAGTTAAGGATGGACGGTGGAGATTAAAAGGTAGTAAAACCTTATCAAGGGTGGAAATTAGCTGAGAATAAAAAGAGAAGATTGATACAGAAAAAGAGCTTGAGGTTGTTGGAGTAAATTAATTAATTATAAAATTATTTAATTTAGGAGGGAAAGTGAATAATTAAATACTTAAAGAAATTATTTAATTGTAGAAGAAGAGGGAAAAGTTGACTTTTAATTAAAATAATTATTTAATTAAAAGTAGAGGAAAATGAAAAATTAGTAAATAATTAAATAAATGATAATTTATTTAATTATTGAGTGAAAAGATTAATTAGTGACATAATTAAATTTAATTAATCAAGGAAGAATAAAAGGGAAAATGAATTAATTAAATAATTAAAATTAATTTTAATTAATAGAAGAAATATGACTTTAGGAAATAATCAAATAATTAAAATATTCAATTATTCAAGGAAGAAGGGGAATTAATGTGGAAAACGTTTGTAGGCTTAGGACATTTTTCAGTGTCTACATATACAAGATTCATCATGAAACTTGGTCATGGTACATTAATGATAATATTTAGAATTGAATAAGAGAAGACATATATATCTTAAAAATGGAACAAGGATAATGAACTATGGTTGGATTTGTGTGGAGCTAAATCTAAGACACCACAAATAATATTCTCTTAAATCCAAGGCATTTAAATTTGACAAAATAATTGAACATTGGGTATATTCCATTTAAACACAAAGATTGTTGAGTATGTACACTTTGTCACTTGGTGAGAGAATATTTTTTTGTTGAATGAAATAAAATCCAAAAAATAAAAAGAAATGTGTTGAGTAAAGAACAAAAAGATAAGGATTGTGTTATGGAACCTCAATAAAACAAAAAATGCAACTATGATGAAAATTCAACCACGATGGATACTAATGAAGTCAAGAAAGATCTAAAATTCCTCATAGTTGAAAATGTTGCTAATGCAGATAATTCAATAAAAATTTCTAATGATCATGTAGGAAACTAGAAAAATGAGGTAGAACATCTAAAAAATGAAACTAGAGGATCTACAAAGAACTTAGGGAATGAAATACTAGATTGAAAGAGGTAAGAACAATGAAGATACTAGATAAGGATTATGTTATGAAACCTCCATTAAACAAAAAGGTAATTATGACAAAAAATCAACTATGATAGATGTTGATGAACCTCAAGAAATATCTAAAAATATTTATAGTTGAAAATGTTTCTAATAAAAATAGATCAACAAAAGCTCCTAATGATCCTATAGGAAACTAGAAAGATGAAGTAGAATATCTAAAAGTTAAAGTTAGTGGATCTAGAGAGAACTTAGGGAAGGAAATACTAAGGTGAAAGAGGTAAGAACAATAAAATTAAAGAAATAAATAAGGATTGTGTTATGATGTCTCAATTTAACAAAAAAAGAAACTTCAATGAAAATTCAACTTTGACAAATGCTAATGGACTCAAGAAAGATCTAAAAAAAATTATAGATGAAAATGTTGCTAATGAAGATAATTCAATAAAAGTTCCTAATGATCTTGTAGAAAACTAAAAAGATGAGGTGGAACATCTAAACAATGAAGTTATTGAATCTAGAAAGAACTTGGATCCTTTGTTTGATTGTGAGATGTTTGGAACACACAACCCAAAATGTCACAAATTCAATTTTATAGTGTAAAGGAATGCAAAAATCGAATAAGAAATAAAGATGATGAGGTGGAATGGATGTAAACAATGAAGTTAGGGGATAAGAAAATAACATGGATGCTCTATCTAATTGTTAGAGATAAAAAATACACAAATCACCACTTCACAAATTAAATTTTAGGGTAAATCAGTTAGGAAATAAAGATGATGAGGTGGAAAAGATTTAAATGATGAAGTTAGGGGATTAGCAAATAACATGGATTCTCTATGTAATCATTAGAGATAAAAAAATACACAAGTCAACATTTCACAAATTTAATTTTAAGGCAAATCAGTTAGAAAATAAAGATGATGAGGTGAAATAGATCTAAATGATGAAGTTAGGGGATAAACAAATAATATGAATGTTCTATCTGATTGTTAGTGATAAAAAATACACAAGTCAACACTTCATAAATTAAATTTTAAGATAAATTGATTAGGAAAGAAAGATGATGAGGCGGAATAGATCTAAATGATGAAGTTAGGGGATAAGAAAATAACATGAATGCTCTATCTAATCATTAGAAATAAAAAATACATAAGTCAATTCACAAATTTAATTTTAAGATTAACGAAGCACATATTTATTAAAAAATGAAAGAAAAAAATACAAACAAATAAAATACAATTCAATTTGACTATGGAAATAGCTATTCAAAATTTTAATAAATTAATAAAATCATAAAAGAAACCCAAAATGAAAGAATAATTATATTTTATGAAAGAAACAAATATACGATAGTAATAATAGATTGAATTGAATTACTTAAATCAGAACTAAAAATGAATATTCATAAATGATGTATTATCGTATAAGATTTACTTATTTTAGCTTTCAATCTTCATTCATTTCTTTTCAATTTTCTTTGGAAGTTTGTGTTGAATCTTGTTTTCTGTGTACGAGTTTGAGTCTCCATTTTTAAGACCTAAAGTCTCTTAGGCTTATTTGCTTCTATCCTATAACAGATCACGAACTGTAATCCTAAATATTGAAAAAAAAAAATCTGAGGACCAATTCAAAATAACAGTATAGCACAGTTGTGTATTGATCTAAAGCTTCCGCAGATTTACATAAAGAAAAAGAATCTGCATTGTCGGTGAGCTCCACTGTCAGATTTCATTAACAAGGATATCTATTGAGCAGGATTTTCTGCTATTTTAGTGAGTCCATAAAAAAGATAAAAAATAAAATTAACCAACGAATTATAATGCACGTCACAAGCGTATGCTAGCAAAATGTGAGAAAAAATTATCCCTAACAAAGAAATTGGGAGAAAAAATTTTAGGGGCAAAAGAATCCTGCGCTGTCCAATCGAAGATCACACAGTCAATGGAGCTTATCTTCAAGTTTCCGACCATAGTCTGCAAATCCTCTGCGGAAACAGGGGACGGCGAGGGGTACGGTCAAGTAATTAGTGTAGCAACTATTTAGATTTATTCCAGACTGTTTAAAATGAGTCTCCACCGCTCTCCAAACAAATTATTTGAGCCATTTCTCGCCCCTTTCGAGGAATCATATTATTCTGAAATTTTTGTTCGTAAGAAAGAAATTAAATGCAATTTGAATAAAACACAGTTCTTGTGAGTTTTCAAAATACCTGGTATGGCTCTTAGCGTTGTAGCTTCTGCTCACTGCGTTTCCTCCGCGCAATTGCAATTATCCAGGCTGCAGATCAAATTTGCACAGAGACACTAGGTTCATGTATCTAGAATATAAATAGAAGAATCTTTGTTTTGAGAAGAAAAGGAGCCTATAACTATGTCTAAATAAAAAATTGTTAAAAGATTAAAAAATCTTTAATCAAATGAATTATCAATTTACAGATGAAATTGACTGATTTTGAATAAATCTATTAAAAAATCTTTAATAAATAAATTGTCAATTTACAGATGAAATTGAATGATTTTGAATAAATCTATTATAAAATCTTTAATCAATATATTGGAGGAATCTAATAATTTCTCCACTTTTTGTTTGTCTGTTACATAGGCTGAATTCTGCTAGCATTTATTTTTGCATGTTCTGTTCTGCAGTCTGCGTGTGTTCTGTGTAACCGTTCTGGTGTTATTGCATTCTGGACACTCCTTTTAGAGTCCTCTATATAGAGGCACCTTGTAATGTTCTGTATATTCAATCAATTAATCTATGAATGCTGTAGCATTTGTTTTTTAATATTTTTTTGTGTTTGTGTATTTTCTGCGCTTCTTACACAATAAATTATCAATTTATAGATGAAATTGAATGATTTTGAATGAATCTATTAAAAAATCTTTAATTTATTATGAAATTGAATGATTTTGAATGAATCTATTAAAAATCTTTAATGTGTAAATTTAATGTGTAAATTGAATAATTTTGAATGAAAAAAAAATCTTAATCAGTATGGATTTATCTGTCATGGTGAGGGGAGCGCTGGAATATATGAGGGATGGCATCGCCTTTGGTTATAAGAACACAAATGTGAAGTTTCTCTGAAACCAAAATCCTGCTCTGATTGTGCGACGTGTGGAGGGGAAGCGCGGACCATGGTGCATACGCCCCGACTATTTCTTCGCGTTTTCCAACCCGCCGGTGAGTACTGACAACTGACCAGTCAAGTCAAGGTTACCAATTTGTTTCAAATACTGACATTGTGACTGATTTGTTTTATATTACATTTTGGAGTTTGTGGTTAGAAAGAGGGGCCACGACCATGACCATGGCGCCCCTGGTGTGGAGTATACGCTGGGGAAATTTCAGCTTTGACGTTGCGCTCCGCCTGGATAACTTCGTGAGTTTTTTAGCTTTTCCACGGACGGACCCTGCATAGTAGCAGGTCAAGCAATGGTTCACTCGACTTTTTTTTGGTTTGGTTTTGTTTTAAATTATGGAAGTCAGGGGTTAAATTTGACGGTCGACCCTGTCTGTCAAGCAATTTTTTTGTGACGGTCATTTATTTGAAGTTGTCTTTCAAATATTAAAGGTCATCTATTTTAAGAAAAATATATGTAGATTGAAAAAACATATATAGGAATAATTACATAGAAATTTTGACAGTTTAACTAAAATTTTGTCTTTCAAGTGATACGGTCTCCCTAAAATTTTAATTGTATTTTACAGCCAAAATGACTAAATATGGCCATACGGCCATCAAATTTAAGCCTTGATGGAAGTAGTAGGTATGCGTTAAAACTATGCAGTTTAATATCATACATTTAAATTATGAGGACGAGGCTTAATTTATCAGTGGTGGCTTTAAATAGAAATTAAAAAAGGTTAGAGTAAGGCTGAAAAAATTATATTTTTATTTTTTATTAAATTTTAGTTGGTTTTTTTTTTAATAATTAGTGTAAGTGACATGTTTCTATAAAAGCTAGTAAAATAATATCAACTTACTTCATATAACTTAAGGGTCTGAATTAATTTATAACATTCCTTTAGGTAGATTTGATCTTTTAGTTTTCAAATTCAGATTTGATTACGGATTCTAGTTGATGCCTTTTTATTAAATATTACTTGTTAACTTAAATGTAAATCATACAAATTATATGTTAGGATGTTTTATAAAAGGATAGTCCTTAAATTATTTTGGAACAATAAAAAAAAGATTGATCATTCATCATCTAGGAACCTAGCACCAAAGACCATGATCACATTATGACACATTCATATTTTACATCCTAGCACATAATAAGCAGGTATGGCTCTTAGCATTGTAACTTCTACTCATTGTGTTTCTTTTGCACAATTACAATTATCCAGACTAAGATTGTGTTTGCACAGAGACACTAGGTTCATGTATCTAGGATATAATATTTGTTAGAAGAATCTTTGCTTTGAGAAGAAAAAAGAGTCTATAATTATACCTATAAATAAATAAATATACATCGAATTTTTGGAAACAAAGTAGTTGAATTTAAAAATAAAAATTTGTTGAAAGTAATTAAAAATATATTTAGTCAATATGGGTATTTGGTGTATTGGTGAAGTTGAATCGTTTTGAATGAGTCCACTAGGGACCAAATCTTGGTGAATGTAAGACCTTGTCACTATAAAGGATGAGGTCGGGTGAGTTCGACAAAATGGATACCCCTTATTTGTTGACTCTTAGTCAAATAGGTTTCAACCTAAGGCTCATGATCTTATATTGAGTAACTAAACAATTATGTAGGTTTAATATAAAACCCTCTCCCCTCCCCCCTATAAAAAAGAAAATCTTTTAATTTTTTGGGAACATATGACTCGGTGTAGTTTACAAATTTATAATCTAAAACATTAAATTGTTCTTTGGAATGGTCTAAATGCATTCATTATGGTTTAAGTTATTAGGTGAAAACCTTTATTAATGTTTACCCTCTATTCATCATAGTGGTCCTTGACCCAAAAAAAAGGATTCAATGAGCTTGTAAATTGATATAAATGTAAAGAATAATTTTTTTTAAAAAAAGATTTTTTAAGATGTAATGCAAATTAAATTACATACAATCAAACTTAGGTGATTCAAGCATCTTGATTGGAGTTATCAATGTCTATTTGATATTATATTTTTTGATCAAAAAGGGGAAAATAGTTTTTCAATGGACCCTAAAACCATTTTATAACTAGCAACACATCAACAAAACAACAATGAAACTGCAACAAAGTTACACAAAAAATTAGAGAAAAATAAAAGAACATAGCCCTATAGCTTGTTCAACATATTTTCAGCTCCCAACTCTTGATAAAAGCTTTCATGTAGGTCAATTTTTTTTTAATTTTCTCTTTTCTTCTTCATAGTTCTTTTTGCTACTTTGGTTTTTGGAGTTTAGGCTAGTCTTAGTACCTTTACTAACCAAATAGGAGTCTCAAAATCTTCAATAGATCTTTTCAACTTGTTGGTGAGGATCTTAATCCCCATTGCACTATTCTTAACGGTACATTGCTAACATCAATTACCCTATCCAAATTTTCCTTGGTGGTCTTTATGGCATGTTCCAATATTGTGATTGTCGTATTCTCCCTTAAACTCTTCACCCATGCTATCATTTCTTTCCTTTTGCTCACTATATTCCTTAACCAATCTATTAACTTGGGGGATGACTTCCCAATTTTGGAAGATTTTGACATCCTCTTCAATCTAAATTTGAGTTTCTCCTCTTTTTTATTTTTTCCTTAAGTCTTTGTTTTCAATGGACTAAATCAGTTAATGTGACTTGAGGTCCAATGTTTTTTTGAAAATTTTGAAGAAATTCATTACAAAGTTGTTTGAATGACGTGAGTGAGTTATTAGGCAATGAACAAAACCATTCCAAGTCCATGTCTTTCAATGATCTAGGAAAGAGTTTAGCTCTATGAGAACATCTTTAGAAAGGAAATCACTACATAAGGAATAAAGGTTGATACATAATTATTGGGATCTCCTTTGCCAACATACTTCTCAAAGTGAGATATCTCAATATTTTGTAGAATGGGTGTTTTTAAGATATCAAATAATAACAAACTACGTGTGAGATATGTTGGAGGATTAGTATTGGATTGAGCTTGGTTCATGTTTGAAATTTGTTTTTGTAAGGATGACATGTTTTGTAAGAGTTAATTTATTACAAGATCATTTGGTGACATGTTCTAAGAATTTGTGGAATGTGTAAGGCTATTGTTAATGGTTGGAGCGTTATTGTTTTGTAAGTTAATGATAAGTGAGGTGAATGGAGGTATGGTGGATGAAGGGACAAATCTATAAGGATTTTTGCAAGAAAACCCTAAACTAGAGTTAAGACCATTACTATATTGTGTGGTGGATGCTACGATTGGAGGGATGAAAGTAGGAATAAAAGGCATGGTCATTAGAGAGGAAACTTGTCTTCCCATTTGGTTTTAAGCATTAGTGAAAATTTGAGAGTAACTATTTGCTATGTGAGTTAGGCTACATAGGAATTTTATCCCTTGTGAATCATTGATTATATTTCTAAGGTTATCCACTAAGGGAACCATTTCTCTAGCTAAGAATTCAATGCTTAAGTATAGTTGAAGGTATTCTAGGTCTTTTTCCAATTATTTAATCTTATCTTCAAGGATGTGGACAACATCTTCCAAGTCCACATGAATTTTTGGTGAAAAAGAAGACAAGAAAAGTAGTAGGAAGAGAATCAAAGTTAGATTGCATAGATGTAACTCCTTAATTGAAAGAATTATGAAACTTAGACTCCACATTGGACTTAATTGCAACTCAAGAATCCATAATTCTATAAATGCATCTCACATGGGTATTGGATATGGGACATTGGGTTATGAAGCTCAAAAATTAGTTACAAGATTTAAGAAACTTGAGTGCTCATATAATGAAGAGAAAAACAAATGAAGGTGCTAGAAATGAAATGATTTTTAGAAACAGTAAATAGGTCTGCATAGAGATCACATAGACAAAACTGTGATTAAAATTTAGACAAAAAATTGTTGGACAAGAGAATGGGCACCATAGACTAGAGATGTAAATTTTAACAATTTAAAGATCTAGAAATCAATTTATAGTATTTGAGGATTTGAAGTTGTATAGGTTCAGGTTTGAAAGCAGACAGATCTCTTGAAATGTATGAAAACCTAATTTTTCTATATGCATGCATGAATTTCAATGCAATAACATGAATGTAATCAGTTCCAATTTTTTCGTAAATGACAATTTCTAGAATGTATAATGCTATAGATACCTAAATTTATCTAAAATGCTAAAATATAACACTTTTGAGCTTTTTGAAATGAAAAATAATATGCAAATCTTTACTTCTTTTAGTGTTTTTAACAAAATGTGTGTGTACTTTGATGAAATGAAAACAACCTAAGATTGCACTCAAAATTCAAAATGAAATGTATGTAATTCAAAAGTTTTAAAAATGTAAAAAGTGTTGGCTTCACCAAAATATTTGGTAGGGAAAAGGGATCTAGGGTCTAAATCACACTTTTATCCTACTAGACAATAAGGGACGCAAAAATGATCATGAAAGATCACTTGGCTACTATCCTCAAAGGAAGGGTCAAAATGGTTAATCATATTTTTGGTCCCCTTTTGGAAAATATTTTTTTGTTTGATGTAATGTGTGTGATCTTGTGAATGTGAACTAGGTTAACTATGTGTCTATAAAAAACTAATGGAAATATAGAAAACAAAAAACGAAGATACTAAAATTGATGAAAGAAAAGAAAAAGGCATAGATAGAGGAATTCAACATTCAAAATTGAGCTGAAACTATTTGGTTAGGGGTGTGGGTGCCCTAGACTAGAAATGGTGCTTTCTAGAATCTCAAAACAGGTATCAATAGGTTGTAGTCTTTAGGTGTTTCCCTGTCGGACTCAACTTTAGAACTTTGTTTATTGATGAATAATTGATTTTTCTCTAATTTGAAGAATGGATATGCTTGAATGCTTGATCTTGATGTCGAGTCTTCAATCTTATCTCAAATCCACTTTATCTACCACTTATAAGAAAGAGAGGAGAGGAAGGGTTGTGTCATATAGGGGCTTGCCTAATTCAAACCATGTTTTGGTGTTTTCACCTCCAAAATAACTATGATGATGTTGGATAAAGAGTTCTTACCCTCATCGAGTAGAGGCAAATGGATAAAACAAATGATAAATCACAAATATTGTAACTTACCACTGAAATTTTCTTTCCTTGATGGAATGAAATCATGTCACTCATCTCATGCAAGGAGAATTGGATGCTTGATTGAAATTCCTACAAGTGTTAGTACTCACAAAACAAATGAACATAAAACATGAAACAACCTTATATGATGCATTGCTAACACAAATCTTGATTGATGAAAATATTGTAAAATAATGCTTATTCTACTCTTGAATTGCCTTGACTACTTTTTCATATACTCAATTGATATTCAAATTAATTTCTAGATAAATTAGATGTTCAAATGGTGAAAAAGACATATTTATATGCATTCCTTCATAATTTTCGTAATAATTATTTTGAAAAATAGATAAATGAATATAAATAATTTACAAACATAGAAATGTCGACAATAAAATATTAAGAATTGGGCCAAAATATGGTGGTCAAGGGTGGGGGCACCCTAGACTAGACCTATTTTGGAATTTAAGTTGTTAAATAAATAATTAATTTTAATTTATAATTTATTTTGATTTTTTGAAAGAGATAATAAACTAGGAAAATAATAAGCATAATTAGGTCCAAACACTTAAGGGGGAGCCAAACATACAGTAAAATTGTCAGTGTCTAAAATTTACAATGTTGCAATATTATTCCAACCTTTATAATATATTCCCCATCCCACTCAATCATTTATTCCATCACTCCATCATGTATATTAACCTTCATTAATCCCTCCCATCTTTTCTAATATTCTATATGAGAGTACACCCATTTTATTTCAACCTATTAGGGGGCATCATCATTTCATCATTTGATTCAATCCAAAGAATCAAATTGATATTTTAAATCCAAAATCTATGCAAGTATCCAAACATCCTTTGAATCTAATCATCCAATCAATCAATCAATCTTATTGATCCAATCAATCCAACCAATTAAACCTTAACCTTTGATCCTTGGGGCATTATCTCTCTATCAATATCAATGCACCCTGTGTCCACATGTACTTCTTTGAAATTAAATTGCTTCTTCTAGTCACAACATCATTTCAAAGAGGGAAAAATGTAGACACTATAATCAAGTATACGCTAATTTTAATAATATCATCTCATATTAACATTTAATGCACTTACCACCTCCTAATAAATTAAAATAATTAATATTATCTTAAGTTTATTACTTTATCATAATTAAATTCATTAAATAATATTTATTTTTTATTTAATTAATTTGAATTTAAATTTAAATTATCCATAAATAAATTAATTTAAATCCTAAATCTCACCTCATGAGTTAACCATCTAATCAAAATAGTGAACAAAATAATCAATTTACTTAACACACTAATCAAATCCATTAACAAGTCGATCAATTTGGCTAACTCAAGATCACACCCTAATTAAAAAACTAAGTAATTATCAACTCACTAATCAAATGAGTTGACTACTATAGAAGAGGGGGACCGAATGCTCAGGACCCTAGGTCATGGGAGGGTCTAGAACAATTAGGTGCCTTGATCTACCTCATGGTAAGGATTGTTTAAGGTAAGTTTGATGTTTCAGGAGGGTGAAAAGGAAGGAAAACCGGTCTGTCATTGTCCTTTTGTAAACTTGAGAGTTTAGGAAACTAGGTGAGCAAATTCCTGAGTCTAGATTGTAACCTAGGAAACTCTCAACCAAAGGACTCTAGCATAGAAGATGGAAAACAATGTGGCACACTAGCACCCTGGTTGGGCGTTGGCATCTATACAGACAGATAGTATGAAGTACAGTTAAGACCAACAGGGAATGCACTAACTACCTGATAAATACGAGCTTAAGCAATGACAAAAAACATAAAAGAGCTAAACTACTGAAATGATAGGAAGAATACTTTAACTTAAGAAGGGTGGAAGTTGACAAGAGCAAAGGTGGTAGAAAATTGAACTCATAGTTGGTCTAGTACCTACACATAGTAGAATGGGGAAAAAAGTTGGGGCTATTTCGGGGCTTGCCGCAGTCAAACCCCTATTTCAGTGTTCCCACCTCCACAGAAAACTGAGATAGCCACAAAAGAGAAAGATGTGATAAAGAACGTATTGAAATGGAAGAATACCAAGCAATGCTAACAAAAATACGCTACGTAAACCAAATAATGATGCTAGTAAAATGGATATCACCTCCCAAACAAGATGCCCTCAAGCACGTGAAGGGAGATGTGAGCTTGCAAGCTTGTGAGTGCCACCGTTTCCCCAATAACGAGAATGAAAACCAGCAGAGTGTAGACTTGGAACTTCCAAAAAATGGATCTAAAGTGTTGTGAACTGCTCAAGAAGTATGTAGAAATGTGAAGTGAGATTGAAGAAGATCAAATGAACGAAGAAGAACATGTTTTTAGGATGAATAGAAGCCCAAAAGAGTCATTTGAGGTTAGTCAAGGGCACAAGGGTGTTACGCTTCATCGCCAATGGAGAAGTGTAATTCCTTTGCAGATTCAAGAGGCGGGAATCCCGTCAGGATGGAAACGCACAGCACAGACGTCCACACATCACGCTAGCATCCCTAACAAAAATTCCCCCACCGACACTATATACAGCTACCATGTGGGTGGAAAGCGAATGGATGAGGTGGAATAGCATTGTCAGGTTTAATTTTCTAAGGTAAGGGGTGTAAATTCACTCCATTAAATTTTTCCCCTACTTTAGTGAGCATATGTGCTACCAAATGCGAGGTAAAGTAGATCAAAAGAGTTCAAAGAAAGTATACCTAAACTGTTGAGGAAGTAGACCGCAATCTAACCCACCTGAAAGTGCAAGAAGAGGAGATGAATCCAAATGTCCTCGGGCCTGAGGAGAGTTGAACAAAATGTGCCACAGATCTGCAAACCTACAAAAGAGTGAACAAAGAGGCTTTGCAGGTGCCTATAGAGTTTAACAAAGTGATCTTGCATGATGTAAGTGCTTCATAGGTCCTCAGGCTTGCAAAGGAGGCATCCCCAGGTGCTCAGTCCTAAATGAAACCAAATGTGAGAGGCTCTATAGAGTCTGATGGGGCCTTACAAGTACTCGGTCTTGCAAGGTCAATTGAAAATCAGCTTCACAGGTGCACCTGCAAAGAAACATGTGAATCCATAGATAAAACATGTTAGATATCAAAAAGCCAGGAAGGAAAGAAAATAAACAGTCACGTAGACAATCAACAATCGAACCAGAATATTTCAAAGGGTCCCTTGGGAACCCTTCAAAAGAAAAATAGGTCCACTCAAGGGACTCTGTTTGAAAGCAATAATATTTCCAAACAAAAATAACATTTTTTGTCAATGATTCTAGCATCAAGGAATCCTTCTGAAAGATTCATTTCATCAAGGAATTTGAAAGAAAGAATGCTCCCTCGCAAGGGCAAGTCCAGATTCTATCTTACAAATTTGTGATGAAGAAAGATTTGTCTAGGGATCCATGTTTAAGAATGCAATATTTGAAAAAATTAGAGATTTGCAAGAAGGGATTCATTGGCAACTCAATGCACCTTTTGAAAATTGAAGCAGTATGATAGCCCCCCCTAAAGATGGCGTGTGCTAAACTTAGAGGCATGTGACATCCTAAGGAGAGAAAATCAAGAATGAAAGTGATGTTGTGGCCATGGAACATGACGATATGTAACTGTGGTAATTTTGTTGCACACGTGAAAGACACCACATAATCACCACAACAACAAAAAAAGAAGAGAGAAAGATAAAAGGAAAGGAAAAACCATGATATAACAAATAAGAGACAGGGGGATATGATATTTAGGGGTTAGAGCTTCTCATAAATATAGATAGAAAGATATAATAATATGTAAATGAACTATCATCAACCCCCTACTATATTAGACCATGTGAAGAAGGGCACGTGAAAACAAAGTAAAAATAAAAAATTGGGTCAACATGGGAGGGAGAACTAAATGCCCCCAACACTTTGCATTGTCCCTAATTGTCAAAAATCAAAGCACAACAAATAGAAGAATTTTTACAACACAAAAAAAACACTCATGTATCCAAGCACCTACGAGGGTGACAAGGGTCCTCTAGGAACAAAACACACACAATCTAATCTACAGATAAAGAAGAGGCACCCCCTAGTCATCATCAACCAAGAGGTCATCCTTCTCCCAATCTAGATCATTGTAAGCAGAGGGCGGATGAGCCTGTGAGGATAGGATAAAAAGGGGGGTACCCTTTGACTCTCCTACGATAAGAGCCAAGGAAGAAGTCCCCTCAAGGTCTTCTTCACTTAGTTCTTGTGAGGTGAACATCAACGATCTTGTGAAAATCGCCTACAGAGCCAGGACATCGTCTACAGAGTTGAACATGCACTTTACAAGAGTGCCATGTGTCAACTCAATAGATGATGGAGGAGGTTCCCGAGATCCACTACCAGCCTCACCGAAGGACTCGGGGGTAGTGACAAACTTTGGGGACGTTGAGGCTGCCTCTGTCACTAGGATGACACAAGCCAACACAGAACCAACCTTCGAAGAAGGCAAACCCTTCTTCCAACCCCCATTAGAGGTAGGGTAATCCTCCAACTTTCACTTCTTTAGAGGATGCGAGATCCCCACAAATGAAGTAGAGGGCAAGGAGGAAGAGGAGAAAACCACAACAGACACCACTAAATTTTTTGGCATGTCCACATGTTTTGAAAAATGTGGGATGTCTAGAAGGGACATCAGAAGAGGAGGCTCAACCAAAGGAGCAATGAATACCTGCACCCTTTTAGGGTGAGGATCATTCACAGTCGCAGGGGGAGCCAAAAGAAAGATTGAGGTAGAGGGAGCTAGAGTAGAAAGGGTGCAAGAGGAGGACACAAAAAATGTGAAAGCGGGACCTATTGGATCCCCTTCTTCTACAAGGTGGCCTACTCAGCAGCCAAATCCTTCCTCTGACACTTGCACTCACGTATAAGGCAATTTCTATGAATTTCAGAGATAGAGGTTGTAGCCTAAGAAGGAGCAGAAGGCTCATGTTTAGCCATCAGAGTATCCATCACAACCATTTCCAATGGAGGGAGTGACACTTGGATAGGAATACGGGGAAGGGATGGAGGAGCATATTCAACAACAGATGGGGGATTAGACTCGAGTTCCTTGGCAATGGGCCTCTTCCTATTCACTACCTTAGAGGTAGGAGTAGTAGGAGGTCGTGTAGGCTGTAACGTCGAGGAAACTCCATGGGGACCCTTCCCCTTACCATACAAGATGGGCCGAGGCACCGTGGGTAAGATAGGAAGGTCAAATACTTGACGATTGGCCTATTCCAAGCGGGCACCATCAGACTCCCCAAGATACGCATAGGGGCGAAAGTCAAAGGTGCCACAACAAGGCGAGAGGCTAAGGTAGGTGGAACTATAGAGGAAGAAGAAGAAGCTTGAGCGAACTTCTCCTCCTCCCTTTTTCAAGCGATAGAGGCAGCCTTATGTTACACTATCATGGAAGCTTTAACTAAAATGGCATAGGGAAAAGGAGGGTAAGTCACTTTCAGCGTTATTCCCTCGTTCTTGTATTTCACATAAGTTCAATACAACAGGTTCGTCCTAGGAGGAAGCGTACCAACAAGGGTAGGCCAGAAGTGATCAAGTGAGTCTAGCCTCACGCGTCACCATTGGTTTGTAATTGGTGTCATGTAATACATGCACAAAACCATCATGGAATAAATTCAAATACTTATGGATCATCGAGGGAACTGCATTCATGGAAACTATCTAGGGAATGCCTAGTTTCATTCTGAACAATTCAAACCCCAGGATAATATCAAAGAGTGCATTCAAAGTCCTAGGCCCGACCAAGACTGACAAGGTGATAAAGTCGATGGAAGGGATGGAAAGCCCATCATGTGTATGTATAGTGCTTTTTGACTCATCATATCCCTCCTTATGTAAAAATTTTATCAACATGATCTCCTCAGTGATAACATTGACATGTCATGTAGGGTCAATGAGAATTCCAGTTATGGTATTCCCATTGATACGTGGGGGAATGTACAAATGGGATGGTTCTCTATTAGCATTCATCGGAAAATCCTATGAGGTAAATGTTATATCAGGAGACCCACTCCCAGGATGCACATATGGGATGGGTAGATGCATAAAGGAAGCCATATTTATGTACACTAGAAATAACTTTTGCAGAAGCCCCCAAGGGTTTCACAATTAGACAATGACCTACTCAAGGTTTCATTTCGCAATGCTTAGGGATCCTTCTAGCTATGCCAATAGGGGTCATAGGTTGGGTTGCAAGGCTAGGCGCCTTGCAATGTGTACACCCACAACACTCCTAGAACACGAGGGAAGAGTCTTTCAACACTGCCAAATGGAACCATAATAGTTCGTGCCAGGTTCACCAAAATGTAGAGGAGGGGGATTGACTGCTTAGGACCCCAGGTCACGGGAGGGTCTAGAACAATCAACTTCCCTGATCTACCTCACGCTAAAGATTGTTTAAGGTAAGTTTTATGTTTCAAGAGGGTGAAAAGGAAGGACAACTAGTTTTTCATTGTCCTTTTGTCAACCTAAGAGTTTAGGAAACCAGGTGAGAAAATTCTTGAGTCTAGATTGTAACCTAGGAAACTCTCGGCCAAAGGAATCCAACGTAGAAGATAGATGAAAATGTAGTGTGGTGGCATCCATGCGGATAGAGAGTACAAAGTACAACTAATACCAACAAGGAATGTGCTAACTACCTGATAAATACGAGTTTAAGCAATGAAATAAAACATAAAATATATAAACTACTAAAATGACAGGAACAATACTTTAACTTAAGAAGGAAGAAGTTGATAAGAGCAAAGGTGCTAGAAAATCAAACTCATGGTTGGTCTAACCTCCCACAAGCTCCACACGATCAAAAGTACCTACACACAACAAAATGGGGAAAAATGTTAGGGTTGTTTTAGGGACTACCATAGTCAAACCCTTATTTTGGTGTTCCCACCTCAATGGTTAGCCAAGATAGCGACAAAAGAGAAAGGTATGATAAAGAACGCATTGAAATGGAAGAATACCAAGCAATGCTAACAACAATATGCTATATAAACCAAATAACGATGCGAAGTAAAATGGATATCACCTCCCAAACAAGATGCCCTCAAGCATGTGAAGGGAGATGTGAGCTCGCAAGCTTGTGAGTGCCATAGTTGCCACATCAATGAGAGTGAAAACTAGCAGAGTGTAGACTTGGAGCTTCCAAAAAATGGAGAAAGTGTTGCGAAATTCTCAAGGTGTATGTAGAAACGTGAAGTGAGATTGAAGAAGATTGAATGAATGAAGAACATGTTTTTAGGATGAATAGAATCCCAAAAGAGTCGTTCAAGGTTAGTCAAAGGTGCAAGGGCATTAGGTTGCATCGCCAATGGAGAAGTGTAATGCCTCTATAGATTCCAGAGGTGGGAATCATGTCAAGACAACAACGTGTTGCAATAGCATCCTCGATAAAAATTCCCCCACTGACACTACAGACAGCTACGAAGTGGGTGGAAAGCAAATGGATGAGGTGGAATAGCATCATCGGGTTTAATTTTTCTAAGGTAAGGGGTGTAAATGGGGAATTTTCTATTGGAAATAGGTTGCCATTTAATTGCAAATCCTAAACATTAATTATTTCATGTATCTCCTAGATTCTTGGAATGTGTTCAACAACACTAAGATTAGGATGAGATTAATATTTGATGAAATAATCATGATTATTGACATTTGTAATTAATTCTAAATGTAAGAAGCATGTGAGGGCGTCCATAGTGAGTTCCTAAATAATAGGGGCACATGGGACACCTACATGGTAAGGTGAAAATCACCTTGTGTTCAGTTAACTATACAGAGTAACAGTTAACACTTCTAAATGCATGAAAAGATCCTAGGAGTTAGGATTTGATGTTTGCATGCTTGAAGTTCAGTTAAGTTAAGTTTAGATCAATTCAGTTCAGTTCAATTTAGAATTAGTTTAGTTTAGTTTAGTTCAGTTATGGTTCAGTTGTCTTCAGTTAGTTTTAGTTGTATGTTAGTTAACTTTAGTTAACTTGGAATGCATGGCTAATAACATTTAGTTGTATGATAGATAACAGGGACTACCTCCAGTTAACAGGGGATGACCATTCTTTGGGAATGGTGTTGAGTAAATGTTTCAGTTATCTAGAAATCACTTGGAGCCAACTTGGGCACCCAAGATGCTTTCTTGGAATTAACTCCAATGCATGATAAGATATTTCTGAAGGCTCTGTTAAGTGGGACCCTCTTTTGGGTGCCATCTTTGAGGAAGAGCTTTGTAATTATCACCGAAGTGAAGGATGAGTTGTAGCTTTAGTTTGGGACGCCCAAATGGGTAAAGCACATGTTCTAAGCTTTGGTCTTCATGGTAGAACTCAACTTGAAGCAATATGGCGTACCTTTTCAAGGGCTTGAGCTTGTGCTTTGTAATTATCACCATTTGGAGATTACAAGGTTGCATATTGTCTCTATATCTCATTCAAGTTGAAGAGAGTTTTCATAATTGTTATTGCAGGTGTGAAGAAGATTGGTAAAGAAAGAAGAAGCATTATCAAGCAAGAATTGGAGCTATTGTAATTCAGAGATTGAATAATAGAATAATTCTTGGTGGAGTTTTTTCCCGAAAGGGTTTCTCCATGGTACATCTTGTGTGATCTTTCTAATATCCTGTCTAGTTCTTCTATCAAATTCTCTCTTCATTCTACAACAGTAAAATGAATTAATCAAGATAATCACCCACAAAGAATATATGTAACAAAGAAAGAGCTTACTTAGATCAGCAATATTAAAGTTTTACAGAGTATTAAGCTAAGAAAACACCTCATTTTTCAACATTTGCAAGGGGTGAAAATTCACTCCATTACAACTACCTAGTCATCTCCACCCATTTTGTAAATTGATTTCCACCTCTCTCCATCACACTCACTAATCATGGATCCAACTCATGATTTGAGAATAAATATCCATTATTCAATTCCCTTTCAAAATTTCTATATGTTGGAGCTTACTCCTCCATTTTGACCATCTCGAATAGAGAAATAGATACTGCAAAATTGAGCAACAAACATCACAAATCATTTGAGTACATCCACTCCATCAATAATGACAATTTGCACAAGTTTTTTTTTCATGATTGGTTTATTTTGTTTTGATTCAAATTTTCATTGAGCTCAATCGAAAGGTGAGATTTGTGATTTCACTTGGAGACTAAATTCTATTGTTTTATTCTCCTTTTCATTTTCTATTTAATTTCACCTCTCACACAAAATAAGTATTATTCTCTTTCAAGCAAAAATAGACTAGATTTGATTTCATTTATAGTAAATTTGTAGGATAGGGTAGAGTTAGTTGAGAAGAAACTACCACCGTGAGACCGTATAACTCTATTGCATATCACTTTTGGACACCAACCAAAATTGGTAAAAATTAAATGATGAGTAATTGTGAAACTATAATATTCTCACAACCTAAGGGTTAGCCCTTAGTTTCTCCAACCAAAGAGGGCTATGGTTCAACGATGGTTCTTAGTCTCCACAACCCCCTAGTCACCCCAAAAATGTTGGGGTTGATTATTAAAGGCTCTAAAATAAGTATTTTTTTCAACACCCACATAGGTGTTTTTTCTAAACACCCATAAATTTTTCCCATGTATTTTTTTCTAGAGTTTTTAAAGGTTTTGAAAGCTCTTTCCAATCCCTTCATAGTGGTCTTAAATTTGTTGGGGGGTTTTGTTGTTTATGTTTGTTATTTTAATTTGAAGCTCCCATTTGATTTTTTTTGTTAGACTTAACTTTTTCTAAAGTTATCAAAATAAATAAATTTAATAAAATAATTTATCAAAAAAGCATAAGGAATTCACTTGTACTATCAAAAATTCATTTAAGAACACCTCCTTTAAAAATAAAAATAAAATCACTATGTATTATAAATGGTTTATTTGGGCCTTTTTTTGTAATTTTTTTTACAAGTGCCTTATATTTTATCGAGGGGAATCTACTTGCATATTAATCAAATTTGGGGGTTGCAAGGCATGATTTTATGTCTCTTTTTGTTTTTTTATCTCTTTATCATGGAAAAATTGGGTATATTAAATCTCTCTATGTAACTATCATACTTGGAAAATCAAAGTACAACTACTTTAATCGAAGGGATTTTTGGAAAAAGTTAAGTAATAATCCTCTACAATTCAATCGATAATATGAAAAAATTGCATTTAAAAAAACTAGATGAAGCTATGGTTTTAATTAGTTTACACGTGTTTTGACAAATTTTTGTTTCATATTATTGATTTCCAACTCATAAACAAATATGGGATATCAATGAACTCTTTGGCGCCATCAATGGATTGTATGCCTTGCAATTAGAAGTTGAATTAATATCTTTATATTTGAATGCATATCCCTTGTCTTGTAAATTTCAAGTCCATGCTATCTCAATTAAAAGTTCATGGGAAAAATAAATCTAATAAGGAATTCATATTCTTGGTTTTGTCAAAGTTGAAAATCCCATTTTAGGTTTTTTCTTTTAATTTTAATTCTACAATGGATGCAATTGGAACTAATTTCAAAATGCCATATTTTGAGCTATTTCATTATCATCAAACTATGAAACAATCACAACTAATTCAAATGATGCAATTCATAATTATAAAAGTTAGGCATTAATGGCTCAATCATCCAAGGGTAAAAAAGGTGAAAAGAATAAAGCATCTAAGATAGATTCAACTTTAGGTCATGGGAATCACTCCAAACCAAAGTATAAATTAGATAAAAACTCCACATCATCTTCCAAGGCAAGCGAGTTCCCTCTATGTTAAAGAATAAATCAAAGGATCCTTACAATTTTTGTAGCAAAATAGGGCATGCCAAGTATTATTTTCTATGTGAAAAGAGGCATTACAAGAAGTCATGCAAAGGAACATAATTTATATCTCCACTCCTTATTTTGGTAAAGGTCAAGGACTATTAGAAAGAGGTTTCAATTCATTGATAGATAACTAGATAGTTGATTTAGAGGCTTCTCGTCATATGACCAATTCACATGATCTCCTTGAGTCTCTTTTTGGTAAAACTAGTTCTCATACTACACTAGGTAACGGGATACATAGAGTCCAGTTTTAGGATCATGTACTATGCGGTTGGGAGATGGTTGCATTATGGGTGTGTTCTTTGTTCTTGATATTTTTACCAAGCTTTTTTGTGTAAAAAATTCATCATTTTGGGGATGGAAAAATAATTTAATTTTCTTCCCATACTGTGGTTATTCAAGAGCTACAATCTATCCTAAGAAAATTGTTTCTTTAGGCAGAGTTGATCATGGGTTTTATTTATATAAGTTTGATGAATTTGAGTCTTCCTCAAGATCATCATACATAGTCCATGTTGTTTTATTGAGTAGAATTTGACATGAATGGTTTGGTTACTTGAACTATAGGTTTCTTTAGCAATTGAGCATATAGAACATGGTAGTTGGTCTTCCAAAGGTTTCTTGTACTAAGGGAGTTTGTCAAGGTTTCTTCTTGATACACATCATATTGAACCATTTCCTAAGGGTCAGGCCACTTGTACTAATATATTACATTATTTGATCTGTAGTGATTTAATATCCTTTAGATTCCATCTTTTTTAGGAGTTAAATATGTGCTCAATTTTATTAATAATTTCTCATGACACACATGAGTGTACTTTCTTAAGTACAAAAGTGAGGTATTAACCAATTTCAATTCCTTAAAACCATTTGTTGAAAAATAATATACTCTTTCTATTACAAGAATCTACACGAATAATGGGGGAAATATGTGATACATGAATTTATAGATTTTTGCATGAATTGTGGTATTTAACATCAACTTACAATTCCCTACACCACTCAACAATATAGAGTGGTTGAAATAAAGAATATGGCATTGTGAGAGATAGAAAATTGTACGATTCAATCTAAGTGTCATAAGGGAAATATGAGTGATTAAATGAAAACATAATTGAAGCAATTAGAGTCTAAAAACTCTAATAACTTACAAGATTAAGATCATACAAACCCATACTCAATGAAATTAGTTTTCTAAAGCTTAAAATATTTAATCTAAAGAAATGAAATACAAATTCAAAGCAATCAAACCAAATAGACAATGCAAACCTTCAATCCCATTGTGCATTGATGCAAATTTATGATGTGGATTGCTCAAATTATGTATAATCCATGATTGCAAAAGCTTGATGGAGGTGATTTAAAAAATAGGTGTTATCAGATGCTCAATATTGGCTCAAGAATTCAAGAGAACTCTTATTCTTGTGAAGATTGTGTTGAATGCATAAGACAACTAAGAGGGGGGTGAATCAGTTGTACATTAAAACTTCAAAACCCTCATAAACATTCAGATCCACAACAACTTAATTAACCCTTAATATATTAGAATGATTTAGCATGAAATCAAATAATAGAAACTGAAACACATCAACACCATGCATAATGGAACACCAAACTTATGTGGAAAACCCAAGATGGGAAAAACCACGGTGAGGATTAGCTCACAATATAAAGTAATTGCAACACCGGTTACAAAAGGCTCACTGTCGGAGGGCTCACTGCCCAGAAGAAAGAAGGACTCATTGCTAGATTATAGAAAGAAGAAAATAAGAATGTTATAGTGAGAAATCTATCTCAATGCAATAGAAAAGTCCACCACAACCTTTCTGAAGATTGTAGACACCTTTTGCTCACTGCTTTTAGTAGTCTAAATTATTGAATCTCACACTAATCTTCAAAAATTCACATTTCACAACTTTTCAATTCGCATCACTCACCTTACACATAATCCTTCATCAACACAAAACTTATTTATACTTTCTTCAACCTTGAAAACATTCTCTAAGGTCGGCTATGCACCTCAACCATGCAAATTCAAATTAGCTCGGCAACAAAATATTCCTGTAGTGGAAAGGAATGAAGGTGGACCACACCACATCTTAACTCAGACCCAAATCATACATATACACCATGCCATGCTTCCATAATCACTAAAGAAAATCCACAATTAGTGTAAACACCCAAGGTCAGCTGAATCTGTGTAAACACCATTAACATTTAAGTACATGCTTCCTAAGATCTAAATATGACTCATGGACCATACCCAACACTTGAACACAATCTGGAATATTCCACAAGCACCCTGAAATCCAACAAATTCCTTTGCAACAACTTTCACTTGAAGAACAAACTCATCCTATACACCTAGATAAACTTACATCCACTGTAACTTAAGAAACCAACTTGTGGACCATAGAACCATGAACAAATTCATCTGAAGGTAGATATAAATCTTATTAGCACACTTCTAGAACCACAAGACTAGAAACCAAACTATAGAAGAATGTAGAGCAAAACCATTTCTCCTAGACAACATTGCAACACGATTCACACACTGGTGAACACAACTCACAACGATCCAAACCAATAAATTTTGGATATAACATCCATGAACACCTTTGATCAACATATTTAAACAACACAAGTAGATCTTCAACACAAAATAAATGTAAAGAAAAACTAGACCACTATTTATGCCAAAACACCTCTACAACACACTATTTCCTCTTTATTCAAATTTTCTCAAAATCACTTAGAAACCAAGCACTAGAAACACATTCTCATCATCTTCACCACTTCCTCACTATCACCAAACCAACTGTAATATAGAAACTCATCCAAACTACATCCATAAATAGAATCTTATCAAAGCAACACTAGAGGTTGAGACTAGTAACACTTACTAATGAAAACATAATGAAACTATTCAAAGCATCATCACAATTTCTCAATCATCACTAGTTGAAATCAATGACAACACAAACATAAGCATGATGATATCAATGACAACACCAACTACTCAAACTTGCAACAATCTCCGCCTTTGTCATTTATGACAACACATGATGTGAAAAACCATCAACAACAAACATAATAGCTCTGATCACACTACTCTATATCAACTCTTTCTCTTTGCCCCCCTTACATCATACTCTCTCTCCCATTCTCAACTAATCCTTTTTCACATTACTTTCTCTCCCCCTTTGATATCATACATACATACTTTCTCTTTTTCCCCAAAGGAAATACCTATAAGGGACATCAACTGCTCTGCAATTGCATACTCCCCCTTAGGAGCACACAACAAACTGTACCAACCAACAACCACTACATAAATCCTTTGACATAGTTGATAAATGACAACACCAACCTACACCAACACTAACTCCCCCTGACTGCAACAACCAACAAAGATACTACCTACTCCCCCTGAGAGGTAGCCTCCAACATCATTCCAAAACAAAGAATGAATCTTGAAAACCAGTGGACTGATGCATATCCTTATGCATCTAGTTTAAAGAAGGAGGGGTAATAACCCTTAAATTCTCCTAGAGATACTCAAAAGTATCCTTAGGAAGAAGCTTAGTGAATATGTCAGCAACCTAATATTTTGTAGGTACATACTCAAGCTTCACCTCAATTTCTACAACCTTCTCTCTTAAAAAGTGATACCATATTGAGATATGTTTTGTCCTTGAGTGCATCACTAGATTCTTTAAAATGTTAATAGCACTTTTATTGTCAAAAAGATAGAAATTGACTCATCATATACAACTTTGATATCCTTCAAGGTTTGCCTCATCCATAAAACTTGTGTCCAACAAGATGTTGCGGCAATATATTCTACCTCTACGGTAGATAAAGACACTGAATTTTGCTTCTTGCTTAGCCAAGACACCAATCTATTTCCAAGAAAGAATGCACCACCATTTGTATTTTTCCTGTCATCCACACAACCTGCCCAATTTGCATCTGTATAAGCACTCGGAGAAAAATCAATATCCTTTGGATATCACAAACCATGTTTCAGAGTTCCTTTCAAGTATTTGAATATTCTTTTTACTATTGTAATATGCGACTCTCTAGGATCTTCTTGAAATCTAGCCACAAGATAAACTGCATGCATGATGTCCAGTCTAGTAGCAGTTAGGTATAGCAGTCCTCCAGTCATTGATTTATACTTGCTCTGATCAACCTTAGGAGATTCATTGTTCTTACTCAACTTGCAACCAGTAACCATAGGGGTACATACCATTTTAGAATCTTCCATTCCGAATTTCAGTCTAAGGAAGAAATTCATCTCTCCAAACATAGACATCTCAAACTCTTTTTGCATCTCTTCTACAAATTTCTTACACAGTTTCATTTCCTCCAAAAATTATATCATCAACATATGCAACCACAATCAATATTATATCTTTTTCAACTTTGAAATAAAGATTAATATATGTGACACCTTTATTGAATGCTTGTTGTATCAAGTACCTATCCAACCTTGCATACCAATAATTGGGAGCTTTCTTCAATCCATATAATGCTTTCTTCAATCTACAGATCATATCTAGTTTGTCTACTAACTAAAATCCTTCTAGTTGTTCAATGTATACTTCTTCCAACTCACCATCCAAAAAATCAGACTTCACATCCATTTGATAAACCTTGAAATCCTTATGTTCTGTAAAAGCCAAAAACATCTTGATAGCTTCCATTCTTTCCATTGAAGCAAATGCCAACTTTGATCTAAGACGAGGTAGATCTACTGAAACAACACTTTTGGGAGAAATACTAAAATAAGAAAATAAACCCAAAATGCAATGTGAAACATGAAATCAAAAGATTTTAATCTATTAGAACCTACAACTTTTTGAAATATTTGAGAAGATATCATGAAGTTTCCATAGTCCATGATCAAAATTAATGTTGAGACTTTTGGATTGCAATTGTGTGTTATTTTTTTGCATCAAAATTTTGGATCATACTCCATGATCCATCATCAGGATGCTTAGCATGATGATGGATCATGGAGTATGATCTGAAATGTTGACGCAAAAAAATCACACACAATTGCAATCCAGAAGTCTCAACATTAATTTAGATTTGAGAAGGTTAAGTATTTTTGCGGATGTCATCAAAATGTTGTTGTTAAGTTTCCTCTGGGACTCATTCGCCCAAGGGCGAATGGGTCATTGTAGGGAATTCTAAAATCAATTTCTAGGTCTTCTGGTCCTATGTCTACACCCCCAAATTCTCCAGATTTCACAGTTAGAAGTTCAGAAATAAATCTTGTAGGCGAGTTTATGTGGCTTGACGAAAACTTTGACAACTTTCCCAATTTTTCTCTTTGATAGATCTTCAATCCTTCTTCAACCTAAGATCTGTAACACAAATATAATAGGGAAAAATTGTTTGTTTTTGGTGAATGGGGTTTTCCTTGGTGAAACCCCATTTTGGTAATTAAACCTTTAATTGAAACAATGAAACATTGAAGGGATGATGAATGAAAAAATACTATGTTGCAACTCACCAAACGCTTGATTTGAAACCCTTGAAGGGTTACAACTTAGTAGAGCTCTCCAAGGTCTAGAACTTGCATGAATGGCTTGATTGATGATATGATATTCAAGCTTGAAATTTGACTTGAATGATTGAAACCTACATCACAATGTTATCTCCAAAAACATGCATGATGGTTGATAACTTTGACATGATGCATGAGATCTTGAATGTTGCAAAAAATGCTTGAGAAATCTGCTCTTGAACACCTTTGACAATAATCTTTGCTATAGGAATGATTGCATACAAAATCTAGGATTTGAATTGATAAAATACCTTGCTTTTATAGAAAACTTTCTAATTTACCAAAAATTAAATATTACAAGCCGAAATTTAAATCTTGAATTTAGGACCTTAAGATTCCGCCAAAAACATGTTTAAAAGTTGAAATTGTGATCTTAAAGGAGACCCATTTTCCCAAGGGAAAATGGGTCCTGACCTAAATAATCAGGACCTATTCATTTCTTAGTGTTAAAAATGATAAATGCATTAATTAAATCATAACTCCCCTTTCGGAAATTGTAATTAATTAGACTTGTAAATTGAAAATTTATACAATTAGAGGCTTAATTAGGCTCAATTAATTAAGGGACCCAAACATAGTGTGAAAATGTAAAGGAGTACATTTTCCAACACTACATTGAGCCCCCACTTTAGTGAGAGGATGAGCTCGACGCTCAAACTCACACTAAAGTAGTCAAACAAGTGTCAAGAGAGGTCTAATTGTACAATTGTTGGAAAGATAAGACAACAAAGTTCAAGGAGGATGATCAAGCCCCCAAGACCTAAGATCTCAGGGAAAACCAACAAAGGCACAAAGAGACACATGATTATGTTAAATAAGCAATAGCAAGACAAGATACATAAACATATAATGCCAAAATTAAATAAGAGAGAGGGGTGGATCAAGCCTTGGCCATTTTTCCAAAAACCATTTACAATTGGAAACCAAATGCACTCACACGGGCTAGTGAAATATCCGCTATCCACTAGCTGAGCCCCCAAAAAGTGGCTAATGGGAAGTCATGCCTCTGTCCAGTATCCCATTGTACTAACCATACCAAAGTTATACCTCATGATATATTTAATAAGGAACCACACAAAAATGGTTGGAAGGCTAGCAAAAGGCTCCACTAGCAAGCAAGTTGTGTTATGCTTGTTGGCCTTGAAAAAAATAAAGGCTCCATTGGCAAGCAAGTTGTGTTATACTTGGTGGCCTTGATACAAACAATAGGATATTCAAAGGGGTTTTTCTTAGTTCATGAAAGGTCTCCTCTTAGGGAACATCGTGCCTAATGTCTCCAAGAGAGGACTAGTCGAAGATAAAATATTCACAACTTAGGGAATGCAATTTGTAGCATCACCACTAAGAGGAATGCCATATGCCAAGAAAGGTCATTCTCTTAAAGGACATCAAACCCAATGACACCACCAAGAAGACACATCACACAAAGTAAGAAGACCACACTTTGAAGGAGTCAATGAGTGGGGATGTGTATGCCCCCACTTTAAAGAAATTGCTAAACACCATGTTGTGAGAAATTACTGTAAAGTAGAACATAATAAATGCCATTAAATCCTAAGATAACACATAAGAATCCATGGATTTTGGGTCAGCATTTTTCATTGTTGTAGTGATATAATCAAGCTTGGAACCATCATCATTCCCCAAATAACTCATGGAATGAGCACAAAGGATTAATGACACATAAAGAGAGAGAACAAAGGGAATCTTTTGGGTCAACATGGAAGAGACCTAAATGTATTGATGCCTTGTGTCATCCCCAAAAGGAAAACACAAGACAAAAGTTACAAAAAATAGAAGAATGTAGATACAAATAGAAGAATTCCACAACGGATTTGTGTCTTTTGTATCCTTGTGCCAATAGAGTGACAAGGGTCATCCAAAGTAGGATCAAAACCATATAAATACATGTCAAGCAACACTGCATGGGGGGATCACATTACACACATGCAATCTCAAAGAACATGAAAAGAAGACAATACTTGTATGTCACATGCGAGTCAACCTATAGTAGGTCATCTGCATCCCAATTTTGTTCATCATATGTAGAAGGAAAAAAACTAGCCAAAGGGACAAAGACAAGTGTTGTACTACGAGCATCACCAGGTTCAATATGTGGTGAGTCACTCTTGTTAGGAGGACCATCACGATTGTTATCATCTAAGCTCAGGGAAGAGGAAAATAATAAATACAATTCATTATGCACTTCCTCATCAATTTTAGCAATCTCATCATCATCATCCAAGTTAATCATAACAAGATGCCTAATGACAATGTCCATTGAAGTTTCTTGTTATTTTGGTTGTTGTGGAAAAGGTGGAGGATCATCATGCTTTGTTTCAACTTGAGTTTGATCTTGATTGTCTAGGTTTTCATGTTGTGATTGTGTAGGAATGGGTTTATTGACCATAGGTTTCTTTTCTTCGCACAAGGGAGGAATGAAAGGAACCATGGGAGGTTGTTCAACCACTTTCTCTTGAGCTTTCTAAACTTTTTTTATTTTAGGAGGGACTCACGTTGTTATATCTTGGTCGTTTGTAGGAAATAGGTGAAGGATTTATCATGGGTTGATCTTGGTTACTTGGAAGAGCTATTGGTTCAATCATGGTTTCATCAATGATAGGAGGCTCAAACATGGGTTGAGGAATGTTGCTAAGGGATAATTTTTCTATGCACTTTGCCTTTAAATTTTGATACAATTTGAAAAATAAGTCTTCACGAGGCTTAATAGGTTTCATAGGTTCGGGCCAAAATAAATCCAATGAGAAATTCCCATGGGAAGACACATGATTAAAGCCACTATGGTGCACAGTAGAAATATCATTGTGAAATGGAAACTTTAAATATTTATGCACTACTGAAAAAATAACATCCCTAGAGTGTAGCCATGGGTAACCAAGCTTCACATGAAATTGGTACGATGATGAGATGATGGAGAATGAGACATTTAATTTTTTTGGTCCAACTTGTAAAGGAAGAATGATCGAACCTATTGTAGGGCAAGAAAGACCATTATGCATTTTGATCCATGCTTTCGGTTGTTCATAAGAATCTTGATAAAGTTCATACACAAATAAGAATTCCTCGGTGATCACATTCTCTACACACATGGAATCAATTAATATCCCATTAGTAGGCTTGTCATTGATTCTTCTAGCTATGTAAAGAGGACCATTAGGTGTACGTCTAATTATGCCATTTTGTGAGAAAGCAATGCCAAGGGGAATTTTGGTTTGGCCCTTACAAGGTTGTACATCAATGAAGTTGACCATAGTATTTGTAGAATCATTCTTATACTTTTTCATGTGATGATTAATGATGTAATCGAGGCTACACAAAATTTCTATTCCTTGTTTAGTATGAAGCATTTTCCTCATGTTATCTATGATAGGAATTATAGTACCAACAATGTATTCAGAACTCACAAAGTTTTGCAATTTTTTTAATTCGTCATCTAGTTGTCTTAGTTATTCTTGAGGGACATTAAAAACCATTGTGTCAACATTAGTCACATTGGTTGTGGGTAGGGTGGTCATGGGAAATAAGGTATCAAAGCTATGGTCCATAGTGGGTTGACTAGTATCAACACTATGGGTGAAAGAGTTGGAAAACTCAAGATCCACAACATGTGGAGATGTGTGGGATGGCATGTGTCTTGAACTACTTCTCACTACAGTATTGGTTATAGGACACCAGGTTGTGAATCTCATACAAGTTTCACCAAACCTAGGTGGACCCAAAATGGAGAATAAGCTCTGGATAAATACAATCAAACACCCTAGAATATGAAGTGCAATGCAAGTATGTACAATAAATAGCAATTTTCAGATTTTAAACAAGATAATTTTTTGCTAATACTATGCAAAAACCTTAAAAATGATGTCTTGTAATTCCAATTTTGATTTTGAAACAATGCACTCAAATAGAGCAATTAAAGCTAATGCAAACAATGACTGTTTTTCTAATTTCTAAAACCAAAACCTAGATTTAACAACAGATTAGAGGAATACAAACAAAGACAAATCAGTGTCCAAAAGTCTAAAATAGGACTTGTACAAGGACAAATTCTCCCTAGGTGAATGGGTCCTAGCACAGGGGTTACAAAAATTTAAATTTGATTTTGAAGTTCAAATCTAGAGTTTCCTATTTCAGGTTATAAACTATACTTTTAGTGACTGATTTTTCTAGAATTTGATGTCCAAATGCAAGTGTTTTGAATGACAAATGATGTACACTATGACGCTTTCTGAAATACAATTTTGACTCAATTTTTGAATATGAATGATTGAACATACACTAACATGCAAACATTATGCAAAATTAATGCAATTTTTTTATTTTTCTATATTTTAAAGCATGCAAAATGAAAACCTAAAACTCGAAATGAGATGCAAAATAATGCAAGTTAACAACCCTAAATGAGATACAAATCAATGCAATTCAATGAAAAATAATGCAAATCCTAGATCTAGGGTTTGAATGGATTCCAAATTTCGAAAGTTTATAGTGCAAGAATGTCAGGTTCACCAAAATGAAATGAAGAAAAATGGGTTCATTATTTCCTCTATTTCATTACTAAAAAGAGATCCCTTAAGTCAAGGTTAATTTTCAGCCCTTAGGTGATTCCAATTTAAAGGAGATCTTGTTGTTTTCCTTATGATCTAGGACGAGGCAGATCTACTGAAACAACACTTTTGGAAGAAAGACTAAAAATAGCAAATAAACCCAAAAATGCAATGTGAAACTTGAAATCAGAAGATTAAACCTTAATCTATCAGAACCTACAACTTTCAAAAAGAACTTAGAAGGTTATGTATTTTTGCACCTATCATCAAAATGTTGTTAAGTGTCCTCTGGGACTCATTTTCCCAAGGGTGAATGGGTCTTTGTAAGGCTTTCTGAAATCAATTTTTGGGTCCTCTGGTCATATGTATGCACTCCCAAATGCTCTGGATTTCACAGTCGAAAGTTCAAAAATAAATCTTGTAGGTGAGTTTTCGTGGCTTGATAATAACTTTGACAAGTTTTGCAACTTTGACAAATTTCCTAGTTTTTCTCTTTGATAGATCTTCAATCCTTCTTCAACTTTCATAACTTTCCCATTTTTTCTATTTGATAGATCTGCAACACAAACATAAGAGGGAAAAATTGTTTGTTTTTGGTGAATGGGGGTATGCCTTGGTCAAACCCCGTTTTGGTGATTAAACCTTGAATTGAAACTGTTGGTGTAAATAAAGTCTTGTACCTAGTTAATTCATTACTAGGGGACTTATTTACACATGTTAAGTTTACTTAGGTCCTAGGAAGGAATCTATCTAGCAGGTGTTAGTTGTCATTAGTTGTTATCTTATCTTTTGACAACTACTACATGTGAACCTAGGTAAGTGTGATTAGTTGTCTCATGTCATATGACTAAGACACTTGTCATAATCCTATGACATCTTGCATCTCACCTTGGCTATATAAACAAGGGGTATCTCTCATTGTATCATAATCACATCATATTATTGAATCATATTGATGAAAATACAGTTTATTCTTGTCATATTAATCTCTCTTTTGTGCTTTCCACTTGGTCTCAAGATCTTGGCAGCCATAGCCAATTCTAACATGGTATCAGAGCTATATCTTAGTTCTAACATGGTATCAAAGCGGGTTGGGTGCCATTGGAGAGTCTTTTTTTGAAGAGAGATACCAGATTTGGGGGTGTTCCATTTTTGGCTCTTTATTTTAGGTTCATATTGGAGTTTTTTGGTGCGAATCTAAGCTCACCATGTAGTTCGAAAGGTTCGAGAAAGTCAATTTTTCCTTTTGTTTCGTCCAAATTGGACATATGAAGCCAAATCTATGAGGGTTTGAAGCTAAAGAGTGGTTGCAAGATCCATAAGGTAGCTACAATTTTGGAGCATTTTGGTCAAATTTGACCCTGCCATCACGTCTAAAAGGGCCAAAAACCCTAAGATTGACTGTCAATTCGTCCATTTTGGAGCAGCTGTCTAGTGAGGCAAAAAAAATTTGCCCAGGAGTTGTACGGCCCCCCAGGTCGCCATCATTAATGTCGGTACGATTTTGAAAAAAAATTATTATTATTTAGTTTTTAAATATTTTCTGAAAATTATTTCAAAAAAATATTGTACCAATTTTATTCATTTGAAAATTTTATCCAAAAATCAAAAATTAAAAAAAGGGGGCAGAGGAACTTTTTTCTACAAAATTGCAATGTACCTATAATCTACAGGTACTATGACCTGCAGTCACAGGCCGCGGGTCCCATCGAAAGCCACGTGGTGGGCATTCATAACCGCCAGCCCCACACATATTTCATGCGACATTTATAAAATTCTGACGGGTTCTATAACCTGCTTCAAGTAGTTTGACAGTCAACAAAAATTAGGCGACCAGAAAAAGATTCCAGCGGTGACAGTTTTGAGAAGATTCTACTGAATATTCCAGTGGAATATTCTAGTCAAAGATTCTGATAGAGAGAGGTATATTCCGGTGATATTGCAGAATATTCCAGCCAGAAGAATATTTCGATTGGAAGGCATATGCTCTTTTGACGGGATAGGGGACGTTGAATTTAGGCTCACAGCCTGCTGACATCATTGACACATCAGCACTTCTAAAAAAAAAATTCCCCCCTCACGGATTGCATTTTCATTTTGGCAGTCCAACTTTGAAGGATCATATCTTGGTCATTTTGACTCCTTTTTTTGAGCAATTTTTTTTAATTTGGGATAATTTTTCGTGCTCTTCGCAGTGGTGCAATCAAATTTTAGTTTTAGTGCCTGGTTTTTCCAGAATTTTCAGATTCTCACAGGTGTTGCTTCTTCATCCTCATTTTGAGAACTTTGGGAGCTCATATCTTGCTCCTACACTAACATTTTTGGGTGCATTTTTTTTTGAAAGTGCATAATTTTTTGTGTAATTTTCATTGGTATGATCAGATTGATCTCATTTTATACCAAGAATTGTACTTAATTTTGTGGCCTATTTTGGCATATGTAAGCACTAAGATCAAGTCTAACTTGTTGTTTTTGGCATCTAGCAACTGTAAAGGCACTAAATATAAAGTGCCAAATCAAATATTGCTTGGGGGATTTCTTGATTGAGTGATTTGGGGGGTCTCTCGGTGCATTATTTTGATATGTTTTCTTTTTCTCTCTCGTTTCCATGGACCATTCTAAGGTTCCTTTGCTCATATCATATAATTATTCAACATGGAATCAAAATGCATGGAGTATTCTAATGACTGAAGGTCACACTCTATATGTTGAAGATAAGGTACGTAAACCTACAGATGCAGATAAAATGTTAAAATGGATGATTAAACATACCAAAGCTCTTGGGTGTCTTTGTAGACTAGTTTCTCAAGATTTTTTGTTCCAAAATGAATCATGTAAAAATTCTCATGAAGTTTGGGACAAATTGAAAACACTATATGGTACTACAAATGAAGTAAGAGGCTATCAAATTCATAATGAGCTAATGAGCCTTGATTGTAAGAACTTTGACAACATCCATGACTACATCATTAAGGTTAATGATCTAAGAGAGAAATGCCAAGCATGTGGAATTGATGAGAAGGACATCTAGTTGGTCTACAATACAATGAATAAACTTGGTCCTGATTATGCTTCTTTTGTTTCTAGCTTTCATACTCATAGATTGACCATGGGATTTGCATATACTACACCATCATTTGCATCATTTTCTGAGATGTTGATACATGAGCAACAAAAGCTTATCTCAATGGGTCTCATCAAGACTTCTAAATCTCAGGCATTGTTGGTTAGTCAAGTGAAAGAATCGAAATTAGATAAGAAATAGAAGAAAGAAAAGAATAATCCACATTCAGATCAAGCAAAGAAAAAATCCTCTTCCAAAGTGGAATCATCTAAGAAGGGGAGGCCTTTTTGTGCATATTGCAAGAATGATGGACATGAAGAACATTATTCTTATAAGAAGGATATTGATGAGTTGAAAAATATTCTCAAAAAGAATCACATTGATTTTCCTTCTAGAATGTCTGAATCACCTTCTTCTCCTTCTACTTCAAAATAGTCTAAAAATGACAAAGGTCAAGCATCTACATCAAAAAATAAAGGTCAAGATCTTTGTGATTTTTCAGGTCCAGGATCAGGGAGATGGATTCTAGATTCAAGAGCATCTCATCATATGGCATCTTCACAGTCAATCTTCTCTTCATTTCATACTTGTAATATGTCTCCTATCTTGATGGGAAACAATACATACATGAGTGTAATTGGGAAGGGATCTATTAGTTTAGGGACAACACTTTTCAGGATGTCTTGTGTGTTCCTTATTTGATGAACAATCTTCTTTCCATATATCATATTACACGTGGTGGAGATGGGAGAACTGTGGAGTTCACACCTGATTCAGTCATCATTCAAGACTTGGATACTAGAGAGATCATTGCTATTGGGGTGGTTGATCATTCATCTCGGTTGTATACCTTTGTAAATTTTGCTTCTGATGATGACATTGTTTCTTCGGTTGTTGATCATATGAACAATGATTTAGAGGAGACATTTGGCTTCTTGAACTTGGGAGTTCTCACATCAAATCCAGTTCTTGAGTCATGCATTTCATCTCCTCCATCTACTATTGTACCTGATGGTGCTTGTGATTCCAGAGTTTGGGTTCCTTGTGATTCAGTGCAGCAGGACATCCATTGTCTTTCAAATTTGGATACTTTGGGTGGCTTCTTGATAGGTATTTCAAACTTGTTTGTGGAGTCTCATCTTGCAGATTTGGGGGACATCATTGATAGCATTCATCTTCTCTGTGATGGAGAAGATCCTTCTTCAGTTGTTGTGAGGGAACACTTTGATCCTCTTGTTCATTCTCTACATGATCATTTTTCATAGATTGACATGACTGTGGATACTTTTGGACAACATTTGGAGGAGGCTTCTTTATCTTCAGAGGGGATATCATTGTCTTTGGATCATGTTCTACATTCATCTCTACTAGATGTTGGATTGTCCTCTTCAGCAGTGTGGCCTAGAATGCCAGTTTGGAGTGTGTCAATTTTTGACATCGACATAGATACACTTGAGCATCATTTAGAGACATCATACATCATCCATCTTCTCGACATCCTACATACATCCATGGTTTTGTTTCTTCCTAAGGGGAGGAACGTTGTTCAACAATATTGGATCATCTTTAGCATTCAATGTTGAGCTTCTACCATCATTGCAGGAGACTCAACATTGAGGGGGGGCTGCCTTGTCTCTCTTCTACTTCTCTCTTATGGGGGGTATTTTTCCTCACATTGGGTTTTGGCCTTCTCATGCATCATTGAGAGAATTTCCATTTTTTTATCTTTATCTCTCTTTTGGGGAGGAGTTTTGTCCCATTGGGTTTTCTCTTTTTCTTCATTTGTGAGAGATTGCATTGCATATGTACATGGGTACCTAACATGGCCTCGTAGTCGGGACCCATTCTTGCATCTTTGTGTCATTTTCATAATAATTTTCCACTCCCTAAGTTGCACTTAAGGGGGGGTGTTGGTGTAAATAAAGACTTGTACCTAGTTAATTCATTACTAGGGGATTTATTTACACATGTTAAGTTTACTTAGGTCCTAGGAAGGAATCTATCTAGAAGGTGTTAGTTGTCATTAGTTTTTATCTTATCTTTTGACAACTACTACATGTGAACCTACGTAAGTGTGATTAGTTGTCTTATGTCATATGATAAAGACACTTGTCATAATCCTATGACATCTTGCATCTCACCTTGGCTATATAACCAAGGGGTATCTCTCATTGTATCACAATCACATCATATTATTGAATCATATTGATGAGAATACAGTTTATTCTTGTCATATTCATCTCTCTCTTTTGTGCTTTCCATTTGGTCTCAAGATCTTGAATGCCATAGCCAATTCTAAGAAAAATAGTGAAACATGAAAGGCATGATTAATGAACAAATTCTATGTTGCAACTCACCAAACCCTCGATTTGAAACCCTTGAAGGAATACAACTTAGTAGAGCTCTTTGAGGTCTAGATCTTGCATGAATGGCTTGGTTGATGATGTTTCTTGATGCTTGAAACTTGACTTGAATGCTTGAAACCTACATCACAATGCTAGCTCCAAAAACATGCATGATGCTTGATAACTATGACATGATGCTTGAGATCTTGAATGCTGCAACAAATGCTTGAGAAATCTACTGTTGAACACCTTTGACAATAATCTTTTCCATAGGAATGCTTGCATACAAAATGTAGGATTTGAATTGATAAAATACCTTGCTTTTATAAATAATTTTCTAATTTCCCAAAACTTAAAAAATTACAAGTCAGCATTTAAATCTTGAATTTAGGACCTTAAGATGCCATCAAAAACATGTTTAAAATTTGAAATTGTGATCTTAAGGGAGGCCCATTCACCCAAGGGTGAATGGGTCTTGACCTAAATAATCAGGACCTATTCATTTCTGGGTGTTTTTTTTTTTAGACTGCAGGAATCAGGTAGCACGACCCCCTATAAATTGCAGTGCACCTGGTAAACTTTTTAACGTGACCGGCGGCACTGGTACGACACGCCCTCCGGTACCACGAGGGTGGGGGAGACTAGACCTTGTGACCAACCTCCTGCAACATGAAAGATTTAGCCAACCGAGCTAGGGCCCCAACCCCAATTCATTTCTTGGTGTTAATAATGATAAATATATTAATTAAATCATAACTCACCTTTCAAAAATTGTAATTAATTAGGATTTTAAATACAAAATTTAAGCAATTAGAGGCTTAATTAGGCTCAATTAACTAAGGAACCCAAACATAGTGTGAAAATGTAAAGGAATACATTTTTTGACACTACACTCCTTACCTTGATCTCTGTCATTTTCTCTGCAAGAGGACTCATATGATTCATATTGATCTATCACCATTGAGTTCTTATGTTTTTCTTCATCCGTTTTAACACTTACAATCTCAACAATCTTATTCAGCCTCTTGTTGTATCACTAGTAATCTTTTCTTCTTGTAGAATATCCAAAGAAGATACCTTCATTAGATCTTGTATCAAACTTTCCTAAGTTTTCTTCATCTCTTCTGATATAGCATTTGCTTCCAAAAACTCTAAAATATTTGATAGTAGGAATCCTTCCATACCACAACTCATAGGGAGTCTTTGCACTGTTTTCTCTTGCTTAAACTCTATTAAGAATGTAGAAAAAAATATGAATTGCTTCTCTCCAGTAGACTTCTGGTAGGTTTTCCTCTTTCATCATTGTTCTTGCATCTTCCTAAGCAGTCCTATTCTTTCTTTCAATCAGTCCATTCTGTTGAGGAGTTCTAGGGGTAGATAAATTCCTTTTTATTTTATGATACTCACAAAAACTGTTAAACTCATTGGAGATGAAATATCCACCTCTATCAGACCTCAAACACTTGATTTTCATATCCATTTCATTCTCAACCATAAATTTGAATGCTTTAGAATTATCTAGAGCATCTGATTTTTCTTTGAGAAAAGTAACCCATGTCATTCTAGAATAATCATCAATCAATAGCATGAAATACCTATCACCTTGAAGATTTATTGCTCTGGTAGGACCACAAAGGTCTATATGCACCAGATCCAACAATATGGTAGTAGATTTTTCTTTGAATTTGAAACCTCTTCTTGCTTGCTTTCCAATATGACATTCCTTGCAGACAACATTGATGGCCTTTGTAATCTTTGGTAGATCTCTCATAGCTTGAACTGAACTGATTCTTTGTAGGCTATCAAAATTTATGTGACACATCCTTCTATGTTATATAAAACTTTAATTAATTTGATTCATAAAGTAATGAACATTTACACCTTTAAGTTGATAAACATTTCCATTTGTCCTTTTTTCTAGCAGCAACCATAGTTTCAGAGACGTTTGTGATCTCACATCCATTATCTTGAAAGATAGGATTATAGCCTTTGCTACACATTTTTCTAACACTCATGAGGTTATTCCTTAGACCCTTAACATAAAGAACATCATTTGTATTATGCTTTCCATCATTTGTATTATGTTGTATTTCCAACTTTCGTGTCAACTTATTTGCAAATGTGGATTCATAAACCAACACATTGGGGGTTCTTGGACTTTCATTAAATCTATAAAATTCAATTCATTTGTTCCGTTTAGCTTCTAATTCCAATGTGAAATTTGAGAAAACAAAACAATAGAAAATGGAAAGAGAATCAACTTCTGGAAGAGGAAATTCAAAAGATTGAAGATTCCTTGTTTTCTTTCTTTTAAAATGTAGATTTAAACCAAAAAGAAAAGGGGCACCAAATGAGCAAGTCAATAGAATATGAAGGGACTATTTTTTTTGCAAACCACGTGAGAAGAGAAGACAAAGGAAAGCAAATAACTTGAACTAAACATTTTATGTGTCTTTTCATCTTTAGAAAAGGAGGAAGAGGCTAATAGATTTAGTGAAAAGGGCCGATGAAAACTATGAAAAGCGGATAGACATTTTAAAGTCTAAAAATTGAATTAAATTAATGGCAGAAATTGAACATAAACAGGCACACAATTGTAGATGAAACAACACAAATTCTTCATGTAAAATTAAAAATGCAGAAAAAAGAGAGTGGGGTTGCACGTGGAGTAATAGAAAAGGGTGAGAGAGAAGCATTCCCATGTAGGTTGCATTGATGAGAAAGGAAGTGACAACACCATTTTGAAAAGACAAAAAGTAATGGGCAAAGAGATTAATCAAGAAAGGTGAGGTTGCTTAGGAGAAAAGGGTACAATATGTGGCAAAGGGAAGCTAATAAAAATTGTAGAAAAAGACAAGTGAAAGACCATGCCATAGCCAGAGGCATAAAGCTTTATGCAACATTTATAGAAAGGGAGAAAGGGCGCAAGTAGTGGGAAGAGACAATGTATCACCTATGTGGGAAAGAAAGAATAGGCACAGGGTTAACATGGAGGAGGTGTTGAAAAGTAAACAAAGCTGAGGTTTGCATTGAAGACTAAGAGGAAGTGAAAGTGCACGCAATATGTTAATGAAGCTACATTGAATATAATATGGAACCCATAAATATTGGATTCATTTGAAGAATTAAAATGTATGCAGTTTAGAGGGAGGTTGTAGGTAGCTTTAGACCATGACATACAAAGTAACATGACTATGTTGCTTGCATTGTGTGGTTAAATTGGAGAGTCTTAGTGTGAAGGAGAAACTAGAGTGGAGGTTGTTGATCCCAAGCAAAGTAGGGGAAATTTGGTTGTCTTGAGAAGATTGAGGCCATGAAAGGCCAACTGATTGCAAATTGTAATTGAATTAATAAAACCAAAGTTTGCTTGCATTTGTTTCCTATTTGAGTGTTGCAGAATCTTTCCTGTCAATTTGGTTTCGTGTTGTTAGTAATTGGTTGTAGAGGGGGGGACCCTCTACATCATAAAACCATAAATTTTTTCCATAAATCAGTTGATGGTTTTAGTCAAATGTAAAAGTGAACATAAAACCCAAATCAATTGAATGCTGGTGGATGAGATAAATACATAGTATCATTTTGCCTAGATTTTGTTCACTGGTGGCAATCCTACTTTGTAGACTTGGTCAATAGGATAAGTCACATATCATATCAGTTAAAAATATAACATATTAAAATATCAAATTTTCAATTGGTAGTGGATATCCCTTCAAATCAAATAATTCAAAAGAACTATTTATATTGTAGATCATTAGCCATTGTCTCTACAAAAAGAGAGAATACTATGAAGAAAAATATCAAAACTTGCAACATGTGGATTTAAAATCCTTAAAGCTCCCTTTGGGTTGGTGTTGTTGGTTTTGTATGGTCCTAGCCTACGCTTCACATATTTGCATAGTTTCAGGCTTCATTATGGTAGCACCTTCGTCTGCTTGTGCCACGTGTCAGTCGTGCATGCCTTTGAAAGTTTTTTTCCCTTGCTTCTCCTTCAAGCTTTTCCCTTGCACCACATGTCTATAGTGCATGCCTTTGGGGATCCTCTCTCCTTTGTTTCTCCTCTGAGCTCCGCCTGTGTGCCACGTTGCATCCTAACACATGCACCTTTTTGGGTGGGCCCTGCAGTCAAAGCTTAATGCATTCATTGTGCCACGTGTCTTCTTCATGAGGATTTTGATCACAAAGGAAGGATGAATGAATGTGAAGCCCTGTCACTGTGCCATGTGTCCTAACTAACTATGTGGCTGGGTGACGTGTGTCATCTGGATATTTCTATTGCTTTCACTTTCAAACTGCATTCATCATTGTAAGAGGACACATTTTGTTCGAGGTGACTAAACACCATGTTTCAAAATATATTTGTTGCAACCATCTTTGAGAATCTTTTCATTTATTGGATTTCAAGCGGTGGAGAAATATATATACTGCTTCGACTCTCTAAAAAAGGGTTTGAAAATCACAAAAAAAAGTGAAAAAGACTGTAGGCCTTTACATTGTTTTTAAATATTGTTTTAAGACTCACAGACTGTGCCAATTTGTTTGGCATCTCTATTTCTTAGTTCAATTGATAAAACATTATATTGTGTTGTTTATTGTACTGAGTAGTTTATCTGCAAGACTTCTATAGTTTCAATATAAATTTGTTGATTCAGATCATGTCTTGAACTCTTCTTGTTTAGTGAATGCATATGGAAGTTATGTTATGTTATTTCATGAACTTCTTAGGCTTTTCATCTATTATTTCTATTATTTTCGGACATGCAGATTGTTGAACGAGCCCTTAAATCTTATCCAAAGGGAATATTTCATGTGCCTACTTGCTTACATCTTAGTGCATCGCCTTAGATTAGACTTTATTTTATATATCTGCTTCCTTTTCCCTTTCTAATCCCCAAATACAAGAAGAGTTGTCTTCTTTAAAACACGAAGGTCACTTAATTTAGCACAATTGGTCCCCCATTAATTGAGTTTAGCATAAGGCTATTTTCCTAGCAATTTTAGAAATCAACAATTCTTTTTCTAGCATGCCAGGTGGGACCACGTTTGAATGTGTCTAAATTTAAAGTGGGTGTATGAGCCATAGACTTGTTACTAGATCCTAGACAGTGAACAACCCTGTCTTGCTAGTGCCGCCGCTAGTAACAATACAAACAAGCACCCATCTAGTAAATGTCTCGACCCCTCCTCCAATCCCATTACCAATGGATAAGAAAAATTTTGTAGCATAAGACGCCGAAATTCCTCTCATAGCACCAATAGCACCGGCCATTTGGGCTCCTATCCCAACGTTTGCTTTAAAAGCTTTACCAAAATTTATCAGTGAAGGCTCAAAAACACCATTCGATCATCTGCAAGATGTGGCGAACGTGTGTTTGGTGCATGGTATAACTAATCAAAACGTAGCACTAAGATTGTTGGAAGCCTCTTTCAAAGGCAAGGCATTAGATTGGTACCACACTTTGGAAGCCAATACTATCGGTACCTGGGATTAGCTTGGAGAGCCTTTTTACGAGCGATTTTCAAACAATGGAGATCGGTCTTCACTATTTCAGCAGTTGATGACCATAAAGCGGGCTCCTCAAGAAGCCATGACCAACTTCAATGCCTGGTTTCACACAACTTGGCAAAGGATCCAACCTACTATTTGTCCGCCTGCTGATTTGGCATTCATGTTCTATCTAAAGTCTCTCAACGCTGAAATTTCGGTGATGATTCAGTCCCTCAGTGCGCAGACCTTGTTGGATGCATACAACATTGTGATCAAGGTGGAGAATAATCTGACAATGCCGAAAAATTACCACCTTGGCCCGCTATGCCTATATTTGTAGAGTCGTCAATTCATGCCTAGGAGATAGCTTCTACCAATGAGTTTGCTCCTCCCCAATCTATGTACACATATCTGAGCGTGCCACAAAAAAATTCTTCTACATCTAACTCTTCAAAATATTAGATGAGTGATGTCAAGGAGTTGTTGCAGAACATCTCAAATCAAATAACTAGCATTAAGGGACAACAGTCCATGCCTCTAAAGCCAACTTATCAAAATTATCAAGGTGGAAGATCTTCCTACTAGCAAAACCAGTTCCAAGGAGGTGCATGCATGAATCCACAAACTCAAAAAAAAATCAAATAGTGTCGGGTGCCTACTCTATTACAAAATTTTTTCACCCAAGTTCGAATAGAGAACTAGTAGTAAGGGCAAAATAATCTCACTGATGACATCAATCCTTGGTGCTTCCCATGCAATGAAGCCCATATGCCCTAAAATTTTCTACGTGGAAATTTACAACAAAGAGTGGTAGAACAACATAGTCAAGGCGTTGCGTCAGATTCAAGAGGTTATGTATATGCCTCTCCACAAATGGAAAATTCATACTCACTGCGTAAATGCAAGGAATGTCCCCGGAGCAAGAAACAAATATATCTCTCGATCATGCGCTCTTCTCATGGATGGAAGAAGAAGAGGCGGTGTTTGCAAATGATGCATCCACATCAAAGGCCCTGTAAGTGCAATTAGATTATAACACTCGCTCAATGACCCAAGAGTGTTCCCGACCAAGCTCCTAGTACCTCCGTAACTGCACAACAATCTCAACCATGCAAGGAGATTGTTATAACAAGGTTTAAGGAACAAAAATATTTGAATCCGCCACATTCAATGTGGTTGAACAATGGAAGAAAGCCTCTACTATGTATCTCTTTGGGATGTCTTAGATATTTCGGAGTAGAAGTAGTTGATGCAGAAGACCCTACTAGAAGATGCAAGCACATAGCCAATAGAGCAACCATCCAAGAGAAAGGTCGTTGATTCGCCACTCAGGCCAAAGTGCTCATAAACAATGGAGAGGAAGCCTCTACCGAAAGTAAAAGTAAGCCTAAACTGAAACCCTTCTTCTTGACTCTCATAGTAATTGTTGCACAATTCTATGATTGACTCTAGTGCCAACACCACAGTCATGCCCAAGAAAATAGCTGAAGCCTTAGGACTTAGCTACAAAATTTTAAATAGAGGGGTTATGCAGCTCAATGGGAATAAGGTTGAAACTGTAGGTGTCATCAAGAACCTCCCCTTGACTCTATTCTCCTACGCTAGTATCATTGTTCCACAAGATACAATGATCATCGACGTTCCTCCCATGTTCGTTCTTTGCTTATCATAGGAGTTCACTTCCAAGATAGGGGGATATCTTTCCTTAGATTAGTCACACTTGATTCTTAGGACCAAGAATGGAGCTAAAATGAAGATAGTTTTTGAACCTTTGCATTTGGAGTTCATGTAGCAGATGAAGCCATGATCAACTTTGAGGCTATTCATACCTCTATCACCAAGGATGAAATGTATTATACTGAGTTACTAGAGGATGAGAAGGTGACCAGAGACTGAATGAACGAATAAGAGGTCATCTTGAGTGAATTTATAGATAATGATCCTTTCAGTAATTATCATGCCACTAGATTGGGAACTTATGTCATCTATCATGAAGATCAAGTGATTCCCAAGGTGATGAAGGAACACGAGGGTGATCACACCTCAGAGCTATGGATGTTGCATTTTGATGAAGCAAGATGTAAAGTTGGTGCAGGATTCAAAGTATGTTTGACATCCCCATCTAATGAAAAGACACTTAGATCTTTTTGCTTTCAGTTTTCTTGTTCGAACAACGAAGCTGAATATGAAAGCCTTGTGCAAGGTCTAAGTCTTGTGGAGTGGATGGGCATTAAAAAAATAATGGTGTTCAGAGATTTCGAGCTAATAGTCAATCAAGTCTAAGGAGTCTCCACAGTGAAGAATGTCCACATAAGATCTTATAGACATAGAGTCTGGGACCTGATTGAAAGCCTTGAAGCCTTCAATATCCAAACGATCCCTAGAGAGTAAAATGCAGTTGCAGATTGCATGGTGACAATAGGATCTCAATTTGACCCTATTTTTTACCTAATTGATAACATACACTTTGTGCGAGTGATTGTCTGACCTACAATTCCAGATAATGACCAAAGTTAGAAAGTGTTCAAAAGTGATGAACATATCGCCTCATTCATTTAGCACTCTATAGAGTTTGTCAATCAGCTCCAACTGAAGAAATTGTAGAAGCTTATGAAGGGAAAATTATTCAGTTGAGGTCCAACAAGCTTCCAAAAGGACTGGTCACTCTCAAAAATCTATTCGATTGTGATGATGCAAGGAATGACAAGAGGAAGTTTGTAGCAGACAAGGGCGTCTATGTAGATCTTCAAGTCGGAGATGAAATGAAACTTTAGGTCAGGAAAGATGTCCCACAACATGATAAAGAAAGGATCATACATTTTTGTGAAAAATATGGAGTAGTAGCCTGGTCATATGATGACCTCAAGGGATATGATCCCGAAGTCATCCAACATACCATAGAACTGACGAAAGGGGAAAAACCTGTTCGCCAGAAGCAAAGTCCAGTAAATCCAAAGATTGAGGCAGTAATGGTGCAAGATTTGACAAAGCTAATTCACTCCCAGATTGTCTTCTCAATCAAGCACAACACATGGGTGTCCAACCTAGTTCATGTTCAAAAGAATAATGGAGACATTTTCCTGTGTGTTGATTTCTAGGATCTGAATAGGGCATCCCTGAAGGACCACTACCCCTTTCCTTCCATGCAATCAATCTTGCAAATGGTGGTTGGATCAAAAATGTTTTCTCTACTGCACGGTTTTTCCGGTTATAACTAGATCTAGGTCAAATAATAGGATCAACACAAAACAACGTTCACTACTAAGTGGGGAATGTTTTCTTATGTGAAAATGCCCTTCAGCCTCTCAAATGTTGGAGCTACCTTCCAACGAGCAATGGATATTTCCTTCATATAATTGATCAATAAGATCATTTTGATCTACTTGGATGACCTAATAGTATTCTCTAAGTCAAAAGATGATCATTTTGATCATCTTGAAATGGTTTTTAAAAAATGTCAGGAGTTCGGGATATCCCTAAACCCAAAAAAGTGAGTTTTCGAAGTTCCGCAAGGAAAACTATTGGGACATGTAGTGTCTAAAGATGGAATTGCAATTGATCAAAAGTGGATGAAGGAAATCAAGGAACTTCCCCTTACTAGTCAACAAAAAGGGAGTTCAGTCCTTCTTGGGAAAGGTAAATTTTGTAAGCAAATTCATTTCTGATTTTGCATGTTTAATTAGACTTATCTCCTTGATGCTCAAGAAGGATTAGTTGTTCAAATGAAAAAAGGAAGCGAGAGAATCCTTTGAGAAGGTTAAGGATGCTATTTCCTCAACTCCTATTCTAGTAAATTCAGACCTATCAAAGGACTTCATAATGTATGTGTTCAGTAGCAAATCTAGCATCTCTACTGGTTTAACCCAGAAGGATAATGAAGGAAAGGGAGAACATCCAATAGCCTTTCACTCCTGGACCTTAAAGGACTATGAGACAAACTATAAATTCATCGAAAGGAAAGTGTTCACCATCATTAAGGGGCTTAAAAAGTTCTGACACCTTATATCTTGCAACAAGGTGATTGTATATGTCATGCATTCCAGTGTGAGCAAGTACACTATGGAGGGAGAAATCACAGAAAAAGGGCCAACTAGATTACTAAGATCCTTGAATATTAAATTGAGGTTAGGCCCATGAAGATCGTGCGGGGAAGAGGATTGTGTGAATATCTGGCACGTAATGAAGAAGTGGTAGCTGAGGAAGAACAACCCAAGCTAGTTCTACTGAATGAATATGAGTCTAAAGACTACTGGTTGGTAGATAGAATGAGATTCATGCAGATGGGAAAATATCCGTCGAGCCTCCCTTCTTAGAGGAAAATATTTTATAGATTGCAAAATAGCGGATATGTGTTCATTGAAGGGGTCCTTTTCAAAAGGAACTTCAATGGTGTTCTTTTGCAGTGTGTCACCCAAGAGCAAGCGCAAAAAATTCTAAATATATTTAATAATAGTTTCGCGGGTGAACATTTCTTTGCAAAGACCACTGCCATTAAAATTATGTGTGTTGGGTACTTCTGGCCTATGTTGTTCAATGACTCACACTCTCTGGTTAAATCTTGCAAAGAATGCCAATTCTTCATAGGAAAGAGGAAGAACTCAACAATGCCTCTAAATCCGATAGTGGTTGAAGAACCCTTCACGGAGTGGGGATTGGATTTCATCAGGATGATTAATCCCACCTCCAGTGTGAAACATAAGTGGATCCTCACAGCCTTGGATTACTTACTAGATGGATTGAGGCCATTCCCTTCAATAACGCGACTAAGGGAGAGATTGTGAATTTCCTCAAGGAACTAGTAACAAGGTTTGGTCCACCAAAGACCATTATCTCTGACAATGTGAAAGCCTTCCTAGGCTTGAAGGTATGTCAATTCACACTTAAGCATGGCATATTCCTAAAGACATCTTCGAGCTATTACCCGTAGGGAAATGGTTTGGCCGAGTCGAATAATAATAATTTAGTATGACTAATCAAAAGAATCAGGTCGGAACACCAGAGAGAGTGGCATAAGAACCTCAAAGCAATGCTCTGGGTGGACCGAATAACCCCCAAGCAAGTCTTAAAGACTTCGCGCATACAAGCTGCTATATGGGAAGGAAGTGCTATTACCTATATCTATGGAAATTCCTGCACTATAGTTGCTCAAATCTCTAGAGGTTGAACAAAATGGTGTCATGGAGGTCTAGTTGGTTGAATTATTGGAGGTACAAGAGAAAAGAGAAAAATCCCCGACAACCATGTCTAACCATCAATAAGTGGTTAAGAGGTGGTTTGAAAAGAAAACCTCTAACCAAGGTCTTAAATGTGGGGATTTAGTGCTCAAATTCAATGAGAGAGTTGCAAAGCCTGGCCAACACAACAAATTTGATAGTCTGTGGGAAGGTCCTTTTCGAATTATTCAATGCAAGCAACATAATATATTTGAATTAGAGAACATGGAGAAAGAAGCATTGGGGATTCCTTTCAATGGAATTCACCTGAAATTGTTTAATTAGCTTGTTAATCATTTTACTAGTGTAAATATGTAATTATGTAAATATTTTTTTGGGTGTTTTGTTCGGCCTGGTCTTTATTAAACAGAACCCATGATGCAAGAAGTAGAGAAAAGAAAAAGAGATGGAAAATTGACAAAAGAGTTGTATATTCATTATATGGTAATATATACTTTGAGATATTACAATTCAAAATGGCATCTAGGCTAAGCTTTTCGAGTATATATATTAGCAACTTTTTGATATATATAAAAAAATGGAGGAGAAAAGTTTTCATTCATTCAACAAGAGAAGCAGGTTCAACAGGAGCGACAACAGGAACAACAATAGGGGCAATAGGAACTCCGACAACAACAACAACAACAAGTGGAGGAGGAAACACTAGGTTTCTGAATTCAGTATACCACTCCACGTCGTAGAAAATCACTATGTTTTAGCATCTCAATAAGAAGTGGCAGGCACGCGAAACCCTTTGGAAGTGTTCTCCAATAGTCATGATGCAAAATCTGCTAAGAAATGGTACCCAAGGCACCACTACATCCTCTTCAATATGTCGGCGGAGATCACTTGTTGTTGGAATACCAAGGCCATATACTACATTCATCACAACTTCACCAAGGCCTTCGAGGTAGCGCTTTGGAAAGATTTCAATGGTAAGCCTTAGTATCATCTTTTTCGGCACCTGAATATCAAGCAAATATGCAGCAAAATGAGAAGAAATATCAATGTTTACATGATACTTGTCCTCATACTCTATACAATCCCTCCCTAGCACCCATTTCATTGCAATTATGGCCAAAGAATGCTTATTATTTGTCATATGCTTTAAATGCCTACTGGAAATATCGCCTAGAAAAGCTACCTAAGACCTATTGCTAGTTAGCCTAATGAGAGTATTCATTGCTTACCAAAAAGCCCAATTACCAAGTATAAGTTCTATTGTTACCCTTAGGTCTATTTATAGACTAGCCGGGGTACAATGTGTGCGATAAGCATGATGTTGATTGAAGAGAAAACTCAAAAATCCCACTAGGTGCAAACTTGAAAATCCCACCAGGTTGTGTTTGTTGTGTATGAATTGTTGTGTGCAAATTAAGAAGAGGTAATTAATCAGCTAAAACTGATGGTAGGCACAAGTGATAATCCGCATATTCAGGTGTTAAGTGTCACGTTGTGGACGCTTTTCAGTCTCCTAGGATGAACTTAAATATTTTTTTTGTGATTATTACACCCTCTTGCTTAATCATTATTCTAAAGTTATTAATTGAAAAAGCATGCAAAAAGTCTCGTACGTCTTCAATTTGTGGCTCAATTTCCCAAGAGATGGTGTCGTAAGACATGATGACTAATTGTCATTATGAATTGTTGTCTTTTCAAAAGAGTGGGAATTTATTTTGCATGCATGAAAGAGCCAACAGTATGTGCTGAATTTATTGCTAGAAACAACTATTGTTTCCAACTCCTAAATAAGGAAAGGCTAAAGTTGCATGCAAAAGAGTAACACTGTGAAGAGTTTTAAGTGCACAATTTGTTGTGAAAGAGCCCAAGTGAGAATTGCAAAGGGGTTGAGTGTTCACAAGGCTCTACAAAATACTGAAATGGCCCAAAATCTTGAGATGGAAGCACAAGGAGAAGCGGTTGGGAGCTTGTCTGACGCCATCTTGGTGGCACCAATGGCCAATGTTTTCAATAACATCTCTTATGCTTCAGCTGGGATGCTAAAAAATCCAAAGTGGCCTTACATGCAGGTCGTGCAGAAGACAAACCATAGGAGCAAAGCCCAAATAGCAGAAGATTGGGATAGTATTCATGATCCTAAACTCAAAACCAACCCTAAGAGTCTTAGGGAAGCGACCTGCAAGAGAATGAAAAAGGATAATAACCAAGAGTCTTTGGTGTACAAGCTATGGTTCTATAGTCTTCCATAGTCTATGGTTTCCTTTGTACATCACTGCCCAAAACTAGTTCATGAATGTGCCCAGAATTTCAATCTGGATACGGGAGCCATAGAAGGCCAGAACCTAAGGGTGGTAATCAGCGTTGAAGCTATTAAGGATATGTTATGCATCCTTACAAGAAGAGGGACAAGTGCGTCAGAGAGATTCACTAAAAGTGGCTTGAGAACTCTTTGGAGAACCAAAAAACATACTCTAAGTTTTTATAATCAAGAAACAAAAAGAGCCAAGGACGATAATCGCCCACCACAATTTCTAGTTGGGCACAATGTTTTCAACTTAGACCTATAGGATGTATTTTCTATGTTGGATTTTATTTGTGGCATGGATGGTGACAAGGATGTTCAGGAGTTTCAAATGGGTTTGGAGTTTCAGTTAAGAATACATCATTCTTTATTCTGGTATGACTTCGTGGAGATAATTGTTCGGGAGATGTTGAGCCAATTCAAGGAATATCACACATAGTATAGGTTCAGGTTTTCTTCTTTCCTTGCTCACATCTTTTTGTACTAAAACCCAAATTTCTTTAGAAACTGTATGGGTTTGTCTGTCTTTGATGAAAGTGGAGCAAGGAAGTCAATTTTTGTGTGGACTCCTCTCCTTTCCGTAACTCATGATTACTATGCATTTTCTGAGTTTTTCCTAACTCCAATTTTGCAAGATTTTAATAAGGAGGGTGAGGATGGTTGTTATCAGTTCTCCACTGAGCAAGTAAGGTGGATGCAAGACTTTTTTCATCCTTGCGACTAGTTCCTTGGGGATTATTTTTCATTTGTTAGGTTGCATGGTTTTACCGAGGAACCATTCTGGCTCCCGATATGTGTCACAAATAGGGTGTTGGCCCTTGAGGTATTTTGACAACTGGTGATTATAGACGTCAAGTTTTGTGGGGGAAAGAATAAGAAAGGTTTTTTCAAATGTCCTTTAAGCTTTGGTATGGTAATAATGGAAAAGAAGCAGATGCATGGTTTGCTAGCTGTGAAGCTTTCTTATCTAGGGATAGTATTGATTTTATGACAACTGGGATTATAATCCCGATAATGACTTAGCAAGTCTGAATGTTAAGGTGACTCACATCTCCCGGCCCTACTAGGAAGCTTAGCGGAGTCCGAAGTCGAGGGACCTAAATCTCTTTGTAGACCTGACCTATGTTCCCATTGATGATAATAGGCCGCCAGATCTATCTTTCTATTTTCCTTTGGACAAGACCAGTGACAAGTGTAAAATTGGAGCCACCATTTATAATCAATTGGCCAAGAACTACCAATGGAGTGATGATAAAATAGCCCAATTCTAGATTTATTGTCAAGAGACTAGGTGTCTTGATGCCCTGTTCCAGGAACAGACATGGATGATAGATTTGATGATCTCTGGAATAGGGAGCATGATGATACTGATGCAAGCATAAATGAGGATGTAGACCTAGGGAAGCAACTATAATAATGAAAAGAAAATAAGCAAAGAAGGCCCCGATACAGGGAGGGGAAAGCAACGAAGAAACTCAGCAAAGCTCCACTAAGCATGCAAGTGATTGCATCCCATTCGGTGGCTACGCTACCACATACATGGGCTATGAAGAGACCCAGGGCAGCCCAACAATCTCAAGAGGTCATAGAGGTGGACAATTCTCCACCCGAGAAGAGGTTGCGCACTGATGCAACTCCTGGAGAAAGCTTGCAAGCATTTGCAATGAGCCAATCATTCGAGCCTGCAACAACTCAGGTATCTTTCTCTCCCTCCCTTCTCGCTTCTTAGTCTTTGGTTGGCCCTGTTGCATCTGCATCTTCAATTAATTCAAGTGTTGGCCTTTCATTTTCTGCTTCTACACCCGCGGGAGGTTTCCCTCAATCTCCCTTCTCTCTAACCGAGAAGACAACTTTTACTCCCCCGTGGTTTGTTCCATCTTATGTTAGGGCCCAATCCAGACCTACCATTGCTAACCCTTTGCTTCTATTGCGTCAACTCCAACTCAGCTTGCTCAAAAGATGGTAACCTTTGCATCCCCATTAGTGCCACCTCTCCCTATGAGTCCTTCTGCTACTTCCCCAACTGGACCCTAGCATAACATTCCTCCTTTCTCCCCATTGATGGTCGCTCTACCAAAGAAAACATCATTCGAGACTGCAATGATTTCATTCCCTTTTGTTGTCCCTCTCGGTGCACCCTTCACCGACGAGCTGATTAGGTCACCAACAAAATTTATTGGGAAAAATATCAAGACTAAGGCAACGCGGGTTGTAAGAGCCCAAAAGAGAAAAGAAAAAGATGCAGTGAAGCCTACCGAGCCATGTGTGTAGACCCTAGTTAATGAGGTTCAAGGTTCATTAACATTTGCAACCATGAATCCTAACATCACCAAACTACAAAGGCGGATGCAACCTAAGGATTATACGATCCATGTTGTAGGGATCAATCTACACATGGCTCGACCACAAGACAAAGTTGAGCTAATGGAGGAGACTCAACGAGTGGTGACTATTAACTTTTTGAAGTATAGTCGCCAACCAAAAAAGTGGAGATCCTACAGAAAATGGAAAAGGCTAAGGACACTAAAATTGCATGCTTGTCTCAACAAGCGCAAGTTGAAAAGGCCAAAATCCAAGAAGAACTTGCAAAGTTCTTGTCCCAGGATCCCAACCTGGTTGCTAGTCTACATCAGAAGAATGAAGAGATTCAAGGTCAATGAGCTCAATTGGAGCAGGAAATATAGAAAAAGGACAAGGAGCTCCAGGACCGACAGGCTCAATTTGAAAGGGAGATCCAAGAAGTAAAGCTCTCTCTGGAAAAGGAATCCGCAACCTGAGGTCAAGCTAAGGACCTATTGAAAAGAAAAAATACAGAGTTGGAAACTCTACAAGAATGGCTCTTCGCAGCTTACAAGAAAAATGATGAGTTGATGGAAGAAATCTAGTTGAAGGAGGTGGAGATAGGCCTTTTGAAAATTCCTTCCCAGCTCCCTATTCCTTAATAAAATCTCCTTTTGGTGGCTTAGTAGTTATATGCCTCATACTGGGAGAAAGTCAAGTCTTTCTATTTGACCCTACAACTGGCACTCCAATTCATGGCAGATGCAACAAATTTAAGCAGAGAGGTGCATGGAACAATTGAGCAGGTTCCACAGTTGATTGTCGAAAGGGTGCTTGAGGCCGAGAAGTTGCTGGACATATTATACAATGTGGCAAATGCAAAGTTGGTAAAGGCAAGGATTGATGACCGAAGGTCGACTGCCAAAAAGGAAAAGGAATTCATCTGTTGTCATGCAGCCATCCTCCAGGCTAGCAATTGCTCAGTAATACTAAGTTAGACTATGAATAACATGTGGAATCAATTCTCCAAACAATTGCTCAGTAATACTAAGTTAGACTATGAATAATATGTGGATGCAATTCTCCAAATTGACTCAAATGGGTTTTCCCTCCCCTTTCTCTTTGACGATTCAGTGGCCACGACAAAGCACATCACAACAAATATCGAGGAAAAGTGGTGAGATCTATCTACTTTCCAATCATTTAGTCAGCCTCTCACAATAGCAGACATTGAAAGTGCCACCCATTAGATAGCGCGACTTCTTTTTCAGCTTGAGCTCGGGATAGGGATCTCTATGGAGCTACCGTTCAAAGAAATTATTGATCTGCATGAGGTGCAAGAGAATTTGTGCACCTTATCGATGCCATCCAAGGCTGACTGGCTACCTCTAAAGATCACACTTTCAAAGCTTTGATCGTTGCCCAATGGATAAGGCTCGGGTCTTCGAACCAGAAATTTTGGGTTCCCATTATGCAAGTGAAATGCCCCTGATAGTCACCAAAAGTTGTGGATTTCAAATCCTTAAAGCTCCCTTTGGGTTGGTGTTGTTGGTTTTGTATGGTCTCGGCCTGCGCTTCACATAGTTGCATATTTTCGGGCTTCATTATGGTAGTGCCTTTGTCCGCTTGCACCATGTGTCAGTCGCACGTGCCTTTGAAAGTTTTCTTAGCTTGCTTCTCCTTCGAGCTTCGCCCTTGCACCACATTGTTATGCCTTGCATAACCACCCCGTTTTATTTTATTTTGGAACAAAATGGGTCCCCCTTTTTTTCTTTTGTTTTGGTTGTCTTTGGTTGTCTGTTGGGTCTTGGGAGTTCTTTGCTTTTACTCCTAAGTATGTCTTTTGTTCTGCCGGAGGCGGGTCTGGAACCAAATTTGGACATGGAACTATTTCAAGGTTTCTAGTTCGAATATGGTTCCGACTCCGACTCCGCCTTCTTCTTTTCTCTCTCCTTTTTTTGGTTGGTTGTTTTTGATTAACTGCTTGGTCCCCTTCTTTTTGTTGGTTGTTTCCTTGTGTTTTGTTTGTTTGCTTGCGCAGGATCGAAACCGGGATTGGAACTCACATGGGAAAGTTTTCAAGTTCCATTTTTTGTTCCCATCCCGACTTTGCTTCCGCTCTCTTTTTCTTTCTCGCTGTCTTTGTTGTTTGGGCTGAGTCCGGTGTTCACTCCGGTCCCGCTTCCCTTTTTCTTGTGTTGTTCTTTGCTTTCTATTGGGACCGGATCCGGAACCGGAATGGAACTTTGAACTTTGTGAAAATCCCATTTTGGTTTTGTCTCTGCTCTCGTCTCCATTGGTCGTTTGCTAGTCGATCCTTTTGTCGGGGCCAGATTCGGGGTTGGAAATGAAATGGGGAATGTTGTGTAGTTTCTCTATCTTTTCCCCAACCCGGCTCCGCTCTCGCCTTACCTTTTGATGTTCCGTTGACTTGACTTAATTGGCTGATCAAGTCGCCAGCTCCGTCCTCGATCTACCGTATTTATGGCATTAAATGCAACCTGTTCACATGCGCGAATTATTGATTAAAGGTTTAATTATGCTTAAACCACCTCATTGTTATTATTATGTGAAGTGTTTAAGCAAATTACTGCTAGGGAAGTCTCGAGAGAATTAATTTGATCATGGGGGCGAATTGCAGAGCAAATCTTGGCAAATTTGTGGTCAATCCTAAGGACCGTTTTGAGGTAGGTTTCTTTTTCTTTTCTTTCTTCTATTTTGTTCTTTCATTTGTGTCATTTTAGCGTATTCGCAGGACGGTTTATTCTATGAATTTTTTCGCTCGGTTGGTCTTTGTTTTGTTCTTTTTGTTCAGTTTTGTTTGGTTCTTTCTTTCTTTTCCGTCCCATTTTGTTTTTGTGGGGTTTGTGTTTCCGTTTGTCGTTTGTGCTTTGTTGTTTGTTCTGTTGTCACTTTTGTGACATGCCCGTTTTGTCGTGCTCTGGTTTTGACTGGGGTTTCAATTTTGAAGGGGTTTCCTTGCTTAGGTAATGAATTTCGTTTTGAGACCCTGTTCTGGTTTTATTGCGTTGGTTTTAGGTTGTTCGTACCAGTTTCTCGTTGTGCCCTAGTTTTTGCAAATAGGGTATCGAGCGAATTAGGGTTTTACAATATAACATGTTCACGGTTTTAATGACTTTTGTATGGACGAGTTGTTGGAGGTTTAAGCTGAGCCCTTTCTGGTTTTCTGTTGGGGCCCATATGACCTAGGGTTTATTCGTTCATGTGACCGCCTTGTTTTAAGTACTCTCCGTTTGCTGCGGTTGATCCGCTCCCGTTCCTTATTTTGATGTCACTATCTTTACTCTGGTCGGAATCGGGTCTGGGGAGGGAGTTGAACTTGGTAACTAATTTTTGTTTCTAGTTCGGTTCCCAATCTTGGTTCCTCCTCCGACTATGTTCTGGTCCAGTTCTGATCCTGGTCCCGCCACATTATATGAAACATTGTCTATGCCTGATGCTTCTACGGTTCCGCCTCCGATAAAGGCATAGTTTGACCAAGTAAATGTTATCTTAGGAAGATGGAGCAGTGATTATATGATTGGATAACTTAGATGTTTTGTTCATCTAATAGAGGAAATTGTTGCAGGTATTGAGAGATGTCAGGAGCATCAGATGAGGCCTCCCAAAGGATCCAGCCAGGTGAAACTTCATGGCAGGGAGTTAGGCCAAAGAAGATCAAAGTGGAGCAGCTCTCGTATACCTTGAGGTGTAAGCATAGGGAAGTCGTCCTCACTGCTAGTAAAATTGACTCTGACTAGACTGACATAATTGACACAAACTGGGGTCCTTTCAACTATCAAGAGTTGCATGAGGAGACTTTCACTGAAGAGCAGATCACAGGAAGGACAGAAAGGATTGTTCAATCTAGGTTGGTAGATGTGGCACTCTTTCCCCTGTCTATCTAATGTCCGAAGTTGATTCTTGCAGCAGCTGAAGCATATAACCTTGCTACTAGGTAGTGTGTGGATGTGAAGGGTAATGTCATTATTGATTTCACACCTCAAATGATCAAATTCCTATTTCATATACCTAATCACAGGAATCCTAGGCAATTAAATGAGGTGGAGGCATTGAAGCTTTACAGTGATAACAAGGAGAGGAATAGATTCCACATGAATAAGACTTGGATGAAGGTAGAGAAGAAGTCTCTGATCAAGCTCCTAGATCAGCCTAAGAGGGCATACTTTAGTAAAGAAATTGGGGATATAATCATGTTCCTCTCTAGGGTGTTTGGGAAAAGGGATGCTTCACTGTTTAAGGAATGGATGTTTCCTTTTATCCAAGCTATTTTGGATGGGAGGCAACAGTTTGATTGGTCAATGATAGTATCTGATAGCATTCACAATCAGATGATAAAGGTGAGAGAAACCAAGTGTTTCTTTATGACTTCCTATGTGGTTTATGCAGCTGCCCGTGTGGGGATTTTTCCTGGACTTCAAATAGTTGGTATATTGGGAGAAGCCCAAGGACATAAGAAGGTATGGGAGTATTATAACCAGCTCACCTTGCAGGCATTAGAGCAAAATTATAGAAGGGTAAATGATGCCTTTCTTTATGTCATTATCAACAAACTTAATTGTGATGTTGGGTATAGACTTAGCAAGGAGGCAGTGGCTTTTGTGAATGAATGGGGACATTGGTTTATCCAGTACCCCACATTCACCTATTTTAGGTTATCAGGCTTTGATGGTCATCCCAATTTGCTACTTAGATGTTGTGAAGATAGGATCATTTTAATGGAATTTATTTATCAAGCCTTGGTTGTGAATCTCCAGTTTAGAAATAAATATAAGACTGGGTGCCATAAGTTTCCAATGAAGCTGGGGGCCTTTTGCTGTCCACACATTCAGGCGGGTAAGGCTGTTTGTGATCAATTAATTTATTTGAAGTTGGGCTTATACACTGCCAGGAAATGCTATGACCCCAAACACAAGATGAAGGCTTTGCTCCCCAGTATCTTTGAGAAACACTTCAATTTGTTGGAGGATTTTTGGGAGGATATACAAGATGAATATGATCTTAGGAGGAGGAATTATGAAAGGATACCCATCCCACTCATGATTGAGTTTGGGATAAAAGAAGACATTCCCGACACATTATCCGATGATGGGATAGTTTTGGATCTCGGGTATGATGCAAACAAGATTGGAACTAAGGATCTTGATCCAATAGATTGGAATGTGGATGAGACAATTGATATAATGCAGATTGCAAGACCAGTGCTTGATAGGAGTATTCAATGGGTGAGTTTGAGGGCTAATCAGGCTGAGGCTACATCATCCAAGAAGAGGAAGGTTGTAGGTACCACCCAAGGATACAAAAGGGAAAAGAGAAGGATGGCACCTAAAGAACCTTTAGAGTTCATTCCTTCTAGTGCACAAGAAGAGGAGGTGGTTCCTCAGGATCTTCCAGAGGTCCAGGAAGATGAAACGACTGCGGAGGTGGGTGCTTCTACATCTGTTGTAGGAGAGGTATCTACTCAGCCCTCTGAGGCATAAGAGTTAGATCAAGAATTACCAAAGGGATCCCTTCTTGATGAAGCAGAGGTTTTAAAACAAATGGAGGATCATATCAAGATACATAATATTGAAATAGATTCAGAAAAGATTGCATCTGATAAAGATCCAGCTTTGACATCTTTGGATATGACAGATGATGTAGGGACTGAGCACATATTAACTGAAGAAGATCAATGGAAACTCTTTGAGGATGCTAAAAGGGAAGCTGATGCTAAGGCACAAGCTGAGGCATTAGCTAAGCAGCAGGAAGAGGATGTTAAGGCAGAAGCTGAGGCATTAGCCAAGGAAAAAGAGGAGTCCAATGCACAATTTGAGTTGGTAGCCAAGCAAAAGGAGTTAGAGGATAAGGTGAAGGCCGATGAGTTAGCTCAACAACAACAACAAAAGGAGCAAGAGCTCAAAATTCAAGAAGAAAGGGATAGGTTGATAATGCAACAAAAAATTCATGATCTTGAAGAAGAAAAGGCTCAGTAAAGAAGAGAAAAGGAAGCTATTGAAGCTAAAATCAAGGAACAAGAAGAGGCCTGTAGAAAAAGGGAAGAGCAAGAATGCCTGAAAAGGGAAAGTGAGGTTGTTGAGATTGCTAAACATGTGAAGAAGTCCAAAGAGGCATGGGACTATGTTGAAGAATTGAAAAAGCAGCGAGATGAAATGTTGGAAAAGAAGAAAGAGGAAGAAGAATGTTTAAAGAAGGAGCTAGAGGCTAAGAGGTTACAAGATCAAAAGGATAAAGAGGAAGCAAAAAAGCTAGCATAGGAAAGGGAGCAAAGTGATCAACAAAATGTGCAAGAGGTTGATTCTCAACCAAAGCTTACATTATTGCAACCTCTATCTTCCACTATTGTTGCTTCATCTTCAGCCCAGGTAGCCACTACTCCTATTGCTCCTCCTTGGCTAAAACTAGACTTAGAGAGAAAACAAGTTGTTTAACCACAACCACTAAATTGGGAAGAAATGATGAAAGAAATTGGGAAAGAGAAACCAAAGAAGAAGACCTGAGTTCTTCACTCCACTAGGCTCACTGATGCTGGAGAGATCATTGCTGAATGTGCCATACCTGTAATGGAGAAGAGTCGTGATGACATGAAAATCACTGATTATCAGTTGGGGGTAGTGAATTTGGGAAAGCCTACAAGAAATCAACAAATGAGTCTGATTGATATTGTGGCCTCTTCAACCAAAACCTGGATGATCAAGGATAAGCAAAGGAAGGATGAGCTTAAGGCTCAATTGGATCAGCTCCATGGTTTCTTAAAAGATGTTTCCAGTCCAATTTCTCAACAGGCTGCTCCTCCTGAATCCCCGATTTTGTTAACAAAGAGGGAGGTAAATGATTTGATTCAGATGAAAGGTAAGGTGGGGATGATGGACAAATGGTTGGATAAGCTCAACCGGGAGGTTGATGATATTCTTGTTGAGGGTGCTAAGATTCATAAAGTTGCTCTTGAGTTAGCAGAGGATCTAGACCAACAGGATAAGGATTTGGACAAGCAAGATGATGAGTACAAGGAATATGTTAAAAGGATTGAAGACGTCAGCAAAGTGACCAAGTCCACCTTGATAGAATATTCAATTCTTGAGCTTGGTGATGAAGATTTTGTGGAGAAAACTATGAGTATCATAAGATACAAGTCTAGGGCTATGCATGGACATCAAGAGGAAGTCCAAGAAATGAGTAAGGACTTGAATCAACAAATGATTGAGTTAGAAGTGGTTGTAGCCATTTTGATTAACTTAGATTCCTCCAATAAAGAAGGCCTATCGTTGGATAAACTAAGGGAGAGATGTAGGAGTAGATTTGAAGAAATCATGCAAAAAGGAGATGATGGGGAGAGTTTATTGCTAGATCAGTTTATGGATATCCGGGAGGAGGTAAGAATTGCCAGAAAAGAGCTAATCAAGCTAAAGGGGATGCAAAGTTTGGTTTTTGCGGAGTTTCAAAGAATCAAATTTGAAGGTGACTGGTTGGATGGGCCGGATTTGGAAATTATTCTATAGGTATTCTCCAGTTATGACGAGTACATTCAAGAGCATTCAGTGCAAAAGTGACTGACTCTTTGTGTCATACTCCAACTGCTCTTCTCCTCTTTCTGTGGATTTTGACATGAGCTCTACTCTAAGTCTGATCCATGGGTTTCATCTTCCTCTTGGAGTATCTGATTTCCCTTTTTGTACAATGGTGTGATTAGCCTTGAAAGAAGGGGTTCTTGAGTCCACTTCTACGTTCAGTTTCAACTCCATGGATTGTGGATCTTGATTAATGATTGAGAAATTCATGCATGTGGCACTCTATATGTACTATTAGAATCTACTTTGTAAAGGTCAGCTAATTGAAGAGAGATCAGCCACCTGAGGATAGAAAGATAAAAACTAGATCTAGGATTTTGAATGTTTTAGAAAGATACTCTAAACAGTTTAGTAAAAAGGCTTGATTATTTTTACAAATTTTCATATGTTTTCATTTCAGGATTTTAAAGTTTGGATCCATCTTGATAAGGTTAATGATATATGATTAATCCATACGCCAATGGTTTTGTTGTGCTTAATTTTTCTTTATTTGATGAAAATCAATAGAAGGAACTAGATTCAAGGTCATATCATTGGATTATCTATGAATTAAATCGTTATGGTATTCATTTGATCTGTGTTTTGGATGATGAGTGAATGATTTGTTTGTAGTAAGTTTAGTGAATATTGATGATATCTGAATTAGCATTACGGATGTATGCAGTAGCGTAGTTTATTCTATGGATTGCATCTTGCTGTAGTTGTGGTTAGGTAGAATGAACACTCATTGTTGATCTGCATGTCTGAGTACATAAGGATTTTATTCATGTTTCTTTGATCTAAAGCTCTGTTTCATCTTTTTCTTTTATTTAAAACCCCAAACGTAGACTACCTGATGTTATGCATTCTTGTTCTTTATTACCAGAAAAGGCCCCTTGAACATTACAATCATATTGACCATTGAGCAATATCAGCACAGTTGAGAACCAACTATCAGGACCTTGGGAGTTAGATTACTATATGTTGTCTGTCTCTTTCAGGAGAAATAGAATAGTGATATTCTATTTAATTTTGTTGTGTTGTTTTGAACATCAACACACGTGTCTATAGCACGTGCCTTTGGGGATCCTCTCTCCTTTGTTTCTCCTCTGAGCTCCGTCCATGTGCCACATTGCATCCTACCACAGGCAACTTTTTGGGCGAGCCACACAGTCAAAGCTTAATGCATTCGCTGCACCATGTGTCTTCTCTATAGGGATTTTGATCGCAAGGGAAGGATGAATGAATGTGAAGCCCCATCACTACACCATGTGTCCTAACTAACTCTGTGGGTGGGTGACGCATGTCATTTGGATAATTTTTCTCCTTTCACTTTCAAACCGTATTCATTATTATAGGAGGGCGCATTTTGATTGGGGCAACTAAATACCATGTTTCAGAATCTTTATGTTGCAACGATCTTTGAGAATCATTGCAATGGGCAGTATGGCCCATGCATGGAGAATATTTTCGATTATTGGCTTTCAAGCAATGGAGGAATCTATATATACTGCTTCAACTCTCTAAAAAAGGGTTCAAAAATCATAGAAAAAAGTGAAAAATACTGTAGACATTTACATTATTTTTAATTATTGTATTAAGATTCACAGACTATGCCAATTTGTTCGGCCTCTCTATTTCTTAGTTAAATTGATAAAACATTATATTGTGTTGTTTATTGTACTAAGTAGTTTATCTGCAAGACTTCTATATTTTCAATATAAATTTGTTGATTCAGATTATGTCTTGAACTCTTCCTGTTCAGTGAATGTGTATGGAAGTTATGTTATGTTATTTGATGAACTTCTTGGGTTTTTCATCTATTCTTTCTATTATTTTTGAACATGTAGATTGTTGAACGGGCCGTTAAATCTCATCCAAAGGGAAGATTTCTTGTGCCTACTTACTTACATCTTGGCACATTGCCTTAGATTAAACTTTATTTTATATATCTGCTTCCTTTTCCCTTTCCAACCCCCAAATACAGGGAGAGTCAGCTTCTTTAAAACCCAGAGGTCACTCAGTTTAGCGCAATTGGTCACCCATTAACTGAGTTTCCCATAAGGTTGTTTGCCTAGCAATTTTAGGCATCAATACAACAAACAACTCAAAGAATGTACCAATGAAAGGAATTTGAAGAATTCATGGTACCATTTTTTCTCATGTATACTAATACTCTTAAGAAAAATCATTTCATTCTTTATATAGGAATTTTTTTATTTTAAGTTTAAAAAGTTTAAAAGGAAAAAATAATTCTTATTCTATCTTTTCTTAATTTAAAGTTAAGACTGGATTTAAGATGTTATTACTTTAATTATATATTATATTTTTTAATATTTTAAAAAATCTGACAGTTGAGATCATTTCAATGGTCTTGCATCCTTCTGTATAGTTTTCAACCGTTGATTTTCAAAATCAACTCATTCACTTCATATAGAGAACATGTTTGGTGTTATTAACCTTAATATACATTTTTTTGGTTGCTTTTTTGATCCAAAAAATTGCTAAAAGTATTTTATATAATTTTTATTTTTATTTTTTATGGATAATAATGATAACTTTAAGAAACCCCCTTGGAAAAAAATAAAATCCTACGAGTTTTTTTGGAAAAAATATTAATTTCTATTGAGAAAATATTTCCCTTTTTTTGAAAAACTATATTAATTTTATTGGTGTTTTTATTAAATCACTAGAAATTTGTAGAAAATATTGGTAAATCTTGATGAAAATTAGGTAAGTGCATTAGTTTCCATGGTAAATCATTCATTTAAAAAATAAAAAAGTAAAGGCCTAAGAGTGGGAGTGATTGACTATTTTAAGGCGTACTACTCATGTCTATAATTTCTTAATTCCTTAATATTTTAAATCAAACATTGAATATTTTAAATCTAACCCTAAATTCCTTTTCACAACTGTTGATTTTATTTATAATTTAATAATTTGGGTTCTATGTTGTACATCAAAATTTACTCGAGCTCCAATGCTCAAGCAACCCAAATGTAATTTTGGTCTCATGAACATTGGAGTTCTGTTTGTACATTTTAATCAACAAAATTTAAACTCAACTGTTAGAATATAAATCTTCAACAACCCAAATACAATTTTGAGCTCCATGGGCATTGGAGTTTTGTGGGTACATTTTGACCTGCATAATTTAACTTGAATTGTTAGATTATAAATCATCAATGACCCAAACTCATTGGGCATTGGAGCTTTGTATGTACATTTTAACCAGTGGAATATAACCTCAACCATTATATTACAAATAAAATTAATGGTGGTGATTAAAAATTGGCAATATGCTCCGAAAGTAATAAATAATTATATAATATTATTGACAAATTAATTACATTTTCTTCTATAACTTATAAAATTTAGGCGAATCTAATCTTTAGTCTCAAATATTGTGGTGAACTTTAGAGTTTAAAAATTTAATAGGTTTTTTTAATCAAGACTAAAATAAAATTTTATAAAAATGTGGTGATTCAAGTTTTCTTAAAACTTGTATTATTAACCAAAATTTGAATACCATTAAAAAATCAAAGTAGCGCCCATTTTATTATATGTAGAAAATAAAAAAATTCCTCAAAAATTAATAAAGATACAATTGCTAAGGACGAATTATTTAAAACATTACACCCAAAAAAACTACACACCCTTGCTTTTCCATTTAATATATACAAAATAATGTTTTATTTTTCAACAATTCTCTTGAGTTTTATTTATAGACTTTCTTACTTCTTTTATATTTAATGTGAGGCCACATTCCTTAAAGAATTATAAAAAAATATTCTCAAATATTTATTCAAAAATTATAGAAAAGTGAACAATGTTGATTAGAGCATATTCTTGTTTTATGCGTTTTTTATTTTAAAAATATCATATTTATGATTAAATATTAATATTATAATATTAAATATCTCAAATTTAAAATATATTTTTTCCTTTAACAATTGCACTCCAATATTTATTGATATTGTAAAATACCTCCCCAATCAATTAGCCAATAGACTACATATAGTGGGAAGTTTCAACCTAAATCTTGTCTCATGCCAGAAAACTACAAAAAATTCCCACAAAATAGTTGACATGGTTTTAGTCAAATGTAAAAGTGAACAACATAGAATCCAAATCAATTGAATGCTAGTGGATGAGATAAATGCACAATATCATTCTGCCTAGATTTTGTTCACTGTTGGCAATCCTACTTTGTAGACTTGGTCAATAGGATAAGTCACATATCATATTAGTTAAAAATATATAACATGTTAAAATATCAAATTTCTAGTTGGTAGTGGATATACTTTCGAATCAAATAACTCAAACAAACTATTTATACTGTAGATCACCATCCATTGTTTCTACAAAAAGAGAGAATATTGTGAAGAAAAATACAAAACTCGCAACAAACAAATCAAAGAACGTACTAGTGAAAGGAATTTGAAGAATCCATGGTGCCATTTTTCTCATGTACATTGATACTCTTAAAGAAAAAAAAATCATTCTTTATACAATAATTTTTGTTATTTTAATCTAATATGTTTAATTCAAAGAAGAAAATTGCATCTTCTTCTCATACTTTTTTCTAAGTCGAACCATGTCTCCGAACAAAATCAATATTACCAACTACAATCTAGGAGAATAATAGAGAAATAATGCTTGAAGAGTATAAAAATTGAGCTTTAATTAAAAGCATACCTAATGAATTCCTAAGTTTTGAATAATTTTTTCAAGCGCTATTCTGCACACCAATCAAACATCTATTTATCTGTTTTGGGTCCATCTGATAGATGGAAAGGATAAATCATATAAACTACTTAACTTTCATTTATCGTTACTATTAGAACACTATTTCATTTAATAAGCTAATCACCATATCAAAATGGTTATGCACTTTTGGCTTGTTAATTGTAGTGAGTCTGTGACATTACTGAGCAATGAAACTCATGAAGGCTTTTCAATTGTTAAGGAGGTAGAGTAGGGGTAGACTTCTGGCTTAACTACCATGTCAGAGGCAATCACACCAATCAAATAGCTATGTATCTGTTTTGGGTCCATCTGATAGATAGGAAGGATAAATCTCTCCAATCTTTTCATTCTTACAGATTTTAAAATATTCCTTAATATAAGTTGTTACTGACAATAAGATAAATTTTATTAAGAAGCTTCATGAAAAACAACAATGTGAACACACTTGATTACCTTCAAAATTTCAACAACTGCTACTTCAATTTGTTAACAATAAATAGAAAGTAGTTATAAGTTTAAAAAATTTAAAAGGAAAAACTAATTCTTATGCTATCTTTTCTTAATTTAAAGTTAAGACTCTATAAGATGTTTTTTCTTTAATTATTATTATATTTTTTAATATTTTAGAAAATCGGATGGTTGAGATCATTTCAATGATCATGTATCCTTCTCTACAATTTTCAACTGTTTATTTTCAAAATCAATTCATTCACTTCATATAGGGAACACCTTCGGTGTAATTAACCTTAATAAACAAATTTTTTTGGTTGTTTTATTGATCCCAAAAATTGCTAAAAGTGTTTTATTTTTTATTTATTTTTTATGGATAATAATGATAACTTTAAGAAACCCCCCTTGAAAAAAGATAAAATCCTGACAAGTGTTTTTTTGTAAAAAATATTAATTTCTATTGAGCAAATCTTTCCCTTTTTTGAAAAAATATATTAATTTTATTGGTGTTTTTATTAAATCACTAGAAATTTATAGAAATTCTTGGCAAATCTTGATGAAAAATAGGTAAATTCATTAATTGTCATGGTGAATCTTTCATTTGAAAAAAAAAAAGAAGTAAAAAAGTAAAGGCCTAAGAGTGGGAGTGATTGACTATTTTAAGGCTTACTGATCATGTCTATAATTTCTCAATTCCTTAATATTTTAAATCAAAGATTGAATATTTTAAATCTAACCATAAATTCTTTTTCACAACTATTGATTTAATTTATAATTTAATAATTTGGGTTCTATTTCATACATTAACATGTACTCGAGAGCTTTGATGCTCATGGGGCCCAAATATAATTTTGGGTCTCATAGGCATTGGAGTTTTGTGTGTACATTTGAATGCATAAGATTTAAACTCAATCGTTAGAATATTAATCTTCAATAACCCAAATACAATTTCGAGCTCCATGAGCATTGGAGCTTTGTGGGTACATTTTGGATTGCATAATTTATCCCAATTGTTAGATTATAAATCTTTGACGACCTAAACTCAATGGGCATTGGAGCTCTATAGGTATTTTTTAACGCATGGAAAACAACCTCAACCATTATATTACAAATAAAATTAATGGTGGTGATTAAAAATTGACAATATAGTTTGAAAGTAATAAATAATTATATAATTTATTGGCAAATTAATTTCATTTTCTACTATAACTTATTAAATTTAGACAAATCTAATCTTCAACCCTGAATATTGTGGTGAACTTTGGAGTTTAAAAGTTTAATAAGATTTTTTAATCAAGACTAAAATAAAATTTTGTGAAAATGTGGCGATTCAAGTGTTCTTAAAACTTGTATTATTAACCAAAATCTGAATCCCACTAAAAAAGCAAAGTAGCACCCATTTTATTATATGTAGAAAATAAAATAAAATCCTAAAAGGGAATATAGATACAATTGCTAAAGGCAAGTTATTTAAAACATTACACCCAAAAAAAAACTACACACCCTTACTTTTTCATTTAATATATACAAAATAATGTTTGATTTTTCAACAATTCTTTTGAGTTTTATTTACAGACTTGCGTTCTTCCTTTATATTTAATGTGAGTCCATGTTCCTTAAAGAATTACACAAAAATATTCTCAAATGTTTCTTCAAAAATGATAGAAAAGTGAATAATTTTGATTAGATCATATTCATATTTTATGTGCTTTTTATTTTGAAAATATTATATTTATTATTAATATTAATATTAATATTATTAATATTATTATTAATATTATTAATATTATTATTAATATTAATAGTAATAATAATAATAATAATATTATTATTATTATTATTATTATTATTAATATTATGATATTAAATATCTCAAATTTTATTTTATTTTTCTTTAACAATTGCACTTCAAGATTTATTAATATTGTAAAATACATCTCCAATTAATTAGTTGATAGGCTATATATAGTGGGAGGTTTCAACCTAAAACCTGTCTCACACCAAAAAACTACAGAAATTTCACACAAAACAGTTGATGGTTTCAGTCAAATGTAAAAGTGAACAACATAAAACCCAAATCAATTGAATGTTGGTGGATGAGATAAATGCACAGTATCATTCTACTTAGATTTTGTTCACTGTTGGCAATCCTACTTTGTAGACTTGGTCAATAGGATAAGTCACATATTATATCAGTTAAAAATATATAACATGTTAAAATATCAAATTTTCAATTGGTAGTGGATATCCCTTTGAATCAAATAACTCAAACAAACTATTTATATTGTAGATCATCATCCATTATCTCAACAAAAATAGAGAATATTGTGAAGAAAATACAAAATTGGCAACAAACAACACAAAAAATGTACTAGCAAAAGGAATTTGAAGAATCCATGGTACCATTTTTTCTCATGTATACATGAATTTTCGTTATTTTAAGTTTAAAAAGTTTAAAAGGAAAAAAACATTTCTTATTCTATCTTTTCTTAATTTAAGTTATGACTGGATAAGATGATTTTTTTTAATTATATATTATATTTTTTAATATTTTTAGAAAATATGACGATTGAGATCATTTCAATGGTCTTGCATCCTTCTCTCAGTTTTCGGCCATTGATTTTCAAAATCAATTCGTCCACTTCATATAGGGAACACCTTCGGTGCAATTAACCTTAATATACATTTTTTTCGGTTGCTATATTCATCCAAAAAATTGCTAAAAGTGTATTATTTATTATTATTTATTGATAATAACGACAACTTTAAGAAACCCCCTTGGAAAAAGATAAAATCTTGACGATTTTTTTTTGGAAAAAATATTATTTTCTATTGAGGAAATCTTTCCGTTTTTTGAAAAAATATATTAATTTTATTAGTGTTTTTTATTAAATCACTAAAAAATTTTATAAAATCTTGGCGAATCTTGATGAAAATAGGTAAATGCATTAATTAACATGGTGAATCATTCATTTAAATAAATAAATAAATAAATAAAAGTAAAGGCCAAAGAGTGGGAGTGATTGATTATTTAAGGTGTCTATAATTTCTTAATTCCTTAATATATTTTAAATCAAACATTGAATATTTTAAATCTAACCCTAAATTATTTTTCACAACTATTGATTTTATTTATAATTTAATAGTTTGGGTTCTATTTCATACATCAAAATGTACTCCAAAGCTCCAATGCTCATGGGGCCCAAATGTAATTTTGGGTCTCATAGGCATTGGAATTTGTGCGCACATTTTAATCCACAAAATTTAAACTCAACCATTAAAATATAAATCTTCAACAACCCAAATACAATTTTGAGATCCATGGGCATTGGAGCTTTGTGGGTACATTTTGGCCTGCGTAATTTAAAGCCAATTGTTAGATTATAAATCTCAATGACCCAAACTCAATGGGCATTAGAGCTTCGTAGGTACATTTTAACCCATGGAATACAACATCAACCATTATATTACAAATAAAATTAATGGTGGTGATTAAAAATTGGAAATATGGTTTGAAAGTAATAAATAATTATGTAATGCCCAAAAATTTCCAACACAAACTCAACTAAGGACATAACACAAATACCAAATTTTCGACCACAAACACAAGACAAACCTACACAAGTTTGTTTCCAAATCACTTTAATACATGTTAGAACACATCTCACTTCTATTTTTACACATGTTCTTCATTCAACATTAATTCAATTCTTACTATTATTATGTAACACTTATTGATTCTATTGTTTTTACTTCCTAGTTAGAACTAAATAAAAGTATAGAGAAATCAAACATGAAAAGTAAATGCAAATCAAAGCATGTAAGAATATATCATGAATTCAAATAATAGTCAAAAGAGAGGAAAATAATACATGTTAAGTATAGGAAATCTAAGCATGTAATAATATAATGATTTGGTCATCCAATCATATAGCAATGTAAGTATGGCCTTACATTCTCCCCCCTTTGTATGGACTTCCTCTTGGAAGTCCATAAGGAAAGAGCATAGACTTGTTTCTTTCTAACAACAATTTTAAGAATAACATAGATATCTATTTCAACATTCTATGCAACAATCAAAAAGAGTCTTATTCAATTAAACAATGTATGATAGACACATAAATCACTTCTATTAACTACATATTCCCTTTATCCATTATCCCAACAATATATCTCATTATTCACACATCACATAAAATTAAATTTACATTAAACACATAATGAACTAATAAAATGGGATGGGGATGAAGATGACTAGTGTCCAAAATTATCCTCTAAGAATGCATAGTATCATAGTGCCATATAAATATCAGATAGATCTAGGGGAAATGGTTTATAACCGTCACATACTAGTCTCATTAACCCCTTTTTATAATAATTCCCTAGACCATCTACTCCCCCCATACACCTTTTCAGGGACGCCTCATGAGTATGATAGTTTCACATAGTCTGATTACTACATATGCCAGAAGTTTGCAAATAACAAGTAAATCCTATAATACCCCTCATGTTGTTGTTTGGACTTATTATTTTTCTTTGGTTTTTCTTGATACTTTGAGACCTTGATAGTTGTTGTTGTTGTTTGGATTGGTGGATTGGATAGTTTAGATTTCTTGATGATTATGGTACTTCATTTGAGGTCATGGATATTATGATATGACATGGTGGTGACATTTAGTTTGGTGATGTTTAATTTGATTTCAGTAATACATTGTGATGCAGTGGTTTAGTAATTATTTTATGATGTGATCAATTAGTTTAGCAATGTTACTTTATATCTAATGTTGTAATTGTTAGTATAGCTTTGGTAAAAGGATAGTGTAGCACCACTCGTTTACGAGTGCCCTGTTATGCTGCAATTCCTTCTCACGATATGATGTTTTGATTATATATATATATACATGTTGTACACAACCTTGTTTGTATGCAGGAATTGCAGGTAGAGAGTCTCGATTCCACTTGCTTCGGCAAGACAGGGTGAGCATCAATTTAACCCAACGGGCATGATGTTGAAACAGAGATGACAAGGAAGTCACCCCATCCCATGTTTGTCAAACCGTCCTAGTTGAGTGGTATTGTGCATCTTTGACTTTTGTCATTTTTGCAATTTATTATAGTGGTTTGTGTGAGTGTACTTTTGGTATTTATTTTACGTTGGTGTTTGGTATGATGTTATTTATATAATTAAATGATGTTAATAAATGTTTATTATAGTGTTGGAATAATTTGTATTAAAATATAAAAGTCTTATATTAAAAGTCATGAGATTTATTTAAAAGTGTAAATTAACTTATTTAAGATTAGTATTTTGATAATTTAATTAAATAAGCATGTTGAGGATAATTATGAAATAAATTAATTAAAGATATTGAATTGTGTGAATTCCAAGTAAAGCTTGCAAAATCAGAATTAAAAAGAAAAAGGTGTTGTTAAATAGAAAAAAATCAAGAAAAGAAAGAAAAGATAAAAAGGACGAATGAGTTGAGTTTTGGTTGTAAAGCTAGGAATAAAATTAGAAAACTTATTTTAATTTTGATTTTTGGAGCTTTCGAAAAAGAAGAAGATATATTTTTATTTAATAGAAAATTTGTGAGGTTTTTCATTCACGGAATTTTTTTTTTTACAGAAGTTACACCAAAAAATATTGAGTTTTGAGAATTGGATTTTCTCGGGTTCTTCTCTGAAGAAATTCATTTAGTTTTTCATTGTTTTAGAGGAGAAGTTCTTTTGAATTAAATTTGAGATTAGAAAATTGGAGCAAGGAAATCAGGCGAAGAAGTTTTGAAGGAAGGAACGAGAGCTCTTCGAAAAGGCTATTGGGTTCAAGCTAAGCTGCATCAAATTTTCAACAGCGCAGGACTCCAGGTTCCATTTTCCTATTCTTTAGTTTTCTGATTCAAAAAGAAAAATAAAAATAAGTATGTTATTCTGAACAAAAAAAAAAGAAAACTTTTGAGATTTAGAATTTATTGCATAGCAAACCATTGAAAGAAAATTTGTGGGATCTATAAATATATTATGTATTTTCTTATAAATGTTGACATGGGAAAATTATTCTCCCTCTGTGATAAATGGAGTTTTGGTGTTATATATATATATATACTCTGAGATTTTATGCATTGTTTGGAAATATATATATATATATATATATATATATTAGATATATATACACTCTGAGATTTGATGCATTTTTTGGAAATATATATATACAAAGTATACATATATAAATATATATAAATGCATATAAACATACTTTTATATCTATTAATTTATGAGTTTTCGAGTTTGCTTCCGGGCCAAACCTATGCGTCGGTCGGATGGGGTCGAATGTTTGTTATTTTTTTGATAAAAAAATAAAATACAAACAATATATATATATATATATATAAATTTATTTGTTTTAGAGTGGGGAAGGGACTGCGCTAGCCGTACCCTCCCCCTGTCCCCTCTCTGTAGTGGGGACTGCCCACCCACGCTTTAGCATAGCATCCGCGAGATTGTTGTGTGCAGTCCTATGTGAATGCTTCTTGGCGGTGAAATGCAGGAGGCGCATGCGTGTGTTTTACTTTATTTTATTTTATTTGATTTTTTTTCATTTGATTTAAAATATATTTATAAATATATAAATATATATATATGATATATATATTTTGTGAAAATGTACTGCTCAGAAGATTATTCAGATATGATCATTTATTTTTTTCATTTTTAAATAAAACAGAAAAGTAAATATATATATTTAAATTTTATATGTATATATATATATATATATGCAATTAGTTGTATATATATATTTATAAAAGATAAATGTTAGGGTTTATTGATTTTGGTTTAACGGTGGAATTGTGCAATTGAGTTATATTGGTTGATTATAATGAAACAAATTAAATATTTATGACAAAATCGTTATTGAACTTTATTTCAAATTGTATTGTGGAAAATGAGGATTAGGAAATAGAATTAATCAATTTGTTGATTTTTGTGCTGCGAAGACAATGTACGAGAATTAATATGTTTTTCTGAGTTATGAAATCTTGTATATTGTTTGGATGATCTTGTTGCTATTATATTATTTTGTTTTGGTTTTTCGAAGAGGGAACCTAGTTTGGTTTAGAAACCTGATTTTGGATGTTGTGATCCTTAGTATTCCAGAGGTGTTATTTTATTGTTGGATGTTTATCCTCGTTCTTTGTGCTCTTGTCATAGCATGTTATTTGGTATCATTGTTATGAAAGGGTTGTACGAGAGTCTGTGGAGACCTTGAGTATGTATTTTAGCGAGATGAGTAATTCCTCGCATGTCATTGGTTGTGATTTAATGTCTTGTTCATTATGGTACAACCCTTGCTTTGATTTTGTTATGTTTTGGGGTCTCAGGGAGAGTGGCTCTCCGTGGGGGCCGATGCCTCAAAAGGAGGAAGGGCTCAGGATAACCCATGTAAGAGTAGATTAACAAGTGAAAACCTAATAATAGAACTTAGGGGGATGGGTAGTAAAAAAATATAAGATAATCTTGGATACCTCGTCTATGCATTAGGGCTATCGCAGACTAATGGTAGACTGAGAAGGCCATGGTCAGAAAAGTCGTAACCTCATCCTCAGGAGAGGTTAACAGCTCTACATGAGTCACCCTATGGGGTCAACACCTCAAGTAGGAGGAAGGGCCAAGATAACCATAGATGGGGGCCGACGCCTCATGATGGAGGAAGGGCCAAGATAACCCATGTAGGCTATGCGATGACACTCTCCACTTGTTGCCCTTATGGTTGTTTTCTTGGTTGCCTCTGGAAGTGTATTATGATTGTCTCTTTGGTTTACTTGGCATGTGGTTAATGGTTATTGCCTTGGTTTATTTGTAATGTGTTTCATGGCTCTTTGGATGTTATGAGTGGATCCTTCTTATTGTCGTTTATGAGCTATGTATTCTTTGATGTTGCTTTTGGAGTTATTGTACTATGTTATTCTTTATTGGAGTTAGTCTTATGGCTTTCATGCTCGTGATTACTTCCTTGTCACCTCTGAGCATGGGGGGTGGGTTTTCTCTAAAACCCACGTGGTTGGGTGGAACGTGCTCCGCACCCGTTGGGTTCCCCATCAATGTCCGTCTTCACAGTGTTCTTCAGATGGAGCTTGTACCTGATATTCATTTTGTAATTCAAACATTATTTGTACTATGTATTTATCCCACGTGTATGGGAGATTTCATTGTATTCATTTATTGAGAACATGTAATGTATCAAATGATGATGTATTAATTATGCACCTTTGTAACCATTCATTTTATGAGTTTTATTATGGTTGTATCACGTGATGTAATTATACTTATGCTTATGGATATATGTATGTTGATGTAATTATACTTATGCTTATGGATATATGTATGTTATCTTTTGAAAATGGATATTGTAATGGTTATGATGGTTGTTAGCTTAGTTATGTTTTTAGCCATTTGTGGAATCTTTCGTTATGAGTTTGTTTATGTGATGTGACCTCACATGCCCCAGAGGACTTGATGTTATGATGTTAACGTGCAATGTAAATATGTTTTAATGTTTCGTTATATGTTTACTTTGTATTATTAAAAAAAAATGTGTGCATTGTTTTGTCCTTTGGGGTTTGCACAACGGGCGTTACAAATCCTCAAACCGAGTAACATAAGATCAAACCAAAGATTTCAATAAAGGTCCTATTAAAAGGGAAAAAAAATTTAAAAATCAATTGTATCTACATTACAACATGTCAATCTTAATTCAAAAATGAAATTAAATAAGTCCTTGAGGAAAAAAGGACAATTTCATAATTCAATTAATCAAACAACTTTAAGAATTTGAACAATGCTAGCTTAATTAGTCAAATAAAAAGTCTCAATAATAATAAATAAATAAAATATGTATCCAATAGTTACATAAATTTCACATCACAATCACCACCTGACTTTAAATAAATCACCGAAGGGGGAGGAGTAGAATGGTGGTTCTCTAGCCCCAGTGGTCTCAAACCACAAAATATAATAGCATGATAAAATTGGTGGTCTCTAACCACAGTGGTCTCAAACCACATAGAGCTCATGTAATAACTGAACCATTAATAATAGATCTCCGGTGTACACTTAGGTCCATCCTCATCCCATAGGTAAACATTAAGGAATTAGGCTTGCACAATGAATCAACTAGTGTGATTCAAGAGTGTGGGGGAGACTTATGGGAACTAACGTCCATTCAAAGTCCTAAGATTTTAATGGAGGCTTTCCATCTCTCAACCCCTAATTACATTAGCATGCTTGCACCTAGGTAGGAGGATGGATGCTAGGGAATACAACACCATACAATACAAAAGAACATTAAATTATCATCCTTTAATTTCCACATGTCAAATCACATTAAATTATCAAGAGTTTTGTCACTTCTTTCTACATGAGTCAAACATGCAGGGCTCACACTCTTAAAACTTGGTTTATCCATAAAACCAGCCACAATACACAACATAAGCACCATTACGAGGTATTCACATCCACAGAGAATACAAAATAGATTATCTAAGGCCATACTTTTCTATATGATTCAATGCTTATATAATTGGATGAGAAAATCGTTATATTATTACATGTTTAGATTTCATATACTTAACATGTATTGTTTTCCTCTCTTTTGACTATTAATTGAATTCATGATTATATGCTTACATGCTTTGATTTGCATTTAATTTTCATGTTTCATTTCTCTATAATTTTATTTAGTTCTAACTATGAAGTAAAAACAATAGAATCAATAATTGTTATATAACAATAGTAAGAATTGAATTAATGTTGGATGAAGAACATGTGTAAAAATAGAAGTGAGATGTATTCTAACATGTATTAAAGTGATTTGGAAACAATATGGTTGTCTAAAAATTTTGTTGCTTCATTATATGATGTGGTGAAATATGTATCTTGTAGTTAGATTTATTATTGATAAGGACAAGTTGATATATTCTCTTCCCTAGAGGACTTCTAGGAGGAAGTCTATGCAAGGGGGGGAGGATGTAAGGCCAACTTATTTGACTCTAAGAGTGACTTCATTATTAATATACATTATTTTAAATTGTTATAAAATATATTGTAAATAGAAATTATCTTAAATTAGTTAGTTTTCAATTAACTCTTCAAATCACGACAAGAAAAATGTTTAAACGTTCACTTTTCAACTAACCCTCCACCATGCATACCCCCATGTTTTATATATCTTCCTCTTCATCAATAGTTAAACTTGAGGGTCTTGGATTTGTAACATCTACTAGAAGTTGTCTAGTAGCTTTGAGAAATTAAAATAGGAATAAAACTCCTTCATGGAGAAGAAAATTGCACCTTCCACCACTTCACTTAGGTGATAGGTCTAGATAATAGTTTGCTTTCTGTTGGTTTTATGCAGACTTTAAAATACTTTTAAACAAACTTCCTAACAATATTCCATATCATATTATCATTTTTGTATCCATTATACAGACCTAAGACCGAAGAACATGGTGATTGAATTATGGTTTAATATATTAGCATTAAATGGTTTATATGAATATGTGCATGGAAATGTTGATGGAGGGTTATGTTTAATTATGATGGTTATCCTTGTGTACGTATTTTATGAAACTAACTTGTTTGTAGAAAAAAGAGGAACTTTGATACACAACTGTTGTGGGATGAACCCGTAGCAAAAGGAGAATTGGATACCAAAACAAGGGAAGCTACAAAAATAGTTGAACGTGGTGATTATTGGTCGAAGGCATTTAATGAAGATAGAATGCACGTTATCATAAAAAGTTAATAAATGATGAAGAAGAGGTCTTTCTAATATGGAACTTTGATAGATGGACGTATGATTGAATGTAAATGCGCGTTATCATAAAAAGTTAATAAATGATGAAGAAGAGGTCTTTCTAATATGGAACTTTGATAGATGGACGTATGATTGAATGTAATCCTTTTTGACAGATTCTAGTTTGATAGGTTTCTCTTTCTTTTCAATTATAGGTTGAATAATTCCAAATCTTGAATCCACGCTCTAGATGTTTGGGAGTGGAATTAATGATTTTGGTTTAACTTGTTGCTTTCAATAAAGAATCCCTCAATTTGTATATAATTGTTGGTTGATTTTGTAGTTTAGTTAGTTGGTTGTTAGTAGTTTATACTATCTATTATTTTCAGTTGAAACATGAATCTACAAAATGGTTAAATCTAGTTTATGTAAGAGTAGTTTGTAATCTTTCATCTTATGCAATAAATGGAGATCAATTCATGAGATGCGTAAAATCTATTAGTTAGATTGAGTTTAGTTAAGTGGGAACAGTTACTTGAGTAGGCCACTTAAGGTATTGTTCTTCACTTCATCTTTTAGTTATTAATTTCTATCAATAGTTAATATTAGTTTACTGTTGATTCATGAATTGTGTGCAAGTTAACTGAGATTTCATTTCTTGCATATTACGAGTAAATTCTTAGGAACATGCATGTAGTGATTATTAGTAGTACTCTGAAGGATAGCTCAGTTGAGTCAGTAATCTTAATTAGGTTGTTGGTTAACATAGTATCATTTCATTAGCAATAGTTCAGTTACAGCCTTTACTGTAGGTACCCGTAGCAACTAAGTTTTAGTTATACTTTTACTATTTTACAGTTTTTGTGAATTTCTAGAAACTAGAATAACTTCAAAAGGATAGTTTAGGTAGTTTGAGTCCATGAAGGCATATA